>CM033449.1:95953950-96578950 GCA_019425775.1 Rafetus swinhoei | reverse complement strand
AAACTGAACATCTGCAAATATGATCAAACTCATATATATGATCCTTGTGTGTGTAGTGATCCCATCCTCATGTGCGTGAAGTCTCCCCGCCACATACACGCACAGAGCAGAGATTCACATGGAGGGAGCAGGCAGCCATTTTGAGAAATCTGGGACTGTGGCAGGCAAAGAGCCTGCCTCCGGGTCCCAATGGACTGCTGGCTAGGAGCCACTTAGGTAAGTACTTCCCACCAGAGCCTGCCTCTGGCACCCACCCCCCCTCCTACACCCCAACTCCCTGCCCCAGGTCACCACTCAAATCTTCAGCACCCACCTAGGGTTGCCAGGTGTCCGGTATTGACCCGGACAGTCCGGTATTTTCTGCTCCTGTCTGGTTAAAAAAAAAAAAAAATTCAGAAAATACCGGACACTTAAAATGTCCAGTATTTTCTAATTTTTTCCCAGCCAGGGGGGCGAAAATACTAGACTGTCCAGGTCAATACTGGACACCTGGTAACCCTACAACACAGTCAGCAATCGGGCCCAATCTAGTACTTTGCAGCAGATGATCTGGAACTTAACCTACACTCAATAAAGAAGCCCTCACTTGTGGCTGCTTGATAAGTTCAACCTTTATTTTCTGAAGACACATTTCAATTTTGTCTTTTTCAATATTGACTTTTTACATTTACATCTCTGGGGTTATCCTCCTGCCATCTTATTTTGTCTGTTTTAAATAATTTATATTTACAATGCAGATACATCTCTTTTAATTTTAGCAATTTCAGTAATAGGCAAATTATTTGTGGAACTCCAATAATACAGCATATGACATTCCTGTCCGATAGTACAGCGCCTTTCAGTTTATTACTAACCCAGGAAAGCAGATGAGCTGCACTCATTCCTAAACTAAACCTGTGAAGCACCTGTATTATAAAATATGTTATCTTATCACTCTAAGTTAACTGGTGTTTTCACAGCTGTTGGTTAAATCAATCACAAGATGCCCAGAGAACATTTGTTCAAACTGTTGATTTCTAATGGGCAGTCTCTGTTGCCCTTCCACTTAAAAACAGCCTTGATCTTAAATCTAGAACACTGTGATAAATGTATTATCTGATCCTAGTCAATTGAATATATGTGTCATAACATGAGGTTGAATGGAGGCAAATTAAGTAAAACAAATTATTTTACAGATATACTGAACTTGAAAATTTTATACTTGTTTGCTTTTCAGACATTATGAAGTGTTAAATTTTCAAGCCAAGGATTCTATCTCTGTTTGCAACTTTCCCTGTAAAGCACAGTAATAGTAAAACCAAATCAGAATTAATTAATAAAACGACTAAAGACTTTGAGTTGTCCAATTTTTGGCATTTTGAAGAGGGCTGATTTTTCAAAACACGCTGAGCACCTGCCTTCTGAAAACTGAACTAGGGATGTGAAGGACTAGTCAACTGTCCAATAAGCAAATGTTTATTGGATAGTCAACAAGCTAGTCGACTAGTTGCTTCCTCCCCCTTGCTGCCTCTGTCAGAAAGAGGCAGCAAAGGGGGTGGGGCGGAAAGAGCACTTCAAAGTGGCAGCGCTGGGTGTAGCCTGGGGCCAGAGCCCGGGCTCCATGTAGCGCTGCTGCTTTGAAATACCGTGTGCAGCCGGGGCCAGCTGGGGTGTCCCCAGGTTGCACGCAGCGTTTCAAAGCAGCAGCACCATGTGGAGCCTGGGATCAACTGGGGACTCCCCTGCTGACCCCAGGCTCTGTGCGGTGCTGCTGCTTTGAAAAGCTGTGTGGAGCCTGAGGCTGGGTTCCCCACAGCGTTTCAAAGTGACAGTGTTGCATGGAGCCTGGGGTCAGTGGGGGAGTCCCCAACTGACTCCAGGCTCCATGTGGCACTGCCGCTTTCAAATGCCGTGTGCAGCCTGACACCAAGTTCCCTGCAGCATTTCAAGGTGGCTGCACCACACGGAGCTCAGGGTCAGCAGGGGAGTCCCCAGCTGACCCGGGTCTTCATGTGGTGCTGCCACTTTCAAACACCATGGGGAGCATGGGGCCAGCGGGGGACTGCCCTGCTGGCTCCATGCTCCCTGCAGCGCTTTCACCTTTGAAGTGTAACAATAGCCTTAGGGCTGTTGTTACACTTCAAAGGCAGAGGTGCCCTATCAACTAATTGAATAGTTGATGTAAATTGCATCAACTATTCGATGAGTCAATTACTCAGAATTTAACATCCCTAAACTGAACTCCTCTGGGGTATTTTAAATTGCCTCCTTAATATTCACTTCTACCACATGGCCACGAGCTCTGTGTATTGTACATGCCTCATTGCCTCAGTCTTCTCTCCATGTCAAGGCTCCACTTCCCTCTCCCCTCATGCCAGTGTTCACATTTCTTAATATATCAGGGATCCATGTGCCTCCATTTCCCCCAATACCCTAATGGAAGGATCCCTCATTCTCTCTCCACATCAGGGCTCTTTGGGCATGTCTACACTGCAATGTAAACCCAGAGTTAGCAGAACTCAAATCAGCTGATCTTGGGTTAGAGAACCCAGGGCTTCCATGTCTACACTGATTGTTAACCCTATGCAGCTGCTCCCCGAGTTGCGAACAGTCGAGTTACGACCGTTCGCACTTAGGACCAAAGCTCCCATGGAGCGGTCGTAAAGGCGGTCCCCGAAAGCTTAACGCCGACCGCGCTTATGAACAGCGCGGTCGCTGTAACTCATCAGGTCTGAGTTACGAACGGATTGAGTTGCGGCCAAGTGTTTGGTCCGTAACTCGTTCGTAACTCGGAGAGAGGCTGTATTCAGAATTTCTGATCCAGACTTGAACCTGGGAATCTGACATCCGCAGTGCAGAACACAGACCCAAATCTTGTCAAACTAGCCATATCCCAGATTCCTGAGCATCCTCCTGAAAGGTGGCTTCTTTAGCCCTTTGACCAGAGTGCACAAGGAAAAATCTTGGCTGTCCACCCCGCACGTTAGAGGAAATTTGAACAACCTGCCAACACATACTGTCATTTTAGTATACGTGTGTGATGGGGTGAGATTACAGAAGATCCCCTTGGCGGTGCTTCCCGGAGTGCTGACAAAGCCACTGACACTCACCTCCTTGCTCTCTGGGTCTTCTCACCATCCTGTCCTGCTGGGCCAGCTCACCTGGTATCCCCCAGCCAAAGCACAGAGCTGAGATCACACATACTCCCCTCCCACTAAGGAGCAATACAGACCAAGTCCAAGCCCAGCTTCAAGTCCAAGCCCAGCTTCCAGGGAAACCACTCCCCAAATGGGATCAGAACCCTAAATGAATTATTCAGGTAAGCCCCCTTTTAACAATGAAAGGAGGATGTACGCACTGATTGCTCCCGCAGCTGACATTTACACTGGGCTTAATAGTACATAAAAATGATTTTTATTAAGTACAAGTAGTAGGATTTAAGTGGTTGAAAGTGAAAACAAGTAAAGCAAAGTAAATTAAAAATTTAAAATAATAAAAAATGCATAGCTAATTTTAACACACACTCAAGCTTATTACAAACTCACCCTAAAACTGTTCTTCTTCCAGCTAAGCCTCCAAACCAGGGAAGTTTCTTTTTCCCCTGGGGTCTTTGGTTCATTCTCCTGAGAGTGACATGCCAGCCAAAGAGAATGAACTGAAAAACTTTGCATCTTAAATTGCCTCCTTTTCAGGCCAGAATTCTCTTTTACATTTCCCCTTCTATGAAAAATTACTTGGTCCTCCCCTACCTGTTAGGGAGGTCACATGACTTCCTAAGACCAACCACTGCTAAGATTTAAAGGACAAGAGAGGCTGTTTACAGGTGATCACCCAGACATTGAGGGAAACACCCTGGATGGCTTTCATTTGCACATTTAAAACCATAAACCATTCCATACTATATATCTCTAACTTTACATAGAAGAGTGATACATACACCAAAATAAGATATATAGATCCAGCAGATTGCAACATGAAAATTGATAGGTTACATGATGGATTTGGTCCAAAGCTTCTTCGAGTTATGCATGTTGGTATCCATAAGTCAATTTCATAAAGCATGGTGGGGAAAGGAGGAACCGTCACTGTGTGCTCTTAGCTGCCAGAGTTAGCAACATGGAGAAGGCTCCTTTTGAAGAACTTCTCTTGCTTGTGCTTTCACTCCTATAGCAGGAAATGGGGAGAATTTCACTTAGTTGCTAGTGGAGATCTGAGAGCCCATGATAGAGTAGGAGGAGGACACACACATGACAAACAGCCGTTGATACCCCTTAGGTAGTCTGGCACTTCTGGTGCAGGACCACAAGCAGAGACTGGTGATCATGGGGTCCTGGGATGATCAGGATTTTCAGGTCCAGGATTTTCACATGAAGAAAGCTACATTTCTGGAGCTTTGTGAGCAACTTGCATCTCCAGTGTATATATGAGTACCCTTGATGGTCCAGAAGCAGATAGCTATAACTGTCTGGAAGCTGGCTATCTCAGATTAGTGCAGATCCATTGCCAAACAATTTGATACTGCAAATCAACTGTGGGCATACAGATGGCAGAGGCTCTGAGACAAACAGAGATGTGATTTGTCCCAATGTGGCTGGCATAAAATATATTCCTAAGGTGATTGCTGGCTTCGAGAGAGAGAGAGGTTTGAAAGCTGTACTGGGGCCATGGGTAGAACTCATGCCCACAGTTTGCCCTCCTAAGGGGAATGAGTACATAAATCATAAAAGGTACTATCCCACTGTCATGCAGGCTCTTGTGGATCAACAAGGATAATCAATGAATGTCAGTGTGGGCTGCATGGAAAAGTGCACATGTTTTTGCTGATTGGGAGTCTACATTCAGGGTCAGAGATGGTATTCCCACCAAATGACATTGTCATAAACAGAGTTATTGTCTTTGGTGCTATTTTGGGGGACTCTGCTATAACAATGCATCCCTGTATTCATATTCTACACACTACTGTAATAATTTTTTATAAAGTTTGCCTTGTAAGTAGGGTTGCCACGTGTATGGTTTTGAACTGGGCAGTCCAGTATTTGAGCTTTCTGTCCGGGAAACAAATTGAGAAATTATAACTGAGAAAATATAAATGTTCGGTATTTTCTAAATAAGATGTATTGTAGATTGTGATGTAATGTCAAGTGTGTCCAGTATTTTTGTTGAAACCATCTGGCAACCCTACTTGTAAGGTATCATTTGAAAGCTTTTAATTTTCTGGTCAGTGTTGTTCTGGTAAAATATGTGGCAATATTATATGTGAAGTTATAAGATTCCCTGGTGGTGTTAACTCGAGTTCCATACCTTACACCCTGCACATGCAGAATTTGACAAATAAATCTCTTATAAAAAAGGAATGTGTTCTGCTTACTTTACATTTAAGCAGTAAACAGAGTCATCAAGCAGGAAGGGAAGACAAAGGAAGTTCAATGAGGTGGGAAAAAAACAGCAGGGAACATCCTTTCATATAGACTCTTTGGCTCCTGGTTCTCTGCTGGAAATGTTTTTCAGGAGGGGAATTGAAATTATTAAAAGGAGAGACAAACACCCAAGGGAGCAAGGAAGCATTAGTTGGACTCTGGAGAAGAGGTTATGACCTAAGACATTTGGCAGGTATGACTGCTGAAAGCATGTTGGGAGAAAACTCTACTTTGAATCGAATATTGTGTGTTAGGCTCCAGTAAGTTTTATCTTTTTTTTTTTTTTTTTTTTTTTTTTAATTATTTCTGACTTTTATGCCTTATTACTTGTACACACTCAAAATCTATCTCTTCATAGTCAATTCACTTGTTTTATTGTTTTATTTAATCCAGTATGTTGAAGCTGAAGTGTATGGGTAACTCCATTTGGTGTAACAAGTTCTGCACATATGATTTGTCTACAGGAATAACTGATTCAGAATATTTGTACTGTCCAGGAAAGGGCTGGGCTCTACAAGATGTATGTTTCTAAGGGAAATGTGAGAGTGAGAGTTTTTTGGGGTCACCCTGCAGCATAGCTAGGACTGGAAAGAGCCAAGATGTGGCTGGCAGGCTGCAGCATGTACACAGACATAGCTGAGAGCGACTTTCATGCAGGAAGGTGTTTGAGCAGTCTAGGCTAGAGGCTAGAGCAGCAGGGCATTGTGAAGGGCATGCCAGGTTACAGGACAGAGGTGACATAGCTACTCATTAGCATGCATTAGCGACAAGGCATCCTGTGGCACCTTATAGACTAACAGATGTATTGGAGCATAAGCTTTCGTGGGCAAAGACCCACTTCGTCAGATGCATGTAGTGGAAAATTCCAGAGTCAGGTATACATATGCAGGCCAGAATAAGGCTAGCGATAACAAGGTTAATTCAGTCAGGGAGGGGGAGGCCCACTTCTAGCAGCTGATGTGGAGGTGTGAACACCAAGAGAGGAGAAACTGCTTTTGTACTTGGCTAGCCATTGACAGTCTTTGTTTAATCCTAAACTGATGGTGTCAAATTTGCAGATGAACTGTAGCTCAGCAGTTTCTCTTTGAAGTCTGGTCTTGAAGTTTTTTGCTTAGGATGGCTACCTTTAAATCTGCTACTGTGTGTCCAGGGAGATTGAAGTGTTCTCCTACAGGTTTTTGTATATTGCCATTCCTAATATCTGATTTGTGTCCATTTATTCTTTTGCGTAGGGACTGTCCAGTTTGGCCGATGTATATAGCAGAGGGGCATTGCTGGCACATGATGGCGTATATTATATTGGTAGATGTGCAGGTGAATGAACCAGTGATGGTGTGGCTGATCTGGTTAGGTCCTGTGGTGGTGTCGCTGGTGTAGATATGAGGGCAGAGTTGGCACCGAGGTTTGTTGCAGGGATTGGTTCCTGAGTTAGTTACTGTGGTGCGGTGTATAGTTGCTGGTGAGAATTTGCTCAGGTTGGCGGGTTGTCTGTGGGCGAGGACTGGCCTGCCTCCCAAGGCCTGTGAAAGTGAGGGATTATTGTTCAGGATGGGTTGTAGATCACTGATGATGCATTGGAGAGGTCTTAGCTGAAGACTGTAGGTGTTGGCCAGTGGTGTTCTGTTGGTTTCTTTCTCGGGCTTGTCTTGTAGTAGGAGGCTTCTGGGTACATGTCTGGCTCTGTTAATCTGTTTCCTCACTTCCTCGTGTGGGTATTGTAGTTTCAAGAAGGCTTGGTGAAGATCTTGTAGGTGTTGGTCTCTGTCTGAGGGGTTGGAACAGATGCGGTTGTACCTTAGTGCTTGGCTGTAGACAGTGGATCGTGTGCATTGTACCCTGGTATCTCTCACCCCTTTTCCCCAGATTTCAGAGGCCATGGGGAAAAAAGGTTTAATTACACTCAGCAGGTATAGAATGGTGGTGGTAGAATGTGCTTTTGGTTGATTGAAATCCCATTAGAGTTGGCTACAGACTTGTCTGGACTCCATTATCATAATTATTTACTTCATTGCTGTGGTTTGCTGTGGTGTGAAGCCTGAGTTGCCACTGAATTGATCTATGATGGTGTGGGGCCACTGAATAAGTATACTCAGATAGGAAGTGCACCTACCGCAGCTGAAGTTGGACACATCCAGGCAGGGGTGAAAGTAACTTAACAGTACCTGTAAGAAATTTGTATTGCCCCTTCTGGAGGGGCTCAGGGCAGGGAATTGGGGTGTGAGTGGATGTCAGAGGGGCTCAGGACAGGAGGTGGGGATGTGGGAGGTGCAGGAATTAGGAAAAGAGTTAGGGTTGGGGGTGTTAAAAGGGGTTCAAGGCAGAGGGTTAGCGTATGCAGAGAGGGGGTGCAGGAACTGGGCCAGGAGTGGGGCTCAGACCTGAGGGTTACGCTGTGTGTGTGTGGGGGAGTACAGGAATTAGGGTGGGGGTTGGATTGTTGGGGGAGTGCAGGGAGGCAAGAGCACCCTTTTGGGAGGGCAGAGGGGCTGGACCCCCCGCCCCGCCCCAGTTCCTAGCAATACTGCTTGTTGCTTGCTTTTCCCCTTCCATCACTCTCAGGAAGTGAGAGGAAAGCTCACAGCATGGGTTATTCATCCCTCCTTCCCTGCACATGCCAGGAAGGAGAGCAATGCAGGCACACAGGCTGTGTACTGTCCTCTTGCTCCCTGACAGTGATCAGAGGGGAGCAACAAGCAGCATCAATAGGGATGGAGGGAATTCAGCCCCCCTTTCCCTCCCTAAATGGTGCTGGAGGGGCAGCTCTGGGTTGGGAAGTCCCAGATAGGGGCAGGGAATGCCCCCGGCCAGCCCCATTCATCTGCGGCTGCTTAGCATGGTAGCCTGCAGGAGAGCCCTGAGAGCTCGGCTGGGAGCGCGCCCCGCCTACTCCTGTAGCAGAGCACCCTAGCTGGCTCTTATGGAGAGGTGCACCAGGACACACCGCCTTACTTTTACCTCTGCACACAGGCCACAGAAGTCAGGGATGCTTTGTGTTCCCAAATTACGGACTTGCATGGCCCAATGGAAGAGGGAGAATAGTTCCTTTCTCCATATGCATGGGGAGAGGAAGTTGAGTGGGAGAGAACTGCTTGTTTGCAGGGGGAAGGGTGCGGGGTTTCAGTGTTCGGGACAGGATGAGGGGGTTGAAGGCCATGCAGTACATTATGAATGTCATGACCACTTATCAGATAGGGGAGGAGAGGCTGATTCAAAGTGTGGGTTGATGTAAGGAAGTGATTGAAGTATAGATTGATGTAGCTAACTGTAGTGAGGAACAGTATTTGCTTATTGATTCCTAATTGTCTCTGATCATGTTTACCTTTCTTATTTTAAGTACACATTGTATGATGTGATAGCAATACACTTTCTTGATAAAATAAATTGCTTTATTTATAAACAAGATGTTGCCAGGCAGGCCAGCTGCCATTACTACACCAACATATCAGTACAACAGAACCATAAAAACAAACAAACAAAATAAGCCATGAACAACTGCAGACAGTGAAACCAGGTAAAAATAGCAACCTCCTACTGTTGCATGCTCCCTAGTACCTTGTGCTCCTTTCTCTTCTTTCCCCATTTCCCATGCACTTGGCTCTGGGGCCAGTGGGTGGAGGCATCCACAGGGCAGAGGGTCAATATGGAGGACTTCCTGGGTTAAAGTTGTGCTGCCCATCTGCTCATGGAGCCTGATTGCATTGGCTGCTCAGCCATGGAATTTTCAGAGTTGCTTCTGGACTGTATCACAGGGTACTGCGTAAGGGACTCAGGCTGTGGTGTGGGTGATGCCACAGCTGCAACTGCTGTTCGTGACATCAGATGCTCAAACAGTTACTTTGGCTGAGCTCTGTTCTCCTCCTTTAACCACTCTTCCTGTTCCAGCAATTGTGAAGCAAGTGCCTGCTCCTCTGCTGAAAATATCATGGTGTGTTAAACTGTATTATACTGAAGCTCCAGGGGGAAGCCAAGTTAGCCTGTACAGGATAAACTTAAAAACCAAAAACAGAGACGTGGGCTGTGCCCACGAAAGCTCATGATACCATCTACATGTTTTGTTAGTCTATAAAGTGCTACCAGTCCAGTTTTTGTATTATACTGTTCAGCCATTAGGCGGCACTGTGTGTAAAAATACTTGAAGATAATCTGAGCCATACCTGGCAGAGCATTAAAGGATCTAATAATGAAATCATCTGTGTATTAGCAAGCTCGGTGATTGTCCATATGTGGTATAGAGGAACATGACATGATGTCAGGAGTCAGCTGAGAAGAGGTACAAAAGGAACAAAGCAACAAGGATTACAAACAGAAGGAACGACAGTTGCAGTATACCACCCTTCAGTGTCCCATAGAACTTCAGCTTTCAAACCTTCGGAATAGACAGCCTGGAAGCAATATTTTGCAAGATTTCACATTGCTCCCACGCACTGCAAAGAAACAAGAGATATATAGGTATCTTTAATTTATGCTATGGGAAAACAGCAGAACATATCTTTAAATCCTCTTTGACTTTACTGAAGATAGTCACAAAGGTGATGGAGAAACTGGTTATGTTTGTTCCATACTTTATACCTCAGAGAAATGTGTTCATGAAAAAGCATGTTTCAATAACAGAATTAAGAACCAGGGGGAAATGTTGAATGTTTTTTTATAAGAGCTCTGCATACATGAGTTGAAAATTCTGATTTTGGTAATGCAAAACATGAAAATGTCAGAGACATTGCATCCTCAGATAAAAGCCTTTTACAGCAGCTATAACTGAAGAGAGACGTAACCATATCCACAGCTATACAGAGAGCAAAGCGGTCTGAGTTGGTGAGTCAGCAAAACCTAGATCACTTAGACAAATGTGAAAAACCTGAAACTAGCATAGAAATTGTAAACAGAGGCTTGCATGTTAAAAGTCATTATCATAAAGCCACTGAGGCAAGCAGAGAGAACGTCCAGGCTAAGAGAGACAAATTCCAGACACATGCACAGAGACACACACCCCAAGGCAGAAGGGGCCAGCCAGCAACCAGCAGGAGGGCCAGTGCCAGCAGCTGGAGTCTATTCTACCCCTGTCCCCTCACTCATCATCAGCAGTGGCGCGGAAGGTGCACTGCTCCAGGGCATGCTGGAACGGGGTGGAGGTGGAACAAAGGCCTGGGGTCCCCTCTCCTTCCCCTGTCACCAGTTGTTATTAGCAGCCTACATGTACACAATGTAGGAAAAGTCATTCTGAAGGGATGATGTATGTCTACTAGTAGTAGACTTATTACTGCTTAATTTATCAGTTTGTTCCAGAATCTCCTCTATTGATGGCTCAATCTCTGATTGAGCTGAGATTTGATACCTAAAAGAATGGCTGAGTGTAGGATCCTTCTCTTCCTGCAGACAAGTGCAAAGAATTTTTTTAGCTTCTACACAATGATCTTATCTTCCTCAAATGCTCCTTTACACCTCCATCCTCTATTCACCACATTGTTTGGCAGGCCTCCTGCTTTTGATGTACTTAACTTTTTTTTTCTGTTTGTTTGAGTCTTCTGCTACTTTTTCTTTAGATTCTTTTTTGGCCTGCCTAATTGTACTTTCACACTCGATTGGCCAGAGTTTGTGTTCCTTTCTATTGTCCTCACTAGAATTTGACTTCCAAGTTTTAAAGGATGCTGTTTCCCCTTTAATCTTCTATTTTACTTTGCTGTTTAGCCATGATGGCACTTTTTGATCCTCTTAATATGTTTAATTTGAGCTTTACATTTGTTTTGAGACATTATCATGCTCTTTTAATGGAGTTTTTATGCAACTTGCAGGCATTTCATTTTTGTAACAATATCTTGTTTTTTGTTTAACTAGCCTATTCATTTTTATATAGTTCTATTTTCTGAAGTTAAATACTATTGGAATGGGGGAGGGAGGTTTAACATCTCAGGATGTTAAATTTAATTATGTTATGATCACTATTACTGAGTTCAGCTATATTCACTTCTCTACCCGATCATGTGACCCTCTTGGGCAATTCTTGATTTAGTCATTTCTGCTTGTGGGTTCCAAGACTAGCTGCCACAAGAAATAGTCATTTATGGTGTCTAGAAACCTTATTTCTGCATTCTGTCCTGAGGTAATAGGAAGCCAGGCAATACAGGGGTAGCTGAAATCCCCATTATTACTGAGGTTTATTATTTTTGTAGTCTTTCTAATCTTCTTGAGCATTTCGCAATCACCATCTCCGTCCTGGTTCCGTAGTCAGTAGTACTGTATATTCTTATTATTCAAGCATGACATTTTTGCCCATAGAGATTCCATGGTACAGTATGATTAATTTAAGATTTTGCTATATTTTAGTCAATGCTGTCTTCCACCTATAGTGCTGATCCCCCACCTACTCTTTCATTCGTATATATTTTGTACCCTGGTATTACAGAGTTCCATTGATTATCCTTATTGCACCAATACGTTGTGATGTCTGTATGCTGCACCTGTCTACCATCATGTGATGTCATGAGTTCCTGCTTGGAAAAGATTTTTCAGCTATCAGCACACAGGATAGGGTCAGAATTTATGAGGGAGTCAAGAAGATGCTGTAAGAAAAGACAGAACTATGTAGCACTTTAAAGACTAACAAGATGGTTTATTAGGTGATGAGCTTTCGTGGGCCAGACTCACTTCCTCAGATCAATTTGTGGAAGAAAATTGGCACAACCATATATACCAAAGTGATACAATCAAAAAAATGAATGCATGTGAAATTGACATCTCTATCAAGAAGATGCTGTGTTATCTTCCACTTGGCTTAGAATACTCTGACTGCATACAAACACACAGAACTCCACAGTCATCCTGCTTACTCCTCCTCTCCACCAGTACATTTTTGGACAAAAGTTCAAAACCCTATTGACTTTGGGACAGATGATTTTGTAACCTATGTGCTGCATGGACTACATTTAACTGAAATTAACTAGATTTGTAAATAGAAAACATTTCCACTTTCCCCCGTTAACTGTTTCCATGTGATTTGTTACACTTTCATGGGGCTACAGAGCAGTGTATTTATAAGCATGGTAATGTAGGATTTGTTATTTTTTTTTTAAAAAAGGAATGCCTTAGCAAAAATCTGTACAATTTCAGTAAAAATTCATTTTCAGGCATCGTTACTGGTTGCATTTCTGGGATTGCCATTTTGAATCCCACATGCTGGTGGGCGAGCCAAACCACTGTCGTACAGTCTGTTACTAGCAGATACATGCTGCTAACTGGGGTTCCTTGCATTCATTCATAGAACAGAAATCCCTCCCATTTCTATTTTAATAAACATTAAAATGGAAACAGAATCTTACCAGGCTCTGGGGCTACTTCTGTCTCTTCCATGTCTGCTGCAGGCTCTATGATGGTCTATTTCTCAGGAGGGTATCAAAACCCTCCTCAATTTATGGCTCCAGGATATACTGCAGCAAAGCCTCATCTGGACTAGTTTCAACAACAGTATCACTTTACTGGCCTTGATCAGCTCCTGCTGCTGGTTTCCATTTGTTCTTATGCTGTATCTTACCTCCCAGCCAACCAGGTCACCATGCCTTACTGTTGGTTCTGTGTTTGGGGCAATATCCAGCACCCAGTCAAACGTCTCATAAAAGAAGCGTAATAGCAGTGAGTTGCCTGAGGTTCAGATCTGATTGGTTTTCTTGTACTCAGGCTTGAGCCACTTAATCCATTCTCTGCACTGGTCACTGGTCCAGTATATTTTCAACACTGCCAACTTCTTCTCTATTTGCTGGTGTGCATGCTCATTTCTGGTACTCTTACTAAAGTCCACTGTTTTGCTGGCCTTGCACCAGTATTTTAGCAATACTTGTGTGTGCTCCTATGACCATGAAGCAGCATGCTTTGCAAAAGACATCTTATGTTCACAACACAGAAGAGTCTCTGATGGTTTGTTCGTTGTTCAGCAGTCCAAAGACAACGGAATGGTTAATGCTAACTCAAGGAGTTTCTGCACTACCCCAAGAGGGTTTGCTTCTATGGAACTGTCTGAGAATACTTGAGAGAGAGAGAGAGAGAGAGAGAGAGAGGGCAAAGGAAGTTGACAAAGCAGAATACTCTTGGCAGATTCCTGGGACGTATGTCAGAGAGAGATGGCATCCGCACTGCAAAGTAATAGGACTCGAACCCAGGGTCCCAAGTTTATTTGGCTCAAACCTGCCTCCCCCACAGGTTTCTAGGGCCTTAGTTATGAGCCAGAGAGGTTTGTGCGTAGGTGGAAGAGGGGCTTGGTTTCAAGTGTGAGTCTGGGCTCACACTGCAGTGTAGACACAAACATCTATATGTGCTTCCATTTCTCCTTCTCTCCTTACCTTCCCTCAAATTGTTTGTTTCTGTCTGCAAGGTAAGTCATTCAGGATTCAACATTGTTAAACTGTTTTGGAAAGATGGTCAGAGCTGACATGTTAGGCTGGAAGGTGTTAATGTTACTGGTTGCCATCAACCAATTCTTTGATCAATAGCCAATTACAGACATGGTTGAAGTTGTTGGATCTGCAAACTAGATGCAAAGAGCTCCATGTGTCCTCTAGTTCCCTCTTCTCTTTTTCTGATTTGGTGAAGATCAGTAGGATTTTGCTCATTCATTGCTATTTCCCTGAAAGTTTGGAATTGTTTTGAAGCTCTACCAAACCTATTGTGTTACAGACAGAGAGGCAGAAATAGGGAAATGCTGTTGAGAATAAAACTTACCTTTTGCTTGTCCAAAAAGAAAAGTAATGTCTCCCAAATGTAATTCATGTTGAACAGCAGATATCCAGTTTGGAAAAATGAAGATCTGAAGTCACCTGTTCTAGTTGTGTTTTAGTTAAGAAAATGTCCAAAAAAATTCTGGTTACCTAGAAGGTTAGAGAATGTACGTTAATTGCAAAGTAGTTGTATGCTGTCTTTAGGCATGTTTGATCATGGTTAATAAGTGTGTTTTATTGGGAAGAGATTGGAATAAGGAAAGTATTCTCACTCCACACACTGCCAATAGGGCACTTTTGAAACTTACAAATAGGCACAAGCAACGATATTCTCTTATGATGCCAATATACCAGGTCTGCCAATTTCACTTTTGAAATCTGGTAAAAGTATTTTTTTCCAATTTGTCATACATAAAAAATTGTAGGCAGGTGAGTAAAAGGCTGAAAATTGGTGTATTTTTTAATGTAGGAGTGATGAGTAAATTAAAAAAATGTTTTTATTTGGTCTCTTTGAGTGACATAATTACTAAATAATGTTGCCATATTTAAAAGTCAGAGATGCCTGAAGGAGATTGTGTGTACCAATCGTCACATCCTCCTAAAAGGCGAGGCCTTGTTAGAGTGTGTGTGTATGTATAAAAATATGAGAGAGAAACATTTTCTTGTTAAGAGCATATACACTAACTCACAGTTTGTATAATTTTATTTCCTGATGTGTCGGACAACTGAGCTGCTAATTCTGCTACAGTTTCAGTTTCTGGATAATGAAATGCTGATAAATTTAGGATTGAGCCCCATGCATAGCACACTGGAGAACTCTAGTCTGAAAGTAACAAAGGTATGCATGACAACTGAAAGTTCTTCATCTGAAAGAAACAATTGCACCTCCTGGCTTTCAAGAAATGGTGAGAAATCTGATGGGACTGTATCTTTTCTCCACTCTCCAAGTAGCAATTGGGAATCCAATCAGACTTCTGCTCATTTGACCCTCTTTAATGAGAGGAATCAGTAATATCTTTGCTATTTCTTACAGTTTTTAACCCCAGCAATTATCACCTCTCTCTTTTTGTGGACTGAATCTAAGACATCTTTCATTTATGTCAATATTGGATGCCTAACTTTAGGCACTGAAGTTTTGACCTGTAACCTTACTAAAAAGAAGGTGCATGTTGAAAATCATATAAATGTTCTTTATTCAATATCTGTTCTGTTATAAACAATTGCTTTTATAACTATAGAGACATATGCTGACTTCTAATCTTATGCCATATGTGAGAGAGCAAAATCCCTACATGCAAATTTAAGTTTCATTCTGTTACACAAGAATAATTCTGTTTTAGCTGTTACACAAGCTAAATATCACAAAGGGCTGTAATGCACTACAGAAGTGAGGGTATATTTTTTGTGATTTAAATTTGTCTAAACTCAGGGATTTGAAAACTCAGTGGAAATTAATTTACAATGACTATTTCTCACAACAGGCAAATAGTATTTTTCTCCAGTAAAGGCTGGCCAGCAGTGTGAAAATAATTCTAATTGAATATGTGGCCAGCTTTTTATGTGCTAAAATAAGCAGGTGCTAAAATAAACAGTTCTAATGTAAACACTATGTCTGCAGTAAGTGTATTTACTCTTAACAGTTAAGATAGACTGGGAAAGAGCAAGTAATTTTATTGCTTTATCAACAAACAATAAGAACATACATCTGCTTTAAAATGGCACAATTTCTTTTCTAGTGCCCAGGCAGATTTTCTCTGTGCCTAATCAGTTATCAGATCTTGTCTGCCATTGATAATAGGTGCAGTGTATATTTTGAGGGTAAGCATTACACTGGTGCAGGACAGATTTGTCTCAGTCAAACAGATGTCAACTTAGTCAATAAACTTAAGGAGCTCCATTTTACAGCTGGCAAATGGGAACTGAAGGAGTTCCCCTCTCTTTATGGTTTTTATATCCTTGACTAATAGAGGATGAAACTTGATATGTTTATTCTAATTTTAAAATGAAAGTATGGAAAACATTTTCTTTATCTCTAGGGAGTTAATGCATGAATAAAGAGAGAGAATATATACACATGCAAAAGGACACAAATCAGAAAAGAGAATTTTCATTTTGCAGTCCATCTATGTGCAATTTAGTATGCCCTGTTCATGAGAGAGCTGAGGGAGAAGACCTCATACATGGCTGGGAAGTTGCACCATGTGTACATTGAGGTACAGGCATTGGAACGTCCCATTCTTGTTACCCTGTATTTAATGCCTGCATATTTTCCCAGGAGAGAGAGATTACACATATCTCAATAAAAGGAAAGCAGGGTCTTTGGCCATAGGCATAATAACTTTGCAGGGGGATGGCATGAGAAAAACCATTGAGAAATGGCATGAGAAAAACACTGGTGGACATTGTTGTGTTTGTCTTCACTACTAAAAATGGTGTGTTTTTAGTAGGGTTTGCCAGGTGTCTGGTTTTGAACAGGACAGTCCAGTATTTGAGCTTTCTGATCAGGAAACAAATTGAGAAAATATAAATGAGAAAATATAAATGTCCAGTATTTTCTAAATAAGATGTAATGTAGATTGTGATGTCATGTCAAGTGTGTCCAGTATTTTTGTTGAAACCATCTGGCAACCCTAGTTTTTAGTGCAGGATAATGAACATACATTGGCTACCCTGCTGTAAAATCCTAATGGAAGATTTACTGTGAGGTAGAAAGGCGAGGCCAGGCCTTATACCCCTTTTGACCTCTCCTAATTTATCTTGGATTAGGCCAATCAGGACTACGCAATGACCATCTCTATGGCAGACATTACTTCATTGTAGAGGGCAGAATGGAATCAAGCTGCTCCCTCTGTAAATAATTACTTCTGCATCACTCAGCCTGATGAGTGACTGACTGGTTTTGAGTTGCCATGCTACCTCTAGTACAAACTCAAGCATTTTAGATGTGAGCAGTAAGGCAAATGTCCATGCCTTGAACCTCGAGAATGGCATCTGCATGACTGGTGTGGTTGAGGATGCTGCATACCTACTGAATGGCTGCTCCTCTTGTGATGGTCTATCAGGAGGATTTTACAGACTGTACACGGCTGACCCTGTGGCTATTGAATGGCTTAGATGTGATAAACCTACCAAAGCCTTTTTGGTATGCACTTTGACATTTTTATTTTTGACTTACACAATAGAAAGTAGGAAGATAAAGTAGACATATATTTCAAACTTTTCTTCTACTTCTTATTGTACCACTTATGCATTCACTAAAAATAATTCCTAAGGTTAAAGTTACAGTGCCTTGTCTCCACTACAGCACAATAGCTAATATTCTTTTATTATCTCACTGTGGAAAAAAAACCCAAAAACCAAAAACCTCCACCTTTTTGCAGTAAAAGAAAAGCCATAAGCTTACAGTTAGTTCACTTGAGCAGAAATATGTGCAGGATGGTTCCTTACTATATGTCCATTATGAAATGCAGTGCTTCTATAGCCAGAAAAGATCCATTTGCTTATAAAATTATCCAGTTCTCTTGAAATCTTTTCAATATGTTTTTGAATATAAAAAGAACATTTAAACTACCATACATGAATTTCCAACATATGTAATGGTCTCGCAGTAAATGTGTTGTTAGGCTGAAATATAGATAATTCTGTTCTATTGGTACTATGGTCTTATGGTGAATTTACCATGAGAAGATAACTCTAATTGGAAACCTCAATATAAGTTTCCAAATATTGTATCTAAATATAATGCCTATGTACTAGTAGTATAATTCATAGAGGTAATACCAAAATGCTTTACAGAGAGAGTCAAACTGAAGTGGAAGGAAGGATTTAAATCACATTCTTCCTACATGTTAAATAATTTAAATATATGGACCAAATAAATCAACTAGAGATCGGAATCTGACCCTTAAAAAAGGGAAGTGACTCAGTGAGCCAGCACAGATTTCTTTGTTTTTGTTTTGTCTTGTAAAGACCCTCAACTGTGCTATGAGAAATCAATATGAGAGAAGACAAAGAGGAAATCAAATCTGCAGAAGAATAGGTGGAGATGAAGTCAGATGTTGAGTGGAATGAAATGCAGGCAGTGTCTGGAAACTCGGAAGTTAATTGACTAATTTTTGTTAAAACGTGCTGGTCCCATTCAGATCAATTGAAAAGACATCTTTAAACTGGCTGTTAGAGAGGGACACTGACACTATGGCTAATCTGTATTTGCCTGTTCAATTTTATAACCTGGTTTAAATTCAATTGTAGCCACATTTAGCTCTAACAAAATTAATGGCCAGTCTGGATGCATTGGGGCAATGTTAAAAAACTATTATTGAGATTAGATATTGCCCCAGACTAAAACATGATTGTTCTAACATGTTGTGCCCCTATCCACAGTGGCCAACTAAATCATATTAGGTGCCCATATGACATTAAAGATAGGGAGTTCCTGATCACAGCTGCTGGAGATGCATGGTATTATTACAATACATTTAGTAAAAAAGGTTTTAGTCCTTAAAATGCAATGCAGCATTAATTAAAGGAGAGTGATTAATTAAAGGAACATTAATTAAAGGAGAAACTCCCAAGGGAACTGTAATGGCAGAAGGAAATGACCATGGTTATAGTTATAATATGGCAAGGAAACTGAAATTGAAGTGCACCTCTAGTAAAAAGGAACAATTCTGTGTCTTCCGTTGCTGAATTGCAGCTCAGAGTATTATTTTTCCAAGTTTCCCAAATCTGAGGATCAGCAAGCGCTTTTGCAATTAAATTAAAGGCTTTCTCAGCTGAGCCTTACATGAGAGCAAGAACCAATAATTTGATCTTGAAAAGATTTGTACTTTACAGAGAAATTCTTTGGGAAGCCCTCTCATTGTTCTTATTATAGAGCCTTGAGTTCTTTGAAGACTCCTAAAATTACATAAATGTGTATCTGGTGTAACTGTGTGAGTCTTGCATTGAACATGAGGACTTGTGACTTCCAAAAGAAAAGGGAATATTTTCCTTGCCTGGCCTACTACTTCAGTACAGGGAATCTAGATTAGGTTTCATAGTCACAGGGATTTGAGATGATTGTTTTCCATGATGTATCTTTTTAAAATTGAGCATAGTGTTTCTCCAAAGATGGCAGATTGACCCCCAAAATATCCACATAAGGACAACACAGTCTGTGAGAATACAAGCTACCCCCAATACCTAAATGGGGTGTCTCAGCCCTGACCTTGGAAGAACCACTTTTAGGGTCAGAGAATAATTAAAAAAAAAAAAAAGTATGTGCGCTCTGAAAGAACACAACTGCCAAATGCTTATCCTGTCTGAAACTATCCTAGATTGGGAGCGCTCTGAGGCAGCAACAGTCTGTGTTATTTATTTGTACAATGCCCAGCATAATGGGATCCTAATCTGTTTATAATCTTTAAGTACTTCTGCAATAGAAATAATAATTTTGATACTATAGTATATTTATAGGGGTTCAAAATATATGCCTACTCAGTCCATGGAAACTGCTCATCGAAATTAGCTTCTGTGACAAGGATGCTTGTAAGCTAGGAAATAGATTTAGACCTGCAATTCATTTTAGTTAGAATCATTCAATTGAATGTTTGGAATGTGCATATCAAGTACAATAAAATAATCATCAATGTTATTTAAAAACCAACAGTCTGAAAATAGGTCAAAGATAGTAATGATGATCACAGACATTTGCAATAATGATGTGAAGGCTAAAAGCTCAGGAATCCATTTTTGGTCCTTTAAACAGTCCAATCCTTTCTTCTAGATTAATCTTGTTTGCAAAGAGTGCCTTTGTTTTGTACCATCGTTAAATATCCACAGAAGGGAACTGTTATAACTTGTGTGAGCTATGCCCGTTTTGTAAGAATTTTATGTCATACTTTATGGTTGTTTTCGTAATGAAGTAATTGCACAGCTGTTGGGATGTCATTTGTATTCAGTATAGTTTACTTTTCATAGTGAGTGGTGGAGTTGGGTTTCATTTCTTTCTTCTAGGTTTAGCACTAGGCAGGTACTACTATGCCACATTGTGTCCAGCATTGTTTGCATCATTCATGGTAAGAAAAGCTTAAAAGTTGGTCATGAAGGTCACAGAATCTGTGACTTCCAGAAACCTCTGTGACATTTTCCGCTTCAACCCTAAGGTGGCAGGGCTGGACCAGCCACCACAGGCCCCCCATTCTCCTCTCACACTCAGCTATCGGCCACCTTGGTTGGATCCCAGAATTCCCAGCCAGAGACTCAATAGCTCCGAGTGGGCGGTGGGGCAAACCCCAGAGCTGCAGCAGTGGCAGATGCTGGACACTCCTCCGTCCCCATTTTGTCATAGTTATTGACAAAATCTTAGCCTTAATGATAAGCCTATAGCCATATTCCCTATGTTTGTGGTCATGTTAATGTTTGTAAGCTAATCAGGGTTGGGCATGGTCACTACTTGGATGGCAAATATCCTAGGAAAAAACTGTGTTCTGCAGAAATGATTTTTAGTGATTTGCTAAATAGTGCTCCTCCTTATGAGTTAGTAATCAATGGCCCAGTATAGTGTTAGAAGGCACTGTGCTACTTGGGGCAATGCCTTCCAGATGTTAGACTCTGACCAGCTGAGGTAATTAAAGATACTCAGACAACTTTTCTGAGCAGAGAATCATTAGCATTTTTGTTCTGGCCACATTCCTATTTGAGTGATAGTGGGATATGGGGAGAAACCCAAAATGTAATCTGGATCTAACAATCCAGAGAAATGAACTTTGAAAACTGTTCTCTTGTGGAGCAAGGACAGCACCAGAACACACTGGTTCCAGCTGTGATTAATGCTAACCTGACTTTAAGTGAAGAATTCTTTAGCCGTCTGTTTTCCTCTCAGCTTATGAACAATATCAAAGTGTTAAAGTAGCATCAACAATTGGCAAAATGCCTAAAATTAGAAATCAAGTAGTAAATTACTATTTCTTCTCAGGTGGCAGTGTGGCCTCTCAGACAGCTTTGTAGAAATATGACTCTCATGTTCTTTAGGCTGCAGTTAACTCCATGGGGATTTTGGAAATGACATCTACAATAATCAATGAAAAAACTGATACAAGTTGTAGCTCTGCATTGTCACCCTTAGAAAACAAAATAATGGCTATGTCTGGAAGCTAAGTACTGTGGAAAACTAATCACGGTTGGCAAAAGCAGAAAGACAGAAATAGCTCTCTGGACACTAAAATGGCAGATCAAACTGAGCTTTCTGAAAGATGCTTAACAGGAAGTTGTCTGCTAAAAGGAGAATTGACTTCCAAGAGAGCTGAGCTAGGTTGAGAAATTCCTGAGTATTCTAAATACTTGAAAGTAAGGGAAGTACAGGTCTGTTACTTTTTGAGAAACTCAGGGCTTCTAACTGACTATTGAGGCCCAATTTTTCAAAAACGACATCTAAATCTGCATCCATAATTTTGTACCCGCTAACCATAGTTATACTAGAAACAATAAGAGTCTTTCTGGGATGAATACATTATACTGAGTTATTTCCATGTCATTATATGGCTTAGTGACAAGGGGCCTGATCAGGGCTTAAATTCTCTGACTATTTCCCAGAACCTCTATGCTGCTCCTTTAGCTGCAAAGCGGAGGTCTCAGGCTTCAACCTCCTGGGGAGAGCACTGGGGTCTAGAGCTTTGGCTCTGCTGGGTGGGAGGAGGGCTCAGGGCTTCAGTCCCATAGGGCACCTGGGGTATCTTGCTGAACAGTTCTCAATTAATTTAAGCCCTGGGCCTGATCCAGCAAGGTGTTAATGCCTCCTGTAAAGTGCTGAGGCCCTTAAATGCCTATTGATTTCACTAGCTAGGAGCCAAGCATCTCAATATTTTGCAATATCAAGTAAAAACGACCCACTCTTCTAGGAACTGTAGAGGAGTCTTGGTGCAAGATGGATTTGGATATGGCTTTATAATCATAAATAGAACTCTCATTCTTGAGTTGAATCCTTTCTCTGTCAGTGGGGCTCCACCACAGGCGTACAGTTCTACCCATATGGATCCAGTTGCAATATTGAGGCTTAACTCTTCTCCATATATTTACATAAGAGTGGTTTAGCAGAATTTTTTATATTCTTTGAATGACTGCTGCCTCAGCTAACCAAATTCATTTTAGCCACAATCTATCTAGCAACAATACAAGATAGGTTTTCACTAAGGCTATATCTAAACTTACATTCCTTTTCTCGAAAAAGGGATGTAAATTAGACACTTCAAAATTGCAAATGAAGCCGGGATTTAAATTTCTCGTGCTTCATTTGCATAATGGTAGCCGCAGTTTTTTTCTAAAACAGGCTTTTCAAAAGAAAAACAGCTGTTTAGATGGGGATCGTTCGAAAATAAAACCCTTTTTCGAAAGATCCTGTACTCTTGAAAAAATGAGGAGTACAGGATCTTTCGAAAAAGGGTTTTATTTTCAAATGATCCCCATTTTCTTTTGAAAAGCCCTTTGAAACCCATGGCCGCCATTATGCAAATGAAGTGTGGGAAATTTAAATCCCGGCTTCATTTGCAATTTTGAAGTGTCTAATTTACATCCCTTTTTCGAGAAAAGGGATGTAGTTTAGACACAGCCTATGATTTATGGTAGTCAAGGGAGAAACTTTTAAGTGTCCCCTAAATTCCTACCAACACTTGCACATGTACTTAACTTTACTTATATGAGTAGTCTCATTGGAGGCCATGGGACTATTCACTTAAGAACGATTAAGCACATCTAGTGTTCTATGATTCTATGTCCAAAAACTTTGCAGGAGCAGGGTCCAAATTTGCCCCAACAATTTTGTGCTTACAGGTTGAATAGCAAAATATCTAGGTGCCCAATTTTCACACACATGCTGGATTTTGGATATACAACTTAGGTGCAAATTTAAATGGTTTGAAGCCACTTTGAAAATTAGACTCAAGACTGAGAAGGCACTGCTGTGCAGCTTCCTAGTCGGTTTCCCTCGAACTATTTTAAAGTCATTTTCTCTGAAGTATAGGCAGCAGGGTTATTAGTGACATCTGTACTAGAGTGATAACAGTGTTGTGACCTACACCAAGAAAAAATAAGAAACCTTACTAGCTGCTTGTGCAAATTCTCCTTCTGAGGAAATTCTTATAGTTTGCTGTCCCTGTGCATTTCACCTTACAGAAAACAATTATTTTATTTTATTTTTTATTACTTTTCTACTAGTGCCTGCAATATGTTGAACCCTATCCAAAAACAAAAGAATCCCTGTATCTGCCACACTGCAAAATGGCTGAACGCTGAGAAAATGCAAGTCAAATACATTAACACCACTCACTGGGCTTGTCTAGGTCCCAGAAAAAGGTGATAAAGCATAAAACTGCACTGTATTTCTTCCTTGCTTTTTTTTCTTTTTAAAAAGATGAAATATACACAGATTGAAACTTGTAAGGCTTTAATTTTCATGGAAATATAGTGATGTATAATATTCTAGTTCAGAATTTGGAAAATGAACTGAATTCTTTATAAATATTTGACCAAAAAAAAATGGAAAATGTGTATGCACCTGAACATTATTTGCCCAGCTTACAGAGCTAGGTGAATAATGGGAAAAATAAATGAATAAATTATTTTTTAATTATGGAATTCATCAAACAAATTAGTGATTTGCAAGGAAACTTTTGGCATTTTAGTTTCCAGATGGCTAGCACTCAAGCTGAAGTAAAAGCTAAATATAGAAGGTTATCTGACTCTCTAGTAATTCAATACAAGGAATTTCATTTCAAAATGCTGTCGTCTTTATTTTCTTCTCATGCATACAGTGTTGTTTCAGTAGCTTAGGTGGTAGCCTACTGTGTTCTTTAGTCACCATTTAATTTTTCCCCTTAAAAAGGTAAAGGAAAGTATTTTACAAAATCCTTCAGAAAATACAATTCAATATAAGAAAAAAAAGAATGTTCGTGGATGACCGAATCATTCCTCTTGGATTCATACTTGGAAGTAAATAATTACTTAAAAACAGATGTGATAAAAAGCAAAGCCTTTTACATCAAGGTGCTATTGTTAATTGAGTTTCTTAGGGCTGGTTGGTGGTAGACTCAAGCCAGTTCCTACTGCTTTCCGAAACGCAAGATCACAAGGTCATATGGTTTATCTTGATACATAAATTAACTACTTTGAAGAAGGCTGTTTTTCTTCTTTGATGCTATTGTGTTGGATTGCTGATTCCAGTATGTTTGCATATTATGACAGAACTTTTTATTTTCTGTCATAAATTGAATTTTTATACTTTGAAAGACAATAGCAATGATACAACAATATAAAATGCATTGCTATTTTTCATATAAATATATAAAATAAACCAAAGTTATTAGTTTGCACATATGTTTATGCAAAGGTTTGTATGAAAGCTGTATTCTGAGTGATTGAAGAGGGTGAGGTGTAACAACCTCCAGTCAACACTTAATCAGGACAATAAAGCTCCTTCACTAATCAGAGCATTAAAAAGGACCATCTATTCATTAAAAGTTTTTAAAATATGCTTTTAAAAAAATTGTTCAACTGGTTTTCAAAGGAAGTACAGCTATACATGTGCTGAAGACTGTGCCTTGCTAAACTGGGGCCTCTGCAGTCCTTTTTAATCCATAGCAATGCAGGAAAGGAGGCAGCACAATAAAGGCTCAGTCCTCTAAATACACACAAGTAATTTTACTCCTTTAAATGTTTGCAAGATATGGACCTAAATGTGAACAGAAGTTAAATAAGTCTCGGTATACTTTTTGTTAGGAGAATATAGCTGGTGTGGTGTAGAATATTCCTTGTAAAGTATAATTTAAATTGTTACTGCTGCATATACTAGAGATGACTCACATCTTTTTAACCCTCTGCTAGCTCATTTCTTGTTTGATCTTTCAGGCTGACAGTCTATGGAATTTAAAGTCTATGGAATTTACAGTATGTTGGAGATATTACATCAACTTATTTAAAAAATAAATAGCATATAAGTTGGAGGTCAATAGCAATAGGTTACTGGCTATGGATTATAAAATGAGTGAAATTTGGCCCCTGCTGGTATCAGACGTAAGCCTCTTTAACTTCAGTATGGGACAGGATTTCTGTCCCTGTTTTTATTTGAATGGACACTTACGAAGTACAGTTAAATCTAGGGAACTTTAAAATAAGGCAAATATTAATACCTTTTACCTTGAAAACAATAATTATTTCTCTTAATAGGTTTGTGCATTTCCTAACTATCATTATGTAGCTGGAGCGTGTTTATTTTAATTATTATTTGTTATTTAGGACTTGATCTATAGCTTTTTTTCCTTGAACAACTGCACAAGCTTTCTGGACAAAATATAAAACCCTTTATATGAACATGCTTGCAATAACCATAAAAAGCATAGAATAATAGAATACTAGTACTGGAAGGGACCTCGAGAGGTCATCGAGTCCAGTCCCCTGCCCTTATGGCAGGACCCAGTACTGTCTAGACTATCCCTGATAGACAGTTATCTAACCTACTCTTAAATATCTCCACAGATGGAGATTCCACAACCTCCCTAGATAATTTATTCCAGTGTTTAACTATCCTGACAGTTAGGAACTTTTTCTTAATGTCCAACCTAAACCTCCCTTGCTGCACTTTAAGCCCATTGCTTCTTGTTCTATCCTCAGAGGCCAAGATGAACAAGTTTTCTCCCTCCTCCTTATGACACCCTTTTAGATACCTGAAAACCGCTATCATGTCCCCTCTCAATCTTCTCTTTTCCAAGCTAAGCAAGACCAATTCTTTCAGTCTTCCTTCATAGGTTATGTTCTCTAGACCTTTAATCATTCTTGTTGCTCTTCTCTGGACCTTCTCCAATTTCTCCACATCTTTCTTGAAACATGGTGCCCAGAACTGGACACAATACTCCAACTCAGGCCTAACCAGCACAGAGTAGAGCGGAAGAATGACTTCTTGTGTCTTGCTCACAACACACCTGTTAATGCATCCTAGAATCACGTTTGCTTTTTTGCAACAGCGTCACACTGTTGACTCATATTTAGCTTGTGGTCCACTATAACCCCTAAATCCCTTTCTGCCGTACTCCTTCCTAGACTGTCACTTCCATTCTGTATGTGTGAAACTGATTGTTCCTTCCTAAGTGGAGCACTTTGCATTTGTCCTTATTAAACTTCATCCTGTTTACCTCAGACCATTTCTCCAATTTGTCCAGATAATTTTGAATTATGACCTATCCTCCGAAGCAGTCGTAACCCCTCCCAGCTTGGTATCATCAGCAAACTTAATAAGTGTACTCTCTATGCCGATATCTAAATCGTTGATGAAAATATTGAAAAGAACCGGCCCCAAAACAGACCCCTGTGAAACCCCATTTGTTATACCTTTCCAGCAGGATTGTGAAGCATTAATAACTACTCTCTGGGAATGGTTATCCAGCCAATTATGCACCCACCTTATACTAGCCCCATCTAAGTTGTATTTGCCTAGTTTATTGATAAGAATATCATGCGAGACCATATCAAATGCCTTACTAAAGTCTAGATATACCATGTCCACCCGCTTCTCCCTCATCCACAAGACTTGTTATCCTATCAAAGAAAGCTATCAGATTGGTTTGACATGATTTGTTCTTTACAAATCCATGCTGGCTGTTCCCTATCACCTTATCTTCCAAACGTTTGCAGATGATTTCTTTAATTACTTGCTGCATTATCTTTCCTGGCACAGAAGTTAAACTGACTGGTCTGTAGTTTCCTGGGTTGTTTTTATTTCCCTTTTTATAGATGGGCACTATATTTGCCCTTTTCCAATCTTCTGGAATCTCTCCTGTCTTCCATGATTTTCCAAAGATGATAGCTAAAGGCTCAGATACCTCCTCTCTCTCAGCTCCTTGAGTATTCTAGAGTACATTTCATCAGGCCCTGGTGACTTGCAGACATCTAACTTTTCTAAGTGATTTTTGACTTGTTCTTTTTTAAAATTTTATCTTCTAAACTTACCCCCTTCCCACTAGCATTCACTATGTTAGGCATTCCTTCATCAGACTTCTCGGTGAAGACCAAAACAAATAAGTCATTAAGCATCTCTGCCATTTCCAATTTTCCTGTTACTGTTTCTCCCTCCTCACTGAGCAATGGGCCTACCCTGTCCTTGGTCTTCCTCTTGCTTCTAATATATTTATAGAATATCTTCTTGTTTCCCTTTATGCCTGTAGCTAGTTTGAGCTCGTTTTGTGCCTTTGCCTTTCTAATCTTGCCCCTGCATTCCTCTATTGTTTGCCTATATTTATCCTTTGTAATTTGTCCTAGTTTCCATTTTTTATGTCTCCTTTTTTATTTTTAGATCATGCAAGATCTCCTGGTTGATCCAAGGTGGTCTTTTGCCATATTTTCTATCTTTCCGACACAGCAGAATAGCTTGCTTTTGGGCCCTTAATAATGTCCCTTTGAAAAACTGCCAACTCTCTTCAGTTGTTTTTCCCCTCAGTCTTGCTTCCCACGGGACCTTACCTATCAGCTCTCTGAGCTTACCAAAATCTGCCTTCCTGAAATCCATTGTCTCCAATTTGCCATTCTCCCTTCTACCATACCTTAGGATCATGAACTCTATGATTTCATGATCACTTTCTCCCAAGTTGCCTTCCAGTTTCAAATTCTCAACCATTTCCTCCCTATTTGTTAAAATCAAATCTAGAACAGCTTCCCCCCTAGGAGCTTTTTCAACCTTCTGAAATAAAAAGTTGTCTTCAATGCAGTCCAAGAACTTATTGGATAGTCTGTGCTCCGCTGTGTTAGTTTCCCAACATATATCTGGATAGTTGAAGTCCCCCATCACCACCAAATCCTGTGCTTTGGATGATTTTGTTAGTTGTTTAAAAAAAGCCTCGTGCACCTCTTCTGCCTGGGTAGGTGGCCTGTAGTAGACCCCTAGCATGACATCACCCTTGTTTTTTACCCCTTTTAGCCTAACCCAGAGACTCTCAACACTTCCGTCTCCTATGTCCATCTCCAACTCAGTCCAAGTGTGTACATTTTTAATATGTAAGGCAACACCTCATCCCTTTTTTCCCCGCCTGTCCTTCCTGATTAAGCTGTACCCTTCTATACCAATATTCCAATCATGTGTATTCTCCCACCAAGTCTCTGTGATGCCAATGATGTCATAGATGTATTTATTTATCAGCACTTCCAGTTCTTCCTGCTTATTACCCATACTTCTTGCATTTGTATATAGGCATCTAAGATACTGATTTGATCTTGCCTTCCAGTTCTGCCTTGTCTCTCCTTTCTCTCTGCTATTATAGCCCACATTCCCTCCCATTTCTGACCCATCTCCCAGGTCTCCATGTTCTTCACTTACCCGTGGGCTTTGGTCACCTGTCCCCGTCGAACCTAGTTTAAAGCCCTCCTCACTAGGTTAGCCGGTCTGTATCCAAATATGGTCTTCCCCTTCCTTGAAAGGTGAACGCCATCCCTGCTTAGCAGTCCTGCCTGGAATAGCATCCCATGGTCGAGGAAGCCAAAGCCCTCCTGGCGACACCAGCTTCTCAGCCAGGCATTCACCTCCAGGATGCACCTGTCTCTGCCTGGGCCCCTACCTTTGACAGGAAGGATCGAAGAGAATACTACCTGTGCTCCAAACTCCTTCACCCGTACTCCCAGAGCCCTGTAGTCACTCTTGATTTGCTCAGTGTCACACCTCGCAGTATCCTTAGTGCCCACATGGATGAGTAGCATGGGGTAATAGTCAGAGGGCCAGATAATCCTCGACAGTGCCTCCGTAAAGTCTCGGATATGGGCCCCCCGGCAGGCAGCATACCTCCCAAGATGACATGTCAGGGTGACAGATGGGCACCTCCGTCCTCCTCGGAAGAGAGACTCTGACTACCACTACCCTATGTTTCCTCTTCACAGTGGTAGCAGCAGACCTCCCAGCCTTGGGGGTATGAGGCTTCTCCTCCTCTGTTTTAGGGGGGTGATTCCTTCTCCTGTATCAAGAAGAGCATAACAGTTTCTAGTACCACGGTGGGAGGGTTCGGAGCAGGGGTGGAGCACTGCCTGCTGCCAGAAGTAACCAGCTGCCAGTGTCCACCCTGAGTCATCTCCTCCTCCACCAGTGGTGTGTCAGAAGTCCTGTGTACTGGGACAGCTACCTCAGCTGTCTCCACATGAACACTGTCCAGGAATTGCTCGTGGAGTCAGATGCTCTTTAAACTAGCCACCTTCTCCTGTAGCTCTCCCACCTGCTGCCTGAGAGATTCTACCAGCTGGCACCTTTCACATTGGATGGTCCTCCCAGCCTGGATATCAGTAAGTGGGAATTGCAAGCCACAGTCCCTGCAAAACCACACCAGGATCTGGGTAGAGGGATCCATGTTCAGGTGGTCTGTCTGGCTACAGGCGTAGGCGGAGGAGACAGAAGCAGTGCTGGCACAGGTGTTGTGGGTCTTCCTGACCTTCGTAGGCCTCCCTCTGTCAAACTCCCTCTTAAACTCCCCTGTCTGCAGCACCCTGTCCATCCTTCCCCTGGTCGCTCTGCTTCTGGCTTTCAAAGCCTGCTTGCCTGGGTCAGGCCTTCCCCCTCAAGAGTCACATGGGGAAGGCTGATCAAAGGCCATCAAGGGAACAAAGGTCAGGCACTCAGTCCCAACTGCCACAGCAACTGAAACTGAAGTCACCTGAAATCAGAATCAAAATTCAAACAGTCGAGCAAACTTACTCACACCAAAAGCGATTACTCTCACTCTTACCTGGTAACCTGTTCAGCGGCGGGATCTCTTGCTTTCCCTCTTAAACTCCCCTTTCTGCTGCCCTCTGTCCGCTTCGCTCCCCTGGTTGCTCTGCCTCTGGCATTTAAAATGTTAACTAGCTGTGCAGCAGAACAGATAAGTTAAGTGAAGTTCTGATGATCACAATATGGAAAGGATGTGGTTGGTTATTGGAATCCATTAGTGGAGTAATATTTCTGGATGCATCTATCTGCATACCATAGAAACTGACATTTATTCACACAGAATGACTAAGGGAATGTGTAATTGTGAATTTGGTTTCTGGGCCTGATTGTGCATCTTGTTTATTGACTCCTGCAAAAGTTTGCCCTCAGTTTCACCATGCATCCCTGATTTTAGCCATGGAAGTCTACTGGCAATCTAATGCCTGGTAGCAAAGACACTGTGTCAGCTATTGCTAAGCACAAATTGCAGTATTTTTCAAGACAGTCATTGGAAATACCAGTATTACTTTGTAAAGCACTTTGAATCATATTGGATTTGAAAAGTATGAAATAAAAGTAAATTATACATAGATAGGGCCAAATTCTTGGCCCAAGGGCCAACTTCAGGAGATGTTCAGTAGGGCTATGTCTAGACTACAGAGTTTTTCTTTAAAAAGTGGCCTTTTTTTCGAAAAAACTTCACCTGCATCTAGACTGCTGTCGTGGTCTTTCTAAATTAAATCAAAAGAACACAGCGGTTTTTTTCGACAGCAGTAAACCTGCTTTTACGAAGAAGAACGCCTTTTTTCTAAAGAGCTCTTTCGAAAAATGGAGTTCTTGAATGCAAACAGGGCTTTTTTTGAAAGTGAGCATCCAGATTGCCTAGGTTCTCTCTAGTGGCTGTCTAGATGATCTCTTTCGAAAGAGGCTTGTAGTCTAGACGTACCCTAGGTGGGTTGAAGAATCCTTCCCCTCAGGACATGGAACGGCTGAATAGCCATTCTGTCAGGATAATTTATGTACAGATGCCAGAGTCGACATTAGGTTAAAAAAAACCACTGCTGGTGGGCCTGTTAGTTGTCGTGTCTGTATTCATGTCTTATGGGTGGTCTAGGCTTTTAAAAGCTGCCCTGAAAGCATCTCCTGGAGGCTCCTCCTCCTAAATGTGGAGTGGTTGTGGTCAGGAGGAGAGTCACACTAGGGGCCTTGTGTGCTGAGAATTCTGGAGTATCATCCAACGGGGAAGAGCTCAGAGGCTCCGTACTTAAGCCTAGCTCCTGCCTCTGGTGCAGCTGAAATATTTTAGAAGCATAGCAGTATGGAACAGTAACCTGGTTATCTACTGAAAGATACACATCCTCACAACAGAATATGTTCCACCGCAAGACTCCTCTTTGCATTGCTTTGCAGCAGCAGCAAAATTTCTCTTTTGGAGTCACTGGGGTGCTATCAGTACCAATATGGTTGATACATTTAAAAATCAGTTACAGTATCCCAGGGCTTACCTTTATTGTGGCACTTGTAAATATCTCCTGAACTTAGAATAGGGCCTTCCTCAGATACTCCAGCAAATGTAACTACCTCAGATGGAAAATACCTAGGGTTTGAAGGTGTTCATGATGTAAAGCAAAAAAGAGCTTCTTTTGTAATTGTGTGGCTTTAGGCATTTCAGCTGAAGAAACAGATATTTACCCAGTGCCGAAATCTGTCAGCAGAGGCAGAGCAGATCTTATTTTGCCTACTTGAATCAAAGTTCAAAGGAGCCAGAGTAACAATTTAATTTCCAAGCCATCTTCATTCCTTATTATGTGCATTATTAAATATATCTTTTGAAGCCCTGGGTTTGGAAGAACAGGAGACAAGTTGCATTTTGTAATAAGTAATCAGCTCTTTTGTCTGATGTTTTTGTGATATAATTTCAGAGTTGCTGTTATGAATGGTATGAAATGACTCCAAAGCTATCTACATTTTGAACATTTCCTTCATCTGCACTGAGAATTTACCAGGCAGCTGGTAAAGGAGTTTCTTCCTTTATATAGGGGTTAAGTGCAAAGACCACGTCACCTTCTGAAACTCTCATTGTAATACTTTCTTAAACATTCCTCAGTTCTGCTTGAGTCCAAGTGACCATCACTTTCTTCTTCTTGAGATGTCCCTGTGGGTGCTCCACTGTTGGTGATGGGTCATTCGGAGCCACAGATTGGAGTCTTGCAATGCAGTTTTCAGTTGTGCAGCACATGTGTGAAAGGAGCCTCGTGGCGTTTGTATCTTAGCACCTTGTGTGTGGCCTGACCTCCCCCACTTTAGTTCCTTGCTAACCGCCCTCGGTCGTGGATGGAGCTTGGTTTCTCACCTCATGGTGTACTTACCATCGTAGTTAGAGTAGTTTAGTAGTGTTTTCCTCATATATGTAGTTAGAGTTACTACCCTTTGTTCTTTAAAAAAAATCGTGAGGGGACTTCGATGCGACTCTGGTCACTCAGGAGGCTGCAAGAGCCCTCTCTGTTTTTCCCAGTTCTCCCTTCCTGCGTTCCTTTTTTTTCTGCTCTCTCCTGTTTGGAAGGAAGGAAGGAAGGAAGTCAGTCTGTCAGTCAACAGGGACCGCTGACGACATGGTGGGCTCACCGGGGTTTAAAAATTGCCACACATGTCGTGATACTATGCCAGTCTCAGACGGACACTCATCCTGCATTCACTCGTATACCTCAAAAATGCAGTTTGACAGTCAGGGCCAGAGAGGGCAGGGAGTTGCGCTTCAGAATGATCCTATTCAGGAAGGCCATGAAGCCTTCTGAGGCTCAACAGCCTCCCTAGCCCCAGGTGGGGTCTACTAAGAAAAGAGCTTCAAGGAAGGCTTCTAAGAAAAGAGCTTCCTCAGCATGATCTCTCTCTCCTACTCCATCTCCCAGGGTCAGTAAGGGAAATAGACTGGGTACATTGGGTTCCGCAGCATTGAGGCCCTCCACTGGTGCTGGCTTGATGCCTTCGGAACCACCTTCGGCACCGATCCAGGCATCTTTAGCACTGACTGGACCTCACAAACAAGTCCTGGTACCAACCCCGACAGCCCACCATGACCCAGCACTGACTAAAATCTTGGCATTGACTACCAAACTGATGTCCCATAAAACATCATGGGTGGCACCAGCAGGCTCAGCACTGGACCCCAAGCCACTGCCTTCTGCTCCTGTGGCACCGGCGGAAGAGCCAATGCTGCTCACTCGGCACTGGAGGGATCCAACTGATGATCGCTGGCACCAGGGGTTTACAGCAGAGACTACTGTTCCCGCCTTGCCACTAGAGATCCATTCCCAGCATTGTCATCAGCCCATAGTTCTCTGGGACTTATCAGATCTCCCGTTTTGTAGGACTGCAGTGACTTTGGAGATGATGATGGCTGGAGTGTTTTCTTGTCACAGCACTCCTCTCCCACTGGATCTGTGATTATACCATTATCGAGACAAACCTTGTCATCCTGCTTGGTATTCTCATTGACCATACCACCACCCCAGTATCCATGAGAGCATTGGGGTTCCTATAGACACTGATCAATGGCAAAAGCTTATTGGAGAGTCGACACACTAGTTGACTAGTCACCCCCTCCCTTGCTGCCTCTATCAGAAAGAGGCAGAAAGCAGGGGGAAGGGGGAGAGGAGGGAGTGGGGCTGGGGCGCAGCGGCAGCAGTGTTCCACCTTTGAAATGTACAAGTGTTCCTGCTGGGGCTCTTGTACATTTCAAAGCGGAAGCGCTGCATGGAGCCTGGGGCCAGCGGGAGACTCTGAGTCCCCCGCTGGCCCCAGACTCTATGCAGCATTTCAATCTTTGAAATGCACAAGAGTCCCTGCTGGGGCTTTTGTACATTTCAAAGGTGGAATGCCGCACGGCACTTCTGCCTTTGAAATGTAGCAACAGGTGGGCTCTTGCTACATTTCAAAGAGGAAGTGCCCTTATTGACTAATCAACCATTTGATTAGTTGATTAATCTAATTTTAACATCCCTACCTCGCACCCTTCTGCTGACGGAGGACTCAGAAGAGGAGGAGGGTCAGATTCAAGAGCAAGATCCTGAGCCCCAGGCTGATACATCACCCACAGACAACTCCTCTTCATTGACCGATGAGGCAATGATTCCTGTGGATACATGCCCGGCAGATGATCTTAAACAGTTCCAGGAGCTTTTTTTAAAAAGTGGTAGTTAGTCAGGAGGTTCCCCTTCAAGGGGTGTAAGAAAAACAAAACCAACTCCTGAAGAACATACAGCCCACATTACAGGGCAAAATTGCTTTACCTATTGATGAGGCGACTATGGAGGCATCAGACGAGCTGTGGCAAACTCCTACCTCCTTATAGCCTACATGTAAGAGGGCTGACAGGAAATACTTTTGTTCCTGCCAAGGACATGGACCCACCCCCCAACCAAATTCCTTGGTCGTGGAGGCCACACAACATAGATCTAAGCTCCTGCAATTCAGGACCATGACTCATGACAAAGACCATAAGAAGCTGGATTGTTTTGGCAGAAAAATGTTTTCTTCTGCTACATTACAACTGAGGATTGCTAATTATTTGGCCCTTTTAGCAAACCACGATTTTGATAACTATTTGAAATTGGGGGAGCTCATGGAGCACCTTCTGGACTCCAAAAGACAAATTTTGAAGGCTTAATCCTGTCGCTCAAGGCAGGTGGTCTCCACGCAAGACCTCATTACACATCAGTCTCTTGGAGCTCAGAGCCGTAAGGAATGCCTGCATCCATTTCACACCCAAAATCACTGACTGCACAGTCTGAATACTCTTAGACGATATCACAACAATGTTTTACATAAACAGACAAGGGGGTGGGTGCTCTCGTTCCCTATGTGTGGAGGCTATCCACTTGTGGAACTGGTGCATCTGCAACCAAGTAACACTGGTGGCATCATACCTACCCGGCATGAACAATACCATGGCAGACTCTCTGAGCCGCAATTTTCCCACTGACCATCAATGGGAATATCATCCTCAGGTCCTAGCCTCAATTTTCATGCAATGGGAGTATCTGTCTGTAGGCCTGTTTTCATCACACCTCAACGCCAAATGCCCCTGATTTTGTTCCTGAGCAGATCTGGGCAACGGATCTCTTGAAGCTGTTTTCCTAATTCAATGGAACACTCCACTAAATTATGCTTTTCTACTGATCCCTCTTATCCCCAGAGTTCTCCACAAGATCAGCTCGGACGACATGTGTCATCTTGATAGCTCCCTCCTGGTCTAGGCAGACTTGGTTCCCATATCTGCATCAAATGTCCATCCAACCCCCGTATCCATTGCCACAATCTTCTTTCACAGAATTATGGTACGTTGTTACACCCACAACCTCATACCATTCTCCTCAGCACATGGCTCCTATCTGGTTCCAAGAATTGGAGGCCTGCTGCTCTGACCGGGTGAACGATGTTCTCCATAGCAAGAGACTTTCCACACAAACGACTTACCTGCATAAATGGAAGTGTTTTTCTTCATGGTGTCAACAAGCACAGATTGACCCTTATGCTTCTCCGCTTTGTAATATCCTTGTCTATATCTTGGAGCTCAAGGGAGGGAGGGTTATCCATTTCATTCTTAAGGGTTCATTTGTCAGCAATAACTGCCTTTTATGATCTGATTGACAGATGCTTAGTGTTCACACATCAGATCACAAGAAGATTCCTGAAGGATCTCCAAAACCTTTACCCTCCCCACAGGGCCCCACCGCCCTCCTAGGATTTAAATCTCATTTACATTTAGACTGTTTGAGAATCCGCCTTTGAACCTGTAGTGACTGTCCAACTTCCCTTTCTCTTCATGAAGGTCTCGTTTCTGGTTGCCATCGCCTCTGTTAGGAGAGTCAGAGAAATTTGGCCCTCATGGCGGATCCTTTCTACACAGTCTTCGCAAGGGACAGAGTCGCTTTATGCCCTCACCCTGCTTTCCTGCCAAAGATCTGCTCCTCATTCCACATCAACGAACCCATTGTGTTACCTACCTTCTACCCAAAAACTCATGCGTCCCCCCATGACACAATGCTCCACACTTTAGATATCTGACATGTGCTTGCCTTTTTCATAGATAGGACACAAGTCTTCTGCGGGTCTCAGCGCCCCTTTATGTCAATCATGGAACGCTCTAAGGGCACAAATCTCAGCCCGGTGCGTTTCTAAATGCACTATCCTCCTGCACAGTCAAATGCCATGCCATCTGGAACAGACCTTTGTTAACTCCACCAAGAGCACATGCCATCTGTGCTACTGCAGCTTCCACAGCCTTTCTGAACAATGTTGCCCTCGGGGACACCTGGTCATCTGACCACACTTTTGCCAGGCATCATGCCATATTGCCTCAATTGACATCGGACTCAGCGGTAGCTACAGTGATCTTGTATTCAGCTGCCAAGCAGTGACTCCGAATCCCACTGTCCATCTTGAGTACTGCTCTGTAGTTGTGAAGAGTGGAGGCGCACAGGGAGATCACTCAAAGAAGAAAAGGGAGTTATTCACTTGATGCAGTAATGACTGTTCTTTGAGATATGTCCCCACAGATGCTCGACAACCCTCCCTCCTTCCCTCTACTCAAAGTCTTGGCTACCTGGGCATAGATAAGGAACTGAAACAGGGGCTTGGGCCATGTGCACGAGGTGCTAAGGCGTGAATGCCAGGAGGTGCCTTTCGCACATGCACGGCCCAACTGAAAATTGCTTTGCAAGGCTCTGATCTGTGGCTCTGGGATGACTCGTCACCGACAGTGGAGCACCCACTGGGGGGGACACATCTGGAAGAACAGTCATTACTGCACGAGGTGAGTAACTACCTTTTATGAAAGGCTCTCTTTTTTCCTGAACCTGCAACACAGATTCCATTTTAGACATGCCATACAAAATTACATTATTAACAACAGTAATTGCATTCATAGTTGGTTGCTGCTGCTGCTGCTGCTGTTTTAATAGCATAAAAGGAAAAGGATATGCACTTTACTTTTGTGGCTAGAGATTAGGACTGGGAGTTAAAGCAAATTATTCTGGTTACTACATACAACAGTTGGGTCAGATCTAAAATTCTCATTTAGAAATCAGGCATACTGGATTTTTGTCTGTGGAAAAACTGAATAAAGTCTTCAGGAATTGGCAAAATGTTAGTAAAATACCATTAACCTGAATTGTAATGTCAAATAGTTATGTTCAGTTGCACAGACTAAGATTCTTTTTAAATAGCAGTTTTCTTTTTTTGAGGGCTGAATTTCACTTGTGCTTGTACAAAATTTCTCTCTCGCTTCTTCTTTGAGTGGTCCCCGTGGGTGCGCCACTCCTGGTGTCAGGGTTGTCCCGGCGCCACGGATCGGAGACTTGCATAGCTGTGCTCCGCCTGACCGTGCATGTGCGAGCAGCGGCTTGCACCGTTCGTACCTTTGATCTGTTGTGTGCGGTCCGGCCCCCGCTCAGTTCCTTCCAACCGCCCTCGGTGGCGGACGGAGCTCCAATCTCTCCCTCAGAATTCTCCTTACCTCAGATCTGTACATAGTTCTTACCAAGTTCCTTCTACCTTTCTCAGTTCGTGTTCTGGCTCAGTGTTCCCTAAAACTTAAAAAAACAAACAAAAAAACCCCCCTTTTTACTCAGCGGCAGATGCTCCCTGTGAGAGATGCCTGGATCGCCAGGTTTTAAGAAGTGTGCGGTCTGTCGAGAGCCCATGCCAGTGTCAGACGGGCATGAGGCGTGTATACAGTGCTTGGGAGAAGCACACGTACCGCAGCGCTGTCAGCACTGCTGCAAGCTGACAGCCAGAGACCAGAAGGATCAGGACAGACGTTTGAAAGTACTATCAATGGACAAGGCTTTACAGCCTGCCGAGGTGTCTGCCTCTGCTGGGCACAAGTGCCCCTTCGCTGATACTGAGGCGTCTGCCTCTAAAAAATCCAAGCCCTCCCCAATCCGGTCTCTGCCAACGGCTCTCAGTACTGGATGGGGCTTAAAACAGGGTTCAGGCGCATCAGGGACAGCCGGAACAGGGTCCCGGCGACTGCCGGACACAAAGGGAAAAAAGCCACCGCTGCCGGCACTGAGAGCTCAGTCGGCACCAGCTACAGCGGGGCGTGCAAACTGACAGCTGCACCGCCGACACTGGGCACATCGGCACCGGCAGTGGGAATAGCTGCAATGCCCATGACACCGGCAGCAGGAACAGCTGCGGCGCTGCTGGCACCGGTAACTTTAAAGCATCAGGGGAGCTTGCCGGCACCAGAGCAAGCCTCCTCAGCACTGCATGACCCGGCACCGCTGCAGGCTAACATCACGGCGGCACTGGGAAAAGCCTGTGAACAGGCAATTGTTCAGTAGGGGCTCAATTCTATGGCTCCAACTTTTTCACCGGGGCCACCCCACTCCCTGACAGCACATCATCACCATTACAATAGGGCAGGCAGCCCAGTCTCTTCTGATGACTATTCCTGCTAGAGAGAGCCAAGATATAGAGAGAGGAGGCTCTCTCTCTCACAGTCCTCATCTCCAAGGCACTCATTACATTACTCACGATCGTCCATCCGGTCACCAAGACGGCATTACTATACAAGACATAGCAGCGTGTACTCTTCCAGGCATTCATCACCTACACGCTCAGAGCAGTACCATGGTCATTACCACGGGATACTACGACCCTATTCCTCATGACCGGACCTCCCAATGCTACAAGAGACACACATGCTGCTGTTCATCTACCTATTCTCACTTACCAGTACCTCAGCGCAATCAGTCATCACCTCCTCTTCCGAAGAGCCCAACGATTCAGTTGGAACACTCTGAGCCTGAGGAGGGTCAGTTTTCTGACCCAGAGGATCCTCAGCAGGGTCCTTCGCCAACAGACCACTCATCATCATCTCTAGATGAGGCGGTGATCCCAGATGATTTCTCCTCATCAGATAACCTGAAACAGTTTCAGGATCTGTTCAAGCGTGTTGCAGATAGTCAGGAGGTGCAATTAGAGGATATTCGTGTGAAACAACACCACCTCTTAAAAAATCTACGCCCAAAGTATCGCAATAGAATCGCACTTCCCATTGATGAGGCGATCATGGAGGTCGCAGAGGAAATTTGGCAGACTCCAGCATCCGTTCCTCCAATGAGTAAAAAAGCGGATAAAGAGTATTTTGTGCCTTCTAAGGGTTTGGACTTTCTCTTTAACCACCCACAACCTAATTCATTGGTGGTCGATGCGGTGCAACATAGATCAAAGGTGCCACAGTATAGAAATACCGTTCCAGAAAAAGATAATAAGAAGCTAGATATCTTTGGAAGGGAAGTGTATTCATCAGCTACGTTACTACTACGTATTGCCAACTATTCCGCTCACCTTTCCAACCACAACTTTGACAATTATTCAAAATTGGCAGACCTTCTACAACATCTCCCTGACTCAAAAAGACCACTACTCAAATCCATAGTGTAAGAGTGGTACGCCGCATTGGAGATTGCCATGGATGTGGCGGACACTGCTGCAAGAGCCACTGCAACAAGTGTGGCAATGAGAAGATCTTCATGGTTGTCATCTGCAGCAGTCCCCAAAGAACTCCAGAATAAGGTTGAGGACTTGCCCTTTGACAAGCACAAACTTTTCGCTAACAAAACAGACGAGGTTCTGCACTCAGGGAAGGATTCACAAACTACGCTTCGCACACTAGGGATGTATACACCCCCCCTTCAGACGATATTATACTTACCAAAGACAATATGATTTCTCCTTCCATAGGCAGCCACCTCGTACCCAGGAGCATCAACAATTCTGTCAGCGTCCCCAGCGCATACGACAGCAGACGAACCGTACCTCCAATCAGATATCTACGAAACAGCAAATTTGAAGGTTTAGTCGAGGATGCAAACAAAACTCCCACCTAGCTTCTTTTCCAACATTGTCTAAGACCCTATTACCATCATTGGTCCACTATCACCACAGACAAATGGGTGTTAGAAATTGTAGCTTCTGGTCTTACCATTCCTTTCATTTCACTTACCCCAACCACCCCATCTGTCCCGTCCCTTTTCAGGGACCCATCTCACGAGGATCAGTTGAAACAAGAGGTCCATCGTCTACTCATCATTGGAGCAATAGAGAGAGTGCCCAAGGAATTCCAGGGAAAAGGGTTCTACTCTTGATATTTCCTTACTCCAAAGAAGAACGGAGGATGGAGACCTATATTGGACCTATGAAACCTAAATCGATTCCTCCGGAAACAATGCTTCAAAATGGTCACCCTAGCTACAATTATACCAGCTCTGAATGAGGGAGGTTGGTTCGCAGTCCTTGACGTACAGGATGCTTATTTCCACATCGCAATACATGTGGCACACAGACAATTTCTTCGCTTTACAGTAGCAAACGAACACTTCCAGTACAAAGAACTTCCATTTGGCCTGGTATGTGCTCCCAGGGTTGTGGCGGCTCACCTGCACAAAGCAGGAGTGACAATTTTTCCCTACCTGGACGATTGCCTCCTCAGAGGTCGCACACATACAGAGGTGAGCGAGGCAGTAAAAATAACAACCCGAACATTCAATTCTCTCAGTCTTGTTCTAAACCATACAAAAATCATCACTGGAACCAACTCAGAACTTGATTTTTATAGGAGCGCAACTGGATGCGAAGACAGCTCGTGCATACTTACCAGCAGAACGCTTCCAGTCAATACAGGACTTACTAAACACCGTTACGCATCCCTCAACGATGCCAGTACGCACCTGTTTACAGTTGATGTGCCACATGGCAGCTGCCACTCTCGTGGTTCAACACGCAAGGTTACACTTCAGATGTCTCCAACACTGTCTGGCTTCAGTTTACATTCTGCCGAAGCACAGTGTCCACAAGTTGGTAGGATTGCCACCACATGTCAAGGCATCCCTGCAATGGTGGACCAAACCAGAAAATCTTGTATGGGGTGTCCCCTTTCATCGCCCCCAGCCATCAAAACAAATAACCACCGACACCTCTCTTACGGGATGGAGCACACACATGGACAACCTGACGGTCCAGGGCAAGTGGTCCAGAGCAGAAATGTTGCTGCACATCAATATACTTGAACTATGGGCAGTATTTCGAGCTTGCAGGCATTTCAAATTGCACATAAGGGGCACAACAACCAGAGTGCTCACAGACAATGTTGCAACCATGTATTACATCACGAATGGGCTCTGCCTTGTCTGTTGATCTCTTTGCACGGAAGCAATTCGCTTGTGGAATTGGTGTATCCGCAACAAGACGTTCCTCATAGCGTTGTACTTACCTGGTGTAAACAACGTCATTGCATATTCACTAAGCAGACCGTTTCCCCATGATCACAAATGGGAGATCTGATAAAGAATATCAATTCGGATCTTTCGGCATAGGGGCTTTCCAATAATAGATCTGTTTGCCACACAAAGCAATGCCAAATGTCCGAAATATTGTTCCAGGGCAGGAATAGGTCGTCATTCCTTGGGAGACACTTTTCTCCTTCGTTTGGGGAACATCTCTATTCTATGCCTTCCCTCTAGTGGTCCTTGTACCCAGGATTATAGAGAAAATCACCATGGTTGCAGCTCACGTGATCCTCATAGCTCCAGCGTGGGCTCGCCAACCATGGTATTCAATACTTCATCAGTTGTCAGTCAAGACCCTATACCGTCTGCCCGTTCCCCCGAACCTGCTGACCCAACGGGGCAGCTCCCTACGGCATCCGAGACCTGAAGTTCTACATTTGACAGCTTGGATGCTAAGTGGTTCATGACATCGGAGAACCTCTGCTCCGATCCAGTCAAGCATGTACTAATGGCTAGTAGGAAAAGCTCTACATGAGCCACATACTCAGCGAAGTGGACTAGATTTGAGCCCTGGTGTATCAGAAATGATATCAATCCACACCTTTCACCGTTGCATAAAATACTCGAATATATACTACACCTGCAACAAGGGGGCCTATCTTTAGCCTCCATACGAGTACACTTAGCAGCAATTACTGCTTTTCGTCATATGATAGACGGGGTTTCCTTGTTTTCGCACCCCATGATAAAAGGGTTCTTGAAGGGGCTTACGAATCTTAATCCACCGCGAAGACCTCCACCACCTTCGTGGAATCTCGATTTGGTGCTAGATACATTGACGCGTCCTCCATTCGAACCGCTAACTACAGCTTCTCTGCACCTGCTTACAATTAAATCTCTCTTTTTATTAGCCTTAACTTCGGCACGTAGAGTGAGTGAGCTTGCAGCCCTCATGTCATCACCGCCGTATACCGTATTTACAAGAGATTCGGTCACGTTAAGGTCTCACCCAGCATTCCTTCCTAAAGTATGCTCGGACTTTCATATCAACGAGCCCATTGTGCTTCCCTGGTTTTGTCCAACACCGCAAACTTCATCGCGTGAGGCAGCTCTACATACCCTGGACGTACGCAGGGCACTAGCTTTATATATGGACAGAATGCAGATTTTCCGCAGAATGGACTGTCTCATTGTCTCACTTGCGGCCCATTCCAAGGAACAACCACTCTCTTCCCAATGCATTGCAAAATTAATAGTGACATGCATTACCACCTGCTATTCCATACGGAATAAACCACTCTTGGCCCAACCTAAAGCCCATTCCATGAGAGCAGTAGCCACATCTACAGCTTTTTAAAGAGGTGTGCCGTTTCGGGACATTTACCGAGTGGCCACATGGTCCTCCAATGAAACTTTCATGAGACACTATGCAATCCTGCATCACTGGGCTTCAGACTCGTCGGTGGCAGCAGCAGTACTCCCTCCAGTTAATAAACCGTAATTCCGAATCGCGGTTCTCACTGGGGTACTGCTCCGAAGTCACCACGAGTGGAGCACCCACGGGGACCACTTGAAGAAGAAGAAGAAGAAGAAGTTACTCACCTTCGTGCAGTAACGATTGTTCTTCGAGATGTGTCCCCATGGGTGCTCCACGACCTGCCCTCCTCCCGGTTTCGGAATTAACTTTTTATCATTTCAGAAACTTGGGCGGCTGGAGGAACTGAGTGGGGGTCAGACTGCGCACAACAGATCAAAGGTGTGAACAGCACGAGCCATTGCTTGCACATGCGTAGTCCGGCAGAGCACGGCTATGCAAGTCTCCGATCTGCGGTGCTGGGACGAGCCCAACATCACGAGTGGAGTGCCCACGGGGACACATCTCGAAGAACAATCGAAGAACTGCACGAAAGTGAGTAACTTCTTCTCTCTCTCTCTTTCTCTTTCTCTCTCGTGCCTACGCTTTGCAGAACCAAATACCTGCAGGAAAAGAGAAAAGAGAGGACAAGAGGCATTGTAAACAAAGATGATTTGTTCTTGAGATGTACACAGAACTCATAATTCCTGGGTTCACTGGCCTGCAGATTCAGAAGACAACTTGTGCTTCAAGGTGTTACCATACATGGGCTGTGTAAAGTCCCAATTTTTTATTTTAATATGTATGTAAATATTTGCAGTATTTGACCCTAACCCTGTCCAGATTAAGCAATGGAATGGGTTGGTGACCACATGACATGTTTTAATACTTGTCTTATCTTTTAAATAGTCCAGTGCCTAAGCAAATGTGTTAAAACTTGTATCCACAAACGGTATTAGACTACTAAATGGGTGCATGTGTCTGTTAGGCGTATTAGCAAAGTGTAGGCATAAGCATATGAATATACAGTTTTGTGAGAACATGAGTTCAAGCCAGGTAAAGGCGTGGATGAAATGACCCTCTGAATTTCTTACTAAATAGCAAGATTTAAGTTTATAGAACAGTTTGATTACCCCTTTACTTTTTATGAGGCTGATTAAAACTTATTACTGATTGAGTAATGAAACCCATTGCATGTTGCCATGCTAATCAGTATTCTTGTTGCACTATTTGGAGCTAGCTGTTTGTTTCTTCAGCTATTTCTGCTCTGTGTAAAACTCAACAATTTAAAATCATTGTGTAGCAGACAACTAGTGTCTATTTATACACCAAGTACTTACGCCTCTGAAAGAGAGAGCTTGTTCTGACCCCAGTTACCTAGCATCAGGGTAAGGTGAGTTGGAACTTATGAATCTTTGATCTAGAACAGCTGCTAAAATAGACTTACTGAAGATAATGGGAGTTTGTTATTGTTTTCTATGGGAACAAGAGAGGACCTGTTGAATATTCAGATAGAGTTTCCCCCTCTATTAGTGATATCATTAACATCACTACAGGAAGATTAGAGTATCGATAGCTGATGATATACAAGCTGAAATGGGGGATATTTCTTTGTGAGTGAAACTTGTGCTTTTTCCTTCTCTCTCTTGACTGCCTGATTGTTCCCCTGAGATATTATGTACTGTATCTTTTTTTCCAATTGTCATACTCTGGTTTCAAGTGTTGTTCATAACTAGTATTATGAGTGCATATTGTTTGTTATGCACAATCCCTTGCTGGAGTTGTGGTAATGCCCTGAAAAAATTGGTCAACATAAGAACAGCCATACTGGGTCAGACCAAAGGTCCATCTAACCCAGTATCCAGTCTTCCAACAGTGACCAATACCAGATGCCCCAGAGGGAGTAAACAGAACAGGTAATCATCAAGTGATCCCTCTCCTGTCATCAATTTCCAGCCTCTGACAAACTGAGGCTAGGGGCACCATTCCTACCCATCCTGGCTAATAGCCATTGATGGACCTAAACTCCATGAATTTATCTAGTTTTTTTTAACCTTGTTAAAGTCCTGGTCTTCATAACATCCTCAAGGTCATGGGTCTGTATACTCAGGACTCTTACTATATCTGTATTATTTGGCTAATACAGATTACCCTGTACTTACTCAGTTATAAGCCCATTCATTCATAAACTGATCCTCCCAAGTTAAAAAAAAAATTGTAAAAATCGCAGTGACCCATTCATGAGTTGACTCTATATCCGCTATTTGCAAACTTCCAGTCCCAGATTGACAGCGTAAGCTGCTGGTACATTGGAATGTTTTGTTTACCTGGTACATCTGCAGGCACAAAAACTTGGCTGATTGCAGCCAATGGGAGCTGCAGTAGGGACATGCTGGCTGCTATTTCCCACCACTCCCATTGACCCAGAACAGCAAACAGCAGCCAGTGGGAGCTAAGGAGATCGCAGACACTCCAGGTACATAAAATGTCCTGGGGTGCCAGTGGTTTGCCCTGGGCTGGAAACTGAAATTTGCCAACACCCCCAAGTTAAAAAAAACCAAATTGGTAAAATGCAATGACCCGTTCAGAAGCTGACCCCCACTCTTTACTGCATCATTTTTTACCAAAAAAAATTAGGCTTATGATCGAGTAGATATAGTATTTCTTGGGCTCCTTTCTATGACACTTTGGAAGCTCCTTCCTGGAACACTTTGTCTATTTGTTCAGTTTTAATGGCATGAATTCCCCCAGAATTTTCATACTCAAAATGAAGGTCTTGGGATTTTCAGACATTGCTGGAGACATCTGTTTACCTGGTCTGGCCTCCGCTTAAACTTCAATGTACTTTGAATGCATCATGGAATTTGGAAGAGGCTGAAAGGAGAGATCACAAATAGAACTATCTCAGAGATAGTTCCATAAAATTTGAGGCGCAACTTAAAAGACAACATAGGATCTTATTTCCAAGATTTGTGCTCTTTTCTGAAAAACGTGCTGGAGCAGCCTAGCAGGCAGTCTTATTTCTTCAGATTGATCTTTCTGACTTTTAGTCTTAAAGATCTCAAGGTAAAATGGATAAACTTGTAAAAGTTAAGTGACTTCAACACTGGATTTTTATTGACTTGATTCTTCCTCATCTGATTGGTACCACCACTGCACTGTATTTAGCAATGTCATCAAGATAACCCAATTTTTCTGCCTTCTGTAATTGGAAGAATGGCATTAGATCCTTTTGAACCATTATATTGTTGTAACACAGCTTTCACTGCAAGATTGCGGGTTGCATGAACACCATTTAATACTGCAGTTGAAGTTCATCTAGACTGGGTTGCTTAATATATCGCTTGAAGAGCTTCCAGATAGGAGTGTGTATTTACTTTGACAAGGACTGAATCTTGTGGCTGAATAGTTCTCATTTGTGTGAGGGTCTCATAACCCAACTTACCAAATCTCTCATCATATACAAAGACATTGTTGATTTTCAAGATTATGCATCAATTTCATCCTGCGTAACTCATAGACCTACAATTTAACTCCCTGCTTAGTAGTTCCCTTGAGGTTCTTGTTCTGCTTATTTCCTGTCAGACCCTACTTTTAAATTGAAATAAGTTGGCAATTTGTGTTTTCAGTAGCTGTGCTTCTAGATTTTAGAATTCATTACCTTTGGATATTTGCCAAGCCTTTTCCCTCTCCACTTAAAATTAAGATGAACATATACCCATTTTCCTTAAGGACTTAATTTTATTTGTAAAAGCATCTTAAGATATTTGCTGGAAGGTGCCATAGAGGCATAAATTGTATTACATTGTTTAGTATGTAACAGGACAAGAGAGGCAGTGTAGTTTGGTGCTTAGAGATCTGGACTTCTTACTCGCACAAAATTTCGCCATTGGCACCCACCTTCACCCATTCCTAGGGCCAGACAAATTGCTATTAAAATAAGTTTTCTTTCCCCATCCTCAGATCTGTTTCTTTTCCTGGCGATATTGGTTGTCATTAGGATGGGATCTCCTTCTTAGTGGAAAGGCACTATTTTAATGCAATTTATGTAGAATTTGAGTATGTGACTCCAAGCTTTACATTTAATGGCTGCTGCTCTTCAATCTGGCTGCAGAGGAAGGCCATATTGTATATGGCTACAGGCCTTTCAATACAGCTACGGAAAAAGTCTATATCCTTACAGATTCAGATGCATGATTTCTGTGTGACTTGTGCAAGTGACTTCGCTTACGTAGATCTGCTGACCAGTATATAAAATGAATTATCATAATCCCTACTTCACAGGCCTGTCACGTGATTTACTTAATCAGGACATAGCACTTTGTCTACTCCACAATATAGGCCACCGCGAAGCTGTGTCTAAACGACATCCTTTTCTCGAAAAAGCGATGTAAATTAGACACTTCGAAATTGCAAATGAAGCCTGGATTTAAATTTCCCGCACTTCAGTTGCATAATGGCGGCCGCGGGTTTTTTTCTCGAAACGGGGCTTTTCAAAAGAAAAATGGCCATTTAGACGGGGGATCAATTGAAAATAAAACCCCTTTTCCAAAGATCCTGTACTCCTCATTTTTGCTAGAGAGTAGCCCCTAGTTTGTGTCCCCACTCACCCAGGACACCCACCTCAGCACCACCCCACCAGAAAAGGCTAGCACCTCTGCTAAACCTCAGGCAGACATGGAGTGGTGCTGCGGGGAATCTGGGGCAAATGCCATCTTGGAGTCATTTAGCCTAGGACCAGGACTTGAACTCTTCATTTTGGGACTATTGTGCCCATTTCAGGACAGGTGGTCACCCTGCTCCCATGACAAGTTACATTCCATTAGAATAAAGGAACTGTTAACCAAAAGAATGAGATTTAGATGCAACAGAAAGAGCTTTCTTTGAGACTGACTCATGAATCTGGGAATTATTCTCAGAAGACATCAGGATAGCCATACACCTCAGCTGCAGAGCAAAATGCAAAACCCCACTTCTTCAATCTAGTTTTCTTATGACAGCCCAGTCCCAGCAATCAGTGAGAGAGGGCAAGAGAGAGGGAATTTATAATCACTCTTTATGATTTGTGACATGTTCAGATACCACACAGATATGTGCAGTGAGAAACAAGACGGATAGATAAGATTAGACAGAATTATGGCTAGATTGTGCCTTTAAGGTTTATATCTATTTAGGAGAGTGAGGAGCCACGTGGCTGAGGGAGATCCAGAACAAATACTAGCTAGACCAGTCAGAATTCTTCCATGGGCTCCAGCATGGGCATCCGGTATAGTAGGCAGGGGAAGGAACAGCCTTCCCAAGCTGCCAGCATGGCCCCACCCATTCTCTGGCCCCAGAACGCCTATAGGTGTTCTGGGGTTGGAGAGTTGCTGACCCCAGCGCCCGTCTGCCCAGTGGTCTGGGGCCAGGGAGACTGGGGCCACACACCCTCCTTCCTCCCCGTGCTCCGTAGCTGTGGCCGCCTGCCCTCCCCATGCTCCAGGCCGGGGAGATGGGAAACGTGCCTCCTGCCCTCCCTGTGCTCCAGGGCCCAAGAGCCTGGAGCCATGTGCCCTCCTTATGCTCCTGGCCGGGGAGGCTGGAATTGTGCACCCTCCTCCCTCCCTGTGCTTTGGGGTGGGCTTGCATGTGCACCGACCCACACTCCCCTCCTCGTGGTGGTGGGGGGACGCGTGGGCAGTGAGCTTGACTCCAGTGGAGGGCAGGCCTCAGTGGAAGGGGCGAATCTGGGGGTTTGCCCAGCTGTACCTTTACTGACCACTTATGGGCTCCAGGGAAACAAATGCTGCATCAGTAGCTTTACCACCCATTTAGAAGATGCAGTATGCACTCCCTCTGCTTCATGGCCAGCCTGACACGCAGTCTGGCCTCTTTGGAAACAGTGTTCAGATACCTGTCACTGTCTATGCTAGCGTAGTGCTGTTCTGTTATCCTTAAGCCATGCCAACCTAGATCCCTACATCAAACACGAGGAAAACTAGGGAAGGCTCCTCAGATCATCTCTCACTTCTTGTGCACCTGTGCAGGAGCCAGACACAATCTGGCCCTTAAATATTTGCCCAGTACTTGTGAGAGTGTCACGAAAGGTAGTAAGGACGTTTTGCTCTCTTTCTTGGTGGAGGGCAAGAGAATAGATGAGAAAATATTTTGCTTTGTAGTATTTAAAAGTATTGAAATAAAACAATATAGTTTGTATGTGCAATACATTTATATCTATATATCGCAAAATCCTATTCCTCATGCCTGTATGAGTAGTTGAGGTGAAGTAAAAAGGACTGTTCATGTTAGTCAAATAGGATTAGGCCCATTTATGTATCTAATCTACGTACAGTATACGTGTCCCATTTCTCAGATAATAGATGTGAGAGCTCTCCTGGAATCTTTACACCTGAAAATCAGATTCTGGGTGAGCATTTTGTTCTTGCCTTCAGTTTTTTAATCTAGAGAGACAGGAATGGGAAGGGGTGTGTGTGTGAATGGCCTTTTAAAAACTAGGGCTAAAAGTGCAAAGGGATAGATTAGAGTTGTAAGTCAGGCCTGTACACAAGGGGGATGCAAAGAATGTAAAGGCACTCCCCATGGTCTCCCAAGTAAGCGTGAGGCTGGGACAGCGCATTGCCCCAGCCTCCCTTCCCCATGCTCCAGTTGGCCAGGAGAAGGTAGGAGCTGCACATTAACCCACCTTCCCTCCCCTGTGCTCCGGCCAGCAGGGAAAAGGCTCTGGCTGTTTTCCTCCCCTTCCCCCAGGAGCAAGGCTGGGGCAGGGCTGGGCCACTGGGGTGGGGCGGGGCAGCAACCAGCCCCTCCCGTGGCTCACACCACCCGCACAATTCCTGCATATGAGCCTGTAGGTAGTATTCTGGCTGAGTTTAACAGTGGTGGGGGGAAGCTCAAATGAATTAGCTTTGCTTTCACTTGCATAGGACAACACTGAAGGGACTAACATGGAAGATGTCAAGCATAGAAGGAGTAACTGGTGTTATTAAACAGAATGAAACACAATAGGGAAAAATAGCATTTAGCAAATGCTGCTGCAACATTACATCTCCCCTTAAAATTGTAACAGAGATATGGAGAAAAGCCATATTTCTTCCTTCTGGCCATGTTTCAGCTCAGAAATAACAGGAAATGGTGTGAAGTGAGATGAATGAAGCAACTATATAAAATACTCATAAATTTGAATAGTTTAGATGCAATTTAAATATGTAATGAAATGTGCAGTTTGGGGCAGGGACCATGTCTTCTTACTTATTTGTGTATAGAGCATAGCAAAATGGAACTGCAATGCTAACTGTATTATCTGGAAAGTAGTTGGATGGAAATAAATAATAGTAATCAGGGCTCGCCAAGCGGCAGCGTGCCCCGCTCGCCAGCTGCGTGGTTCTGCGAGCTGTGCATGCGCAGATCGCACAGCGCCGGCTGTGCCGGCTTGTAATCTACTCACCATGGGCGAGTAGATTACATGATTTGTCAAGCCCTGATAGTAATGATAATGATTATTATACAGAAGGAAGAGCTAGGCCTTGAGTATGACTGTGCCTGAGAAATTTTATAAAGATAAGATATTAGGTAGTCTTCTGACTGGGGACATGTCCTATAAAAGAGAGAGTGAAATCCTGGCCCTGTTAAAGTCAATGACAAAACTTCTCCAGGTTGATCCTCTCTAGTCCAGCACCCTTAGGACCTGACCAGCGCCGAACTAGAGAATTTGTCTGTCCACAGGAGATGAATATTGTCTTGCAGCATTACCAACAATTCCACTGCTTACTGGGCTCTTAAAAAACATTTAGGGGTAAATTAGAGCTAAATAACAGCACAGAACACTGAAAGCTAGGACTGATGGGTGTAAACAAACTTTACAGGACTGTGAGAAACTTAGCTGGATGTTCACTTTTCATGAGTGTGGCCAACTAAGATCATGTTGGACCATGGATGTTACCAGACCAGGGAGTGCTGGACGAGATAAGTTGAACCTGTACTGTCATCAGTAGAGGTAGGATTTCGTTAACAGCCTGGAGAGCTGGTCAATAGTGGTGTAAAAGGTAATATAGGTGGCTCTCTTATTTTGACATTTCTCTCTTTGAGCTAAGTAGATCTTGTGTTAACATAATTATTCGGGGTAGGGTCTGAACTTTTTATATAAATGTTACCAAAAATAGTTGTGGCTTACACTGGCGTAGCTTATTTCCCTTCCTGCAGGAGAATAGCTGTACTGGATATAAAATATCTTTTTACCAGTACAGTTAAAGTGATACAACTTGTGTGTTGACAATTCCTAAATCCATCATTGTAATGTGTTTTCCACACAAGTCATTCAACTTCTTAGAAATCTTTTAACATACTACTTAAAGTGTTGACATTAGTACTGTCTCACCAATACCATATATTGGAAATTCACACTTCTACTTATTATTCCCCTATTTATATACACAAGGAGATGATATACCTATTTATTGTATCTTTATCTTTTTTTTGCCGCTGCATCATACTGGGAGCTCGTATTCAGTTGGTTTTCTACACTCACAGCTTTCCAGGATACAATACATGGTCCTATAAATACTGCCTACACTCTTTGTTCTTAGACATATGACCTTGTAGAGCACCAAGGGAAGTGCTAATGATTCCTAATATGCAAGTTAGAATTTAGATATTCATTATAATATTTTTGTTTTACATAAAAAGGCAATGAACTATGAAAGAGGGGAAAAAACAATGAGAAACCCCAGGAGAATGATGCAAGATAGTTCTATTCTTCCTCAACAGGCAGCAGAATACTTGCTCAGAGTGATCATGAGGTCAGATTCTCCACTGATTTTTTTTGAAAGGGGTGAGGAAGATGGAACCTGGTGGCTGAAAGTTATGATAGGATTAAGTGAATCTGAAATAATGTTGCTATGGTGTGTCTATTGACTGATCAAGTATAGCGTTTTATACTACCACCATAGTACCTGAGCATCTTTCAAGTACAGTAATATAGATTGGCAGTAAAAAAGTCCCTAGAGTGTTTTGGCGACAGAGTGTGGTTGATGTGAATGTCTTCATGGTAATGGGAAAGAGTTTATCAGCCAGGAAAGTTTTACATTTCTACAGGCAGTTACTCTGGTGTGAGTGTGCCAGTGAGAATAGGCACTGATCTTGAAAACACTCAAGAGAGTAACTTTATGCATGCAAGTAGCCTAAATTATATCATTGGGATACTGGTGCAGTTATTATGTTATTCTCCTGTTGGGAGAACTGAGCCTTCAGGTAGGCCTGCGATAATAAAGTTAGATAACTGATATACACTGGTATGTGAATGAAGCTAAACCACTCATTAGAGAAAGAGCTGGGGGTGGGGAAAGCCCCATTGTAGGGTCTCAAACCCGAAGACTGCTGTTTTTCTGGAGATGGGGCGGGAATAAATATGCAAAAATGTTATTTTTTTAATTTGTTTTCACAGTGAAAACATATTAACAAAAAGGAAGCTATTTTTGCAAACCAGTTTGGTATGTTTCAGAAAGTATAAGGATATGGGCATGTCTACACAGCAGTGTTATTTTGAAATAACTCACTTTATTTCAAAATAACAAAGTGAGTGTTTACACATCAAGCCCATTATTTCAAAATAATTTCAAAATAACAGGCATCTTATTCTGAATTCTGTAACCCTCATTCCACGAGGAATAATGCCTATTTCAAAATGGTTATTTCAAAATAGGGTGTGTGTAGATGGGGCAGTTGTGGTTATTTCGGAATAAGTGGCCTCCAGGGCTTCTCACAGGTGCCCTGGTAGCCACTCTGTCCACACTCATCAGAACTCGATAGTTCCCCTTCCCCTGAAGCCTTTAAATGTGCAGCCTCAGGGGAAAGGCCTTGTGGCACAAGAAAATCCCTGCAAGCCCTGTGCTACACACCAGCAGCCTTCACTGACTTCCCCACCGCCATGGGCGACCTCCCTGCTACCACCGAACCCTCCACGGCTGCAAGGGAGTCAGCAGCTAGCTCTGAAGCCCCTGCCTGGGGGCAAAAAGAGGAGGGCACCCTCCTGGTGCAAAGATCCTGGATCTCATTGAGATCTGTGGAGGAGAGGCAAACCTCCAGGATCTCTGCATCAAGCACAGGAATGCTGAGATCTCTGGCTGGATGGCCAACAGCCAGGATGAGAAGGGCCAGAGTTGCACCCAAGAGCAGGTGCAGATGAAGGTGAAGGGGCTGAGGTAGGCCTACACCAAGGCCAGGGAGCACAGCACCCGCTCAGGGGTGGCACCCCACACCTGCTAGTATTTCGACCAGCTCCACTGTATTCCTTGTTGTGGACTCTGGGCTGGAGATGCCTGTCATCAGCCTCCCAGAGGGCATTGCTGTGGAGGAGGAAGAGGGGGAGGTGCAGGATGAGGAAGATGAAAAGGCCAACACCGACACCATGCCCGCCAGCCAGGACTTCAGCCTGTCCCTGGAGCTGCTCCCTCCCTCCCAGGATGTGTCCCGGGGGCTGGACGAGGCTGGGGAAGGTCCATCAGGTGAGTTCCGTTACTTTCCCTAGACACATACGGGGGAGGCGGCGGGTGGTGAGGGGCTGCACACCCCTCACTTAGCCTTTTTGGCCTGGGGATCGCACAGCATGGGTGCACACGGAGCACGAGTTTGAAGTACACAGCCGCAGTGAGGCTGCCACACAGGAACCTTGCGCTTCTGCTCACAGGGTTCCTGCACAGGCCTGCCTTACTCCTGATCCCATGGTGGGACACCTTTCAACCAAAAGTCACCACTAAGGAGGATGGGGTCATGGACACACACACAGCACTGCCGCTCATGGGCATGCCTGCCGCTCATGGGCATGCCTGCACTCGTGGGGCAGCATCAGCTCCTGGGTAAGTGTGGCAAGGCAGAGAACACCTTTCCCCTGCCAGTGGAGCTTGCTGGGAGGGGAAGGAAATGGGGGGGACCCCAGCAGGGGGTCATTCCCGGGATGACTGCCCTTCTCTTTGTTTTTTACAGCTGGACCAGCTGTAAGTGGGGCGCAAGCCACATCTCCTGCGCCAGCCTCCCGGCCCCCGTGAGACCCACAGGTGCTGCCGACTCTGCGAGGACCTCCAGCAGGAGCACATAGCCTGCCTCTGTTCACCTCCAGTGGTCCCTGGACTGATAGGAGCAGAGATTGGACGTGGATCTGGAGGAGCGCTGTGCCAATTGGGAGCTGCGTCGCACCACCAGGCAGGAGCTGTCCCAGGAGACCCAGAGCATGTGAGCAGAATACAGCATCACCACCAACCACATGGTCACTGCGATTGAATGGTCCAGCAGCCACCCCTCCACACCCACTCCTGCTCCCGCCCGCCCCCCCCAGCTGCCGAGGGCCCCGCGCACAAGGTGGTGGGACAACCTGAGGCAAGAGCTAGTCCCAGCCCCATTCCTGAGCCCCCCTTCCAGGTTCTTTTCTCAGTCCCTCCCTATTTATATTTACCCCCAATAAAAACCAGGGTTTCTTGTTCCAAAACAAAAAGTCTGGTTTATTGTGTCTGTAGGGGAGGGGAGGGGAAAGATGGTGGGAAGGGAGGGCAGGGAAAGGGAGGGGTGTGGGAGGAAAGGCACAGAGGGGCACTGCAGAGGCCCCTTGTGGGGAGACCCAGGGGAGAGTCTCACAGGTATCCTTGTCTGAAACTCTTCCCCAGGGCCTCCCAGATGCACGCAGCCCCCTGCTGGGCCTGCTGGATGAGCTGCTCAAAGGCCCTGGTAAACTGCTCAGAATCTGCCCTCCACCTTGGCAGGAACGTCTCGCCTTTGTTCTTGTACAGGTTGAGCAGGATACAGCAGGCTAACACCACTTGGGGGATGTTCCACTTGCTGAGGTCCAGGAGGGTGAGCTGAACCTCCCTTTGAGATGGTCGAATATGCCCTCCACAACAATGCGGGCCCTGCTGAGCCTGCCATTGAAACGTTCCTTGCTTTGGTCAAGGTGCCCAATGTAGGGCTTCATCAGCCAGGGGAGCAGAGAGTAGGCTGCGTTGCCCACGATGCACATCAGCATGTCCACGTCCCCAACTCTGATGATGTGGTTGGGGAAAGAAGTGCCGGCATGCATCTTCTGGAAGAGGCTGGAGTTACAGAAGACATAGGCGTTGTGCGCCTTCCCCAACCACCAGACATTGATGTCTGTGAAGCGGCCTGGGTGGTCCATGATGGCTTGCAGGACCATAGAAAAGTACCCCTTCCAGTTGATGTAATCCGATGCCCAGTGGTCGGGGGCCTGGATGGGGATGTGGGTGCCATCAATGCTCCCCCCCACAGTTGGGGAAGCCCGTGGCAGCAAAGCTGGCGATGATGGGATCCATGCCACCCAGGGTGACAACCCTGTGCCGTAGGATGGTGTTGATGGCCCTCACCACCTGTAGAAGGAGACAGGGAATCACAGGGTTGCTAGGGCCCTCGGGAGTTGCGCAAGGCCAACTCTCCTCCCCACACACCAGGACCAACCCCATCCCCCGTCAGGGCTTTGTGAAGGTGAGACTGAAATTCCTTCCAGGGAGGGAGCTTCCACCTCCCCATTCCTTAGGGAACCCCATTCCAGCAGTTCACCACCCTCCGGGGACAATAGCAAGAGGGAGCCATACCTGCATGACCACAGCCCTGACAGTTGATCTCCCCAAGCCGAACTGGTTCCCCACAGAGCAGTAGCTGTCCGGCGTGGTAAGCTTCCAAATAGTGATGGTGACCTGCTTCTGGAGGGGAATGGCGGATCTCATGTGGGTGTCCTGTTGCCAGAGGGCAGGGGGGAGCCACTCACACAGCTCCAGGAAGGTGTCCTCCTGCATGCAGAAGTTCTGGAGCCACTGCTGGTCATTCCATCGCTCCATGATGTTGCGGTCCCATTAGTCAGAATTGGTGTCCCATAGCCAGAAGCAGGGCAGGGGAGGCTGGGAAGGGCAGTGCTGAATGAGTAGCACATGGAGAAAGGTGAGGAGGTACCTCGCAGGGAGCGGTGGGTCCTCTTTCTGCAGAGCCATGAGGGGAGCCTGCAGTAACTGCACCACGAGGTGCGGAAGCAGGTCCAAGAGCTGGCGACTGCTTTCCAGAAGGTCCGGCTCCATGGCAGGAGTGCTGTGGCGTCTGCCAGGGCAACAAGAGCATGCAGTGAGAAGGGTTTGCTCTCCGTCAATGAGGTAGGCAAAGGTGAAGAGCCTGAGACATGACTGTACAGGGGTGTCTTTAAGCACAAGCCTCAGCTAGCCTCAGGCAGCAGTTCCAGGAAGCGACTGCTGTCCTGATGCCCTGCTCGAAGTGCTTCCGGGGGTTTTTAAAGGCTCCAATCAGTGTAGACGTTCTATTTTGAAACAGCACTATTTTGATGGGCATTTGTAGTGTGGACGTGCTATTTCGAAATAAACTTTTTCAGAGGGTTTTTCCTCCCCGAAATAGCTTATTTTGAAATAAGCATGCAGTGTAGACGTAGCCTATGAGTCCAGTTCTGCAGGTGGCTGAGTGAGTAGATGTGTATGGTGTGCTTGGATAAATTATTTTGTTGATAAATAGCAGAGCAATTCCTCTGTTGAATTAAGGTGTGACTTTCTGGCACACCAGGTAAAAGTATTTATTGCCCTGGGGAACTGCATTAATTTGTAATTATGTATTTCCTGTCTTTAGAATTATTTTACACAGACAGCTTTTTTTTTTGGTATTTGAAATTACTATACCTGTTCTCTATATCATTATTCTTTCCTGTTTATACATGGAACTCTGTTCGGTGTAAGAGTCCCCACTGTTTTCTCATGGAAAATGAATTAATGGATTGAGGAAAAAGCATTTTATACTAAAAATTAGTCTCGGTTCTGCATTTAAATGCCCCTTTTCATAATGAAATCTTTGGTAAATAATTTTATTTATAATACATTTATTCTGAACTTGTATTTAAAAAGAAATAAATTTGAGCTTCGGAACATTTTGGCCTGTTTCCCCCAATCTACTTTGGAAAAGTTTGGGAAGCAGAAGAGTTAGATGGGGGACTGAATATCAGAAATCAATTCTAAATCTTGGGCTTGACCATTATTCATGTATGAATGTGGGCAAGTTATTTAACTGCTCTGAGACTCGGTTTCCCTTCTTTTAAAAAATAGAGCCCTGGCCATACCTACCTTAGAGGGATGGCATGAGGCATTAATACTTGTGAAATAGTTTGAGACACTGTATTTGGAAAGAAGTGTTTATTAGTACATATTAAAATAACAGTAACAATACCTAGTGCAAACATGCACAAATAATTCCCTAGAGACAAATCTTCTAATAGTGTGCATGCACACTAGCAGAAGATACATATGCACACTATAAGAAAAACAAGGAACTTGAATATTCATGGTTGGCAGTAAGAGTGGAATACAGGGCTGCTCTCAAGCAGTGAGTGACAATATTGAATGAGTAAGACTTCAAGCGAGGGGGTGAGTTAGACTGGAAATGTCTCAAAGCAAAATACTCTTCATCACAAGAAAGAGATACTTCAGTAAAATCCATTCAGAAATGAAGGCACCTCCCTGCATTTGTAAACGGAGCACGACCTCTCCAGTGAGGGCTGTGAAGAGTTAAATCAGACAGTTCCTAAGTGTTGTAGTCTATCCTCTTCTCTTCCCCACCCTGTTTTTTTCCTTTCTGTTCGCTCTCTCTCCTTCTAGTTTTGGCAGGGGATTAAAGTAGCTCCCCCCTGTGGCAGCAGTGACCCAGAAATGAGTTTGATTCACAGAGTCCTTCCTCCATAACAAGTAAAAACGTCAGTCAGTCAGTGTGTGTGTGTGTGTGTGTGTGTGTGTGAAGGGAGCCACAATCTGCTCCCACTCTCCAGTGCTTGTCTGAACTCATGAGGCAGCACAGACCCCTTCGCGCAGAGAAACTCCAACCTCACTGGCAACCATCGCGGCAGCAGGAGCAGGTAACTGTGTCCAGATTCTGACTCTCCTCCACGCCGCCGCCGCCGCCGCAGAGTGAGCCGGGGGAACAGCCAGCACAGCCATATTTGATGGGTTTTTGTTGCTTTGCTTTGGAGTTCTCCAGAAGCAGCTAGAGAGCAATTTAATGCCGAAGGTCGCTGCCTAGTGGAAATAATATAGTACGTCATTAATATGGCGCCAAAAGATTTGCTTCTTGATATGGAGCGAGGGGAGGCAGTTGAGTTGCAGCTTCACTATCCCACAAGCAACTTGTGCATTGCTGGGGAGGGAGGGAGCGGTGGGAGGAGGAAATAGATGATTATTTTGCAGCTTTGAGAAACGATGTGATGTAAGGAGTGTTCTGCTAGCTGGTTTTCATTTTGCTGCAGACTTTGCAATGGCAAATAAGGCTCTTGCAGCTTTCAAGGTGCACCAGCTAAATCAACACAATACCGCACTGAGGGTTTTTAAAATTTTGTATGTATTTGACTTTGCTGTAGTTTATTTTTAAAGAGAGTGGGGACGCGGGTATCCTGAATTAATCAATGCTGGGTCAGCCTAGTTTCAAAGTAAAAAGCGTTGGATCAAGTTGGTAGACAGATGGCAATTGCAAAGCGCAGGTCCTTTTAGATATAGACGCTATAGAAAGGGGGAGGGGTGGCCGTAGTCAGAATCTGTCACCGTGTCGCCCACATGTCCAAAATATCCGTTGCATCAATTCAAGGGCAGTGAGGGTGTGTGTTATGTGCAGGCAGCTTTGCAATTACATTCATGCAAATTGTGTTTGGATTTCACTTGCTGTAGTTTAAAAAAAAAAATGCTCGCAAAGTATAAAAAACCGTTCACCGGAGAAAATAGGCAGAAGTTTCCTATTGGGGTAGGAGAGTGTTGGCCAGTTAGTGCTGAACTTGACGCGATTGTGATTTTAGGCACTAATGGACATGTGTGGAGGGGGAGGCTTTTAGTACACTGCTATAGTAGAGCCGTTTATTTTCAACTGAGTCCGAGTGTACAGTAGCTCCTGCTGGAGAGCAAGTTGTAACAGCCCTGAAGTGCACGTGTTGGGAGAGTGTGAGTGTATGGAGGGAAGGGGTGTGTTGTGTGTGTCTGGGGCGGTTGTTTGGCTGCTCGGGCTCTGCTGGGTGGCAGCAGCTTCTCTGCTGCTGGCGAGAAGGATGAATGCGGGCCAGGGCCGGAATGTGGAATGTTGACCCCCCATTCGAATCCCTTCGGAACGGTCTCACTGGCTGCGGAGATTCGACCCCCCCCCCCCCCGCGGGAGAGAGGCGGGGTTTGCTTCATCGGGCGCCTCCGGGCTGGGTCTGGGAGGGGGACGGGGAAGGGGCAAAAGGAAGCAGGTGCACGGGGGCAATAAGAACCGGCCGGGAGGCTTCGGAACCTCCCCATCCAAAGCGATGCTCCCCAGCCCCCCCATCTCCCTCCCGCTGGGGGCTGGCGAGCTGAGATCCGCGCGGGGTTCCACGGCACAAGCAAACACGTGCGGGTGCTCGAGAGGAACTTCTGCAAGCCATGTTTTGTTCATTGAGAGAGACCGAGGGCTAAATTCTGCCCACAACTACCCCGTGCAGTCGCACTGAGACAGCAGTGCCCACTTGCGCTGCGAGGGGGTGGCATTTGAGTAACGTAGATCCTATTATGGGCACTGTCGAATTAAATCATTGGGGTGGCACATTAATTTCCCAAGTACTACGGTGATGGATACCACTCATATTAAATAGTATAAGCGTAATCAATACAAGGAGTGGCAATAGGGTTTACGGATGAAGTTCCTCAATCTCCTAAATGATGCTGACATGCACTTACGATGATATACTAATGAAACCAGGGGGTGGTGCAAAATGTCTGAGAGATTGCACAGGTGTAAGGGAGACTTTGGCTCTTAATATTCCTCCCTCTTCCTTTACCAAGGTCTTTACAAGGAACATGGGACTAGGTTATGGTGTTTTCAGATAACCGCATCATTTCGATCTAACGGGCTATCCTTGGCGTCCCCAGAGGAGAAGGCAAGAGTGCAGAGCAGGCGATTATTCCAGTTGCTGAAATTAGACAAAGCCGCCCTGCTGCACTCGTATCCCTGGACTCTGCTCGTTACATGCTCAGATTTTGCAGATTTTCAGGCTTCGGGTCTTGATTTTTTTCTTGTCAGTGTTCATTAGCGCCAGCATTCATTGGCAGTTTATGGCGCGGATTTTATTATTTTGACGAGGGTGGTGGTAGGAGATGTGTGTTTGTTTGCACCGCCTGCTGGATGGTTTCCTATGACAAGAGGTGATACACAGTTTCCAGAACTGTCTGGGAGTGGGAGGAGAGACCGACAGAAAGCAACCTCAAGTCTTAGTGCTGCTGCTATTCAATCCTAGTCTAAACCGTCCCCCACCTCACCCTCCCCAGACATTGCAACATGGAGAGCGGGGGGTGGAGATGGGGAGGGTTGCTTGGCCGTAGAAATGATACGGATTTGGGAAACTGGGAGCTGAGCTGAGGGCATCAAGTTTGATTTGCAGCTGAGGCTGAGCGGATTGGTGTATCTGGTGGGAGGGGAGGAGCCCAGGGAAAGGGACAGGAGGAGGGTAGGCGGGGGAGATCTGGTCAGTTTCAAATGGAGACAGACAGGGGAGATGTACGTAAAATGGGATTTTTGCCTGCCGTGCAAAAGGTGCTATAATCGCAAAAAGGGGTTAGTCCGGCGACAGCAGCGCAGCTGGGGGCAGGGGGCAAGTGTGATACTTGTTCCTTCCCGGCTTCTCCACCTCTCTTCTCAGTCTTTGTTCGTGTCTGATGCCTCCGGACCTCACAGTACGAGCAGCTTCAGCGGCGGCGCTGCGAGCCCTCGGCACCGGTATTGCTAAGGCTGGAGATAAATGAGCCCTGTGTTGTGTGGATCGGAAAAGCTGGGCGGGTTTAAGAGACATGACTCTACCTCTTAGCACTGCTGTCTCAGCATGCTGGGGAGCTAGGAGTGGGAAAACATATTTGAACCAGGAGGATCTGAAAAATAAAGAGTCCGAGGTTTAAAGAATACAAGTAGCAAAAATGCTTATTTACCTGAAAAACAGACTTTAAACATGGCCTTAAAATAAGCCTCCCAAATGAGGAAGCCTTTCAGTAAGGAAGGCAGTTCTAGCTTTCCAGTTCATTATCGCAGCAGTGACTACTTGTTTTGATCAATATGCAAATTAACAATAGTAGGTGATTTTTTAGAATTATTTAGTATTTGAGAGCACTTTGAGAATTAAGGTGTTGGTATAGGATAGGTGGTTTGGAACAAATTGATAAATTAAACAAGTAATAAGTTACTGGAGTAGATGGTATTCACCCAACAGTCCTGAAGGAACTCGATATGAAATTGCAGAACTATTATCTGTAAGATGTAACCTATTAAATCAGCCTCTACCAGATGATTGGAGGCTAGCCAATATATTGTTGATTTAAAAAAAAAAAATTGAGAGATGATCCTGGTAATTACAGAGCAGGAAGGCTAACTTATGTACCAGGCAAATCAGTTGAAATCAGAGTAAAGTTGATCAGACACACAGGTGAACTCGGTATATTGATTAGGAATCAACAGGGCATTCCTAAATTCTAAGGCATGATTTGTCATCTATTAGAACTTTTGAGGGTATGTACAAGAATGTGGACAAAGGCCATACAGTTATATAGTGTACCTGGACTTTTACAAATACTAACAAACTATGTAGTCCATAGGATGAGAGGGAAGGACATCTCATGGATCAGAATCTGGTTAAAAAATAGGAAACAAAGGGGTAGGAATATTAATTGTTTGTTGGCGCAGTAGAGAGAGATAAGTAGTGGGGCCTTCCAAAGATATGTACTTGAACCTGTTCTGTCACCATATTCATTAATGAATTGGGAAAAAAGGAGATGAACAGTGAGGTGACAAAATTTGCAGATGATGCAAACATTTCAAAGCTGACTGCAAAGAGTTACCAAAGGATTTTACTAACCTGGGTGATAAGATGGCAGATTTATATGCAACTCTGTGTATTTTGAAAGCTTGTATCTCTCATCATCAGAAGTTGGTTCAATAAAAGATATTACCTCACCCACCTTATCTCTGTGAAATTGCAGCTGAAATTCACTGTTAGTAAGTGGAAAGTAAAGCACATTGGAAAAAATCATCTCAGTGAGATACACAAAATGATGGGATTTAAATTAGCTGTTACTGCTGAAAGAAAGAGATCTTGAAGTCATTGTAAATAGCTTTATGAAAACATCCAGTCAGTGTGCAGTAGCAGCCAGTAATGGGGGAAAAATGTTACAGAAAATATTGTAATGACACCAACTGAATCTGTGGTACACTAATACCTTGAATATGGTGTGGAGTTCTGGTTGCCCCTTCTAAAAGATATTTATTGGAAATGGTGAAGGTATAGAGAAGGACAACAAAAATGATTGAGGTATTAAAATAACTTCCATAGAAAGAGAGCTTAATATGGGCTGGGGACTGTTCATCTTAGAAAAGAGATGACTGAGGGGTGACATGAATGGTGTAGAGAAAGCAAGAAAGGAGTGTTGCTTACCCCTTCCATGTAACACAAAAACCAGGGGTCACCAGATGAAATAAATAGGCCACAAGTTTAAAACAAACACAAGGAAATAATTATTTACACAATGCACTGTCAACCTGTGGAACTTGTTTCCAGACTATGTTGTAAAGGCCAAAGCTGTAACAAGGTTAAAAAAGGAATTACATATGTTCATGGAGGAAAGGCCCATCAGTGCTTATTAGCCTAGATGGCCAGGGATTCAGTCCCATGCTCTGCATATTCCTGAATCTCCAACTGCCAGAAGCTGGGCATGGATGACAGGCTAGATAAGTTGATGATTGTCCAGTTTTGTTCATTCTCTCTGAAGCACCTGGTATTGGCCATTGTCAATAGACAGTACACTGGGCCAGATGGACCTTTGGTCTGAACTAGTGTGACCTTTTTATGGGAATTAATATACCTATGATTAATTCTTCATCTGCAGGCCCTTTCTTTCTAAGTAATAATTCTTCTAATAAAATTATTGTAATGCCAGCAAACGGAATCTATGCTATATTTTCAGATTTGTCACTCATCAAATAATAATGGGCCATGCCTTGACATAAATGACTAGTTTATGTAGCCACGTGAAAGTTTTAAGCATAGATATCTGCCCTTTTGGTGAGTTGTTACATTAGAAGCTATGGTAATTGTACAGCAAACTACCAACAGTTGTTTTCTGTTCATTTTCAATTTTAACTTTTATTTTAAATAAAAGCTAAAACAGCCATTTAGCACATCCATTTCCAAATAAAGAGATTTTACTGTGTTTTGGATTAACTCTTTTGCAAGTAATTGTTCTTTTGTAAATAAGCATGCTTGCAAGCATAAGATCTTAATAAACATTACAGTAAAATATGTTTGGTATGATTCTGTTTCTAGAGCTTTTCATACTCAGTGGAATATTCTCTCCAGATTGCAAGAGTGTGCATTTTAGTGACAGGATTCTCCCTGAAGAGGCAGATTCTCCACCACTGCTGATTTGAAGCTATGTTTCATACATATGTCTCCAATAAGATAATAGCTGTAAATTTCCCTTCTAGCTTCTCTGCTTTCATTTCTAGATCACGTTAAAAAAAAGCATCCTCTGCCCAGTGCTTTTTCCATATAGTCAGTGCTGCCTCTTTACACTGCTGCTACCTGCTAGAATTGGGCCAGTTGACAGCTCACTCTAGATTGAAGTAGTCAGATACATCTAATGGATGAGGGATGGATGAAATTAATAGGTAGGATCTAATTTCTCATTCCTCCTTACACTGAGTAGTCATTTACACTAGTGCAAAGGCAATATAAAATGCTACCAAAACCAGAATGAACTCACTTTGCAGTACAAATGATTATACAAGTGGTAGGGCAATGATGATTGACCTTATAATCAAATTCTGCTTTAATTTACCCTGATTTTGAATAGCTTTACTGAAGGCAGTTGGAAATACTCCAGATTCATAAGGCAAATAGATTGGGCCCATATATTTTCCATGCAAGTTTGTGAGGGTTTCTTCTCCACGTATCAAGCCTCTGTGGCCTTTTTACTGCAGAAAAGCCCAACATCCCTTTTTGGATAGAATTCTAGTTCCAGTTATGTTTTTTGTACACATGAAAAAGTGGGATAGTAGAATATAAAGTATCAGAATTGATTTTATTTGGATCATATTTTTGTTGGGGGTTTATGCATATTTACATGTCTAGTACCTGAAATACAATGTTTTCTGGATGGTATCTGCTGGGGAAGGGAACTAGCAAGACTGTTTACAGGATATAGTAATTGGAGACTAATGTCTTCATCTACCATCCAGTTGATTAAGATGAGATTATTCTTTGCTTCCCATTTGTACAAAAGTGTTTGTAGTGATCTCTTGCGTGCTTATAATTAGGTCTCGGTGTAGTTAGTATCACTGCAGTTGGTAACTTTCAAGAATAGCTAATTTTTTCTCTCTGTCTTCAGGGTGTACATCTGTCATAATTCTGCTTTCTTTCCTTACTGTCTGCAGCTGTTGAATGCAGTTTATTATAGTGACACACATTAACACTGTTATAGTTAATGGTCTGTCAGAGTTTGAATTATAAACTCTGTTTACCCAGAGGTCCATAAAATCATTAAAAATTATCTGTTGGGAAATATGATATATAAAAGCATTAACCTGAGGATGCATATTTAATTTTTTATAATTATTTTGAAAATCTCTGGTTAGCCATTAGAAATATAGCAATTTGCCATTTTTAAACTATACCTCCTTCCTCAAACTCCCTGTCACTTAGAAAGAACATCAGATCAGATTCAATAACAAAAAACAAAACAAAACATGGAATTTTGTTACCAGGCAATAGAAGCATGAAAAATTCTGTTTACACTATGTGTACATTATGTGCAATTGTTTATATGACATTGTTTGGGCTTCTGTTCTAAGGAAACTAGATTGCCTACTTGAAAAAAAATAGGGTCAGATTTTGCCCTTAGTTCTATAATTGCAATCCTGCTGATTGCTGTGTGAATGAACAAGTGTAACAAGAAATAATTTGATATTCTTTAGTTTAATTTTTATGTCCCTTCTTTCCTTTTCTAAATTAGTCTCTAAGGGCATATCTACACTGGGGAGTTATTTCGAAATAACTCCCCTTATTTAGAAAAAAAGGCGAACATTCACACTACTAAGCCTGTTATTTCAAAATAATCACCTTGTTATTTTGAAATAATAACTCATGCTTGTGAAGAGGAATAAGCTTATTTTGAAATAGTTATTTTGGGAGTTATTATTTTGAAATACCCTGGTAGTGTAGACATAGCCTAACGGTGCTAAGAAAAGCAAAGCGCCGCAACATATATTGATAAGAACAGAGGATTTACTATACTGTATCTCACTGGAGGTTCAGATTCCGTATTTTGCATCTGGTAGTGGATTCCTCAGAGGCAGGCAGAAATTCTGTTGTCCTTACTGCACCTAGCCAATTGTGTAAAGATGTAATGGGATGGATATTATTACTGAATCCCAGCAAAGATTTGGAAGTATGAAATGATTCTGAAGTAGGGCATTGATTTGAATGCCAATTAGTGATTTATTGGCATCATATTTTACAAATATGGATAGGGATTGTCACTATGTCATAGACACTAGTGACTCAAAAGCAGCCTCCCAGATTATTAAATACAGTAGACTTCCAATAATCCGGAACCTATGGGATTTAGGTGGTGCCGGATTATCAGATATGCCGGACTATCAGGAGGTACTATAAGCAGGTTATATATATATACTGTATACATTATATACTGTATATAAAGTGTTCTTAACCATTTTTATTGTACATACTGTATATAGTATACAGATGTATACTAATAGTATACTAATAGTATACTAACATTAGTAAACTAATGTTTTAGTTTTTTTAAGCCTTTTTTACCCTTTTTGCTCAGTTCAGCTGCTGCCGCTGTTACCTTGTGACTCATTTTTTGCCGAAGCTCACTCACTAGGCTCTTGCCATTTTGATGCCGGACTATCAGGAGTGCCAGACTGTTGGATGCCGGACTATTGGAGTTTTACTGTAATATGCATTTTAAAGTGGTCTGAATAGTATTTATCACTTGCCCAGTGCTTCACATCTTCAAAACAGTGTACATACTTAATGAATTAAAGCCAGATTATAGCTCTTAGAGCCAGTGTAGCAAAAGAGGAAGAACAGAACACCTGTAATAGATGAGTGATGTGACAGGTAGTGGCATGTCTCTGTAAAGAATAATGCCTCCTGGGCTCTGGGGAAAGGCAGAGAGCAGCAGCACTTGCTGCACTCCGTGCAAGTGTAGTGTCTGCCATCCAGCTGACAGCGCTGTCCTGATGTTGATAGTCAGTTTGCATGTGGCGGGGAGTCAGAGAGTCATGACTTCTACCCTATCCAGACATACCCTGACTACTGCAAGCAGCACTCAGAGCAATATCCCTTGTGATCCAGGAGTACAAGCAGCAGGGTGATGACTGCTTCCAGTTAAACTGTGCTGGACTGAAGGCAGGGTCTCCCAGTCTTCACTGTCTGTTAAACAGGGGGGAGAGGAATAATTTTTGATGGGGGTGCACTCCAAGAATTTGGTCAGTGGTCAAGGAGGTGCGGAGTCTGGGATGGAGGTTGGATGAAGAAGGGAACTCAGCATCGAGTATTGAGGTGTAGGAGGTGGAGTGGGGTCTGAGAGGGATTTTGGGTGAAGGGATGGGGCTGTGATCTGATTACCATGCAGAAGTGAGTGTAGAATCTGGGGGGGGAGGGGGATATATGTGCAGGAAAAGATTCTGACTTGGGGGGACAGGTGCAGGATGGGGGTGCAGGGTTTTGGAGAGAGTTGTGACTAGGGACAGATGTTCAGAGGGTTTGGGTTGTGATTAGGGATGTTAAAAAAGCAATTAATTAGGTAACCATGTAAGCATTAAAAACCTTAGCGGTTACATGATTACACATTGCGGGGTCTGCAGTAGGGATGTAGGCGAGTAGTTGACTACTAGATAAGCCTAGGCTTATTGGGTAGTTGCGTGGATTACTTGCATTTCCTCCCAAGCCCTTTCTGCCTCTGTATCAGCTTACTGCATCTGTATCAGAGGCAGCAAACGGGGTGGTGGGGGAGGAAGCAGGAGCCAATGCTGGGGGGAAGGTGGCTTAAAAGCCGGTTCCCCCCCAGCACCATCTCTGCAGTGCCACCTGCCTCTCCCCTCTGCTGCCTCTATCAGAGGCAGTGGGGGTGGGGGTGGGAGCAGGGGAGGCTGCCGCAAAGCAGCCTCTGCCTGTGGTAGGTCCAGGCTCGTCGCGGGCAGAGGCTGCTCCAACAGCAGCCCCGTCCACAGGGGTCCCAGTTCCCTGCTAAGACCCTCCCACAGACAGGGGCTGCTGGGATTGAGCACCTTCCCTTATCAACTAATCATGTAGTCGATAAAAATTCTATTGACTACACAATTAGCCAATTACCTGCCTCTTAACATCTGTACTCTGCAATATAAAGCTTATACTGCAGTGGAGCCAGCTCCCTGAGAGTGGGGCTGGCAGCCAGTGCATGCTGGAAGCCGACTCCTGGCCTCCTGGTAGAGCCGGCTGTGCTGCAGGCTCTGCTGTATAAGCTTTATACTGCAGAGCCCAGAGTGTGGGGTGGCAGCCAGCACCCTGGGAGCCAGGGTGCACGGGAAACTGGTTTTTAAGTTGGCTCCCAGCATACACAGGGTTCCCACATGCTGCCCCTCCCCTACGGAACCAGCTGCCACCCCGCGCTTCTGCCTCTATATTAGTGCAGTGGGATGCCGGAGCAGCCTCTGTCCGTGGTGGGCATGGGCTTGCCACAGACAGAGGCTACTCTGTGGGATGTCGGGCCCTCTGCAGACAGGGGCTGTTGCCATGACACGCTGCTGTCTCTCTATCAGAGGCAGCAGCGCAAGGTGGCAGGCGAGCCATTCTGCACAGGGAGCCAGTTTTTAAACCACTCCCCTTGTGGACCAGCTCTGCCTGCCATCCTGTGCTGCTACCTCTGATACAGAGGCAGCAGCGTGGGGTGGCACAGGGCTCCCAGAGAGTGGAACCAGGAGCATACTGGCCACTGGCCCAGCCCCCGTGGGGGAGCAATTTAGTAATTGTGTAACCGCTAAAAATTGTTGAAGCTACCCAATTACTAAAATAACCAATATCTAACATCCTAATTGTGCACCAATATGAAAAGGTCAGAGATGGGCCAGCAGGGGGGTTTAGGGTGATAGGTATGCATCTTAGATATTTTTTTTCCCCACTGTTCGCTCAGTTCTCTCTTTACTTGCATCATAGGAAATATTTCCACTGTAAGAAAATAGACTATTCTATATTGGCATTGTTAATATTTCTTTAAATTACAGGTAGAGTTTGTGGCTTGCGAGGAGGTGTAGATTGGGTCAGAGGTGTATTTCATCTTTGTGAGTAGGCTTGGTTAGAGCTCATACATGCTTGTTTGGAAAAACGTTTTCCACATGTTTTTGGGGGATTTGAATCTGAATTTTCAAATTACCCTTCTTTACAATGTCAACCTATAGTCGAGTACATGATTAACTGATAAGCCTAGGCTTATTGGTTAATCTTATTGACTACACCCACTCCCCCTCTTCCTGCAGCGGGAAGGGAGTGGGAGCTGCTGCAGTGGAAAGACAGCTTTGAAGCCAGCTCTCCACGAGTACTGGATCTGCAGAGCTGCCTGTTCCATCCCCACCCCAGAACTTCTGCCTCTGATAGAGAGCCAGCAGTGCAAAGGGCAAGGGGGGCAGGCGGGAGCTGGTAGATGTGGGGAGCCAGCTTTCAAGCCAGCTCCCTGCACATATCGGCTCACGTGAGCAGCTTCCCCCATGCACTGCTGCCTCTCTATCAGAGGCAGTGGGGGGCGGGGGACAGGTGGGAGCCCATATGCGTGGGGAACGGGCTTTTAAGTTGGCTTTCCTCATGTGCTGGCTCCATGAAGCCGCCTCCCCTCCTCCAGCTGCGTTGCTGCCCCAATCGGGGGCAGGGGCGGTGGGCCCAGGCTCACTGCAGAGAGAGGCTGCTCCGTGGGATGCCGGTGCAGCCTCTCTACACAAGGAGCTTGGACCCTTCATGGACTACTGCCACAGAGTTGCCTCTGTCTGTGGCTGGCCCAGGCTAGCTGTGAACAGAGGCTGTTCCATGGGATGCCAGGGCAGCCTCTGTCTGCAGGGAGCTTGGACCCCTTCCAAACAGGGGCTGCTGTATCAGAGGCAGCAGATCAGGGTGGCAGTTGGGAGCCATTCTGCACAGGGAGCTGGGTTTTAAAACCAGCTCCCCTCATAGACTGGCTCCCCCCAGCCATCCCGTGCTGCTATCGCTGATACAGAGGCAGCAGTGCCGGGTGGTAGGCGGGTTCTTGGGAATGGGCCTGGGAGTGCACTGGCTGCCACCTCTGGGGACTATTGAATAGTCATGTACCCAATAATATTTTGTTTGGTTACACAGCTGTTCAGTTAATTGGTATCTAACATTCCTATATCAAACCCTGGATCTGAAACGTTTACACTTAATTCAGATCTATATCCAAACTTTGTGGCTGGTGCCTGACTTATGTATTTTGATCTTAATATTTGTATCTGTCTATTAAATGCATAAAGTTCTAGCTTATTCTAAAACTACTGATTTAGAAAGAGTTTAATAATATAATTGTGGGAGATTGTGTAACTGATTATTATTCTTTCACCTCTGAAATTATGTGGGGGAAGATTGTGTAAATTATTATTCTTTTGCCTCTAAATATAAATTGCCCTCTAAAATAGCTATGGAAAGTCATGAAATGAGCTATTTGGTTACATATTCACTTTTAGTGGCCAGATATATGCAACATAAAACCACTGTGCATCTCAGTGAACCATATTTACTCAATTTCTGGTATGGTAAGTCACTTTGGGTTAGATAAATCAGTCTTGTATCCAAGTTTACATGTACTAGTGCTGCAAAAGATGAACTCCTCCAATGCACCTACCATTATTATTGTACCAGGTTCCTTGGGGAAGGAAAAGATAATTGTCGCTTTCATTACACAAGATCTTTCAATGATGATAAATTAGGAGTTAATTAAACAAACAAACACAAATCCCTTACCCATTTTATATGAGTGTTTTTTGTTTGAGAAGGTTTTTGTATGGTTTTATTGGGATTCTCAGCAGCTTTTGGTCAACACTCGTTTTTTTCAATGGGAATTGTCCTTACAAAAGTTAAAAGTACTAACAGCAGTTTTACTAAAATGAGATAATCATATTTGTCTTTCTATGTTGAAGCTGCCATTGGCCCCTACAGAATAGAGCTATTTTCCTGAAAGGTACTTAGGAAATTCTAATTTATATGAGAATACTAGCTTTACATTTTTTGCACCAAGCAAGAATCAAAAGCCTTAGGCAGCTTGTTTCTGAATCTGCCCCTGCGGGGTGTACGTTGGCATTTTGTTGCTAATGCACCACCCAGTTCTCATTTTCACTACAGTTGATGCATGGCAAATGAAGACTCATTGAATTTGATGTACATGCTAGAGTACTTGTCACTTTAACTCATGGTGAACATGGTTTGCTACATTTGTCATGTTGTTTCCCCTTTTTAACTTCAATTCTTATAGGCTTTTACATGTCGATGTTCACCAGCTATTGAAAACTTTAGAGAAATTTTAATTTAGAATTATTCCACATCATAAAGCGTTAGACAATATCCCCTGTGTTCAGGGTGTTGGTGTTAAGATACACAGACTTTCACCTCTCAGTGGGTTGTAGGGCAGCTCAGTTTAATAGTTACTGAAAGTTATTACCATCCTAGTAGCTTTTGTATTAAGAATTGGAGGTCTGTCTAACTCCTACAGAACAGGCTTGCCTCAAAGAAACCAGCATAACAATTGGCATTAGGCCAGAGAGGTAATAAAATCATATTCGGGAGGAGGGAACTATTCTCTCATCACAACTATTCTCAGAGCATTGCTGCTCTGTGAATAAATGGAAGATTTCTATCTCTACTGCTCTTAGGCTGGCACCTTCCATGAGGACTAAAATTGATTCAAAAACGTATCAGCCAGTCTACACATTTACAGAGGCAATAATACCGTAATTTGATTGCAAATCTAGAGTCACAGTGGGTGAGGGGAAGGTCTAACCCAATGTGAGTACTTTTACTGTAGGTATTTGCCTACTTTAAGACTTCTGAAAACACAAAAATATGCTTTTGCTTCTTGAAATTAATGTGGCCACAAGACTGTCATCACACTTCCTTAAATCACATTTTCACCTGCCCATATGATACATATCTAATTACGCATCTTTTGGATGTTTACTGTTTATATTTCAAAGGCTATTTAAATCAATTTATTTTCATTTGTGTGCTGTATATCCTGGAATGCCAGCGGAAACACAACCTCATGGTTGTGTATTATCTTGGGTTAAGTGCTGTCTCATTGCTTTGCAGGCCACCTGCTGTTTCCCGTGGAGATCATGAAACGAGGTCGGCTTCCTAGCAGCAGTGAGGATTCTGACGACAATGGCAGTAAGTGCTCCTCTGTTGTGCTTGGAGTGCAGTAGGTTATGAGTTTGTTGAAATCACATTTTAATGTAATATTTTACATAATGGGTTACAGAAAGCTGGGGAACAACGCAAATGTTAGGAAACTGTTCTAAAACAAAATATTTTCAGAATAGGTGAGCTGTAGATTACAAGATCCCACAAGGCTTGCTGTTGATTATACAGTATTTGATGATAAAGTTTGACACAAGAAAATAAATTAAAGGTCGTCAGTGGTGCAAGCAATACAGCTTATCATAACAAGATTACAAGAACAGAATTAGCACATTATCAGTTATTAACATTGTTGACTAGCTCAACTTTTAATCGAGGGACAGAGTTTGCTCTAATTTTTTTAATGCTTTCATTCTCTCTTTGTACAATAGGTAGGGTATAATTCTTGTGCTTCAAACTTTTATAAGAACAGTTTTTTGTGCCTATAAACAATCTCTTTTAAAATGAATTATTATTTTAAATTATAATTTAATTTATAATTTATAAACCCTAAGTTTCCCATGTTTGTGTTGGTATCAGTCACATTTGAGGACTAACAAATGTTCCCTAACAGTTAGGGAAAAAGTATTGATTTGTTCAATAGCTTGGATGTCTCTTGGCATGATTAATATGAGCTAATTAAAATACCTTACTTGTTCAAATAATGGGAAATTGGTATTCTTTCATTTTTAAAAAACAATTGATATAAGAGGTGGGGCGGGAATAGTGCTTAAATGCTTATTTGGGCAAGTCACGCAATTTACTTGTATTCTCCAGCTTTGTAACTTATGCAGTTGTCACGGGCATTATCCTGGTTCTAATTCAGTCCATCTGGGTACATGTTATCTGGGACGAAAGGCACTATATAAGTACAAGGGATTATTGGGCCAGATTTTGAGTTCTTCAGTTAAAGCTTAAACCAAAACCCAACAGAAAGTTATTGGGGAATTGCTGTTGACTTCAGTAGACTTTGAATCAGGCTCATAGGTCCTGATCCTGCAGCAGGACCTACATAGATGGATCCTGCACTGATGGGGAATCTCAGGATGTGTCTACACTGCAGGGCTTAACTTGAAATAAGCTATGCAAATTGAGCTACGTCAATTGTGTATCTTATTTTGAAATAGAGCACTCCTCCTCCGACTTCCCTTATTCCTCATATGATGAGGGTAACAGGAGTCAGAGTAAGAAGTCATCCAGCTTGACAGTATTTTGACACTATTTTGAAATAACTGCCTGCGGTGTAGACAGACGTACCCTTATTGACAACTGTGAGGGTCTGCCCATGCAAACCTGAATACCAGGCCCTACAATGTAACCCTTACGTAGGCAAACTATTATTGAAATCAGTGAGTGAAAAAAGGAATGGAGAAGGTGGGGAAAAAAAGAAAAAAACCCCAACTTTACTAGGAGTTTAACTGAGAAAGGAATAGATTAAAAAATATTAACGACTTTCAGTATTTGGTCTGTTAATAGAGGCAAAAGTACCTCATGAGGTTCCAGATTTTTGAAAAACCTATTAAGCTATTTTTAGATTTGAAAAAAATCCCATGATTTAGTATTAATTCAAACTTTTCCAAAGAAAATTAGATGAAAAAGAAGCAAACATGTCTTTCTAGCACAAATACAAACTAACCCTCAAAATTCTACATATGATATATTTTTACTAGAATTTTTCTTTTTCTTCTGTCCATCCCCCAACTCTCTCTTTTTTACAGTCTCCTTGTATTTAACTTTGATCATTATTTGCTCTATTTTCATGATACATCTTCTACTCCTGGAAGAATTCAGACCAACAAATCCAAAATTTTGCATAATTTATTTATCAAAATAATGCAGTATAATCACAGCAGTTTTACTTATTTTGGTAACTTATGTAAACTACCAGACAGGAAAAAAAAAAGTGTTCAGCATTTCCTAAATATATGTAAGTTAAGTTACAAATATCTGGTAACCGAGACTCTGCATTCCAGTTCTAATCCTGGATTTTCATTTAAATTATGTTTCTTTTATTGTGCTCGTTGGTGTTTTGTAAAATTGAATGTCACTTTAAATTGCTTAGACTTTCACACAAGAAAGTCATACTGTTTTGGTAATCATTGTCCTGCATTTTTTTTAAATGGATAAGTAAAATAGATCTTGAGCTGTAATCTAACCTCATTGTGCCTTTCTGCCAGGGGGGACCAAAACCAAGAAAGCACATAGACCGTCTTAGCTGAGGTTTTCCTTACTATCATTTACAATAAGGTCCTAGAATGGGAAAAATTAACATACATTAGCAGTTGCCTTTTTAGTTGTTACATTTCTGCTCTGCCTCAGGAACGGAGCCTGTTCACCCAGCCCTGTGCCTCCAAGCCCAGTATTCAGCAACAGGGACAGAGTTAGGTTGTGTCTGCACTTGTATAGGTTGACCCTCCCAAAACCTGGACTCTCATATCTGGCAAGGATGTTCCTGGACCAGGGAGTCCTGGCGAGGAGTCCCAGTGGGGCATGGCAGCCTAGTAGTGAGGCCGGGGCTGGGGACGTGGCAGCCCTGGGAGCGGGGCCGGGGATGCAGCAGACAAGGTAACAGGCCCACGGCTGTGGCAGTTCAGGCTGCTGGGGCTACAGCAGCACAGTAGCCTGACAGGGGTGGGAGGCAGCCAGGGCCAGCAGCAGGGAGGTGAGGTGAGTGGGGGGCCGGTAGCAGGGGACCTCTGTTAGTCCAGCAAATTTCCTCTTTTGTGGTCAGTCATGTCCCGAGGTTGCTGGACCAGAGAGGCCCAACCTGTACTTGCTTTGCACATGTGAATGCTGCTTTGTCAGCAGTAGTGCTCTCCTATAGACAAATTGAAACTCGGTCGTTGGGGGTAAAAGAATTTTGTCTGAAAAAGTGCTGACAAACAGCTTTTATACACACTGACTTGTTTAGCAACCGGACTGTGTCAACACAGCCTTGTCGCTAAAAGCTGCATAGGGTATGTGACACGAGGTGCGCTCATAGATCTTCTCTTGAGTTATCCCCCTGGTGTGCTAATCATGCCACTAACACCTGTTTTTCTGTTCTCTGGGGCATCCCACCACCCTGTCCTGTTGGACCAGACTAGGCACAGAGTTGGGGTTACTGCCCCCCTTGCAGAGCAGCATAGATGCTGAACTGGTTCAGTTCCAAGATGGCTCAACTCTAAGAGCTCAGCACTTGGGAAATCATTACCCAAAAGTGATCAAATCCCCAAATAAATCCATCTTTCTCGGTGTAAAAGTTTTACACAGGAAAAGTTCATAAGGTCAGCCCTCTTTATCAGTGAAAGAGGGAGCTGCACAGCCGTTGCTTCCCTCTGGTAACAGTTATTTACACTTGGCCTGATAATAGAAAATGTGTTTTTATTAAGTACAAAAAGTAGGATTTAAGTGGTTGCAACTAAAAATAGTCAGATCAAAATAAGTTACTAAATTAAAATGAATATACAGATTCTGAAGATTGTACAGTAAACTTCCGATAATCCGGCACCTTTAGGACCCAGGGGGTGCCGGATTATCAGATATGCCGGACTATCGGAAGGGGGGGCTATGAGGGTCTAGGCTGGTGTGGGGATGCCACCCCAGAGCCCTCATAGCCCCCCCTTCCGATTGTCCGCTCTGCCCCAGGCGTCCCGATTCAGCCTCTGCTGGTCAGTTTCAGCAGCAGCTGAATCGGGACGCCTGCGGAAGAGCAGCTGGGGTGCTGCCAGGTTCGTCCGGTAGCACCGCCCCTTGGCGCTGCGAGACCAACCCGGCAGCACCCCAGTTGCTCTTGGGGACGCCTGGGGCAGAGCAGCTGGGGTGCTGCGGGTTGGTCCGGTAGCGCCGCCCCTTGGCGCTGCGAGACCAACCAGGCAGCACCCCAGTTGCTCTTGGGGATGCCTGGGGCAGAGCAGCTGGGGTGCTGCCGGGTTGGTCCCGCAGCGCCAAGGGGCAGCGCTACCGGACCAACCCGGCAGCACCCCATCTGCTCTGCTCAGGCGTCCCCAAGTCAGCCGCTGAAACTGACCAGGGCTGACTCGGGAAGCCCGAGGCAGAGCAGCTCTGCCTCGGCTTCCCAGAGACAGCCGCTGGTCAGTTTCAGTGGCGGCTGACTTGGGGACAGTGCTGCCGGGTTGGTACCACAGCGCCGAGGGGCAGCGCTGTGGGACCTACCGGCAGCACTCCAGCTGCTCTGCCCCCAGCTTCCCCGATTCAGCCGCTAGTCAGTTTCAGGAAGCCGGGGGCAGAGCAGCTCCAATGGTCCGGCTGCCCGGAGCACTTCCGGGTTCCTGATGGTGCCGGACCATCAGGAGTGCCGGACCATCAGGAGTGCCGGACGAATGGAGTTTTACTGTAGTATTAAAACTCATAAGTTACATGAGATATTTTGTCTAAAGCATCTGAGTTATGCATATTTGCAAGCAAATTTTCATAAGGCATGGAGGGGCCCCATGAGAGTGTAGCTTGAATCTCTCTCACTCATTCACATGCAGGCAGGTGCCCATCCCCATCCCTTTAATGCAGGGGTCGGTAGCCATTTCAAACCAAAAAGCTAAGCTACATCAAAATTCAGAACCAGTGGTCAACAAAGACCTGTATAAGAATGCCCATTTGCATGACTGAAAAAGCATACCATTTAATATTATTGATAATTGACATAATGATTAATAATAGCGTAAATGAAACATTTATGAATCAAATGAAAAAGTACTTACAGACGTTATTTAACGGGACTTCTGCTGTTGAATCTTTTCACACATTTCTTTGAAGCTTACATCATAACTGGTCAAATCCAGCTTCATGCTGTCTTCTGTCAGGTTTATAGCATGGGAATGTGGGTGTGCAGGAGTCTGGATTGGAGTGTTCGAGGGGCTCAGAGCAGGAGATTTGGGTGTATGGTGGACTCAGGGTTGATGTGTGCGGGATACAGGAGTGTTATGATGCTGTTGCCAGATGGGAGCTGGGCCCAACTGGGGGCTTGTTGTCCAGGCTTCATTTTTAAATAAAGTAAAATATTATGTCCAACAAAAAAGATTTCTACATTGTTTTTATTTACGGCATGATTGGGGAACCTTTTTTGGGTCAGGGTCCACTGACCCACAGAAAAATCAGTTGGGGACCAAACAAGTAAGAAGCAAAAAATCCTCCAAAAACCCCCAACCCTCACTGATGTGGCCTTCACTCCCCTGGTGCTCCAGCCTGATGGTGGGGGGGTGTGTGTGGGGAAGGGGGAGGGGAGGGAGGACTGAGGTTCAAGGCTCAGGTCAGATTTACTCTTCTGGAGTTCCAGGGTTAGTGGATTTTGTGGGCTCCCCTAGGCTCTGAGGTGGGGCCAGAAATGAGTGATTAAGTGTACGCGACAGGGCAGCCAGTGAATGGGAAAGGAATGGGGATGCAGGATCTGGGTGGGAGGTGGGTTGTAGAAGGGGGAGAGGGTGTGAGGTCTGGGTGGGAGATAGGGTGCAGGAGCAGGCTCGGAGTAGAGTGTCTGGCCAGGGGAAGGGGGCAGGAGCAGGAGCAGGCTGGGGGAAGGCTGTCTGGTCAGCGGCCAGGAGTGGGCTGGGGGCAGGGTATCTGGCCAGGGGGCCAAGAGTGGCTGGGGGCAGGAGCAGGCTTAGGGGCAGGGTGTCTGGCTCGGGGATGAGTGGGTGGGCTGGGATCTGGGCATGAGGGGTTAGGTTGCACTTACTTGTTTTTGCTCTGCATCGCAGGCACCGTGTAACACAGCTTCCTGCTGCTCCCATTCGCTGTAAGGAAGCCTCCAGGAAGTTTTGCAGGGGAAGCTTCCAGGAAGTGTGTCCCAGGGGAAGGAAAAGGGCAGTGTGCACGGAGCCATTTTTGATTCCCCTTTGTTCCCCACATGCCAGGGGGAAGGAAAAAGGCATGCTGGATCCGGCGGGGAGGCTCGGGGCTTTCTCCTCCCTTCCCCTCCCCTCCCCCCCCCCTGCAGGAAGCCAGCGCTGATGTTCCAATCTTGCGAGGGACCATAAGGCTGTAGCACCAGCGCTAGCTCCCTGCTGCGGGGAGAGCCGGGGGAAAGGGACGCTCCAGAAGATCCATATCGGGCTCCCTAGTGACCCATATTTGGCTCACGAGCCATAGGTTGCCAACCCCCTGCCTTAATGTTTCTTCATGGACACATGCATACCCAATCCACACACAATGATCTGCTTTCTGCTGCTGGCTGTTCCCAGGCAGCAGATGTGCCCGAGTTGCCATGGAAGGGGCATGTGTTCTCCACAGATTTCTTTGCTTCCCTATTTTCTGTGGGTGAGCCAATAAATCTGCAGAAAGTATGAATTTTGTGACCGCATAGGGTACAGAATTCCCCCAAGAGTAATCTTCGTCTGGTGTTTACTCTTGACCCCTTTCTGCTATTTCTATCCTGGACGAAGTAAAACCTTAACTAGATAATCTTTGAGTTGAACTTTAAAACTGTAACAGTTGACTGGGTCTAAAATTTAGTAGAACAAGTTGACTTATCTGTTGTTAATTATATCACTGATTTAATATATTGGCATATTCAGGTCTTCAAAAGTGAAGATGTATTTTTCTAATAATCATACTCATTATTTGTAAAAAGAGTCCAACACATGCTAGTCAGAGGTCTTAGACAGCTAGCCTAGCTAGGATTAAAAATACCTGTGTTTTTATGTCCACTGTGACTTAAAGGAATAAAATAGTTATATGCTATTTATTACGCAGTATATACTAACAAAATGTAATCACTTCTCTGTGTGATGATAAAACATAATTTAGTAATAGATCTTGTGGAAGAGTTCAAAAATATATTTGTTCATTTATTTGATAAATACCTGTCAGAGTTTATTAATATTTTTCCAACTATTCCAAGTATACACCACTTCCTTCTCTCTTGCTTTTATTGCATGTTCTGTCCAGGCTTTACTTGGTTTCACTTTTCTTTACGGTAGTCTAAAATTACTCTGTAGTTTTGAGACACAAATCCAGCATATGCATTATGGTAATCTATAAACCTCAAATAAAAAATTTCCTATGAGATTGGAGATGTCTGACATAGTGATAAAATCTCTATGACTTATCTTCTGGGGGGCTTCAGCATCCATGAGGACATCACCTGTGATTGCAGTTGGCCCCAAACCAGCTTACTGCACCTTCCATTTTTGTGTTCTCTTAGGTAATCTCTTCCTGTAACACACACAGCTCTTCACAGCTGGGCTTTGTTTTCTGATCGACTATAAGAAGCACTGGGACATACCTGCATGTCCTGTAGGCTAAGTCAGGACCCTCCTTGTTTCCAAGCAAGAAGCAACCATAATGGTACATGTCTGGAAGTTGATAGAACTGGTCAATTTCCAGAAACATTCTTGCAACTAATTCCACCCACCAGAAATCCATGGAATGGCAGAGCTAATGAGTTACTAGAACCGCATATTTAGCGTGATTGACGTTCTGGAACTAATGTAGCCATGCCTTACCCATTGCACTCTTAATATAGTAAACATCTCAGACAATAATAAATGTTTGAAGAATCATAGTCTTTAGGTCTTGTTCTCCAAGTCATGAATTTGCTAGTGAGTGGGATAAGAGCTCTTACTTTCTCTGCTTCACCTAATGCTTTCTCCTCTTTTGTCAGATTATGAATGTCTATTGTTGTTATCTTAATTTCCAGAGTCAGACACACAATTATATTACCAGTAGTTTCTTTGTTCCACTTCTCTGGTAGTACTTGTGACATTTATTCTGCACTTTAGCTAGAGATTCTCTGTGTGATAGAGAATTTTCTGAACTTCTGGCCTCCACTTTTTGTAGAAAGATTTCAAGCTTTTTACAAACCATTTTTCTACTTAGACTCCAGAAGCACCAGACAATTAAATTTACCATTCCAAACAGCTGTCTTCTAATTGAAAAATTAAAATTTTAATCAACACTTAGTTGGAATCCTCTTGCCTAACATCTGCTTCTCATCAGAGTAACTAGCGCCTCTTGACCTTCATTGAGCTTAGGGCATTGAATGGTGCAGTACTACAGCTTTAGAATTTGACATTGCTGTCACTGAACTAATTTGCAAAATTCCCATTGGCATTAATGGGTAGGGTCAGCCCCCCATCCCCCAGCTGTTAGACTGTTCATCCTTGCTTGTGGGATTTTCAATGGACAACTCAATGGGAATATGTTGTGAAGCATCTTGGCTTCAGTTTGAGCCTGACTGTGTATAATTTAGGGCTAACATGTCCATTTTGACCCCTAAGTGGCTCATCCTAACTTGACCATTAATGCCCTCCCTGATAGCTTTTTACTTTAAAGAGAATATAGGTGCTTTATTCTCCTGAGTGCAGAAGCCTCAAAATTCACAGGGCAATAATAATAATAATACATGCTTGTTTTTCATTAATTATTAATTATCACTCATTTAGACTTAAATAAGAAGGTAGAGTTTGTATTTTAATATTTTAATATTTTTCTTATTTTAAAAATCAACAGAATGTGGTGTGATTATGTGCATTTGGCTTCATGAGTAGAAGCAAGGCTGTGATTTCAGATACTGTGTAAATGCATTCTCAGAGAATAGGAAACATTATACCAGATAATGTTTGAGTGACAGGGAAACTATAACCCTGGCCAAGACTACTTAAGAAATTAATATTCAGTCCAATGGTCTAATGAAAAAAAGACTGAATAATATAAACGGTGATTTATATGTAGTTTGAAGATAAGTGCCTCATTTCTCTTCTCATCTTGGTTCTCTTCAGAAGCTACTTTGCAGAATTTTGTTCCAGAAAACATAGATCATCTTCTGTACTGCAAGTCACATAGGCCAAAACTTTCAACTATGAGAGCTTAAAATCAAGAATCTAAATCCATATTTAAACAATAAACTAGAAAGGGATGTCAGTGGAAATTGTGCAAAGTTCTGAAAATAAGACTTTGGAAGTCTCAGATTGTGCCCTTGATTATTAAGATATCTGTACTTGTGGGTCAGTTTTGGACACTTTATGCATATGGTTTGGTTAGGTATAAAATGGCTGCAAACACACCTTTAGAGTTGAAAATATTTTTGCTTTGCCTGAGTCTCAGGCCCTCCACAGGGGCGAAAAGGATTCTTTGCATCACAAACAAAATCCCCCTTTGTCAATGTATTTGTTTCTGTTCCTTTCCTGGTCATTCATTCCAATGACCAGGTATTCAATAGCAATAGCCACATTTTTCATAGGGAAATTAGATACACATTGACTCCCCCTCAAAACCTATATTAAGTAAATCAGTATTGTTTACCTTGGATACTACAGTAAAACTCCATTAGTCCGGCATCCAATGCTCCGGGACTCCTGATGGTCCGGCACCATCAGGAACCCGGAAGTGCTGGGGCAGCCGGACAGGCTTCCCCCATTCAGCCGCTGCTGAAACTTACCAGCGGCTGAATCGGGGAAGCCGGAGCAGAGCAGCTGGGGTGCTGCGGGTTGGTCCCGCAGCCCGAGGGGCAGCGCCACGGGACCAACCGGGCAGTACCCCAGCTGCTCTGTCCCAGGCGTCCCCAAGAGCAGCTGGGGTGCTGCCGGGTTGGTGCCGTAGCGCCGCCCCTCGGCGCTGCAGGACCAACGCGCAGCACCCCAGCTGCTCTGTGCAGGCATCCCCAATTCAGCTGCTGCTGAAACTGACCAGCAGCGGCTGAATCAGGGACGCCTGGGGCAGAGCCGGACTATCGGAAGGGGGGGGGCTATGAGGGGTCTGGGGTGGCATCCTCTCCCACCCCACTCCAGACCCCTCATAGCCCCCCCTTCTGATAGTCCGTTATATCTGATAATCCGGCACCCCCTGGGTCCTAAAGGTGCCGGATTATCGGAAGTTTACTGTACTATGTTCTTGTTACCTATAGGGATAACCAGAACTTTTATATTAGAATGCAACTTGGAGGTTACACTGCATTTCAACTTGCTTCACCAAAGCAAAAGAACTTCTCATTGAGATTCGAGGTCTGGTGTTAATTAGATATTAGTTTTAGATCCTCTGAATCTTTTGCATTTCTACCTGACTTTCAGTTTTAATGGCATGTCTCTCTGAATGTGCCTTCAATTTTGTCTCTACATTAGACAGTGCTCTCTATTAGCAGGTTCAGTATGTTCATTTTCTAGAGTTTCAGCTATTAGCTGAAGATGTCTGGGGCAGGAATATGTCCTCTTAGAAATGCCTAATATAATTTTGGGCACTATAATGTAATAAATCATAATCTGAAAGCCTGCACCTTAAGGCACTTACTGCCTTGATGCAGTGTGCATGGACATTAGGGATGAGCTAGTGTAGTGGGGGAGGTGGGAGCCAGTGCACATGGGGAGCTGGTTTAAAAGCTGGCTCCTCATGCGTACCAGCTCCCACAGAGTTGCCTGACTCCCCCTACACCCCACTGCTATCTCTGATACAGAGGCAGCAGCATAGAGGTTGGGGGGAGGAAGAGGAGGCAGGAGCTTTTAAGCTGGCTCCTCTTGTGTACTGGCTCCCGTGGAAAATTTCAGTGGTTACACGTTTACCAAAAAATGTGCATTTTACTATACCTATTGGACATCAGCTCAATACCATTGAGAGAGACAAGCACCACATACTGAATCAGCCATCACTATGGATACAATTTTGTCATAATAAAAATAAAAATTTGTGGCACAATTGTAGTACAAAATAGATAATTCACATTGTGGTCATAACAGACTTGAACTAACTGCAGGTTAGTTCCCTTGAGTTTAATATTCCTCTTTGAAATGGGACTAGGTCAAATCAAATGAACAAATGGGTAACAGCTGATCAAAACGAAGGAACTTTTAATGCATGGTAGCTGATCAAAGTGAATGAATAAACGGTTACTATGGATCCTACTGCTGCACATTAACAGTTTTAGTTTGCTTTGATCTAGTCCTGTTTCAGAGAGGACTAGATCACAGCAAATTAATGAATTTTTAATACATGATCACTGATCAAAGCAAGCAAATTATTAATGCGCAGCAACAGGGTCCCTATAAATGGCAAATATCATGGTTTCATGACAGTGGTAACTGTTGTGACATAATTTGTGTCCTTAATCATCGAGTTTTCAATACAAGACTTCTGTTCTAGGGATGTTAAGTAGAGTTTAGTAAGCTAATCAAGTAGTCAATGGAATTTCCATTGACCACTCGATTCGTCAATAAGGGGGTTCACTGCAGCTCTGCTTTTTTAAATGTAGCACTGGTTCCTGCTTCCTCCCACTGCCTCTGATACAGAGGCAGTGGAGGGAGGGGAAGAGGAAGCGACTAGTCAGGTAGTGACTTGATATCTGATAAGCCTAGGTTTATCGGGTAGTTGACTACTCGACTAGTCTCTTACATCCTATTCCATTCAATTATTGAACTTACCCACTTTTGTTTAGATGATAAGATCTAACAAGATCACATAATGATACGGATGCAAATACTAACGGTACTCAAATAGACATTCAAAATCTGCATTTAGAATAACAACAAAACTTCAGAAACACAAGAAAGGTGAGAAAATCTTTCCTTGGACCAATTTCTTTTGGTGGAAGAGATAAGCTTTGAACTTTACAGAATTGACAGAGAGCTCTATGAAGCCCCAAAACTTACCATTCACCAACAGAAGTTGGTTCGATACAATGTCTTACCTCATCTACCATGTCTCCTCATATCCTGGGACCAGCATGTCTACAACAATATTAGAAATAAAATATCAGAAATGACTGCAGTGGAATGATGTCACAATAGGAAAGAACTAAAGTGGGCCCTTGAGTGGGAAATATCCCATAGGATCCATTAGTTTCCCACACTTTGAGAGGAGTGACACATAATGAGGTGTGCATATTCAAAGTCCCAGGATCATTGTCAAAGATAATTAAATATTCAGATACATACTGTTGAGAGAGGGGAGAACAGGAGGCTACCTGCATTAACTTACTGTGGATAGTGTACATTCACCATTTTGTTTTAGTGCCTCATGTAATGTAATTGTATGAAATTGCTGTAAAGTCACCACAGGGATCATACAGTTCAGAAGCAGTAATTGGACAATTACTGATGACATTTTATTTTTGTGCAACATAGACATTGATTAGGAAGGGGAGGTTGTTGCTTTTTATGTTTTGATGATCCGCTTTTTTTTATTGCAAGGATCAACAAATCATAATATACCACTAAAATTATTAGTATTGTAATGAAGTCCCAATTTCATTAATGGCATACATGAGACTGATGGATCAGCAATTCTCTCCAGCAGCAGAAGCACGATGAAAGGGCCTCGGATTTGTGGAAATTTCTCTCGGGTTGTGTTTGTATTCAGACGTTATATATAGGTAGGTCCTTACCATATTCATAATCCATTTTGGTCAATTTCTTGGTCAACTCTCTCTCTCTCTCGCTCTCTCTCTCTCTCTCACATTTTTTTTCCTTCTTTGAGTGCTTGTTCATGTTGATTCCAATCAGGTGTACATGCACCGCGTGCACGAACGTCAAAAAAATGTATCCTAGCAGCTCCCATAGGGTCGACTGTGGAGACCTCTAGAGTGGCGCAACTCTATCAGCGCATATATACCACAATTGACCCTACTCTCCCTCCATTCCTTCTTACCATCTGTGGTGACATTGGAACTTCCTAGCTTTTGCCCACGCAAGGGTCTAGTCTGTAGCTATAGCTCTTCATTGTCATCTTTGTTAGTGTAAGCAGAGTCTTCAGAGTCAATGGATAGAGGACAAGTGCCCAGAAACTGTAGCCCCTCTGGGGCACCGGGGCATGCCTAATGCCCCAGGCTTTAAATCGTGCACAGTCTGTAAGTGCCCTATGCCCCACAGAGCTCTGCTGTCTCGGTGAAGAACACCGCACCAAGAAGTGCAATATTTGTAGAAGCTTTAAGCCCCGCACCAGAAAGGACCGGGAGTACAGACTCCAATAGCTACTCATGGAAGCGGCGCTAAAACCCCCTCAGACTGAGAAATCGGCCCCGGGAGCCAGCTCGGAATGGAGTACTCCAGCTTCTGTGTGCGATACAGCGTAGAAGCCAAGCGCAGCCAAAGACTCCCAGTGCCGGGGTTCTCCGGCACCAAAGACCATGGGGCCAAGGCACAGGTCCATCTCACTGGCACTGTGAGGCAGGAGGGAAGACAGAGGAAGATCCCCTCATAAGCCCCGGCAAAGACAGGACCCAATGTGGCAGAAGTCCCCAGTGTGAGAGTCCAAGGTGTGCTGTTGAGTTTGGTACGCGACCAGTCACTGAGAGACATGAATTCAGTGCATGTCTTGAACTCCTGCATGACAATGGAGATCTATGAAGCAGCCAGAGACCTTATAGAGATCTCGGAGGCCAAGACATACAAGGTACAGGAAAAACCACCAGCATCGCCGAGACTGCACTTCTGGAGGGAGAAGCTGGCGATGTTGCATTGACCACAGTCCACAGAACAGTACCGGGACAGGACAGGTCATCCTCCTTGGAGGGCCTGCCTTTACCAGCACAGCATGCCCCACCTTCAGCACTGACAGAGGGCTCAGCGCTAGGTGCCAAGAGATTGGTGCTCGGTACCAAGATCAATCTCCAGGTCAAGGTCGAGGACCTCCAGATATTGTTCCTGTTCCAGACCCTCTTGGTACCATTCGAGATCCCCTACAGACTCTCGGCACCGACATTGTTGGCACCAACATGGTCGTCCCAATCAGTCAGAATCGGACGTGGCATCAACCCGCTCTCGATGCAGCCGTTCTGCTCTTGGCAGGAGGGACCTGCGGCACAGTGGCAACACCAATAGCCACCGCCTACACAGTGACCTTTCTGGACACCCTGGGCATACCATCAGTCTCAAGGTGCACCCAGGTTGACAGTGTCGACGAGCCACAGGTCCTGATCCCCTCGGGACAGGTGCCATTTGGGAACACCGTCAGTGACAGAATGCCGCCTACAGAGAGGAGACAGCCCATCTCCTGAGCCCTGAGACTGGTCATCCAGGCAGGAGCATCAGGTGGAACCAGACAGGAGATGCTGGGCCTAGCCAGCCAAGGTTACTCTGCCTGCACGGGCTTATTCATCCTCGTCTCTAGATGAGGCAGTGGCGGACACCTCCATGTCTGGTCCCCCGCCAGTCGACCATAGGGTGTACCAGGAACTACTGTACCAGGTTGCCCAAAACATGAATCTCCCCTTAGAGTAGATACTGGAACCAGAGGACCCCATGGTGGACATTCTGCCACAGGAGGAGCCCTCCATGGTAGCTCTGCCAATTATAAAGACTATAGAGTCCAATTATACGAACTTATGGCAGACTCCGGCCTCCGTTCCCCCGATAGCCAGGGGTGTTGAGAGGAGGTACTTTGTCCCCTCCAAAGGGTTCGAATTCTTTTACTCTCACCCCCACCCCTCCTCAATCTTGGTCTTGGCTGTCAACAAAATGGAGAGACAAGGCCAGCAGGCCTCAGCTCCTAAGGCCAAGGAGGCCAAGAAGACCGACCTGTTCAGCAGGAAGGTTTATTCTGCAGGGGCCTGCAATTGAGGATCGCTAATCAGCAGGCAATCCTTCGCCTCTACACGTACAAATTGTGGGAAGCACTCTCCAAATATAAAGACCTACTGCCCCATGATGCTTATCAAGAATTCGGAGCCTTGTCAGAGGAGGGCCATACCATGGCCAGAACATCCCTAGAAGCGCCTCTGGACTCAGCAAATTCGGCAGCGAGAATGCTGTCTACTGGAGTGGCTACACACCATTCCTCATGACTTCAGGCCTTTTGGCTTCCTCCAGAGGTCCACTCTACACTACAGGATCTCCCCTTTAAGGGCAATAGTCTGTTTTCAGATCAGACTAACTCCAAACTCCATTCCCTCAAAGACTCCCGAGCGACCATGAGGTCTCGGACCAATCCTAGACTTGAGCTTCAACCACTATATGCGGAATCTAAAGTTCAGGATGGTCACGCTAGCCACCATAACCCTTTGTCTGTATCCAGGAGGCTTGTTTACTGCCCTCGACAAAAAGGACATATATTTCCACCTTTTGATCCTTCCATGTCACAGGCGTTACCTCAGATTTACAGTAGCAGATGAGCACTACCAGTTTGCGGTGCTATCGTTTGGCCTTTCTTCTTCCCCACGAGTGTTTACCAAATGTATGGCAGTGGCAGGGGCCTTCTGGCATAAGAGTGGGGTTCAGGTTTTCCCGTACTTGGACAATTGGTTGCTAAAAATGACCTCCAGAGACCATCTTCATGCACATGTAGACCTCACATTAGAGCTGTTCAGAACTCTGGGCATCCTCCTCAACAGGGAGAAGTCAGTCCTGAGCCCAGTGCAGAGAATAGAATTCATAGGGACAACCCTAGATTCAACGTGAGGGAAAGCATCTTTGCTAGAGTCTCAGTCCGAGGCCATTCGGGACCTGGTATGCACCTTCACCCAGTACCCAGTCACAACAGCAAGGACATGCCTCAGACTTCTAAGCCATATGGCATCGTGTTGCCACGTGATCAGATAGCATGTCTACACCTAGGACCCCTTCAGGGCTGGCTCGCTTCAATCTATGTACCCATACGCCACAGTCTGGACATGGTGGTGTCTATTCCCCATGGGGTGATAGAATCTCTTGGGTGGTGGTTGGATCCGCTAAACCTGTCAGAAGGGGTGCAATTCACCCCCTTGAGCCCCACCCTAACTCTGGTTACCAATGCCTTGGACCTGGGGTTGGGAGGGGGGCCCACCTAGACGACCTGAGAACCCAAGGACTGTGGTCACCCACGGACATGAGACTTCACATCAGTGTAAAAGAACTAAGAGCGGTCAGAGTGGCCTGCCAGGTATTCCGACCCCAAATGCAGTGCCGGTGTGTGCGTACAGTACAACCATGATGTTCTACATAAACAAGCAGGGGGGCGCGTGGTCGTCCCAACTCTGTAGAGAGGTGCAGAGACTGTGGCACTATTGCATAAAGCACAAGATCCACTTGGAAGCCCAGTATCTACCAGGACTACAGAATACGCTGGCGGATGCCTTCAGCAGTCCATGAGTGGTCTGTCAGGGAAGATGTGATATGATCAATCTTTCACAGGTAAGGGACTCCTCATCTAGATCTGTTTTGCCACTGCAGAGAAGAAAAAGTGTATAGACTTTTGCTCATTCCAGAATCACTATCAGGGTTCCATAGGAGTCGCGTTCACTCTCCACTGGGGGAGCGAGACCTTCCTGTATGCGTTTCCCCTGATTCACCTGGTACATCGGGTCCTACTAAAAGCCAGCATGGCTGCACCAACATTGGTTCTCCACCTTGCTCAACTTGTTGGTGGAAGCCGCTATAGCCCTTCCCCTCTACCTAGACCTCCTGACGCAGCATCGGGGACATCTCACACATCCAGATCTGTGCTCACTCCTCTAACAGCATGGAAGCTGGATGGTTCAATCTGCTAGAGCAGGCCTGGGCAAAATATGGCCTGTGGGCCATGTCTGGCCCACCTAGCTACTGGATCCAGCCCGCGGACACTGAAGGGAGCCCCAGGCAGGCTCTCCGCTTTCATCACACCACCCGTACATGTCTCAGAAACGCGACTGTGGGGTGATTTCACTTTAAAAACTGAGCCTGGAGAGGAGGGGGGAAAGCTTTAGGAGCTGCTCCAACCCCCAGCACAATCTCTTTGGCTAGCTTCTGGCCAGAAACTGGCCAATGGGAGCTGCCTGTTTCAATAACAGGCTGCCACAAAGAAGCACAAGGGGGCTCATAGTTATTTACAGAGCACATGGCTGCAGCCTGTGCAGGGGCAGGGCAGACAGGGAAGCTGATTCAGGAACAGGCTGCTGGCTGGTAAGTCTTCTGGCCAGAGCCTGCCTCTCGCACTCCAGCCCCTCCCTTCCCCAACCCTCTGCCTCCCACTCCTGCTCCCTACTTCACATACCCAAATCATCCTGTACCCATATCCCCCCTCCCAGATCTGGCACCCCAGTCCCCTGCCACAGATCACAGTTTTCTCCTGCCCTAGCTCACAACCCAAATCCATGCACCCCCTCCTGTACCCCAGTTCCCTGCCCTAGGTCACAATCCAACTTCCTGCACCCCAGTCTAGTGCCTCAGGTCACAACTTCCTCCTTCACCTAAACTCCTTCCCTTACCCCAAACTCCCTTTTGCACCTAACCTCTATCCTAGACCCCACACGTCGTCCATTAATATCATAGAAGAGTGCGTCCCTCAACCACTTTCCAAATTCTTGGATTGACCCCCCCCCCATCAAAAATTATTGCCCACCCCTGCGCTAGAGCTTCATTCCTTGGCCCAGGTACAAGAGGTCCTCTTGGGCAGTAGAAAGTCCTCTATTAGGGCAGCATATTTGGCCAAATGGAAAAGGTTCTCCAACTGGTCTGCGGAGTGGAAGGTTCACCTTGGGCGGGCGCCTGTTCCAGTAGAGCTAGGTCACAGGGTCTAGCACCCTCTTCGGTCAAAGTTGACTTGGTGGTGGTATCTGCCTTCCACCCAGGTTGCTCCTAATGTTCCTTGTTTGGCTACTCCATGGTGACTTGTTTTAGGAAGGGGTTGGACAGGTTATAGCCATATTATCGTTCACCTGTTCCTGCTTGGGATATGAACTTGGTACTTAATAAACTTACGGGACCACCCTTTGAACCAATAGCTGAGTGTTCATTGCTTCATCTTTTTATGAAGAAAGCCTTCCTAGTAGCCATCACCTCAGCAAGGAGGGTGTCTGAGTTGAGGGCCCTATCCTCAGAACCACCGTACACAGTCTTCCACAGGGATAAAGTGCATCTTAGGCTGCATCCATCTTCCCTACTAAAAGTGGTCTCCCAATTCCATCTGACCCAAGACATTTTCTTCCCAGTCTTTTATACCAAGCCACATTCTAGTGCTAGGCAGAGAGTGCACATGCTGGATGTGAGAAGGGCCTTAGCCTTTTACATAGATCGTACCAGACCGTTTCAAAAGTCCACGCAGCTGTTTGTGGCATTGGTGGAGTGTATGACAGAGGACCCGATCTCTACACAGTGAATATCATCCTGGATAGTGTGGTGCATATGCATCTGTTACAACCTAATAGGGGTCCCGCCCCCACCAGTCACAGGCCACTCAAGTACAGCACAAGCCTCATTAACTGCTTTTGTGGTACAACGTTCCCCTGCAGGAGCTCTGCAGGTCTTCAAGCCATATGTTCATGGCCCACTATGTGACTGATACATTTTTCCAGCCAGTTATGCACCCACCTTATAGTAGCCCCATCTAGGTTGTATTTCCCTAGTTTATTGATAGGAAGGTCATGTGAGACCATTCAAATACCTTACTAAAGTCTAAGTATACCACATCCACTGCTTCTCCCTTATCTACGAGACTTGTTATCCTATCAAAGAAAGCTATCAGATTGGTTTGACATGATTTGTTCTTTACAAATCCATGCTGGCTATTACCTATCACCATTTTCTTCCAGATGTTTGCAGATGAATTCCTTAATTACTTGCTCCATTATCTTTCCTGGCACAGAAGTTAAACTGGCTGGTCTGTAGTTTCCTGGGCTGTTCTTATTTCCCTTTTTATAGATGGCCACTAGATTTGTCCTTTTCCAGTCTTCTGGAATCTCTCCCGACTTCCATGCTTTTTCAAAGATGATAGCTAAAGGCTCAGATACCTCCTCTATCAGCTCCTTGAGTATTCTAGAGTACATTTCATCAGGCCCTGGTGACTTGCAGACATCTAACTTTTCTAAGTAATTTTTAACTTGTTCTTTTTTATTTTAACTTCTAAATCTACCTCATTTCCAGAAGCATTCACTATGTTAGGCTTCTTGTCACCATCCATCTTCTTGACGAAAACCAAAACAAAGAAGTCATTAAGCACTGAACACATCTTGAAGAACACCAGTTATGAGAACAGGTAACTGTCTTTTTCTGCGGGACAACAGAGCGATGTCATTGTGTCATCTGTGTCCTCATGCCACTGCTCTGCCAACATGCACGGTACAGGGCAGCCCACTAAGCACCAGGACCCCTGTGGGGTCCTGCCTCAGGAGCACCCCCAGCTCGGCAGTGTGCAGAACCCAGCCCAGGAGGGACCCAGCATCCCGCAGCAGGTGGGGTGAGCGCAAACAACGGCTGGAGCCTGGAGCGGGGGTCTACCCTTCTGCCACATAGTGGCCTGTGCCCAGTGACTCACCTGCTTCTAACTGTGGAGCCACTCTCGCCGGCGGGCGGCCTGGGGACCATGGTGGTGACAATGAGCACGGAGCTGTAGTGTAGCATCTTTCTTTCTTCCCACCTTCTCTCACTGACCCACAGCTGAGCCATTCTGTGCCAGCCGGAGGCGTCCCAGCTCTGCCTTCGGCCACATGGCCTGGTCTGAAACAGAGGGAGGCCTGCGAGCAGCATGGTCTGCAGTGGCAGGACACGGCGAGCTCCTTGCATGCTCTGCTGGTGGCTTCCTTGCTCCTGCCCTTCCACCCAGCCAGCTCCCTCACTCACCAGCTCCAGCTCAGCCCCCTCCTGGTCCCCCCACAGCACGGAGCCTGCACTGGTGCTCTAGCCCCTCCCCCCACCGCGAGGTTGAAGCACCAGCTTCCTGGGGGGGAAGCCCCGTGGCTCTCCATACACTGTCACTTCTCTTTCCCCTCCCCTGGCTGGGGGAACAGCAGCACAGGGACGTGCTTCAAAGAGGCTTTTCCTGCTAGTCTGGGTATGGGGTCTCAGCTAGCGGAGGATGAGGCTGAAGCGCCTCTGCAGGCTCCCAGTGCGGCCCCAGCCTGCTCACTCACTGCCCTGCTGAGACTCTGCACCCCAAGCCCCCTCACACACACCCTCTGCCAAGTAGCAGGAAAAGCACCTTTGAAGCATGTCCCTGCGCTGCTGTTTCCCCCAGTGGCAGAGGGGGAAGGGAAGTGGCAGAGTGCAGGGAGCCTCGGGGCTTTCTCCCGGCCCCCTGCAGAAAGCTGGCACTGATGCTTCAACCTTGGGGTTGGGGATCTAGAACGCCAGCGTGGGCTTCTTCCAGTGGGGGGGGGGAGTAGAGGGAGGCTGAGCTGGGGAGTGAGGGGGCTGGGTGGAGGGGCAGGAGTGAGGAGCCACCAGCAGGACCCACTTTGGGCTGGGCCATGTGGCCGAAGGCAGAGCCAGGACTCCTTTGGCCAGAGTGCGGAAGCTTGGCCATGGGTCAGTAAGAAGGGAAGGGAGGAGGATATTGTGCTACAGCTCTGCACTCACGATCACCACCACAGTCCCCAGGCTTCCTGCCGGTGAGAGTGGCTTCGGACAGAAGTGGGTAGTTGTTCATGCTCACCCTGCCCACTGCAGGGCACTGGGTCCCTCCTGAGTTGGTTTCTGTGCACTGCCGAGTCGGGGGAAGGGGAGCGCTCCTGCGGTGGCATCCCAGAGGGGTCCTGGCACTGAGTGGGCAGCCCAGCTACGTGCATGTCGGCAGGGCGGCGGCATGAGAATGCAGATGACATGATGATGTCACTCTATCGTCCCGCAGGAAAAGACCCCGCACCTCCAACTCCCTCACACACTCCCTCCACTGAGACCCTGCATCATTCGCCCCTGCCCCCTCCTGCACCCTCCCCACTGACCAGACACCTACCCCTAGCTAGGGATGTATGTCGACTACCTGATAAGGGAAAGTTTATTGGGTAATCGACTGGACTATTGACTACTCGCGCTTCCCTCCCCCCCTTGCTGCCTCTATGATATGCAGCAAGAAGGGGGAGGGGGGAGGAACAGGAGCTGGTGCTGAGGGAGGCTGGTTTAAAATCCAGTTTCCCCCAGCACTGTCTCCACAGTGCCACCTGCCCCCCTGCTGCCTTTATCAGAGTCAGTAGGGTGGACAGGGGAGACTGCTCTGACATTAGCCTCTGTCCGCTGGGGTCCCAGTGGGAAGCTGGGCTCCCCCCCCACAGACAAGGGGCTGCTGCCACCAAGGAGCTCCTGTTTGCAGTGGCCCAGGCTGGCCGTGCGTAGGGGCTGCTCTGGCAGCAGCCCTGGCTGTGAACAGGGGCTGCTGGCCGCCAGCCCTGTCCACCGCGAACAGAGGCTGCTCTGACAAGAACGGGCTGCTGGACTCAGAGTGAGCCAGGATTGAGCAGTCCTGGGTTGTACTGTTCCGTGATGCTTCACCTCTGCATTTTAAATGTAGTAAGAGCCCAGTGGCTCTTACTACCCTTAAAATGCAGAGCCTCAGCACGGGTGGCTCTGCATAGCGGTCCTTATTGACTAGCTGTGTAGTCAATACAAATTGTATCGACTACACGAGTAGTTAGATAACCACAATTTAACATCCTTAGCCCCAGCCTGCTCCTGAAGGCAGCACATAGGTAAGGGGTTAATACCCTGACCCCCTAAAATAACCTTGTGATCACCGTGCAACTTCCTTTTGGGTGAGGACCCCTAAATTGAGAGATGCAGGTTTCCCTGTGAAATCTGTATAGCATAGAGTGAAAGCTCATGAAAGAACAGATTTCACAGTCAGTGATGTATTTCTTATGGCTGTGAATTTGGTAGGGCCTTACATATAGGAGACAGTATGTAGACTTATGCATATGCAGCTGTGTCTTGACTAAGTACAATTGGGAAATTAGCCGCAGATACTCAGCTATTATTTTCTTTCTGCCTCTCAGGTTGGATCTTTATCCTGTAGTTTGATTATTGGCTGGTTGAGGTGTGTCTAATATAAGGCTTTATTGTGAAGTGTGGCAGCTCAGGCAGCAAACAGGCAGACTAAGCATTTCCTCTAACTTCTCAGGCCCCCGATTTTTCTGACAGAATGTGGTGTTGGCAGCAATGTCCACTGTACCTCAGAGCAAGTCTGGAAAAAGTATTGGCAGCTGAAAATGCCAGCACTTAGCAAAAACAGCAGTCAGGCAAGCATTCATGTCAGAAATGTTTTACACTGTTGTGCTGCCTGGTTTAGTGATGTAGCAGAGTTGTATTTATGGTAGGAAAAGTGTGTTCAGATTCCCAGTGTTCTCAGGATCTGAAGTGTTCAGAGGTGGTAGCAGCCTCTAGTTCACTTAAGGTACTGCTAGATGCCTTGCAGGTGGTTTTACAACAGTGTTATGCATGATATACTGTATAACTGATAATCTTCATGCCGATAGGAATGTTAAAATTCGGTTAAATAGGTAACCATGTAACCACTGAAAATCTCAGCGGTTACATGCTGCGGGCACTACAGTATAAAGCTTAAATAAACTTTATACTGCAGAGCCTGTAGTGAAGCCTCCCCTGGAGTTTTTCCCAATGAAACATTGTAGTGGTAATAAAAGGCCTAGATTAATGTGAGAAGCCCATAGATTTGGAAGAAAAGGGTGAAACCCCAACCCCCTCCATTCTCATACACCATGATCCATACATCCCGCTGACTGGGAAAAAAAACCCCCAACCCTATACACCCTGGCCATTCCGCTTCTGGGGAGGTTGCTTCCTTGCCTGCCCAGCTCCAGCGAGGAGGTGTTAATGCCCTGTTGCAGCGAAGCTGCCTCCCCAGGACCCAGCTGAGTGTAACTGACACCATTAACTGACAAGCATCAGCTTATCGGTTAAACGTTTAGTCAGTTACACTCTTCTAATAACCCTGATGCCAAGTGGAGTAGTGGTGATGGGGGAGAACTTGCTAAGGTTTTGGATATGCTTTGGTAGCACTAAGGACTTCACTGTTTTAGCAGTCCTTCTAAAATCGAATCATTTCATAAATTGATAGATCAGGTTTTTTTAAATAATTCTAGTTTTTTCCCCACAGGTGTGAAACATGTCTCTCCTCTAATTTCTTGATCACTGTTTTCTTTTAATACTGAAGAAGCTGTATTTTTGTAGTTTAATTAATAGTGTACATGTAACAAAAATAGATGGGTTTGGCTAATGTCAGGCATATAGTTTCTGCAGACAATATAGAAAAGTTGTTCTACTCATATCTTCTGATAAGCTTCGTTCCTTGTCTTCCACTGCCATGGATTGCCAAGGACTTACTTCTCTTAACCAGAGACTGTCCATTTATTTTTATTTATGTTTAGTTAAATAAGTTTTTTGAGGGAGAAAGATAAAATGCAGACTTGAAGTAAGGGACTGATTTGCCTCTAATTGAAATCAATGGGATTTTTTGCATTGATGTCATTGGAGTTGTTGGATGAGGTCCAAACAGAATGATATAACCCACTTTGACACCCACAAGGCATTTTATTAAAAAAAAGTTTGATAGGGGTTCTCTGTTCCCAGTAATACCTTGGTGATTTGTATGCTTAACTCCCAGTAGATGTTTCATGTTAGCTACTTAAATACATACATTGCCTTTTAATAGGAAAGTATAGGTACCGTAAGAGTATATATTTGTATCTAATTTTCTGATGATAATTGGATTGTGTATTTTGGGAAGGTTTTGTTAGTTCTGAAGACTTAAAAGTATTTCACTATGATTTTATTTGTAGGTTGAATACATTATTTTGATCAGACTATCTTCTCACTGTCCATAATAAATTGTTATAGTCATCCATTAGTTATAAAGATTTCATGTTAACTTGTAAACCAGGCTTGTGAAGATGTGTTTTAGGGTCAAGCTGCTCACAGAACAATTTGTACTTGGGGAAGGAAAGAGATGTTAGGATGAAGGATTCTGGTTTTGATTACTTCTACACTCAGGTTGATGTGCTGCAATGGCTGTTACTTTCTGTGCTTTGGAATGGTGTATTTCAGATTCACTATAGAATGTGAATCTTGGCATGTACAACAATTCTGGAGTAACCATTTGTCATTAATCTTCTATCTATTATAGAATTAATTCACGTAGTATACAAGCAAGATTTCCTCAAGGTAAATTGCTTAGTTAGGAATGTTTTATTTGTAAAATCCCCAGTGGTGCAGACTTTTGATATCTCCATTTTAATTATTTATTTTTACAAACACAGGAGTTTAACTGTAAAATATTATCTTAATCTTTGATGTCTGTGCTAGTCTCAATCAGTCTCAGGTTTTTCTCTTTCTGAAACTGGGGAAAAGTGTGAATGACCGTTGGGAGAAGACTATTTTTTAGAATCACATTGATGACATAGAAGTTGTGCAGCTTTAATGCTAAGGATATGTTTTGTTTGAAAAATACCAAGAATCTCTCTAAAATGCATAGATTCATGTGTTCTTAAATTCATCAATGGCACATATGTTACAAAAGCACCACATTGTGTCTAGACAAGCTCCACAACTTTTATTTTTACAATGCGAGAGAACCATTTTCCTGTAGTCCAGGAGCGTCTTTCAGTACATGTAACTGGAAATAAAAATCAGGTAATTTATCAGTGAAATACCAGTAATTGTGAAATTTTTCTTTCAGTGATTATTCAGAGATCCCTCTGCTACCCTCTGCAAATTTCTAGCAAATTTCTAGTAAAGTGATTTGACTTTCATGAGTCTTTCTTTTCCCTCTTGCGTTTTTTAGTTATTTCAGTAATATTGTTTCTGGTTTACTCAAAGAAGGGACAGCTTGAATTAGTCAATCCCCCATCATTGAAATGCTGTGGCATAATTCTTCTTCCATTGAATCCAGTGATATCTTGCCAGTAATTTCATTGGAAGTAAAATCTGATCTTTCCTTTTACATAATATAGGGAGAAGTTATATTTAATCCTGTTGTGTCACTTCTTTTGCTCCTGTAACTTGTTTGCATTTGTGTTTCTAAATGGTGTTATCTAACTCTATTGAGGTTTGCATCTGTTACACTATAAGCTTAATAATTATTTAGTATGTGCTTGTTTATTCATTGATTGTATGGTTTTTTCCCTACTAAAATGAAATGTGTGCCAATGGTCACTTCTGTTAACTATAATTGTCTATCCTAATGGTCAGTAAAATCTTAATTGAGCCATAAGTTCCCTCCTGTTTGTTGCATGATATTAAAAACAGCCTGTTCTATTGGCCAGAAATCCACAGTCCCATTGTAGGTGTTATTAAAAGCTAACACTCTATATTCACCAGCTAAAGGGTAGGTTGGGGGGGGGGGGAACAGTCATCCTGGAATTATGTAATGAACTTAATGCTGTACTTCATTTTAGGAACTTGCTACAGGTTGGAGTAGGGATGTAATAGTGTACTCGATAAACCGATAAGCAAAAGCTATAGGGTTAAAGCTTATAAAGTTAAAGCTATAGACTACACACATTTCCCTCCCCCCACTTGCCAGTACATTTTTTAGCAGGCTGGCCAGCAGCTCAGCTCAGTCCTGGCTTGTGACAGGTCCAGGACCTACCCCTGCTGCGGCTCTTCATTTAAAGTATATTAAGAGCTGGGCGGGCAGGCAGCCCGGCACAGTTCCAACTTGTGCTGTGTCCAGGAGCTCAAACCCCTCCTTGACAGGGGCTGCTGCCACCCTGCACTGCTGCCTCTTTATCAGGGTGTCTTTATCAGAGGCTGCAGCACTGAGTGACAGGCAGCTGGTCTGTGAGGAGAGCTGGTTTTTAAACTGGCTCCCCTCGTGAACCAGCTCCTGCCTGGCACCCCGCGCTGCTGCCTCTGATACAGAAGCAGCAGCGCAGGGTGGCAGGGGGCTCCTCGGGAGAGAAGCCAGAGCACACTGGCTGCCAGCCCCACCCCCAGGGATTATAGAATAGTCGAGTAACCGATAAGAATTCATGAGGTTACTCGACTATTCAATTAACCAATATTTAACATCTCTAGGTTGGACCTCCCTGATCCTGCACCCTCGGGACCTGACCGGTCCTGGATGAGGAATTTTGCCGGACCAGGGGAGGTCATATCTGGCTCCCTTGCTACCAGCTCCCCCCAGCCCTGGACCAGCTGCTAGTCTCCTGACCGGCTCCCCCTTGCCACCAGCCTTGCTGCCTACTGGTCCCCCGCCCCAGTCTCCTTCCCTGCTATGCTGGGCAGCACAGCTCCCTGCGCACCGGGCACCTGGCCCACCAGGCTGCCCCACTGTAGTGTGCTGAGCGCCTGGCCCCACGGGGCAGGTAGCTCCGCTGCAGAACCCTGAGCTCCTGTCCCTGCCGGGAAGCCCCACTGTGTTGTGCCTGGCTGCCCAGTTGCGGTGCGTTGGGGAGCTCAGCCACCAGCCCTCCACCGGGACTCTCTGGTCCTGGAACACCTGTGGTCCTGCCAGACTGACGGATGTTGCCCGACCAGGGAGTCCCAGATTACAGAGGTTCAACCTGTAGATTCTTTCTGAGAAAATATCAACCACAAATATACTCTGAAGTGGTTTAATTTGAATTATTCCTCCCAGAATGGGTAATCTTGTGTAAAGTTTCTATATTAACATAAGCATATAAAAGCAATTTAGGAAATAGTATTAAGATTTAGGAAATGATAGGATTTGACTCTTCATGCAGCACTAAGAGGTCAGGCCAATGGCCTAGCTGTAATGTTCTGCACTGTTGATGTTAACAGAATTACATTTAAGATGCTGCTTTGGTTTGTAGTTGCTGCTAGTAAGAGAGCTGAGAAATGTTTTGAATTAACCAAAAGGGAATTAATAAACAAATGCAGACAGAAGATAAGCCAAGGATTATTTTTGCTCCACACCTCCAGTAGCTTTTCCTAGGACACACACACAATCTGAAAAATCTATCCATTAGCAGTTTGTTTAGAAAAAGCCATATGCTTGCTTACTGTCAACCTCCAATTGATGTAAACTTATCACTATAGCTGAATTAAAGCACACAGTTAAACATCCAGAAGTATATCACGTTGCTAATGTTGTAATTTTGCCAGATGTATGCATCACTTGTGAACAACTGTACCAATCTTCCAGAGTTACTAGCTGTTATTGGTAGAAGCTACAGAATATATCATCTTGTTAGTGGAGTTGGTCATTCTCTCAGTACCCTGAACACCCCTACCGACCCCCAAAAAACCCGAGTATGTAAGTGGAACTAGCAATCATATCCACATATGGACTAGACATCTCAATTCAGTTAGATTGCTGCTGCAACAACCTAATTAGCTAACTGTTTCAATAGCTGTGATTGTAGTAGATGAGAGAGGAATATTTTTGAGGTTGGAAAAATGTCAAGATCTGGACAACTGGGTGCAAATATTTGTGTGGCTGTGTATCTTAAAGAAACATGGTCAGCTGGAAAAATACTTCTATCTGACTTATTTTTACTTATATCTTTAACAATAACATCGAAATATTATAACTGAAAGGGACTAAAGAAAAATAGTGTAATGTGTTTTTTCCCCATTCATTTGCTTTGTGCATGTGTCAGTTCTTTCTGGTTGGTTTCGCTGTTTATCTTGGATAGCCAATTAGGTTGAAATTCCCTTTTTTGCTGAGGTCCAGCAGAAGACCATTTCATCACTTAAATTTCAGTTCCAGGCTCAAAATAGGTTTTTAGGGTGAGTTAAGTGTCACATGAGCTTTGTATTAACTTTCTGTATGTAAATGAATCACCCTTTGTTACTTTCCTCTGTTTTGTGTGAATCTTTTTCACAAAAAGTATCAGAGTGTGATTCTAAGACAAAAGACTACAAGAACGGCAAGGAGAACATGGTCGGGGGAGTACCTGCAACAACTTCAAATATATATATATCTGTGTGGGTGCTCCACTGAGTGCAAGCACTTGTGCTCTCTGGACTGGAGATTATAAATAGCAGCATTTGCATTTCCACGTTTGTGCAGAGCAGTGCCTGTGCTCCCAAGAGAGGGCATATAAAGAGGTGCAGGCACAAACATTATTACAGTTTACATTGATTGTGTCTCTTTATATCACTATTTTCTGAGGGTGTTATCATAGAATACTGGAACAGGAAGGGACCTCGAGATCATCACTCCAGTACCCTGCCCTCATGGCAGGACTAAGTACCAATCATAAAGGATAAGATTTCCATCTAGTTGCTACACATGTTGACTCAATTTATGCCACTGTGAACATTCCATGTACCATCCATTGTTTGCCCGTCTGTAACAGAGCATTATTTTAACCAGATATACAAATGTGTTATTGGCTGAAGAAAGGGGAAGGCCAAATGCAGTAAAAGCATAACTAAGTGAATACTTCTGTCCAGCAGTTATCTCTTTTGAATGACAGTCTTGTGAAGAAATTTTACATTGAAAATAATTTTGTATGTGCCCAGTAGAAGGATTACAGACCTGTTCTTATTCAGTGTTCATTGCCACACTACTTGTAAACCACTTTATGTTTCTGTTGAGTGATGTGAGCAATACATGGGCGGCAGCTGAACGCTATACGTTGCTCCCAGCACTTGCTGGCCGAGACAGCAGTGAAGCGCGCATTAACCCTAAGGCAATCATCCCAACCCTGCTTTGTTTGTTAATGATTAAGGCTCAGAGCTGTGGAATTGTTGCAGAGCTGCCTCTGTTTATGTGCACGCTTTGATCTCATCACACCCTCTGTGTCAACTGCTGTGCTTCATTTTTCCAGTCCTTCCTCCTCCATCATGCTAATCTATCCTCTTGTCCTTTCACCATTGTCATATACTTTGACTTGGGTAACATTTGCATACTTTGTCATGTCAATAAAGTATCATTAAATTAAATTAAATTAAATTGATTGGCACAGGCTCACCATAAGCAGGTTTTGGTCACAGGTTGGCACAGCATTTCTAGCAGAATAGAATCCCCCCAACATCAGTTAGGATAATTTTCCTAAAAGCAGATAAAGGCATCCACTCTGTATTGAAGAATGCTGGGGCTAGGAGTAGTTGATCTTGAGTATAGTGACTGAAGAATTCTACATATAAAAACCTTATGACCATGCTCAGTAATTTCCTAATGACAGGAGACAGACATCATCATATAGGCTACGTCTAGACTACAAGCCTCTTTTGAAAGAGAGCGTCTAGACTGCAACCACTTCTTTCGAAAAAGCAAGCCGCTTTTTCAAAAGAGAGCACCCAGGCAGTCTGGATGCTCTCTTTCAAAAAAGTCCTGTTTGCATTCAAGAATGCCTTTTTTCGAAAGAGCACTTTAGAAAAAAGGCGTTTTTCCTCGTAAAATGAGGTTTACCGTGGTCGAAAAAACTGCCGCGTTCTTTCAATTTAATTTCAAAAGAACGCGGCAGCAGTCTAGATGCAGGTGAAGTTTTTTTGAAAAAAGGTTCCTTTTTTCGAAAAAATCCTGTAGTCTAGACACACCCATAGAGTTAGGGTTCCTGAGTGTGGAATAGCTTTCTGTTTCACCTTGAAAAGGTCTCCGTCCTAAGAGAAATCATGGGGACAAATTATGTTCTGCATGGATGTGCTGGGATACCAGTACATTATCATTAAAGATTTCATCTCAGGCTATCCAGTCTTCGCAGCTAGTTGTTAATCCCAAGGAAGTGATTTGTGTTTGGATTGATATTGCTCAAATAAAGAACTGTTGTGCTGCAGCTTTTCTAAAATGATGCCTATAAAAGTGGTCATTTTTGTGAAGTCAGTGAATGTAGTCGAAAGAATAAAAACAAGACATGGAAGTGATCATAGAATGCTAGAGTGAGCCAGCAGATTTTTGTGCTTGTTCATTATGAAACATTCTTTTTGAGGTGTGTGATAAAAGGCTGTGAATGAATCTTTCTTGACTTACTTGAGAAGTATCATTAAAGTCAAGTTGGCCCACTTTTGTGAGCAAAGTCCTTTTCTGTTTGATGAAAGCACTTTCTTCAGTAGATCATTTTTATACCGTAGGTTTGTCCACCTGGTCCCAGCATTCCAGATCTCGACACCGGAGGAATTCATGCTCCAGATCTGAAGACCGAAAACCTTCTGAGGTATTTCTGAAATTGTACTTGCATTTTGCTCTGTCTAGTAAAACACACTCATGCCTTGTTAAAGAATAGATTTCTTCCTAATCATATTTTCTTTCCTTTTCTGCTCCATCTCAGCTGGCACCCAGCAACCTTTCCTCTGGCCAGGAGATCAGGGAGTTCAGCTGCTGCCACAGTCACTGCCAGCACCAAGTTAGTTTTTAGCCATGAATATTGGGCTAGTTTGGCACCAGCCCAACATAGCTCTGAAACTTTCTTTCTTTCAGTGATTTGGGCTCTTTGTTATTGATTTATGGTGAACAGTAAAAGTTTATTTTTAGCAGTTTCATAGTCTTTATTTGGCCTTAATTAATAATTTTTATTTGCTAACAGACTTGTCAAACCAGACATCTGTCTCTTTTAAGCTTCATATTCAGCAGTTTGAGGAATTCAGATCAAGGCAGGAATATAAATCAATGTGAACTTCTTGGGTGGGTCAGTTGTAAGCACAAATTGCATATAACTCATTGCTTCAAAGTTTGCAGATGCCCTTGCCTGAACTGGTCTGAGAAAATCATTAGACCTCGGGCTCCATTGTGGCTGAAAACAAGGTGTTAGATTCAGGAGGTGAAATTTCTTGGATTCAGTCATCTTCGCTGTGTCAGAGTATTTTAAAGCCACAGTGGCTGATTTCATGATAAAGCTAGATTTCATGATAAAGCTAGATTTCATGATGATAGTGTACTTCTTTTGTCCCAGGGCATAATCCATTTTTCATGGGGGAATTATGTATACTGGGTCAGTGTATTAAAAACACAACTAGAGAGCCACTTGACCATCAAGTAAATAATCAGAGATAACTTCTCAAACCCTGATCTTGTATGTCTGGGCCTAGTCCCATTTTTGTGGTGTTTCTTTCTCTCCTAATGAACACAATAGGGTATGTCTACACTAGCCCCCTAGTTCAAACTAGGGAGGCTAATGTAGGCATTCGAAGTTGCAAATGAAGCCGGGATTTAAATATCCCGGGCTTCATTATCTTCAGCGCCACCATTTTTAAATCCCCTTAGTCCGAACTCCGTGCCACGCTGCACGGAGTAGGTAGTTCACCAGGATCTCTAATTCGAACTACCATTACTCCTCGTGGAACGAGGTGTACCAATAGTTGAATTAGAGATCCTAATTGAACTACCTACTCCGTGCCGCAGCGGGCACGGAGTTCGACTAAGGGGATTTAAAATGGCGGCGCTGAAGATGTAAATGAAGCCCGGGATATTTAAATCCCGGGCTTCATTTGCAACTTCGAATGCCTACATTAGCCTCCCTAGTTCGAACTAGGGGGCTAGTGTAGACATACCCATACTCACTTGTGGCTCCTTCCAATATTCTGTTGTTTCCTCCTTTTGTCTTTCTTCACAGTCTGAGAGGTCTTTCTTACACTTCCCCCAAGCTCCTGTTTGTTATTTCTTGTATTGTTTCTGCCTTCAACAGCATACTATATTAATTCCATTGTGCCAGCAGATAAGAGATACTCGCTAAATTCCCATGGTGAAATCCTTGCATCATTTGACATCAGTGGCAGAACTCTCATTGACTTTGGCAAGGCCAGGATTTCGCCCCCTATCTCTGAAGTAGTGTGCCAGTTCTTCAGAGATAATAATTTTGTAAACTTCTTTTGGCTCCAGGCACATTGATCACATCAGAAATTAGCAGAGCAGCAAGGATAAGTGAGTCTTAGAATGGATTTTCTTGATGGTCAAGTATTCCTTTACCCACTTCTTATGTAATAGCCCAAATAACTAGTTGCAAGCTATGAGACTGAAGAACATAATATATTGGTTTTGTACTCAAATCACTGGAGGTCCAAATGTGAATGTTTAACTGGTTAACCGGTAAGGGCTGGAGCAGCTCCCTGCCTGCCACGGACTCGCATAGCCTGGCTGGTGCTCCAGCTCAGCGGTGGGCGAAGCGGGGACAGGGACGGGGACAGAGCAGTCCCTGCACATTCCTCCTTTAATCAATTAAACAATATGCTTAACCGGTTAACCAATTAAACGGGATTTTACATCCCTAGTCCAAAACCTATGGCTGGTTGTACTAGTTTACTGGGAGAGCAAGTTTATTTGTTTCATTTCTTGATTGCAGTCTCACAGGACTGATAGTTTTGATTAAAAATATTTTATAGCATGAAACTTTTATCATGAGAAACTTGCAAATTAATACTTAGTTGTAGTAGGATTTATTCTTACAGAAATGCAGACTTGCAACTGAAATTCAAAAAAATTTCCTCAGTGGATGTAAACAGTTTTGAAAAATGAAAATAACTCCTACTTGGATGTTCCCCAGTGAGAAATCCAGGGAATAGCAGAAAAATGAGAGAATGGGAGAGGGGAGAAGTGTTTGGACATAACATGTGGCCAGGCTTTTTAAGTCGTATTTTATTGTAGAGATTTTTTCCCTAATGAGCAGACTAATCGTTTTCTAAAACATGTACAAAATTCATACATGACTTATTGTAATTTGAAATGTTTTAGTGGCATATGAAAGAAGCCACTATCCCCAGGGAAGGCAGCCTTATAATTTGTGTAACCACAGTGGATGCACTTACCTTACAGATTTGTGTTTTATACACAGCCACGTCCAATGGTTGCCTGATACAAACACAAAGCAGCCAATATGGAAGTTGGATTAGGGATTCAGAACTAGAGTAAAAACTGTGAAGTAAATTTGCATCATTAGCAATGTTTGGAGACTCTAGGAATAGTATCTTGCCTTCCTGAAAATCTGCTTTAATTTTCATAACTATGGAGCTGCTTTGCTGACTATACTGGCTATAAACGGATGAGTTTGGCTATGCACTTTTCTCATGGTTTTCCTGGCTGGTACTGAATGGGCTGATTTTTTTGCACTGTTTGGCAAAGGGCTTGGTTTACATTCTTGTTTTCATTGCTTGATTGCTTAAGAATCCCTTGTTGCACCTCTGTTCCCTTGCATATGGCATTTGCTAGTTAATGTAGGGAAAGAGCTGTTGAGATGAAAAGGGTGAAATATTAATTATTACGTAGCACTTTTGGTTAGGGGAGAAGAAGTGCAAGGAGCACTGGAAGATGTGTAGGCAAGTGCTATCTTGCTATTCTCAGACCTGTGATATCACCCTTCAGTTTCTGAGAGGCAGTGGCAAACTAGGCAGAAAGGAGCTGCCATAGCAGCATACTCCTCACAAGGGTAAATCCATTTTTATTGCCTCCTATGGCTTGTTAAAGACTGCATCCCTGCTTGTTTATGGCTTATTATAACCCAAAACTCACCAGACATCCTGCCGGTTTTAGAGGCTGATGCATTGAAAAGGCAAAGTGGACTTGTACATGTTACAATGCACACTACTGCTGAACATGGAGGTGCTTCAAGAGATCTAGTCTCAAGCGCCTTTTAGTTGATCTTTAGGGTAATTAAAAATAAAAACAATTCAAGACAAGCTGCCTTGCTTAGAATTTGCCATTGCAACTAGTTGCTCCACAGTCATACCTTGATTTCTATGACAGAATTTTTAGAATGAATGTGGGTTAGTTAAGAGAAATTATTTGAAAAGCACAGGGCTCAGCCCTGCTCCTATTTAAGTCAGTGGGAGTATTGGTACAGTGCTCACATGGGACAGGATTGGGTCTGTTGTTATTGATAGGTAATGCTACAGTTTTGGTGCCTGATCCTGAGAGGCTTTGAGCACCTGCATTTCTCATTAAAATTAGTGTGTTACAGGTGTGGGGCACCTCTCATGCATATGCCTCTTGCACAGTATGAACATTAGGAGTCATAAAGCTATCAGCCTTACGGCCATTGTATAAATGTCCCCTTTTCTCTGCTCTGTGAAGCTAAATGACTGTCCTGTAATAGGCTGTTTGTTTTGTGTTGGTACAGTGACCTTGTTATGCACTGCTCCATGGTTACGCTGGAGCTGTGAATCATAGAGTGTAAATATCAAATGTCAGTGTCTCTGTTCTTTCTCTTGCTTGGTTTCTTTGCAGGTGTTCAGAACGGACTTGATCACTGCCATGAAGCTACCTGACTCCTACCAACTGAACCCTGATGAATACTATGTGCTGGCAGACCCTTGGAGGCAGGAGTGGGAAAAGGGAGTTCAGGTGCCAGTTAGCCCAGGGGCCATCCCTGAACCAGTAGCCAGGTATAGTTTGGAGAAATATAAACAAACACATATATGCATAGGCCATCAGTTACACATCTGGATCCATAGGCTCTAAATTCGTATGTAAGCATCTAAAAATGGCCTGATTTTCAGAGGTTGTGAACAAATCCTCTGCCTCCTCTTGAAATCAATGGGCATTGTGGGGGTTCAGCACTATTGAAGATCTGGCCACTTCTTTTTAGATTGCTCAATATGAGTGTAGGAGGCAAATTTAAATTATGGACCTTGGAAAACACTGCTGGTTTTAATTTTTGTTTTATGAAGTTTTCTGGTCTTTTTCTGTATACTTATAACTTAAAATGATTGCTATATAACACTGCAATTGGATTTAAAAACCCTCAAGTGGTCAGAGCCATCAAGCTGGGCACATAGCTAAACTACATAAATGTGAGCTCTCATATTTGTCACTAAGTACACTCATCTTTTTTTCTTCCGCTTACATGTTGTATTATGTTTCAAATGAGGCACTAGGGACCTGTTGCAAACATTTTTTATTATGTAAGGTAACTTCATTGTAGTCAGTTTATTACAATTCATTAATGAATATAAATGGTGTCTCTCTCTCACACACACACAGACACAGACACACACACACACTCACTCTCTCTCTCTCTCTCTCTCTCTCTCTCTCATATATCCTTTTGGTCATGGGCTATACATTTATCTATTAGTCAAAGCTGTGCCTTATGGAGTAGCCAGCCATGCAAACTTGTTCACCATTGCCTATTGCAATAGCCCACATTGGAGTCTGCATTAGCAGTCTGTTTGTCATACCTTGGGTGTGTTGTGAGGCATGAGGCCGAAGACCAGCTTGGTCCAGATGTCTGTAACTAAGTAGAAAGTTGCACCAGTAATTTATTAATGAAGGATTTATTGCAATTAGAGTCTGGCTTCTTAATGTTAAAAAAAAGCCCACAACGGTTTGGGGAGGTTTATGTAATATGGCTTTCCACTGGGAAAAATAATTTATAGTAAAAGATCAGAAATTCTTACCCTATTTATATGAATGAAAAGAATATCCCATTACTTTAGATTGGATAAAATTTTTATAAGAGTCATAAATTCTTATGTTTCATGAACTAAAAACTAACTGCCTGAATCAAGAAGAAACTTTCCCTCTGGGTAGGGTTAATGCATAATTATCTATACTAGATTTTATACTAACATGCTGGCCGCTGTTGGAGACAGGACACTGGGCCATTGAGTTGGTGTGGCAAGTGTCTGTGTTGTTAAGAAATAGTAGGGAAAATGCTGCTTCTGCTATTTTGAGTGAATTTGTTAAATTATTATTTTTAGTCACTGTTTTATGTTAAGGTGCCACTCTCCTGACTCTTTGGGTTTCTTTTCACTTTTCCTAGTCCTCAGGAACTCGGTTTGTGTTTCACTAGCAAGTTCACCTTCTGCTATAAAAACGAAATAGGGAATAGAAGATAGCTCCCGCTTTAGTTTTTATACCAGGAAATAAGACTTGGCAGTGGCCAGGAACTCAGGAATTGCTACTTAATCCCAGCTGGGCTTCTAGGATAATTCTAGTGAATTCTGGGCAATTTAAAATTTCTGCTGTTTCACTGTGCCAGACCCTTTGCCCTTCTTTCCCTTTCTGTGAGGATGGCAATGTCTTGCTACAGAATTTGATTTCCTTGCTGTGTGAGGCTATGCCCCATTTTTTTTCAGATCAAAATACTGTATATCCTCACAAGAGACAGAAAATACTAACACCATGTAAAGATCTCTCTGCCCTTGCCTACCTTCTGTCACCTCCTCCTCTTACAGGGAGGAGTGGAGTAATTTGATTCTCTCCAACTCTGCCCATTACAAGGATTGTAGAAGCATCTCCCTTCCCCCTTCTTGCTGCCCTTCACATGTGTAGGGGACAGACTGTAGGGTTGGTTGGGGTTGGTGGAAGGGAGCAAAATGGTCATTATTACTAACTAATCCACCCCATAGTGGACATCAAAATGCTGTCATGATTTTGTGCATAATTGTAGTAAGAGAGAAGCATGACTGTAAAGTGAACTAAGGACATTCACTTGCAGTTGATGTAGAGGAGGAGGAAATACGATACATTTCACAGAGAAATAATTCTTGTTATTACAGTGCCCAGAAGTGAGCGAGGTGCTTTGTAGGAGGAAACATAAAGATAAAGGCACTACCCCAATGCACCCAATCAGGATAAGAAACAGTAGGGATGGGGGCAAGCAGGGACCAGAGTCCATGAGGTGACTCACTGCTAGCACGTGCTCATAATGGTGACTCAATTAAATATTTTTGGGTATATAGTAATTATTATTATTTTACTACTTTACATCATGAAGATATAAAAATGACTTTTGCAGGTCTTAGGAAAATGAGCGTTTGAAAGCCAAACTACCTGTTCTAGTCTGTTCACTTCTGGTTCTTGTGCTGTGCCATTATAACAATCGAGGCTGGAATAGATAAACTTGTCAAGAATTGCTATAAGGATGATGGATCAAGGTTTCTTTTTAAATAAGAGAGAACATGCACTGTGCGCCAGCTGGGCCACAGTAGAATGAAGGACATCCTACTTCCCCCATGGAGCTCTCTCATGAAGTAGATCATTCACCACACCATGAGGCAATGGAGCATGGCTGCAGTAAACCTCACACTAGCATTAGTGAGGCTTCCATGACCTGAGAACCCAGCTAGAGGTTGGGCACATTGCCTGGGCTTGATCCAGATACAAGTTTCATTTTCTGTAGCATCTTTCATACAAACTGAATTTCAGAGTGCTTAGACTTAAATAATAAATGAGAAGTTGTGGAACCTCCTTTGCGACCATCCAGGGAACGTTGACGTGGATAGGGCATATGAAACCTGCCACTTGAAAGCAAGCCGTTAGCAGTGCAGCCTCTCCATGGCGTCTACTCCAGCCTCTGAGCTGGAATGACAACTGCTGCCCCTATGCACTGCGTATGCTTTTTTTCTTAGTTACTGGATCTGTATAGTCACAGCAATCCAGGCCACTAAAAAAGAGCAAGTTACACTGTTTTAAGTGTTTGCTCTATCTCCAAATTCCTTACAATTTACTTTTAACAGTTGTGCTTATGCAATTTAAATGTGGTTGCAACCAAAATATGCTTTAATGAGGTCTGGCTTGACACTGGGTTGGCCCCACCAAAAACCTATTAGGACATAGTACAGCTGCAGCTGAATTTAAAAACAGTAAATGGATTTTGTTCTAAAGTCTGGCTCAGTGCAGCTTTAGTGATTTTGCAGGGGAAATGCAAATCCATGAGAGCCTAGACTTAGATCTGAGCAGGTAAGTGACAGAAGGAATTAGTAGGAACAATTTTATGAATTGTCATTATTATATCCTTGTGGAAAGGCACTTAGAATGTCACAGAAATAGCAGTCTATACAAATTAGTGTAAAAACAATAGAATTTCTGGAAAAACAATAGAGACTGTTAGTCTGTGTATTGAATTTGAGAATTGTATCCCAATTGCAATGTTTAGTAAGTTGGTTTATATTAGTGTTTCTCAACCTTTTTTTATGAAGTACCCCTTTAAAAAAAATATATATATATAAGGTACCCCCAGTAACTACAGTTTTCAGACACACAGTTTTTTTCTACCATTGCAACACATTTGTTTAAATAACTTAATTGTAGCTGGGAGGGCAATGAAATTTTTGGGTGTAAAAAGTACAAAATAATAAAGCGCTGTAAATCTTAAAACAAAAATTCAGTTTTCTCCAAATTTTAGTTGTGTTGACATACCTCCCAGACATCTCTCAAGTACCCCTAAAAGTACTCATACCATGGGTTGAGAAACACTGGTTTATAGCTCTTATTATTAATTTAATTCCCATGTACGTAGTACCCATCATCATGTTGACAGTGTGTGGCTTAGTGTGTCAGTAACAATTCCATTTAAATGTAGCAAGTACCATGTCTTCCTGCAGGAGATGATTTGTAATCTTCTCTCAAATCCACCTGTAATTCTTTTAGTCAATTGGGATTTTAAAAAATGTGAATTATTTTATGTAGCATTGTAGGTCACTTAAAAACTACCTGAATGACTCCTTTTCTGTTTTATGTACCACTCCTTAAGCTGTGCAGGATGTTGATGCTACAAGATTGCTGGGGATTTTTAGTTCCACAGTATAAGTGCAATTTGAATATCCAGGCACTAATCACACAGCAGGATTGAACATTTCCCAGTCTGTGCTAGGAGATTTACAACCTGGTATGAGTAACATGTGTGTTTACTGTTTCTTCAGGGTTGTGTCTGAGACAAAAGCAGTTACATTTACAAGACCCAGGAAGTACATCCTTTCCTCAGGTTCTGAGCCTCCTGAGCTGGGATATGTTGACATTCGAACTTTGGCAGATAGCGTGTGTCGCTATGACCTCAATGATGTGGATGCAGCATGGTTAGAGCTGGCCAATGAAGAATTTAAGGAGATGGGTGAGAGAAGCCTGTGGACTTTTTTAACTCTATAAAATTACACGTGATGTTGAAGTAGGCTGGCAGTTCTGTGCAGAATTTGAGAGTGAGAAAACTGGAAAGGAAGAGAAATTATGTGAATCATGTAAATTGGAATGTAGTTTATTTGGGATTTTATTTTTAAAAACCACTAGCATTTAAACTGTTAGCCTCAAAACCCTTAGGTGAAGGATTGCATTGCCACTATAGGCTAGATGTGGTGTGAATATCAGACCTGTTCATAGCTCAATTAATGTCTGTAGAGTTGCACTTTCTTATACCAGATCAGAATTTGGCCCTTCTACCCCCCACAAGAATTCCCTCAAAGAGCCTTTTTGCCATTGTTAACTTCCTTGGCGATGACATCAAAATAGACAATTTAAGTTATCTGTCTGTCCATCCATCCTTTTTTGTTTGCTTGCCCATGCATCCCTTCTCTATAAAATGAAATGAGAAAACTCTCAGCCCCTTTAAAGCTAGTTATTGTTTCTATTTGGACACAAGCGGTGTTGAAGAGAGGTGTTTGGGAGTTTTAAAAACAAACCAGTGGGACTGTTTGGTGAGTGAGACCACAAAGAATTGGTTCAGTGATTCCTTTTGAAACTGTCCCCAACTCTATTACTGTGTCCCTAGTTTCCAGAAGGAAAAAGGATTTGTCTTAGCGGGGCTGAGGGCTCCCCTCAAGAAGGGGTTGTGTGTGGGAGAAGGGAAGTGAACAAGACCATTTCTTTATTATGTGTGTTCCAATAGTGGAAGCATCCAGTGAATTTTACTCTGGTTGCACAGGATCTAAGTCAGTGGAAAATTTTGACCATAATTTTACATAAGTGAGACTATATTGTGCCAACTGGAAGGGTTCTGGATATTTTGGTGAGCACATATAATACTGTTGAGTTTTACTCTGTGGCAGTTCCCTCATTTGGGTTATGGTTACAGTATTATCATTTACCTGGACACTGTCCATTGACTAGACAGGTATAGGACCTGGCAAGCCAAGGTCAATTGGTCATAAACTTGAAAAAAAAAAAATCCTGAAGAAATCCCACTTGGAACAAACAAAACAACCAACTCTGACCTGTTCTCCTGTTCATGTTCTCTACGCAAATCTCAGGTCAGGCCTATTTACGTACACAAGGTGGATGATGTCAGTCTTAAGTTACACTTCTGGTTGCTTTTAAAATATTCAGCTTTATTTAAACAAGCGCTAAAAGTGAGCAGACAGTCTGAGATACTCATGCATTCTCTTAAGCTTTCTCTTTCCCCTTGTCTCCGGAGGAAAAGGGGGCAGGTGACCCTGAGGGGAAACAGGAAAGATTAGCACTACATCAATTACAGCACAAATGTGAAAGTGATGGTAGTGTATCTCTGTAGGGAAGGAAGAAGGAGGCATAGGGTTCATGTTGCAGCTAGCTGCAGATACAGTGACCATAGAGGCATTCTTTGCAGGCTCATTTCATTGTACAAACTGATCAGAGGGAGAAGAAAGTTCAGTACAGATAAAAGTGAAAATTCCCTCTTGTGGGCGACCATGCTAGGTGACCATGATGGGGAAAAATAATTCCCTGTGTTGGGAGATCTTTGACTTTAGTGATGTGGGGCCCCATTGTTCCTAGCTTCTCCTGATTCCCTTAAAAATTCTGGGATTCACTTCTTGGTTATACCATTGTAACTTCAGTGGAGTTGATTTATACTGGTGAAACTCAGGAAAAAGCTTAAAAAAATGAGTAGTCCTATAGCACCTTAGATACAATATATATTTCCTAAAAGAACATATTTGTCATCTGAAGAAGTGGATTGTGCCCACGAAAGCTCATGATACTATCTATATTTTTTGTTAGTCTCTAAGGTGCTACAAGACCATTTTTTTTTAAGCTTTTTTTTTTTTTTTTTTTTTTTAAGTTACAGACTAACACAGTTATACCCTGTGAAACTCAGGTTGGTCTCTTGTGAGCTACAGCAACATAAGTCAAGGGATAGACATGATTTGTCAGCTTTACTATCATCCTTAACATTCTTTTAGTGGCTGATACGCTAGCGCACAGTAGTTTGCTATACTCCTTTACAAATGAAGTTACTCAGTAAACGGTGGGAAAAAAAAAAACTTTCTTGTCTCCAGTAGGCAGTTCATGCAAAGCCTGCAACAGTGACATTTGAGTTATTTTTATCAAAATTGTTCATAGCAAAATATGTTAATGGTCATTAAAATGAGCAATTACTAGTTAATCTCCAGCTGTGGCTATGAATTCCAGAGGTTGACCATGATGCATTCTGCAGTGCTCTTGTTGATACTTAAAATGTGTGTTTTCCCAAAAGACCAGATATAAACATAGACAACTTTTTTATTTAAAAATACCCTCATTATCATTTCTAAATTCATAGCCATTAAATTATAGTGAAGCCCAATTGTGAGGCAAATTCCAGATAACTAAATCTATTTAGGTGATAGAGGCCACTGCATTGGAATGTAGTTCTGTTGTAAACTCATTTCAAACTACCCTACTGTACTAACTCATCACCTTTCAGTCCATCATCACCTGCTATCCAGAACAGCACTTCTCTGCCATTAAGGAGAAATTGTATTTTCTTATATTGGGGAAGTGGTAGGGAAGGGCAGAATTTTGTATGTTCCCTGTGCAACTTCCCTTCAGCTGTGGGGCCCAATGAGTAAGGCTGGGCTGCAGCAAAGAAGAGTATTCGCTGCTCTGTAGAGTCCTGTGCAGCTCCAAAATTGGTATCAGCAGCTGCAAAAATGATCCATATCCACATCTGCCAATGCTGAGACCAGTGGACATAAAGCAGATTTGCAGGGTTCTAGACACAAAACTTGTATCCGCAAAATGAGCTGCAAATATCCAAATTCACACTAGTGGTTGTGGATACTAGAGGTTATAAAGCAGATATCTGCAGATATGCAGAGCTGTATGCTCTGCAGATTCTCCAGATCATTTCCCCAAGATACAGGTGTTACTTTTAGGTTGGCAGAGCTGTTAGAATGTTTATTCTCCAGCTCTGTGATTTGTGAGAGCTAGGGATTCCTTCTCCATCTTCCTGAGGAATTCCTCAGAAGCCACTTGAATTATTTGCCCTGTGAGTTAAGGAAAGGATATGCCCTCATAATACACACGTCAAGAGTTTGCTATCTGCAGTACATCATAGTAAAGTAATTACTGGGAGCAGGATTAAAACCACAGGATTTTGTTTCTCAAAGCCTTATTGCAAACTTCTGTAAGGATCTCAGTTTGAAAGTGCCTGATGTAAGTGGTTTTGAAGGAGGAGAGAGCTTGCTTAGGAGTGGTACTACTTTTTAAGATATACAGGTAACTGTGTGAAAGGCTTGTTTAGGGTTTGCTTCAATACCAATTCTGAAGTTCTTGTAGCGCTATTAAAAGTTGAGAAATGGGATACTTTGTCAGGTAGTTGTATCCAGATAGAAAGCTGGACTTCATTTGTTATTTTTCTTGCTGAGTTTACTGCAGGAGTTTTCCGTATCATAATGAACATTTAATATTATGGGTCCAATTTTTTTATTATTACAGTGATTTAAGTGATGACATCATCGTTGTCATGTATTTGAATAATTATTTATTTGTTGGTCCTACAGTAGATCCTAGCCAGGATCAGGACCTGATTGCGCTAGTTACTGTGAAAAATGCACTACATCAAAGAAATGATAGTCTTATCTGGGTTGCTGATTGTAATGTATGAGAATGTACCTGGTGGATTTTGCATGAGACTATATTATCATTTTGATGGATTGTTTGTTGCTCACTTGGAAGAGCTTTGACTCTGTCGCGCTCTAAAGAGTCACCATTCCTAAAATGATTGAGGTCACAAAGTTGAAACAAGCAACCATAGATAGTGTTGTATGAGAGGGGGAATGAGATCAACCGTGACAACACAGAGGTGGGACTTGATTGTGAAAACTTTCTTGAGGATTTCAAGTATTGATTGAAATTAGTAAATTTCCATTATTTCAACATAGATCTAGGACTTTTGACATATTTGCCATAACTACTCTACATGTCCCCCGCTAACATTTGCCCTGGCAACCCTACAGCCATAAATCATCTACACTGGAGGGGCGGGGGGGTTTGGTGTGTGTGTGTCATTTGGAGCTCATTGCTCAGCCGAGGAGGAAAAGCTTAGCCTTTGGTGCACTGATGGCAAGAGATGGGGTTCCTTGTATTGTTACCATTTTAAAAATAATCCATATTGTTGGATTAATTTCCCAGGAATGCCTGAGCTGGATGAGTATACAATGGAGAGAGTCATGGAAGAATTTGAACAGCGATGCTATGACAGTATGAACCATGCTATTGAAACTGAAGAAGGGCTTGGGATCGAGTATGATGAGGACGTTGTCTGCGATGTTTGCCAGTCCCCAGATGGGGAGGATGGCAATGAAATGGTGTTCTGTGACAAATGCAATATCTGTGTACACCAGGTATGGCATCTAGTCCTAGAGGTTAGAATGGCCATTTGGGCAGCTTATGTACTGTGGTAGAGGCAGGCAATGGGTGGTTACAGAAATATCTCAGAATCTATTACTATTACTATAAAGATAGGTTTAAAGATAGACCAGATATCTGTCTAGTATAACTCACTGATTTTATTGAGTTACCCAGTAGTTAAATTGGCCCACGGGACAACCTCACAGGTAATGTCAATGTAGGTTATACATTAGTAATTGAGTAAGTTACATGCTGAGGGGGAAAAAAGGTGGAAGTGTAGCAAGAAAAGCAACTAATAGGAGGATGTAAGAAGGTAGAAGATAAAAATGGGGGTGGTGTTGCTTTATTTAACAGCATCTTATACCCCTGTATGGGTTGCTTTTGCTGCTATAATCATGCCCTTTTTTGCTGCTGAATGTGTACATTACATTAGTTTACACTGACACTACAATCTGCATCCCTAATGAATTTGGCCCAGTTGGCTTTGTTCTATAGAGAGGTCTGCAATGTTTTGGTTTGGTCCCTCATTTTCCTTACACAAGCCACATGATGAACTGAAGTACCTCTTTTGGCACTATATTTTCAGTACCAATAAATTTGAAGAAAAAGAGGAAATCTGAACAATGATGATCTTCATGCAACAAGAAGTGGCAAGGATTTATCAGTAGTTAATTGATGCCATCAGGCTGCTTGTTAACAGCTGGTTTTGTTCTATGCTGGGATGGCTCTGAATGAAACAGACCAGGGATTTGAACTTTCATTTCTCACATACTAGAGCTGTGCCTAAACAACTAGATTATTCTGGGAACAAAAAAAGCAAAACATGTCTTTCTGTGGAAATTAAAAAAGCCTTCATTTGCATGGAAGAAGGAACAGATATGTTTGTAACACATCCGCTTCCTTGACTGCTCCCTGTTTGTAGAAGAGACCTTGCTGTGGGTCTGCTTTCTCTCTGTCCCTTAAAATGTTTGCTTTGTCATTAAGCAGTGGGACAGCTGTGATGTTTAACAAGGATTTTTTTTCTTGTTCCTAGGGCTAAAGTTACATAAATATATGTGCATGTATGGTAGGGAAATGTGTCTCTTGAGTGTGCACTGTACAAACACTGCATATCTTGCAAAGTGCTCTAAGTTTAAAATTGGCACATTGATTTGTCTATAGCCATTCTACTTTAAACTGTGATTACATGAAATCTTACAATCTAGAAAGGGTCAGAATTGGCAATAGTTCAGTTGGAGGTCTCCATAGACATTGCCACTCTAATGCAGGACATGATGTTAATCATTAAGTAGCTGTCACTTGACACTGTTGGTATGAACTAAACTATACCTTGGGGGCATCTTTCATTTCATCATCTCATTTTTCAGATGAGATTGAAAACCAAGTTTCTATCATTTGTGGTCCTTAAAGATCTCATGGGACTTTATAGTTCCAGTGTCCTGGCCAACATCCAGCTCAGATATCTAACCACTCACATAGCTATCTAAAATGTCTGTTTCTGTTTAAGTTGGATAATATATTCTTCACTTCCTGTCCTAAACTGTTGTGTAATCTTATTTTGCATGGTTGGAGGTGGCTCCCTTTCAGTGGTGGGAAAAGTATGTACGTATGAATAATTTGTATATGGAGTTGCTACATTTGTAAAAGTACCTTGTGATCCCAAAAGTGGCTAAATAAATTACGCTAATATTTTATAGCATGTAGTCCCATAAAGGGCTCTGAGGTTAGCAAAAGGCTAAAAGTAAATCAGTTCATATTAACAGGAACATGCTGTTGTTTCCCTTTCTTCCCCTCTTCTCTAAACATGAGTACAGGCATGTTATGGAATCTTAAAGGTGCCAGAAGGCAGTTGGCTATGCCGGACCTGTGCACTTGGTGTTCAGCCAAAGTGTTTATTGTGTCCCAAGAAAGGCGGCGCTATGAAGCCAACTCGTAGTGGGACGAAGTGGGTCCATGTTAGCTGTGCTCTGTGGATTCCAGAGGTAGGTGTCAATGCAGCGGAGGTACCAATATTCAGATTGAGAGCAATCTTAGCAAAGGACAAATTTGCTCATAGTAACATACAACTTGATGTCTTTTGCCATAATGACCGTAACATCCATGCAGCCTTTGTTGTTAGGAAGGAGAAAGATTTTTAAAATAAAAATAGGGAAATACTCATTTTCAATTAAACGTAGAAGACACAAGTCTGGCAGGATAGTACATGATCTTGAAGAAAAAGGTAATTACATTAGCTCAGTAAACTACAATATAAATGGCTTGTAAGTCTAGAAAAAGGACAACTGCTGGGAAAGCTAATTTAGTGATCTCACAAAGTAAGCACTGTTTGTAGATGAAAACTCAGAACTCGGGTAATCAAGTATATGGATTAACAGTGTTAATTCTTGAGCATTCAACATATTCATCCTTTAAAATTACTTAAATTTATGGGGTTTGCTTCAACGCTATTTCATTTTTATGTGGAAAGAAGTGGTTTTGAAACTGCATTTTTCTTTCTTTGTAAACTGAAGAACCTGGAACATATTAATTTGGCATATTACCAGGCAATGAAACAGATCCTCATGGAGGGTTATACTTTTCTTTTTGCTTAGGGTTGGATCTACAAAGGAAGAAAGGGTGGTTCCCTCTAGCCACCACATGAGGAGGGAGAGGAGAGGAGACTTCACACGTGAAATCTCTCAGCACTGCTCCTGCCATTTCAGGGGTGCACAACACCCAGAGGGAATCGCCAACTGTTTTGAACAGCTGGCGGTTCCCTCTAGGTGACACTCACCCCTCGTGAGGGGAAGAGACTTCACGTGCTTCCCCACCCCCAGTTGGTGTGGGTGCGGCAGGGTGGGCCATCGGCCAGATCAGATGGCTTGGCAGGCTAGATTGGCCCGCCAACCATATCTTGCCCACCCCAGGTTTAAGTGCTACATGGTTCACAGTGGGAGTTCTGTGAATTGCAGTAGAGCTAAAGCTGGGGCTTAGATGCGGAAGTCTGATTTTTAGGCACCTAAATACTTTAATGGTTCCCACCTTCTCTGCTTATCTTTCACTATGTGTTTTTTATAGGTGAGTATTGGCAGCCCAGAAAAGATGGAGCCCATAACCAAGGTCTCTCACATTCCGAGCAGTAGATGGGCATTAGTGTGCAGCCTTTGCAATGAGAAGATTGGAGCATCCATACAGGTAATGAACTAATTACAAGTGTGTTCGTTATAGATACAAATGTGCATTCTATAGAACCTTTCTGATTCCTTTGCAATAGCTGGCGCAGAAAAATGTTAGTCTCTTCCTACCGCTTGGCAGAGTTTTAATAGTAGATAATGTAGGGAGATGAGGGTTAAAGGATTCCTAACGTTTACAAATATACTAAGAAGTGTTTATCAGAACACTGAAATATAAATAATGAAACTTAAATGACCATACTTGTTAAATGAACAAAATACATTTAGTGGTGCATTCTCCTTGCTTTTTAAGATGTAACTGTTCATTTTCTCATTAATTTGCAAAAGTGAGTAATTCACTGTGGCCAAAATATTTAAACTTGGATGCTAAAAACTGTGTGCTAGAATTCACTTGCATGTACTTTCAAGGTAAGTGTCAAAAGCTCAAAGAAAAGTTAGACACCCAGTTCCTATTAAAAATCATCTTTCTGATGAGCAGCTTGATTTTCAAGATTCTGAACATCTACAGCTATCATTGAAGTCCATGAGAATCAGAATGCTCAGCACCCTGCATAATAAAGTTGTCAGTCAGATAACTGGATATGGATTTAGGTGCCTAACTTTAGACACCACCCACCCAACTTTAAACATTTTGGCCTACGTGTCTACCAGGGACTAACGTAAACTGGTAATGTCTGCTGTTGTTGGTAAGGAAGGAGTTATATATTACTACAGGGTTTTTTTACTTGATAAATGATCAAGTGTTCTCATTTGTTGGTCTTTTTATATCAGTTATGAGAATCCTTGCCTTTGAGCTTTACAGTAAGTATGAAGGAAACAGTTTGTGTGCTTAGAATCTGCTACAAAATATAAATGAGTCATGAGCCACAAATAAAGGAAATACAAGCCCCTTCTTTAGCTGATGATGAAAAGCCACAAATTGGGTAGATTTAGGAGATGGCAGGCATTGCAGATATTTTGTGTTCTGTAGAATCAAAGCTTCAGGCCCTGACTTTCCCATTGCCTTTCACCTTATAGAATCATTTACACATCTCTAAGGTAGCTGTCAAACACTAACATTTTGATGTTTACTCTCACTTAGTAGAGGTGTAAATGACTGCACAAGGTGAAAGGCAATGGAGAGAATCAGGCCCAGTGTGTTTAAGGAAAGAGCTATCTCCATGCATAGTAAAGAATCGGTGGCTTATGTATCCAGCAGAAAAGCAAGAACACCACTATTTTGTTTCCTACCATCAATTTGCACTCTTAGCAAAATTCCGATGTGGGTCAAATTTTTCCTAATTAATTTCTCTCTGAATCTTCAGTGGGATGGGGATTCTTCACTTACTGTAAAATGTGCTATGGTGTTACCTTATCCTGTTAAACAACAGGATTGATCTTCTCCGGAGTTATGTTCCTTTCAGAAGTGGGTGAAAAAGTCCCTTGTGTATAGAATACATCAGCTTGTGAAATTTTTAAAGCTCTTTGGGATCCTTCAGAATAAAAGACAGTATATAGATGTTATGTTAAGGGATTTTTAAAAACATGTAGAGGTCTAAAGTACATTTTAAGAGCTGAATCTTAATTCTCTTGCTATCACCATGAGAAGGGCAACGGATGTGTTTGAACACATTTTAGAGCATGCAGTGTTTTGCTGGAGAAAGTAAGGCTAGGTGACCTAATTGTAGGCAGAATAATGCTTTCTAATAACAACGAAAGGTACATAGCAAAGCACTTTGAAGATGAAAAGTAAAGCTCCCAGTTCTGAATTCAGATCACTGGATCATGCCACTCTCTCCCTTGTTCGTCTTGCTGAGCCATTGATAGTGTATGCTGGGAAAAGTTATTTTGACTCCCAATACTTATGTGAGATAACTCTGCAACAATTTCATACTGCATACTGATTTTTGGTGGGTTCTAGGGATGTAAAATTTTGATTAATCAATGAATCGATTAGTCGATAAGTCGCTATCCCGTTGCATCGCTGCCTTTGAAATGTACAAGAGTCACCTGTGGCTCTTGGACATTTCAAAGGGGAGAGGTGCAGCAGTTGGGACTGGCACGAACAGGGACTGCTTTAGTCCCCACTTGCACCTTTTCCCTGCTGCGCCTCTGCCTCCTCCTTTGTCCCTCATGGAGACAATGCTGGGGGCAGGGGGGGGGGCGGGGGGAAGAACTGGGTTTTAAGCTGCTCCCCCGCCCCAAACACCGGCTCTTGCTTGCCCCCCTTGCTGCCTCTCTCTCTGACTGAGGCAGCGAGAAGGGGCGGGAGGTGACAAGTCAAGTCACTACTCAACTAAGCTTATCGGGTAGTCAACTAGTCGCTTACAGCCCTAGTGGATTCTTTTTCCTTTTTTTTTTTTTAAACATTCTTGCTTCAAAAATATCTGTCTTCTGGAGTAAACAATGGGTTGATATGTATGTTGTAAAGCTGCCACTTCAGACAGTTACACATCTAAAAATCATTTGGAGAGATACTCTCAGTTCCAGTTTTCTCTGACATCACCAAAGATTATTAAAGGGGTTTTGTGATACAAGAAACATGAGAGTATTCTCATGATTTATAAATACTTAAAACATGTGCTGTGAAACTTTTAGATAGGAAAAAACAGAATGTTTGTTTGAAGTGTGTAATAAAAAAAGGTAATAATCAGTTGATTTGAGGGAGAAGAGGCAGTTTCTCTAGAGCGATTCACAATAATTCAAAAAGCAAGCTACTTTGATATATGCTCAGGGATGGGCAGAAAGCAGTTTCTGCAAGCCAGGAAAAGCAACACTACATTGTCTTCTCACTTCAGATTTCCTTCAGATGAGACAAATTTTCCTCTTCACTCAACAGAACTTTACTTTTAATACAAGCTAATTATTTAGAGATCATAGTAGCATGGAACGTGCTGCAAAAAGCACTTTTTGTATTGTTTAATATCCAACTTTGCTGCTGTTGCCCTGTTTGTTCACAGAACATTTATTTGGAGCAGAGAAAAGGGCGTAGAGGGTCTCACCATTTTCCATATCCCTTCTAAGTATTGATTTTATTATAGAACATTTATCTGAAACCTCTGCAGTTTAAACTCTGAACCTCTGCAGTTTAAACTCTATAGTATACATTTATGTGACATCTGGCTGCTGAGTCAACCTGAGCAGGAAAACCCAGAGGAGACAGATACTTGGCTTTGTTACAAGCACTGTATAAATATCCTGCTGCAGTTTTTCTCTTTAAGGTTAGACCACTTGGGTTAAGAATAGTTTAGTACTGTCATAGTTAATTTCTGTCTCAGCCATGCCCACTTTTAATTTATCTTTGTATGTGGGGGAAAAGGGTCTAAGTCAAGGGGGGATTTTTAAAAAATATGTATTTCAATTTATGGATGGTTATGAATATTAAATATATTGCAAAAGAAAGTTAGTTAAAATCAAACACTGTAGCTGTTTAGCTTCATAATGGTTCGGTAGAAAATAAGGAGAGTTTGGGAGATGATGAAAGAAGCAAATTGTAGTTTTTTTCTCATGTGAAGTAGAACAGCATTAGTGAGTTAAGTAGTGAATGTCAGTGATTTAATATATTATATTCTAATTTGATGATAAAAGGAAAAATCTCAACTGGCCCTTGCCATTTGGATTGCACAGGTCCAGGTGCTGTGAAACTTGAAGTATAAGGCTGGCTGGGAATCAGAGCTTTCTGGAGTGCTAGCACAGCCAAAGGGGATCATTTAGCCTGGCATAGTATTGCTTTACACGACTTGCTACAGTGACCATGAGAAACCTCTTTTTGTGGAGTTACTCATATTGAATAGTAGGATAAGTCCAGGGAGAAGTTTAATCAGGCATTAAATGCTAGACTGCTATATTGTTGCTTCAACTGATAGCATTAAATTGCTAACCTAATAATGAGAAAAAGTTTAGACACAAATCCCAGTACTGTGGTGTATTGTACCAGAGTTGCACTGGTGGAGTATTGATCTCAAAGGAGTTGTGGCTGTACAGGTATTTTGTGTGTAATGTGTGAATGACTTGTTTAAAAGAGATTTGTTTTTTAAAATTTTCTACAGTGCTCAGTGAAAAACTGCCGAACAGCTTTTCATGTCACATGCGCATTTGACCGAGGCTTAGAGATGAAGACCATCCTGGCAGAGAACGACGAAGTCAAGTTCAAGTCATACTGCTCCAAGCACAGCTCCACCAAGAAACTGGATGATGATAACCTCAGTGAAAGCACCAACCAGGAAAAAGAGAATGGGACACAGGACAGCTCCCACATAGAGACCTTCCACAGTCTTGATCAAAACCAGGAAGAGGCCCACAGGGTCAGCGTCCGCAAGCAGAAGCTCCAGCAGCTGGAGGATGAATTCTACACGTTTGTCAATGTCTTGGAAGTGGCCAAGGCCCTGCGGCTACCTGAAGAGCTGGTGGAATTCCTGTACCAGTACTGGAAGCTCAAGAGGAAAGGCAATTTCAATAAGCCCTTGATTACCCCAAAGAAAGATGAAGAGGACAATCTGGCCAAGCGGGAGCAGGATGTTTTGTTCAGGAGACTGCAGCTCTTCACGCACCTCCGGCAGGATTTGGAGAGGGTAAGGCAATGCAAGCTGCTTATGCTTGTGAGGAGAATGGTGCTGTGTTTAGTTAGCTGAGTTTACAACCTAAATCAGCAATAATATAGTTCCTTGGTTATTGTCATATGATGTGAGTGACCATATTTTGTTCCAGCTCAGCGCCATGTTGTCCACTTGCCAGAATGCTGAAGATTGCACTGAATTTATATAGAACACAACAGGTTGCAGCGGTATTCTTTAGAGTAGAGGGTCAGTCCACACAGGTGACAGGTCCAGACAATCAGTGCCCAGTCTTAACCTGATCTTTGGATATATGAGACTAGATGACTTTTGTGAGCCCTTCTAACCCTGTGATTCTATGTCCGCACTGTAGCTGGGAGCCCCTCAACACAAGTAAATAGGCTCACGCTAGCATGCTAAAAAATAGCAATGTGGATGTTGTGATTTGGGGAACAGCTCAGACTCTCAAGCCCTGCTGAATCTCTGGGTTTAAGTTCACGTAGCTAGCCTGAGTTTTCACTGGCGCCACAACATCCACACTGCTGGGATGCTTGGTCCCACCTGCTGTGTAGGTGTACCCTTTGTGGACTCCACTTCAGTACTGATGCCATTGTTGGCTATGGGCTTTACTGCAGCCACTGTTGGGTAGTAGGGATGTTATATGTCATTTAATTTAATAATAGTGTAACTGCACCAAATTTTATCACTTACACGATTATTCAATGGTCCCCAGGGCCAAGGCCGGCAGCCAGTGTGTGTCCAGCCCCACTCCTGGGGGAGCTCCCTCCTCCCCCACACTGCTGCCTCTGTATCAGGCATCAGCATGGGGCAGCAGCAGCCACTGTCCGCAGGGGGACCTGAGCTCCCCATGGACAGAGGTTGCTCTGGCATCCCGCCTATTCTCCCCCCCCCGCGCTGCTACCTCTGATAGAGAGGCAGCAGTGGGCAGGAGGGGGCAAGTGGCTCCACGGGAGCCAATATGCACCGGGAGCCGGCTTGAAAGATGGCATCCTGTGTATATCGGCTCCCACCTGGCCCCCCCACTCACTCTCTCTGCTGGTGCCTTTCTATCAGAGGCAGCAGCGCATGGGCTCATCGGGAGCTGGCTTTAAGGCAGCTCCTCATGGGCACCAGCTCCCACCTCCTCACGCCTCTGGCTGCCTCTGATACAGAGGTAGCAAGGGGGGGGGGGAAGATGCATATAGTGTTTTGGATTAACCAATAAGCCCAAGTTTATTGGTTAAATGATTATATGCCAACATCCCTACTGCGTAGTACGTTTTCAGTATGACAAGCCATTAGCTTGTGATACTTTCTCCTGTTGGTACCTACTGCTACACATTTTCAATCAAATGAAAATCCAAATCACAGTCTTTCTTTTATGCTTGTGATATCAGAAATCTTGTTTCCCTAGGCACGGATAGGTGTTCTTCTTCTTAACCTTCTCTTTGAAGAGCTAAACAAGTTAAGTTCCTTAAATCTGTGTGTTCTCCAGACTTCACATGTTATTCTTGTATCACATTCTGCACCCTCTTCATTTTACAACATTGTTTTAAGAGTCTGGACATATTTTTCCAGCAGTGGTCACATACAAGTAATAATGCCTCTGTGTTCCAACTAGACAGTCCTGTTTATACAGCCAGAGATCACCTTAGCCCTTTTAACCACAGGATTGGATAGGTAGCTCATGTTCAATTGATCATTTAGTCTGGCTCCTAAGTCCTTTTCAGAATTGGCACGTTTCAGGATACAGTCAGTCCTACTACAGGTGTGACCCATGTCCTTTGTTCCTAGATGTATGACCTTGCTTTTGTCTGTATTAAAATGCATACTTGCACCCAACTTACCAAATGAACTACATCTGCACATGTGACTTCTTCATTATTTACAGCTTTGTCAGTCTTACTGTCATCTGTGAATGGGGTACAGTGCGGGCGAGGGTGGATTTGATTTAAATCACTAATCAGGAAGACTTGAATTAATCATGGTTTTCTACATAAGGTTATTACAACCAACAAAAATGCACTTTTAATATGTATTCTTCACAATTCAGAGATAATGTAGGTTTGATTTTTAGAAGGTACATACTATATACATTTTTAAATAGTGATTTATTTTGAAAACTTTTCAAATTAGTTTTACAGCTGTATCACAAAATAAATAATTGTTTGGTTATTTCATTTACCAAAGGTAATTGAAGCAGTTCACCTCCCTATGCTTCATAAATATCTATCTCCAGTTCAACAGGTTAATTATTAATATTTGGAGGATTTTCTTGTCATGCTGTATTAGGAGACCACCACCACCAGACAGACATTTTTGTATTCTGGATTTTTTTTCTTCAACAGCAAACGTAATATTTTAACAAAAGAAGCAATATAAATTTTTAAAAACCAAGTTTGTTTTTGTTAAAATTATTTTTAACGAAAATAGTTAAATGATTTTAAAAAAGAAAAATTAAATTGACTGTTAGCCAGGTCAACGTGAGAAACTTAAAATATGGATTCTATTTGTGGAACTTTTTGAAACTGCACTTTTAGAGAGCTGAAACGGATTGACTCTGTACACACAAATTTGCAGAGGGGCAATAGGTTTGAAGTCTGTTATTCCTCACCTCTATATTTATGTAAAAACATTTTTACTTTTGACAAGCATGTTATCCCTGGAAACACAAATCCACAGTTAGAGATCTGCAAAACTAAGCATTTCTGATGGTATCTTCTAGACTGAACACTGAGTCCCATTGGGTAGAATAAAAAGCCTCTGGAACCCCATAAGATTGGGTCCCTAATACATGAACTATTAGAACATATTTACAAAACTTTTCTTAAACAGTACATGAATTAGAATTTATAATCTATATTCCATGATGAGATATCTTTGAGCTATGATGTATCTTAATTAAAACGATCTTTACAGCATTTTTCCTCAAAACACATTTTATCGAAAATCTGATTTTAAATTTAAAAATGTGTTACATTTTTTTTAAATCTTTGATTTTTATCCACCCTGATACAGGATATCTAGATGAAATTCCTTTGTTACACACAAGGGCAGACTACGTGATCTAATGGTCTTAAAATCTATTCACATTTTCTTGGAGATTATTGTTAAAGTATTGACTAGAACTGGGCTGAGAATCTATCCCTGTGGAACTCTAGTAGAAACTACTATTCGTGGATGACTCCCCATTAATAATTATGTTTTGAAATTAGTTAGCCAGTTGTTAATTTATTTAACATGCCATACTGATTTTTGTACAGTGTTGATCTTTTAGTCAGCAATTCCTGCAGTAGTGAGTCAAAAGCCGTGGAGAAATCCACATATATTTCATCAACTCTGTTTGAAATGTCAGAAAAGTTTGAGTTCCACAGAAAGATAACTGTGATTATGGGGTGTATAGCCTTGTAACCTGCTGGACTTCATTACAAGTGTTGGGCCCAGGTTGAATGGGATGGAAAAACAACCAGCCCTTGTTGGCTCAGGTTGTGTTCGTTTGCCTCATATCTACCTTCCTGTGGTATCATCGGGGGGCAGCAGCATGCCTTGCTCCTCCTGGTTGTAGCCATCTTTCTGGGGTGAGTGCCTCTTATTCTGCAGCCCACACAGAGCAGCAGGGGGTGACGGACAGCAGGCACTGGGCATGATGCTGCTACCATGCTAACCCTATGGCATGACAAAAAGAGCCAATTCCACAGACTGGTGGTGACAATGGCATGGATTCAGGTTTGGGGCCATGGGTACGTGATCAAATTTTGTTTTGACTAGCAGTGTCTGTTGGTGCAGTGCACACTAGCTCATGCTCTTGCCACCTCCCTCAGATCCCTTTTACTGTCCATGGCAATTAGATCAAATTTAGCAAGCATCCGCCACACTAGTTAGTACTTAGCTCAAACTAAATTTCTATAAAATCTTCTGTAAATCATCACAACCACATCTGATCTTCTATGTTGACGACCATGAACTGCCACCGTCTGTCTGGAATAAGCTTCTCTGGTCAGACCCCTTTGTCCACGGTTTCTCTAACGGCAGACTCAAAACCCTGGGGCTTCAAGTCCTAGCCATCTTGTGATAGACATCCCACCTGAAGGATGGATATAGCAGGCATGCCTTCTGGCTGGAGAAATCATACTTTTCTAGCACATGACAATATGTATATCCTTCTCTGTAAGGAATCATAAGTCACAAAACGGAAGGCTGAAACGCCACCTTCTACAACAGTCCATGGAATAGCTCATCAAATCCAGGGGAAAGAAACTCCAGAATCAAATTAATGGACAAGCCAGCATCATCCACTACCCAATAAAGTAGTCCACACAATGATTAAAACCACTATGGAAAAACATGCCAAAGAAAAATCTGGCACTGTCCTCAGCTCAAAAACTGACCTGCTTTAACATGAAAGCTGGTACCTCAATCTCAGGAGTCAGAAGTTGAGCACTGAAAGAGAATGTTCTGAGCACTCAGGCATAAGCTCAAGAAGAAGCTTAGTGTCCTTTGATAACGACAAACAGAGCAAAGCCTCCAAAGAAAGTCCTTGGCATCACGGATGAAGAGAATGAACAGATTGTGATGCAAAAGATTTCACCACCAATAGCACTGACCCCAAACTTGAGGTAATGAAGCTCAGGGAGAAAGAACCAACACGGCCTCTGGTACTTGAAAGCACCTTAAACATTGGTGTTGCCTCTATAGGAAACCTACTCCTCCTCTTCATTACTGGAACATACATTCTTTCCTGTAATCAAGCAGGGAACCTTCCCCTCTAAGGTCTGCAGTTGATATACCTTCTCAAAACTGCGCTCAACAATGTAAAAAGCAACTGCATTCTTTGGATATCTCCAAAGCCTTGGTCTCATATCTTAACAGGGCAAAACCTTTTAGGCTCTCTGTCTGCCTCATTGTGGCAATGTCTCAAACCAGGCCATCTCATCAGAGGTTCAATAAGTGGATTGCCCAGTGCATTTCCATCTGTATCACAAGGCTGGTTAGTGTCTCTCTCTAAGAGTCAGTGAAAATTGCACTAGATCACAAGCTACATCATCTGCCTTCTTCAGTGTAAGATCTGCTAGGCAGCTGTGTAGAATGATCTACTTGTCTTGTGAAACATTGCACTTGACATGCCAAATTCAGGAAAGCAGTAGTACAGTCTCTGACTGCTGCTGAAATTCCTCACTCATAACATATTTGGAGGATACTGCTTGCCAGTTAACATGTAATGGGACACACACACACTACAACAGCTCAAAGAACTGTATTTATTCCACAATAATTGTGGTTCTTCAAGATGCTGTACTGTACATCCTACATTATCCCCTCCATCCTCACTTTTCTGCATCTCCAGCTGTCACAGGCTTTGAATTGTAAGGGAAATGAGGGATGGTCATGGGCTACTCCAGTCTGTCCTTGCATGGAGAAAACCCAAGAAAGTAACGAGTGCATGCACAGCTCTGATGGATATGTCTAGTGGAAAAAACATCCATTCTCACATACCTAAAGTACATATGCTGTTATAGTAGGATCCACACTGACTATAATATCTTGAAGAATTAGTTACTGTAGAGTAAGTACCTATTCTATATATAGCCTAGTAAATAATAAATAATTTGGTTTTACTGTCAGTTTTTTCAACAATCATGCTATGTCTGTCATACAGTGGCATACATAGAAGCCCTATTGGATGTATTAATTGACCAATACTAGATTAAAACAGAAAGTTCATGAAGGACACTGTTACAACACCCCAACTTTTGGCTCTATAAACTATTAAGCATAATTAAAAAGTTCTCTGTATAAAATATATCCAATAATAGAGAGATGTGGGAATGGTCCTCAAAGATCCATCATTATTTCTCCTTTTATTTCCACCTCCAATTTCAAGGACCATGTTGTGGCTACCTTCCCTCTAGGCAGCCAGGATTCAGTGGTTCCCTAACATGAGCTATGGTAGAGAGGACACTTAGGAGTGATACACTGTCTCTACTGCTTGTTAGTTAAGGAGGAAGACAGAAACTTGGTCCTGGATTCTGACCCTTCAGGCCAGCCTGGTACAGTTTATAGTTTTACTGTCAAGAATCTCAGTGATAATATTATTTGTATTTTCTAGGTTCGGAATCTGACGTACATGGTGACCCGAAGGGAAAAGATTAAGAGATCTGTTTGCAAAGTCCAGGAACAGATATTCAGTCTCTACGCAAAACTTATGGCACAAGGAGGAGTTTCAGGTATGTTTCACAGACCTGATTATTGCATCCAAGCATAGGATAACAAGCAGAGAAACAGAATGGGTTTGGTTAGGGTCTGATGAACCTCACCTTTCCTTATATTCTTGTTTAGTTTACTTTGCACCAAGAAATTGGACGAAAAACCCTTAAGAAGCCAAGAGCTGTTATTGTCTGAATTTTCAGCTACAACATAAAGAATGGTCACATGGGAAGCTATGGAATCAGATAAGAAAGTTGGCTTGAATTAACTAGCCAACCCTACTGGACTGAGTGGCTCAAGGGATTGGAAATGGGATGAAGAGCCATATTCTCTAGCTCCTTGAATCAAAAGCTTCCAAAATTGATGTAGGCACATTTTTTCCACTATTGATAGTTCTGTCATCAGGGACTGTCACCTATTATGTGTTGTTTAGTACCCAGCACAATGGGGCCCAACTTGGTTGTGGTATTTAGGAGCTGTTGTCTTATAAGCATTTAATAGTAATATTTTTGGTGGTCTCAGTCCAGCACACAGTTGATGGATATCCACATAGGCACCCCTATCTGAATGACCTACCACTGAATGGGCACGAAGAAAAAACTACCCTTGTTCCTAGAGGTGTTCTTTTCAGGTGATGGTTGAAGCCCATGGATGTGGGGGGGGGGGTAGAACCTTTATTTTGTTCATGCTGAAATCACACTTTTCTGAAATAAGATACAAGATCACTGTAACTTGATTCTTTGTTTTGTCCCAGTTTTTCTTAGTACTTTTAACAATACTTACTGTGGAGTGAGCTTCATTCTTCCCCCCCCCGCCCCCCCCCCCCCGGCACTATTTGTAGGTTTAGTATTTTCTCAAATTTGAGACAAGTATTTAAACAACAAGGGAGAGAGAATATTTTTAAAAACAGAAGGAAAGTGCATGGTTAAACCACAAATATTGGCAACATGGATTCAACAGCAGGTATAGTCCCTTAAAAATAAACTAATTGAACTTCACGTTTACAAGACTCCCTTCCAAGATGTTATAAAGGAAATGAGTTACTGGCAAAAATCAGTTCATAAACAGATTAATTTGATTTAATTATAGTTGTTTGCCTTGGATATATGGATTATTTTCTGAATGGCCAGGTTTATGTTAAGAAAGCACAATTACAGCTCTGTGCTTGTCATGGTGTTTTCTGAATATATTGGTATTCATTCCTCAATTTAAAAAAAAATGCATATATTTAGTAGAAAAATTACATCCCTGTTCATTTGCCTGTTAGATGTTTCACTTCCTGTTCTTCCTGAACTAAAACCTTTGTAAAATATCATCAGGATGAACTCATCTTTTGGGCCCTTGCTGGAAGCATTGCAAATCTATTGCCATTTCAGCACATTCTGTGTAAACCAAACGTATTGTGATCTGCCAAGGAAGGGCAGATTTCTTTTACTCCAAAAGTGACTTATAGGAATAGTCAAAAACTGAATTGAGCAACAGCTCTTGTGAATGACTGAAAGTCAGTGGTTTTAAAAGGCATGAATTCTGATGGGGAAGCAAACGGATGTAAAAAAATCATTCCCAACCTATTTACAGCTTAATAAAAAAGGTAGTAGCTTCTTCAGCAGGAAAATGCTACACTGAAAAGATTAAGTAGATTATTCTTAAGGATTTAATCATTGGTCAGATGCACAATGGATGATGACAACCTATGTGGTATTTTGTCCATTAAATGAAGAGTCTTTTTCCAGAGAATTTAATCAAGAATGGATGTTTGTCTACACAAGATGTATTCTAGTGAAAGCAATTATTGCACTTGAAGCAGTAATTAATTCAGGGAAGTCCTTGGGCCTGTGTTATACAGGAGATAAAACTAGATAACCACAACAGCCCCTTCTGGCCTTAAAATCAGAGATCTACATTAGCTATAGTACCTATAGTGATATGGAAATTACATCTAAGTATAAGCAGACCTATGATGAGTAGAAGAGTTACTGATTGCTGTCAAATGTTGGATGAAAGCCACTGAATGCTGGTTATGCTCCAGCATAATTAAAACAAGTTGAAGACAGGAAAGAAACATTCAAAAGAGGATATTTGAGGTAAAAAGCAGAAGTTGTTATATCAGGGAAGGAATTTGCTTTGGCTGCATTGTAAAATAATTTCTGTGTGTTTGTTTTTAGGTGTGCCTTTCTCTTCTTCCTCAGTAGAAAACATGGTGTTGTTCAACAGTCCACCTTTAGGTCCTGACGCTCCTAAGATAGAGGATTTGAAGTGGCATTCTGCTTTCTTCAGGAAGCAAATGGGTACTTCTCTGACACACTCATTGAAAAATTCACACGAGAGAGACAGAGTAAGGAACAGCCCTGGGAGTGACAGTAAGTCCCTGCTCAAGCAGTCCAGCCGAAGGGAAGGTGGTGTGACTCCAGGTAGCTTTCTAAATTTTGAAAAGGCCTTTGCAGAAGCACGAATTGTATCAGCACAGCAGAGAAATGGGATAGTTATGCCAGAACACAGAAAAAGAAGAGACAATCATTCCCCTTGTGAGGTAATCAAGGCAGAACTGAAGGAAAAGCTTTGGAAGCACAGCCACAAGCCACTGACATCCACAGAAGTGTCTCAGAGGCAATCAGAAAACAAAAGGGCTGTGAACCATCCAAGTGGTAGGTCAGCACCTGGCACACGGAGGGATATAGTGCCTAAATGCAATGGATCTCTCATCAAAATAAACTATAACCGGACTGCAGTTAAAGTGCCTACTACGCCCACGAGTCCAGTGAAAAACTGGGGCGGATTCCGAATTCCAAAGAAGGGGGAGAGACAACACCAAGGAGAGATCCAGCAGGAGCCCTGCCACCAGAATGCTAATTATCCATATTTGGGCATGGGCAGAGTTTTACCTAAAGACCGGGCAAAAAGCAAACTAAAGACAGACAGCGAGAACGATGGGTACGTCCCTGATGCTGAAATGAGTGATTCAGAAACTGAGGTGGCTGAGAAAAAATGCAGACAGCAAAGGCTTAGTCCAAACAGCACTATCAACAGGAGGACAGACATTATTAGGAGAAGTATCCTTGCTTCCTGACTGGGCAGTAAGATAAATCTTCAGCACCATGGTCAATAGAAAGCACTACCTGCAAGCCCACTCTGCATTTTTGGTGTGAGGAGGAGAGGCTAGGGTTTTAGACATGGCTACAGATTGACAAAGAGCTAACCCGTTATCCCTGAGCTGTATAAACATGTTTACTTGCACTTAACGCCTATGATTTTGTCCCCCTGCCTTTGAGTCCTTATAATCTACTTCTGTGAGAAAAGAAACCTTTTTTTTTTATTGGAAACAGAAGATTACTATTAAAATGCAATCGTTGGTGGAACACTAAAATAGTTAAAACGTGGGGGGGCGGGGAAGAGGAGAGGTTGCATCTGTCTCTTTAGCAGAACAGCACTGGCCAGTTTTTCTCCTCTTTCTGCCCCCCCATCCCCAAAAGCACAAGCAGTTAATTTAACTAGTGTATACTATATCAAATAGGGGTTATTTAACCATCCAGCATTACTAAACCCATTACAAATGCTTACTTTTCTTGGACTGTGGCAGTCCTTTAAGTCATATTTGCCTGCAGAATGTTTCTGTTGCATTAGAGTTCAGTATACATGGCAGCTCTAAATCTTCCCTAACTCCAGAGAGTTTACATGTAAATACATCTAACAGGTCATCACTTTTAACCATAATTACTGGAAAAAATGAAGGGAACAGGTCAGAACTGCAGCTGCCTAGTGATGCAACAGTCACAGCACGAAAAGACCCAGTCATACTCCTAAGCTCTTCAGTTTTGAGGAAGCAATACATTTTGAAGACAGTTTGTCCAGTTTGAGGGACAAATTTATGGTCTACTGTATTCTGTGGAAAAATTCAAAAAGCAGCTTTAGCATTATCCAATCACGTGCCCTCCAGGAATACAATGATAAATCAAGTGGGTAATAAGTCACTAACTTGAAGGCACTAATCAGCAGGATTTCCCAGTGCCAACCACTTATGCACTAATGGTATGTATTAGGAAATCCAAGCATCTGACACTACGGCATTACTTATATAAAAGAAGTCAAATATATATGACACACACTATACATATATTTTTAAATAGAATAAAAAGGAAAGGCAATAAGTTGTGACGAGCTCTTTGCATTCAAATCGAGAAAGTGATTTCATTCTATTCTGGACTAGACTTGATGGGGTGGGGCGCTCAGTCTGATTACTTAACTAGAATTGATGAGGGGACGCTCAGTCTGATTACATAACTATTTTTAATAACTGCAAATGGCAATAACTAGTAAGTCATCAGCAATAACATTAATAGTACATAGGACCGTGCTCTGAATAGAGTGTATACACATCATAACAATGGATGGTTACAACAGCGTGAAATTTTTGCATCAGTGTAAGGCAGGCATGAAATAGCTGAGTTGAAAAAGTTTAAGCAGTAATGAATTTAGAAATATGGGCAGATGGAAGAATCCCCTTTTCTTTCCCCCAGTCTATTGCTATCAGTATTCAATTACATAATACATTTTACCCCTTCTCATTAGGGCAGGGAAAGAAAAAAAACTGGAATTTTGCTGTTAACTTTAAGTCTTCCAGAGGACCCAGTTGACAAAATAGGCTAATTGATGTTCCATCTTGCTATGCAAGTTATCAAATAATTAAAAACTTCAAACAAATACTTCCCTATCATTTGTTCTTTTTAAAACTAAATTAGACGTAACATTTTGATACTTAGTGGAATAATCTTGGGAAGGGGAAATGTGCGTATTGGAAAGATACCTACTTAAACCGTGCTGCTCCCAAGAAACCAGATTCATCTCATGACTTTGTTAGCCAGATTAATTTGTTGCACATATCAAATGAGGAATGGTGGATCTGAGTCATATAGAGATTCACTTTTGACATGACCTAAAATATTAAAGTTCTTGTTTAATTAAAAAAGACTTTTTTTATTGGATATGGGAGAAGAGGGAAGTACAGTTGATTTCACTTTTATATTCAGCAACATATCTAGATGAGGGCTAAGTTAATTACTATAAAGAGGTTGTGCTATAGGGAATTGTTTGTCAAGCCATAGAGTGAAAAAAAAATTAAATTTGAGTCTAAGCAAACATTTAACCTCACATCAGTTTGAAAGAGGTACCCAATTCATTTGCACTATTATGAATGCTAGCATTGTGCAGAAATAATGCCTTATCTGTTTTATTCCCCACACGTTTAGGTTAATAAGCTTTCTAATGTTCCACATTATGCTGAACCAAATAAAAAAGCGCTTTTCCCAATCTCCTAATTACAAAAAAGCTACAAGGCAAGCTAATTGCAGTATGACCAGCTGTAAAAGTTAGTTTTATGCCAGGCTTAGCACTCAGCAAGAAAGGAGTCATAAGTATAGAAGTAACAACTCAAACCCACCCCTTGTGTTTTAGTGGTAGGGAACCATTCATTCTTTTTTGCTTTACCTTTCCTTGTGCAGACTGACCAAGCAATCTCTTTGATTATGATTCGTGTATTATGTCAAAATGTAGGCTAGTTAAACTTCTGTAAAGTTGCCTGGAATGCCATTTGCTAGGGTATAAACACAAATCTAAATGAAGGGTTTATTCATGTCATGTGTGCAAATCTTAATTATTTTAAAAATTTGAAAAAAAAATTGTCATTACATTTGTAAAATCTTGTACAGAAAATTTTTCACTATGTGCCTAGCTTTGGTGTCCATTCAGCTAAAATTAAAAAAGGTGCATGAAGAGAAACATAGAATCAGAGATAAAGTATATGTAGAGATGACTATTTTATATTACTTGGCCCAATCCTGTATTTATTTCCCCTCTTTTCTGAAGTATTTATAAAGATCTAGTTGAAGACAGCTGTATTTTTTGTTAAAATATTTAGTAGAATTGTGCCTTTTTGTCTGTATGTGAATAAATGCTGTACATTTTGCAACAGACTGGCAGTGTTAAATTTTAAAATCTTCACTTTTTTCTGATCTGTTCAGGTTTATATATTGTCCTCATTGCCATGATATCTAAGCAAAGGTAAAATAAACATTCTGCAAGTACATGCATATGCTTAACTTAAAGCATATAGGCTGTTTTCTTACAGTAAGCTCATGTGCTGAAATTAAGCACATTTGTGTTTGCAGGATTGGGCATTGTGACCAACTGTAAGTCATGTTTGATGCCCAGTCATATGTAGCTTATCAGTGATAAATATTACATGTATCTACAGTGATAGGAATGTAATATTTACTCAGTGCCTGCCATATTTTCTTTCTTTTTCATAGTATTAGTAGTCAAAGTTTTTGAAACTGGAAGGCGACTGAGGTGCACATAAGACCAAGATATAACTCATTCTTCCCTGTATTAGCTCTGGCGTGCTAACAGTAGTAAAACATTATTTTAATCATTAAAAGTCCAGAGTACTCATTGGTGAACAATTTCTTAAACAAGTAATGTTGTTAGAAATCAGTGGAACTACCTATGTTTATTTGTTCAGTAGTGTTATTACTGGCCCACAGTAAGCCCCTACGACTGAGTATACACTTACCAGATTCTCTTATGGATTCTTTTTTTTAATAGTAACTTTGAAATATTGGCTGTCCAAAACTGTACTTTGAATTTTAAATCATTTAGTTTGTCCTATGGAACAAGTGCAAAGCAAATAGAAACCTTCATAAAAGTTTGACAGTTTGGTTAAAATTGTCATCCAAAAAATCTACAGAATGCAGAAATACAATTTTATTATAAATGTAAAGAAACAGGCCTCTTTCTGTTTACAAGCGTACTTCTAAATGTTTCTATATGTGGGACGTGACATCCATGATTTCTTACTAGTACAGTGGCAAGTTCACCAAATCATTTATGTAATCTGACAGTACCATATGTACAGTATGTTCCAACAGGCTTCTAGTTTTCAGGTTTGTTAGAGGCTGTTCATTGCAATCATAATTGCCCAGCATCCAAGGTGGAGACATGGCCTTATGACGCCACAACAGCCTATATCAGAAAAACAAGTACAACAGCTTAAAAGGAGTTAAACAGTCTCTAGTGAACACCACTTCAATTATTATAATAAAGAAATTCCAAAGATGAATGTGCAGGAATAGCCTTATCTCCTAAATACACTGAGGCAATGTTAAATTTGAATGTTAATAGATTTTAAGCTCAGAGACTTCATCTTTGTCTTATACAATGCCAATCAGAGTTGAATTCTTCATATTGTGCAACCTTAATTTTAACTGCTTAGGTGCATGCATTATAAAAAATGCTTTCAATTTGGATTGCATTACAGAAATCAAAGATTCACAAAATAGACTAAGATTCTAGGGGAAAATGGGAAATTATAAGTGGTCATATAATTAAAGACAGTAGCATAAGACATTTGCTCATGGAACAGGAGAAAATTGCATATTCACCTTTAGTTTGCATCCTCAACTGGAATGTTTCACAGTACCACCTTAGTGTTACACAATAACACTTGTTTGCACTCTAATGGAGCTGAGAGCTGGCATATTAGACTAGGACTGCACTTATATATTCATTTAGTTCAGTGTCTGCAAAATGATTTAAAAAAAAGAGTATTATTACACACAACATTATGTTAAAAGCACATTAAGGTTGCAAAATCAAGCATTAAAAGGTTAAGAAATGCCAGAATTAAGGTTGCTTATGCAACTTTAATTAACCTCCCTTGTATAAATGCATTCAGAATCAACCTTTAATTAAATGTCACATACTATTTTTTCCCCAGAATCTGTACCTCATTCAATGCACAGACTGGATCATGTTCACTTTATAAGCAACGAATTCAATATTTTGTTCAAAGTGTAGTCCCATGCCTTATTTATTTCACACTCTATTCTTGAAGACAAAAGTTATTAATTTCCTCACGGGCCTCCTCTGGTGCTCATCACTAATACTAAATTTGTTTCTCAAACACTGATGATTTTTTTATTTTCAAAGCAAGCCTGTGAAATGGAGATATTATCCCCATTTTGTAATTGGAGAACTCAGGCAGAGAGAAAAATCAAGGTAAAAAATATCCACTAATTTTGGGAGCCTGATGAGAGAGACACAGGCCTCATTTTCAGAGTTCAAAGATGATGCAGCCAAGCCAGGCCAGCCATGGGTGTTAAATTACAGTGTAGACATACCCTTTGTAACCACCTGTGAAAAGTGTACAAGACTTTAGTTCCCCAGGGCAGCTTTTATCATAAACATGGGATCATGCTTTCTGTTCCTGCAATCAGTGCCGGACCGAGCCATAGTTGTGCCCTGGGCAGCGGGTGCGCAGCGCATGCACGGCGCCCCTTAACACTTCAATGAGGTGCCTCCCATAGGTTGGTGCCCCGGGCAGCTGCCCGGCTAGCCCCCCCCTTAATCCGGCCCTGCCTGCAATCCACTGCTGCATTCACTATATACCTTCTGACTATTCTACAGCCAATTGCCTCCTCTAGAACACAACCATTTAATACCTAGAGAAGGTCCATACAGAGCATACAACTGCTCTCAGCTCCAATGCCTGGACCCCATACAGACCAGGGTATCTAGAAACTGCAATTGCAGGGAAAATCATGCTCAGGGAAGAAGGAATTTTCTGAAAATTAAACTGTTTTGGCAAGTCTCTGAGCATGGCTTATACTTTTGTCAAATTTCAAGGGAAAGGCAGAAGGCACATGCCTGACACAAAGGCTACTATCTACTAAAATTCAAATTCCTGCATGGTGTGCTAGAGCTTCTCAAAGGCAAGGTTTGAGGATGTGGTAACAAATTCCTTCAATAATAAAACATCTGTAATCAACATGCCATTTTGAACTGAAAGCTGGAGATTCCTGCAGTCTGAACAGCAGTATCAACCCAGACATTTTTGGTTTGTATTAGTTGCCTCTATTCTATCTTCATACCTCATAAATGTAAGTTATTTTACACATTCCAATATATCACCAGTACACAGCCTCAAGGCAAAATGTGCATAGAAAGGGCAATAATTGTACCTCTGATTCATGATGTACACAGCCTGTAGTTTGAGCATGAGAAATCACCGCTTCTTGAGCCATGCCGGCCTCGCCACCAATGAGAAATGGCTGAACTAGTGTTGAGTCATTCTCTAGTCTGGATTTATTGGTCACCATCTGTGGAAACTAAACATTTTATTAAATCATCTTTAATTTACTAGAACCAAATAGAAAGTGCTTGTTCCTGGTTAAATAAGTTATTCCTTTGATTTTAGAACATACTTTCAATTATAGTTATCTATTCGTGATTGTGCTAATAATATCAGAGTGATACAAGAAAACAGGAGGCTTTTCTCTTGAATGAAGATGGGCTTTTAGGAACTCAAGATATGAATTGTAGCATTGTGACATGACAAGGACAGAAGCTTTAGAAGATTAAAAGAGCAGATACTGTAAATCTGCATATTTAGTAAAAGCTAACTATCTGAGGAGATCAGCTGTGACGCTCAGGCTCCTTCATTTAAATGTGAAGAAACAGCAAGTGAGGTGCTCTCCATAAGGAGCCAGGGGATTTCAAAAGCACGTTCTGTTTGGCTTAGTGTTTTGCTTTGAGTTCTCCTTGTGGCATGCTGCAAGCCTTGCTTATTTTTTGGGAACAAAGATTAACTGCTGTTATATGGCAGCGAATAGGTTACAAGGAGAAGCAGGGACGTGGATCCATGCTTATCTGAGTAATAGAATCACAGAGCCAGTGCTCCTCTGGCAGAGTATTCTGTTATAAACTGGGTTCAGCATTAGGATACACTAAACTGAGGAAGTGATTGTTTAAAAGTATGCTGTGCAGGAGGAGACAGAAACAGTTACCCTTTAAGTGTTTTTTTCTTAGATTATTAAATGAAGAGAATTATCCTTGGCTATGGAAGTTGTCTTAACTGACTGATTCTTCAGGGGGCAAGAGAGACTCCTACCTGCCAGTGGCTGATTCTGCCCCCAAAGGTGTAAGCAGGGTGAAGACCCACTGTAAGACTCTTTGTCTTATTCAAAGAAAGGAAATTTTCAGGTAACCATGAGTGAATTATCAGTCCAGATAAATTTAATATAAGTTGTGTTTTTCTTCATATTGTAAATATGTTGTGGGGAGGGAGAAGAAATACACAGCATTGTGAAAATCTTCAGAAGAAATTAGAATCACTTACTTCAGACAACGATGGACTTTCAAGATCTGTCTAGATGAATTTTCCAATGTTATATATACTTAAAGAAAAAACAGTTAAGAGTCTAATATGCTAATTTTCTTTCAAAAGCCCTTTTCAGAATAACTGCACAGAATTTGCCACTTTCCTGAGGTTACATTTTGTCCTTTTTGCTTTGAGAGTCCTTGAGCCCCTATTCTGTGGAATTAAAATTAATAAAGAGTAGGGCTGTTAGAAATTGTTTAATAATCATTTAACCTCACAAAATCTTAGCAATTACACGATTATTCAATGGTCTCCAAGGGCAGGGCTAGCAGCAGCCTCTGTCTGCAGGGGCTCAAGCTCCCTGCGGACAGAGGCTGCTCTGCCATCCCATGGAGCAGCTTCTGTCCATGGTGAGTCCAGGCCTGTCACAGACAGAGGCTGCTCCATAGCAGCAACCCCTGTCCGTGGGTGACCCAAGCTCTCCACAGACAAATGCTGCACCGGCATCTGGCTTGCCCCTCTCCCGCTGTGCTGCTCCCCCGATACAGAGGCAGCAGTGTGGCAGGACACACAGCTCCGTGAAGCCAGTGCTCGGGGGAGTCGGCTCAGGAGAAGTACCACCTGTTCCCCACCGCCTCTGTGATGCAGAGGCAGCAAGGTGGGAGAGAGTGCGTGTAATCGTTTGGATTTACCAATAAGCCTAGGCTTATTGATTAATCATTTACACGACTATACGCTAACATCCCTAATAAAGAGTCAAGAGGGTGCATAAAAGCTATAGATTCTTCTGTATGTCTTCACCTAGTCTGTTGTATAGCGTACATGTGCATACCAAGGAAAGGTGCTGATCACAGAGTTAAGGAACAACTGTGAAGTAGCAGTAAGAGTACGAATATAGCTGGGACAAGCCTAGGTGTACCAGAGACCAGATCAGTATTTGCGTTTTACTATTTTCCATGGATGTCACACAGGAAACAAACTGAAAAACAAAATAAATGTTGTACTGCAACAGGGAGATTCAGGACAGATGTGTGCAAAATTACCATACATACCCACTATTTAAGAATTAAGACCTAACCAGTTTCTCAGTTTCATTCACAAAAGAGGAAGTAGCCCATTCCCTACTATGCACACAATCTGTTTAGAAAGTTCATAGTTTATTGTATTGCACGTGTACATTAACAAAATATTATACAAAATGTATTTTAAACAAATCAATTGTACATATAGAGTAAAGGTGTTTATAACTGCCAGCAGATTGGTATGTATGTCATGATTGCCAGTAAATCACAACTCCCCATACTATATACAGTAGTTTGTATAATTTTACCCTGATGAAGGCGGGCTTCATTCTACATTTGAGCTCATTACATTATTTTGCAGACTCTCATTCCTGTATTTATTGTGAATTAACCACAATTCTGCTCTCCCCCATGCTAACAGAAAGGAAAATGATTATGCAAATTACACAAGTCTAGCGGTGTGCTATAGGTTTAACACTCCAATACTGTTTTCCTCTGACAGATTTTCCAGTTCTTAAGTAGTGTGAATAAGCAACGCATATTTTTTTAAATATTTTCTAGATTCACCATGGAGGCAGCTTTTTTCCTCTGCACAGTAATCACATTGAGCTGTAATTAAAAACAAACAGGCAATAGTTTCACTATTCCACTGAAATCTTAACAAATGACCGTATTTCACATAAAAAGGAGTTTTGAATGACTAATGATGGGGCAATAGAAGTGGTGCTGTCCTAAAATAAAATGCATGAACCATGTAGAATTCAAATGTATTTTAAAATATTGTAATGTCTCTCTAAAGGACTGTATTTCAGTAATGATTTTTCAGTGTTGCACCCCCTACTTTATGCCAATTAGACTATTAAAAACCCATCATTGGCTATTTAATAGAAATATTACATTTTATGGATGGTGTGTTTCATCCCAAATTGCTACACCTGCTACTTTATATATATACTGCATCATTAAAATACCAATCTTTGAGGTAGAGGGCAACAGCTAAGGGAACAAGCTATACAAGCTTCTTTTTTATTTTCTTTTGTAGAGGGAGACTGACAGGTAAGAGGGTATATGATAAAACCGAGTAGACATAAAACAATTAAAAATTTCCCTTTCTTCAGATATTCCAAATCTTTTTACACTATGAAGCTAAAACACCTGTCATCTAGTTGGGCCCTAGAAACTACTGACTCACAACTGTGTCTGTCTTAAATTAGGTTCAACTGCCTAAAAAAGCCCAGAGTTCTATGGCTATGAAATGAAGACATTTTTGTCTTCTGAATAAGAATAAGATTATACAGGTACCAATCTGTGGAAGCTAGCACAGCATTTGCATTTTATTACTATGGAGCCATAAGTTTTAATTAATACAACCTTATTAGTCAATTTGCAAGGGGGCTGGAGCAGCTATGCTATGTAATCAGTGGTACAGGTGCTGAAACAGGTATTCCCTCATTCTGATCTTGATTCACTTTTGTACAGATTTAAGTAAGCTCCTTCTTTTGTTGCAAAGGATTACTAAAAACTCACATGCTTTCATTAATATGAAGAGAACAACATAAATTAGATGTGAACTCTGTTTATTTCCACAAACATACTACATGAAAACATTAGATTTGCAGTAACATGGCCCAGTAAGGAATTCCACTAACTCCTAACTGTCAGAACAGGGTTTGGAGTTTGGTTAAATATATTTTAGCTCTGAAGTGACACATTTTGCCAAATAAGAACTGTGTAATTGTTTGAATCAGCTACTTTACTATTTAATAATAAAACAATTACATCTACTCTAGGGAGATTCCAAAATAACATTTTTCTTGTAACATGCAAGACCTCTTGTTTTGCAGTTGTAATAAGATTGTTGTCCGATTATAGTTTTGTACCTGTTGAGATGCTGTAGCTGCTCTCTGTTCTGCCTGTGTTAGTCGCCTTTGAAGTCGGTTGACTTTTTCTTGATGCTCCATCATTAGTTTTTCATTCTGTATAAGTGAAAGATGTTATTACAACTATAAGTTTCATGTATATTGCAGTGAGAAAACTGGGAGCAAAAGGAGATTTGTCGATGACAAATATTGAAACAATTTTACATCTACAAGACAGGAAATTAAAAACACTTGTGATTCTGAATAATTTCCAGCTTGCAAACATTATATAAAAGCAAAAATCCTCTTCTACATTTTTCATTGTACACATTTTCTATACAAAGTAGACTTCAAATCAAGTTACATTAATGTCAATATCTGTCGCTTAGACATCTCATGAAAGTTGGCATTTTTGGAAAATTTCTTACTTGATAATTTCCTTTCTACTCATAGCATCTTTCACAATTTTTATATGTCTGAACTGTTCCATGCCCTTCCCACCCCATCTGCAGTTTCCAGAGGAGGTTCAGAGCTGCAGCCCAGCCTCTGATAGCCCTTCTGCTTGGTACCAGATGATTCACTCCAAAGCTGTGGGGAAAAAAATGCTCAGACAATGCTTTGTAACAATGACATTGGTGGCAACTAATTAATTATGTTCAGTAGGCCACCGTGGTAACTACGCAAATAAAATATTGAACCTTAACTGTTAAAGTAACTAGGCTGGGTAGAACTGTAGATACTACTCATAGCAGAAAGGAAATTAGTGGATAAGAAATTTTCCATTCTTCAGCTTCGTGTCCATCACAATTCTCATACACATGGGATGTAGCTAGCAGTGAATGGACACTAAGCTGAAGAATGGAAGCATCAGAAAAGTGAAAGGAATTTCTTTCTGAAATTCTCAAATGGCCAGGCTATATCTGGACTACTACCTGCAGCATCTTTGTGTCAAAAGAGGCATCTGCAGAGACTGAATGTCTGCTGGATAGTGTTTGATAAAGGAGTTAGCTGATGATCACATAGCTGCTTTGCAGATCTGTGCAGTGGAAGGGCACACTCTTTTGGCCCATAAGGTTGCTATGGATCTTGTAATGAGCCGCCTTGATTCCTTCTGAAACAGGTGTGCTGGATGGCTTGTATGCCTCAGTATTGTATAGTTTGATCCATCTAGTAAGGGAGAGTTTGGACACATTAAATATTTGGCACTTTGTGATGAAAAGAAATGAATAGGAAGCCTGACCTCTTTGTGAGCTGTGCACAGTTGATGTATGTTTTCAGTGTTTGACATCAAAAGTATGCCATTATTTCTCAGTCATGTGCTGTAGCCATGGAGAAAATGGAAGTCGTCACTGGCTCAAAGAGACTGGTGGTCAGAATTTTTAACACCAGTAGTAGGTCCCACTTGTTCTGACAGCTCTGAGCATTCTGGATACCATGAAGATTCTGCCCAGGAGCCTGATGATCCTGTAAACAGTACTCAGGGCAGATATCTGGTGTACTCTGGTGCTATGCTGAAGGCTCTTATATGCATCTTAATGAAAGAAGTCAAGTGGCCAGGATCCCTTGGACCTGTATTGCACTCTTGGCACCATATACTGAAATTGGTCCACATATGGAGTAGATTTTCAGTGTTGAAACTGTTCTTCTGTATGACAGTAGAGATGGCTCTGGAAGATAAGCTGAATGCAGTTAACGCTTTCCTTTCAATAATGGGCTGTCAGTTGAAGACTATATAGGTCTAGATGGAAAAAAGATGTCAAGTCTTGTTGAAAACTGCAACAGTGGTTGTCAGGTCAGTGAACCAGTATCTCTTTGGTCAGTTCGAAGTTCTCTAACTCTTTCTTCTTCTTGCCTTATCTTTTAGTTCACTTTTCCTAGGAGAGAGAAAATTAGGAATGCTCAGAACAGGCCTAGAGGCCACATGTGGGCAGAGCATTAGGCCCAAGATACACATCCTAGTTGAAGAGTTTTGGCTATTTTGCATTTTTGCAATTGTCAAAACAAGTTGACTGAGAGGATACCAAATGTCTGTGAGATAAGAATGAAGATTTCTTGGTACAGGCATCCCCCTGAGTAGCTGACTTTGTGTCTGTTGAGCCAGTCTGCTTTTAGGTTCTGCTCTTCTTTTGTGCGTATTGCCCGGAAGTGTGAGTCACATCTGCACGTTCCATTGTCTCCACTGCTTATGCATGGAACTGTGGTTGTCTGGCTAGACCAGGACCTGGTCAGTTTCTGGGTAAGTCTGGAAAATCAGTAAAGCTAATTCAGCAGCTATGAGTGCCAAAAGCTTGATGATGCAATTCCTTTTCCATGCCTTTAGATACCCTATATTTTTCTGGGTTCCTGATAGGGATGTAAAATCCTATTTAAAATGTTAATAGGTTAAACCCAGGCAGTAGAGGTAGAACTGATATTTGTCACACACAGAAAAGGAGTGAGGACAGGAAACAGTTTTTGGGCATAATCCCAAACTTCTTGAGGGGAAAAAAGTTTTCAGGTGAGGAAAAAGGGGAAAAACCACTATATAATTACACTATGCTAGATGATACTATAAAAACTACAAAACTACTACAATTAACTATATGCAGTATTTATGTAGTATAAAGGAGCAGACAACACTGAAGATTGACTCAGACTATGCAACAGAAAGAAGAAATGGATGTGTCAGCTCATAGCACCCTTTATGTGGAGAATGAATAGAGCTATGGTGCATTTGCAGACCAATATACACTGCTTGTAAAGTAATATTTCAGACTCAGGTGCATGGTACACATGCGTATCCAAATGTGGATTACAGAGGGACCACCTATAGCCTGAAAAATAGCTTCTCTTATGTAGATTAAGATGTAAATCTATTAACAATGCTCAAAATGAAAGAATGCTGCAAGTGATGATACAAATGAAGACTTCTCAATTGCAAGCTTTTCCCCCTCTGTTCTCTACACCAAAACTAGTGCATAGAAGTCTCCCTTGACCATCCTTTGCCCAAACAGCAATGGTGGAAATTGTTGATTTTTGGCCTCCTCTTCTAGCCTTGTTTTTTTTCCCCTGTAAGTGCTCCTGTACGTAGGGAAAAAACCCTGAAGTTAAATGATTTATTCTAAAGACAGCATGACAAATATGTGCATGTTCAAAACTGTCAATTGATTATTTAATAAGATACACTCTTCAAACAAACCTTTCTTTACTCTTACCGTATGATGCAAGGGGTCTTCCTTTATTCATTCCTATAGATACTCTGTAAACTCTACCACTCATATGGTATGGTAAGAATGCTACCTTTTTTACTATGCTACTACATAACAAATATAATGTGCCCACCTTTAAAAAGCATGTGTAAATTAGATTAAATGATCTTTAAATAACATTTTCTTTATCACCACACAATTTCTATATTAGTAACAATGAAAGAGGATCTCTCCTTTTTCATGTTTTATGATTCAGGAGCAAAGTTAAGAGATTCTAAAATCTTCAGAAGCACTTATAAACTAACTACATAATTCATCTGGATAAGGTTCAGTAAGATTCTATAATATGTGCATCAAGTTGTGTCTGAAAGTAGTACCCATGAGGGTCATTATCTTACCTCAGTGATCTTTTCATTTGCCATTTCCAGCTGAGAAAGCAGCTCTTGTGTATGAAGTTTTTGTCGACACAGCTCACTTCTATCAATCAGACCAAAGAAGCTGATTAATGTACAGTAATGCATCTGTTATCTGCATAACTAACATTTGATCCTTTCTTTAGGAAATTCTCCTGGGGTTTAGTCCACTTTTAATTAGAATGCTGCTCACAACACACTCAATCAGAAAATATTCCAACTCTAGCATAAAGAGAGTGATGGCAAAGATATGGTGTAATTTTTGTTAAAATCAATAGGCCTTAATGTCGTCTTCAACACAAATACTCACATTTTACAAAACTAGCATTAAGCACACTGAGTTAACATAAAAACTTTATTTGCAGTGTTCCCAGCTTACATGCTAATAAACTAGTAAGTCATATGATTAACCTAAAAAACCAAGCACGTTGACCAATTCAGGGAAGTACCTCTCTGAAGTACATAAAGTATAAATTCTCAGAGGGATAGCCATGTTAATCTGTAACTTTAAAAACAATGAGTAGTCCTGTGGCTCATTATTTTTAAAGAATATACTGCTCATTTTAATCTTTAAAAATGTAAACCGATATGGCAATACAACTTTTACAGTAGTATGATAAGTACAAATTTTAGGTAAGGCACTATTTAAGAATAGAAGGAATTATGTAAATTGAAGGTGAAAAAAGAAAGACAGCAGCCATTCACTCAAATGGGGAAAAGAGGCAGAAACACAACTTTCCAACAGAAATGAATGATCTAGAAAACAACCTATCCCCCAATTAGTAATTCCTGCTTTTTTTTTCTGATTGTTAAACTTCAGAGCATTTTAGAATAGTCTTTTCTGTATGAAACTGTATGCACTGTGAACTGATAATGCTTGTTTGACACCGTAGATTTGAGATAGCACCTGTGACATGGGAGAATCAATATGTAGAAATATTCACCCTTCATGTTGAGGGCAGCATTACTAATTGCCCGGATCCAGGCACGGAATGATTGTGGCTAGGGAGACCACATGGAACTTCATTTTCCACATGCAGCGGTTGAGGTTTCTCAGGTCTAAAATAGATCTTAAACCCCCTTTTGCTTTTGGGATTAGGAAATAATGGGAGTAGAACCCCATGCCCCTTACCCTTAGGGGAACCTCTTGGCTCACCCCCAACTTGAGGAGAGATTGGACCTCCTGTCTTAGGAGATGCTCATGAGAGGGGTCCCTGAAGAGGACTGGGAAGGGGGGAGGGAAGGCGGGTGGGAGGAGAATTGCAAGGAGTATCCCACTCCAACTGTGCGGAGAGCCCAATGGTCTGAAGTAATGCTGGCTCACACACAGCAGAAGTAGGAGAATCTGGCTGAAAACAAAGGGGAAGGATCTGATGAGATTGGTGCCCAGCCCTCGGGCATACCTTCAAAAGTCCTGTTTTGGGCCTTGAGGGGCTTTTGAGGAGTTATTCCCCTGGTTTGGCTGCTGAGTCTGGGTTCTCCTATTATTGTTTCTATTACGCCTACACTGTTGCTCTTGGCGCTGTCTAGGCACAAATCTCTGCAGAGAGGCTTGGGGTATAACAGGGTGCGCATTCCCAAGGATTTCATAGTTGCCTGTGAATCCTTGAGGGAGTGGAGTTTGGAGTCCATCTGTTCAGAAAACAAACTTCTGCCCTTCAAAAGGAGGTCCTGAAAAGTGTGCTGGACCTCTGGAGGGAGACCCAAGGCTTATAACCACACCGATGTATGCATGGCCACTCATGTAGAAAGTGTTCTCGCCACCTCAAAAAGCATACCGAATGAGGATTGCCTGCTGATAGATAATTCTCAACTGCAGACCCCCTGCCAAATAGACCTTCCTACTGAAAAGGTCAATCTTTTTAGCTTCCTTGGCTTTGGGCGCCAGTGCCTTCTGACCCCACCTCCCTTTCTCATCCTGGACCTCATGTATGGGGAACTGCTTGCGCTGTGCTGGGTCTTGCCAGGGGCATGTTTTGTGGGGTGATCTGTCTCTGCCCTCTTTATGACCATGTGGCGTCGGCGAGGTTGAGCGGTGCCTCAGGGCCTGTGGCCTTCGGTGCCGGCAGGCTCCAGTGTTGGGAGTTTTTGGTGGCACCCGCTTTCAGTGCGGTCTCGCGCATGGAGGCTGGGGCATAGCGCACGAAACTTGTACCTGGTGCTGCTTTCTTGGCCTGGGGAGGTTTTAATGCTGCCTCCATGAGGAGTAGTTGGAATTGATACTCCTGGTCTTTCCTTGTGCTGGGCTTAAAACCTCTGCAGATTTTACACTCTTTGGTGCGATGTTCTTCACCTAATCAGCAAAGACAGGCATTGTGCGGGTCGCTGTTGGGCGCAGCACATGGAGCATGACTTAAACCCTGGGATTTTAAGCATGCCCCAAAGTCCTGGAGGGTTAACTGTACTTGGGCACCTGCCCACCACATCTGATTCTTTTTCAAGAAAGTAGTTAGGAAGGAAAATGAGATAATCACTATCACGTGCTAGAGATTAGGAGCTTGCCTAGGCAAGACAGCTAGGAAGTTCCAACATCGTCAAGGATGTTAAGAAGGAACTGAGGGAGGGGTAGGGTCAGCAGTGGTATATATGCGCTAATTTAGCAGTACCACTCTCGGGGGTTTCCACAGCTGACCTATGGGAACTGCCAAGGGGAAAAATTTCTGATGCTCATGCACACAGTGCATGTACACCTGATTGGAATTGATGTGAACAAGCACTTGAAGAAGAATCAGACACTTGAATAGCTGAGAGAGAAAATGCTTGGTGCAACTCAGAGCCGTAGCCCCTCTGCGCAATGTCCTGATTCCAGCCATGAAAATGGCTGAGGCTTCAGCGGAACAACATAAAACACCCTCCCAGAATACATTAGTGGGGTTTAGGAGATCCCTTCCTGACCCCTTGATGGTGAGCGGCTGAAACCCTGAAGGAACATAAGACATAAATAAGAAGTGAGCCCTAGAGCTGTTAAGCCCTACCTCCCACCATCCCAAACGGATGAGCTCCCAGCTTGTAGCAGAAGCTTGTCACGCAAATTTGTACAGCTCCCTCTTAAAATTGTTTGCCGACCCCAAAACTATAGGGACTCTATTCCAGAATCTCACCACTCTGATGGTTACAAACTTTCTTCTAATTTCCAGCCTAAATTTGTTCATGGTCTGTTTACATAGTCTATTCAATATTGTCTTTGCAAAGTAAGTAGAAAACGAAAGGTGAGCTGTTTAGTATTTTGGCAGATGGATGATGACTCTGCCAGCTGCAGCAAGTACCTAGTGCAAAATTCTCATATGACAAATATAGTACATGCCAGATGTTTTTTTTCTGTTGAATTATACCATCATATGCTTCAGTTACTCTTAGTAATTATGCATTTTGTAGACTGCTAGTACCTGCAGCTGTCTCTCAGCCTGTTAATTTTTAAAAATGAATGCCTTAAAATAGGCAGCTATGGCTGCCAAGCATTATAATAGTATAACCAAAAATGATGTTTAAGAAATGGAGGAAGCCTCCTTCAGCTCAAAATGTAGTGTAATTCAGTTGATACACTGTATGGTATATCAAAGTATACGGTTTTGGCCAACACCTATATTTAGACATGAAAACTGGAGAATAGTTACATAGCAGTACAAGGACAAGTTTGAGGACTCAAGGGGAATTTACATGACTTAATGTCTAATGACGTGGGCACCACAACTATGACATGGTGAATGAGAATATTGGAACAAACATACCTTAGGCAGCTGCAGTCAAGTGAGGATAATGTTAAATAGAATCTTTGCCATACAGTTTGTGAACTTATATAACACGTTACAGTTGCAAATGTAATCATGTAACTAAGAATTTCATAGCAACTTTCCCCCATATTATACTTTTTCCATATTGAGTGCGCTGAATGACTAAACATTGTGAATTGTATTGTTGCATGCAATTTTTAAATGTTTTTTAAAAGAAAAAGTCAGCTTGTGCTTAATGACAAGCATTAAATGGCTCGTTAGATTTGTAGATAAAAATTTCATTCTAAAGAAAAAACTTAGAGCTAAATATTATTGCCCTTATTCGGGTTAAGTAGTATCTGTAATCTACAAACATCCATGGATTTCAGTGCAATTACTGGCAGACTAAAATAGCAATGCAAGGGACGCAAAATTCATCAGAATTTGAAGAAAGATCTTAAAATTGTGTGATCTACTTAAAAAATCAGTTTTCATTTTCTTCTCTATTGAAGGACATTTGGGGATCATTCTACTGTTTTTTTCAGTATGGTATTTGCAATCTTCTTTGTGAATATTATTTTAGTCACTATCCCTTATCACAGTCCTATTATGAAGAAACATGTCAATGATACATGGCAAAGAAGGATTTGCTAAAATGTTATGGTGTCTAACTATGTGCTATACTATTTTTCTATTTACTTTCTCCCCCCAAATCACTAAATTTAGGACATGTCATGTTACTGAAATCTAAATATTATGATGGGTAGACTAGAGTGCATGTCATTATGCAAGGACTTTGATACAACAGGAATCACGGAAACTTGGTGGAATGAGAATAATCAGTGGGATACTACAATACCAGAATACAAAACATATAGGAATGAGTGTGTGGATTGCACTGCAGGGGGAGTAGCGCTACATATTGAAGTCAAATAAGGTGAAACTCTTAAATGAATCAAACTACCACAGAATATCTATGGATAGAAGTTCTATGCCTGAATAATAAGTGCAAATGTACTACGTACCATTTGACTTAGGTTGGTGACAAAAGAGTCATCATGGCTAAATAGCAGAGTAATGGAGACCAGTAGAGACAAAAAGGCATCTCTCAAAATTTGGAAATCAAACCTAATGAAAATTGCAAAGAGAAAAAGAGAAAAACCCTGGCAAGTAAAATGTAAAAATACAATGCAGGCCAAGAAAGAATTTGAGAACATCCTGTTAAAAATTACTGGGTTTTTTTTTTTTTTGCAAGTACATGAAATGCAGGCAGTCTGCCAAACACACAGTGGGGCCATGAGATGATAAAAGTTTTAAAAGAGCACTCCAGGAAAATAAGACGATTGCAGAGGATGTGGGAGAGATACCCACATCAGAATTAATCTTTTTGGGCACATCTGAAGTAATGGAACTGATGTCAGGCTAACTTTCTATTGTTAGCTGGGTCACTCCATTTACCCTTTTTGAGCAGGAGTCACGGAATTCAACGAGGAGTGACTTTTAAAAACTGATACAAGATGTGCTCTTTAGTTATAAGACTTCTTCAGAGAGGGATAATTACAAGTTAAGTTTGCAGGGTTTCTGAATTATAGGTGATGAAAGAGAATAGGGTTTTTTTTTTAAAAGTGTTTTTTCTCCTCCAATATGCTCGTAACTCAAAAATAGCTGAATTGATTTTAACAAGAACAATTTCAGCTCATCATTAAGTTTTACCTCAAAATAATTTTAAAAACCTCCAACAATAAACATGAAAATAGATTATAATGGAAATCTGATCAGAACTTTACATAGGCTTTCTACTGTAAAGATAACATGACATGGCTGACACCATCACTTGTCAGCAACAAAATGCAACAGATAAAATATTTTTATCTAGATTCCTATGACAATATGTCCTACTTATAGCCCAAAACATTTATTTTAGGATTCAGCAATTCTATACCAACAGGAGACCATTATCCCATGAAATGGTTCTATTCTGTTGACACCTCTTAATCACTATATACTCTACAATAACAGGCAGAAAGTCTAAAAGCTATTAGCACTAGAATGCATGAAAATTTCTAATCCATTGACTTGAACAACTGACCCCACAATATTTAATACAGAGAGGAAAAAAGGCACTGTAGTCGCATGAAAGTCAAAAGGTTTATATAAAACTGATACAGGAACATACATTGTCAGTTCTTCACGTGACTCTGCATATTTCCTACCTAGGAGTATCATTATGCCTTGAGATGCCTAATGCTGAAGTTCTTTCTTGTCCCTACCTTTCCTCTGAGCATCACCTACATTTTAAGGTGAAGGCTACAGGCACCAGAGCACTCTTACCACCTCAGTTCCTCCAAACCACATTCCTGAATGGATGTGAGCCATTCTGATCTTTTTTGAGTCTGAGCCTCTCTCTCCTTTGGATAGTGTTAGTTTTTTAGCAGTTTGTTTCTCTCTCAGTTTTTGGTTACAGCAGAATCTAAGAAGCAGAACAAGCTAGGATTCATGAGGTTGTGCTGGTATTGAAAACCAGGGGTGAAGGGCCACTTCCTAACAAAGTGAATCAAATCCAGAGAGTGGGTTATTGATCTGATGTCTCTTAATTTTTCCAGAAGTTCATCTCTCTTTTCACTGAAAAAACCATCTCCTTCAAAGCAGAGATCCTGCAGCATAATCTTAGGGTAGGTCTACACTACAGGATAAGGTCAAAGCTGCAGCTGTCTATCTTCCAGGGTTCAAATTAGCAGGTCTAGTAAAGACACACTAATTCAAACTGAGGGGCACTCCGGTCAATGCCGGTAGTCCTACTTCCACGAGGAGTAAGGGAAGTTGAAGGAAGAGTGTTTCAACTTCCTGCAGTGTGGACAGCACCAAAGTCGATTTCAGGTACTTCGACTTCAGCTACGCAATTAACATAGCTAAGTTGCGTATCTTAATTTGACCTTATTCCGTAGTATAGACATACCTTTAAGCTACATCTACACTATGAGTTTTCTCTGCAAAAAATATGCTAATGAAGGGCTGATTTCCATGAGTCGCAATTTCATTTGCATATTTTCTGCAGATCCGTTTTTTCGGTGGGGTTTTTGCGCAAAAACAAGCAGTGTGGACATTTTCTTTTTGTGCAAAAAACCCTTTTCCCGCAAGATCCTTATGCCTCAAAAAAGCTTTACCGTTCTTGCGCGGAAAGGGTTTTTTGTGCAGAAAGAAAACATCCACACTGCTTGTTTTTGCACAAAACCCCCAGCGCAAAAATGGATCTGCAAAAAATATGCAAATGAGATCGTGACTCATGCAAATGAGTCCCTCATTAGCATATTTTTGGTCAAGAAAACTCGTTCTTGCAAAGTGCAGATGCCTTGCAGGTAGGGCATGGCTTGAGGCTCAGCTCTCTCCCTCCCTCCCCTCTGTAGCATGGAGCCCACGCTAGTGTTCAAGCCCCGTTTCCCCCGACACCCACACAAAATTGGAGCACCAGAGCCAGCTTCCTCCTATAGAGGGGAGCCCAAATCCAGTTTGCAGGGGGCACAAACCCCTATCCCCAGCTCCCTCATGCACCCTCCCTTCCACCCAGCCTCCCAACCCACTCCTCCAGTCTCCCACCCACAGCCCACTCCTGCACCCTATCTCCTGGCCAGACCCCCCCCATCCGCAGCCTGCTCCTGCACACTGCCTCCCACCCTCAGCCTGATCCTGCACTCTCCCTGCCTCCCACTCAGACCCCCATCTTCAGCCTGCCCTTTGCACCCTGCTTCCCATCCAGACTCCCACCCTCTGCCAGCTCTTGCATTCAGTGGGGTAAACAGCCACCATGTGCCATGGGGGACAGAGTACAGACCCCCAGAAGAAGCCTGCACAAGGATGGTCAGTTCTTAGTGATGCCCAGACAGTGGCACTAGGCCTCTCCCCAGCCTTCAAAGCTGTGCAGAGTGGCACTCCTGCAGCAGTTCAAAGCCACTCCGGGTCCCTTCTGAATGGCTAGGCTCTGGTATAATTGCCCTCTTTGCCTCCCTCCCCATCAATAGGCCTGCCTGCATCTTACTTCCCACCCAGACCCCGCACCACCATACCTTCCACACTCAGTGAACAGAGTGGGCCGTGGGCCAAAAAGTTTGAGAATCACTGCTCTGGAGTGTTGAGTAATGGCATACTGGGAGGACAATGTGTGCACAGAGGATCAGGTTGCTGCTTCACAAATGTCCCGAATACAATCCTGTCCTAGAAATGGTATTGAGGATGCTTGTGTCCTTTTAGAAAGAAATGTTCATTTAGCTGGTGGCAAAACCTGCCTGATTTTAACAAGTGTGAATACATGAAGTAATCCAGGACGAAACTGTCTGTAAAAAGATTGGGAAAAATCTTTCATCCTGTCCTTTTCAGCTATGAACAGCTGGATGGACTTTCAGAATGGCTTAATTCTTTCTATGTAGAAAGTTATGGTTTGTCTATTGTTCAAGGAGTGAAAGCATTGTTCATTCCTATTTGCATGTGTCTTTGGGTAGAAGGCAGGTAGTTAGATTGCCTGATTGGTATGAAATCAATTTTGATAGGACATAGATGAGGACAAATACACCTTATCTTAAAAACAAAACAAAACACCCAAAACCTGCATACACAGGCTGTGATGTGATGGCATGGAGCTATGAAACCCTTCTGGCCAAACTGAAGCCATTAAGAAAACCACTTTCCAGAAGAAGTATAGCAAAGAGCATATTGCCAAAGAAGAGTCCCATAAGCATTGATAAAAACAAGTTCAGGTCCCAGGGAGCAACACGCGCTCTCTCACTTGAGGGTAGAAACTTTGTAGACCTTTGAGGAATTAGACCTGATTGGTTATATACCCAAGGTTGGAAAGTTGAGGTTGCTGCCAGGTGAACAATGATAGAAGTGATTGCTGTCTTGATGTTTCAGGTGCTATTGATATTCAAGTATTTCTTGGAAGGATGACCACATTGGAATGTCCAGACAGAGAACCACTTTCACTTTGAGAGGTAAGTACTGGTGGGGGGCCATCTATTACCTAATAGGACTTGATGAAATTTGAACAAGTCTGCTCTCCGGATTTAGCCACTGAACTTCCAGGCTGTTAGCTGAAGAGAGCTCAGGTTTGGGTGGAGCTGACAACTGTGGTCCTGGGAGATGAAGTCGAATGTGACAGAAGCAGGACTGAAGTAACCACTGAGAGGTCAGGAAGAGTGGAGAACCAATGTTGGTGGGACCATGCAGGGGCTATCAAACAGCTTGCTCTGTACTCTTTGCATGAGCAACATGGGGGAAAGCATAGTAAAGATGTTCAAACAATAACAGAAAGATGTCTGTGACAGAACCTAGACTGTGACCTCGCAGGAAGCACCGCCGATAACATTTTCAGTTGTACCTGGTTGAAAATAGGTCTATCTGCCTCCTAAAATAGGAGCCAGCTCCATCCCTGGGAAAGCCTGTGTTGGCTGTCTGGGTGCTCCCAGGGTGGGTGGGGGAAGGGGACAGGACTTGAACCCACCACCCTGCGCTCTCTAGGCAAATGCCATATCCCCATGTCCACTCAAGAACCCACACTGCTAGAAAATGTCCCTCACCATAAACAGGCAAAGAGACCACGCATGGTGATGGGAAAACCCCCCCTGAGATATACCAGCTAGTTTTTCCCTCCCAGAAGATAAGAGGCCTCAGGATGGAGCAAATGTCCTATACCAGGGCTGAGTAGCCCTGTCCTATACCAGTCTCCCATTGTTAAATTCCTTCTTGACAAAGGAAGGAAAAGCAAGCTCCTCCTAGACTTTAGAGATAAATCCTGGCGGCAGCAGAAAAGTCTGACAGGCCAGGTAAACAGCTCTGAGTTCTCTGACATTGATGTGGAGTGGAAAGTTCTTCCAGAAGTCTTGAGCTCTGAGTGACCCCACGGAGTTCCCCACGCTAGTGCTTACGCATCAGACACCACAGTTATACACGGTTGAGTGCATATAAAGGAACACCTGCACAAACAACAAGTAGATCCAGTGACCAACTGAAGGAGATGGGAGTCCGAGGAGGTGCCATGAGAAGAGAGTTCAGATGATGGCAGTTTCGCAAGTACATAGAGGCAAGCCACATCTGGAGGGGTCTCGGGTGTAGCATTGTATATTGTACCATGTGTTGGGATATCTGCCCTGAACTGGTCCTACCAAAAGTTAAATCCAGGCTTGAGAGGGCTGGGCAGTGGAATAAGCAGTTACAGCATATAGTACAGCCGCTCTCCGAGTTACGAACGAGTTACGGACCAACAAATGCTCCGTAACTCGAACTGTTTGTAACTCGGATCCCATAGAGTTACATGGCAACCGCGCTGTTCGTAAGCGCGGATCGCCGTCAGACTTGATCGCATTTACGACCGCTTTGGTCGTGAGTGCGGATGGTCGTAAGTGGAGGTGGCCGTAAGTCGGGGAGCGGCTGTAGTCAAACAGGACTCAGTGGGGTTAGTATAAATAGGGGCTCCTGGCTCTCTGATCCAGGAACATCCATGGTCGTGCCAGACCACAGATGTTGCTGGACCAGAGATTGCCGGTTTTGGGAGGTGTACCGTGTAGTATTATTTTTAAATAGTCTCACTTGGTTTTTCACTTTCAAATTCAAAACAACCATATTTTGTCCATATAGCTTATTTTTTAGGGTAGGAAATGAAATACCCAGAAATAAGAGAATGAAGTTACATTGAGAAAATTCTGTAGTGAACAATGCAGGATTCAAGGCAAAATAATGGTATAAGAAACTCAACCACCAGCAAATGGTCAGTGACTTAGTGAAGATAAATGATGAATAACAGTGAACTCTGGTGAACTGGGTTACAGAAAGGCCACAGAACAGAATATTTTTGTAAAGGAATTTGCAACATGAGAAACACAAATGTAGTTAGCATTATATGGCACATGAAAAAGAAATAAATTTAGCTTTTCATAAGCAAACTCTATTCAATGCCACTATTAACATTTTTTATGCTCATATGTATAACTGAGTCCCAAAAGTCAAACACTAATTTCTCAAAGTGAGAAGATATGGCTCCGACTATCCTCAAAACAATGCATATTTTTAAGAATATACTTCTAAATGTAAAGTGTTTTCAGTTCAGTAACTGATCTACAAAAACCCAAATAGATCTGCAGATATCTGCATGGGGAAATCATGATACTGCTGATCTATCAGAAGCTGATATTAAGTTAATACTTATTTTTAAAAGCTATTTAAAGAAGAATGTTAGGTTTTCTTTGAAGTTACATGAACCTTAACCTTGTACCGGGGTGGCATGTAGACCTTAAAATATGTTAAGAGAGCTAAGTGCAAATCAACCATAAACTTGGATACCAATCCAAAGCCCACTTAAGTCAATCCTCACATTAATATCAGGGTTTTTTTGACAGGGTCCTGCATTACTATGTTAAAGATGACCTAGAATGAGTTTAATCAAAGAAAAGTTCTGCAATGTTACTATTCTAAGGGTGTTGATTTTCCATTATAAGTAGTCTTTTTGAAGCATTCATCACTAAGTTATTTTATTTCTAGATGAATCAATAGTAATATTTCTTATTTCATGGTAAAGCAAGACATTTTGCCTCTATTTTTAAATAAGTATTTGAAATCTCCTAGATTCCAGTGCGGACAAGGACCTTGTTTTCAAGAATGAGTACTGAATAAATAGACTGAGTGGATTTGAGTGGGAGCTTCTGCTGGAAAAGGGAGGAAGCAAGCCGCTGTTCCTTAGGAGCATTGAGTGAGTCTGTCTGGTTTTTTTATTTTATTTTGTTTTCAGTTTGTACAAGCTGTTAAGGGGCATACTGAGAGAGAAGCAATGAGGTTTGCCTATTTAGGGACCTAAAAAGGCAGACAAGCAGCCAGCCAGGCAGCAGCAAAGAAGCAGAAAACAAAACTGAAAATGGAAATTTGGAGTGGGAGTTTTTAAGGACAATTTTGGAGAGGAATAGCATGGTGTTCTGATATTTTTTTTTTTGGTCAGAGTGTTTTACTTTTTCCCTAGGACAGATACAGAAGCAGCAGTGCTAGTGACCCAAGGAATGGAAGAGATAACGAAGATGACTAGATATGGAAACTGTGGGATATACCTTATCCTGGACTGGGTATCTGAAAAGGGCTTCCCTTGTATGAAATGACACCTGATAGAGCTGAGATCAGAGAACATTTGAGGTGCGGAGATGCAGGTGAAAACTATGGTTGGGTTTCAAAGATAATTCAAATAGGTGATAAAGAAAAGAGTAGCCTGAAGGAAAAAGTCAAGACTCACAGATACAAGATGGACTGAAGAACTCTGAGACTGCTGGGTGAGGAAAGTGGCCAGTGGACACATCTGACTCTGAGAACCAAGCAGAGGAAAGACCAGGTAGTGAAGGAGAAGCAGAGCTCAGAAACAAATTTGCTGAGCTTCAAAATGAAGAAAGGGCACAGCAGATAGCAAGTGAAGGGGGAAGGGATAGGAAGAAGGGGAAAATGGCTAGTTCTATAAGAAGAGGGGAAAGTCAATGGAGACATGCAAAATTTGGAATCCCAGGAGGTTACAGAAGATTTTGGAGAAGACTACCAGGGAGAACAAAAGGACAAGAGGACTTGCACCCAGAAAGAACAAGGGTTAGGCCAGAGAATCATCCAACATCAGGACTATGTGACTGGTGAACAACTAAGAAGTTACCACAGGGCTGTTACCACAGCTGATCCGGAGATGAAAAGGGTGTGCTGTCTTTGCCAGGAGCGAAGACACAGGATATGGAATTAAGGCTGAACAAGACTCTAATGGCAGGGATAGGGAACCTAAAGCCAGGGAACCAGAACTTGCCCCCGGCTAGTCTGGATCTGGCCCCCAAGGCTCAGGACTCCCACCCCCCAAAGCAGGGAGGCCACGCTGACGCTCCAACCACGTGCCCCCTTCCCACGTGGCTGGAGCACCAGCATTGGCTCTCTGCTGCAGGAGGAGGAGCCCCAAGCCTCATGGGCTGGAGACAGGCAAGCTGGGGGCCAGATCCGACCCACGGGCTCTACCTCACAGAGGGACGAAGAGGCTCCATCTGCAGCCACTCTCCTTCCCACTCACTCTGGTTGGGAAAATGGGAGGCTTTTCACCCTGCTGCTTCCGATTCTCCATAATTGCAACCAATAAGCGCAGCAGGGAATGGTGCCTGGGAGTGGCAAGGTATACGGAGCCATGTATACCCTGGGGGGCTGTGCCAGGTAAGTGCCCCACCATTGCCCAGACCTGCATCCCCACCCCACCCCTGCACCCCCCCACACACAGACCCCCAAGTTTAAACCCACTCCTGCATCCTATCTGCCAACCAGTTCTCCCACTCCAGATCGCTCCTGCATCCTACCTCCTGCCCAGAGCTTACATCCCCATTTAGCCCCACCCATCCACACTCCACCTCCCACCCACACTCCATTCCTACACCCTACCTCCTGCCCAGCCCTCCCCTACACCATACCAGCTGCCCAGACTTCCCAAACCCCAACCCACTCCTGCACCCCGTCCCAAACCTGCTCCAGCACCCCCTTGCCCAGACCCCCTCACCTGTACCCCACTCCTGCGCCTTACCTCGTATCCAGCCCTCCCACCCTAGCTCGCATCTGCATCCCACCTTCCATCCAAACCCAGCAACCCCAAGCCCTCTTCCCAGCAGTCCTCTCCCACACCCTGAACTCCTCATTTCTGGCCCCATCACAGAACCTGGGGGGTGGGGGGGAAGAGGAGAGAGGCACAAAATCTACTAGCTTGGATCCTCCTGGACTTTGGTGTGAGAGAGGAATGTGGGGAGTGTCTTTCTGCTTCTCAGTTGGGAGCCACATCAGTGAGAAGCTTTTTTTGTCTTCTCACCTTTGTTTGGCTCCCGACTGATTTTTCTGTGGGTCAGTGGCCCCCAACCCACAAAAAGTTCCCCATCTGCACTAACTAATGGGAACAGAAGAGACAATCCCACTGATTGTCCTTCATGTGGGAACAAGTGGTACAGCTAGATTCATGCTAGAATGCATTAAAGGAAACTATGCCAAGCTGGGGAAGATGTTTAAAGAAATAAGAAGCTCGGGTGGAATCCCAGTGAAGATCACTTGAGCCTTCATTTCTTTAAGGCTCTTCCCCAATGTAGCACAGGAACTAGAACTTCTAATGCAGGAAGTGAAACCAGATCCAGGAGGCCTTTGACTTGCGATGTGATTGGTTCTTGGGGAAGTGTCGCAAGTTGGGGGTGTCATAACTCGAGCACTCATTTATGATAGGTGTTGTGCGCCATCGTAAATGAGGGCCAACGATGTAATTCAGGGGTTTCTGACCCCTTCTGCACTTACAGCCATTTTTGTAAGTGCAGGGGTTCGGAACTTGGGTGGTCACAAGTCGGGGGCCTCCTGTATTACAGGGATAACAGAAACATGGTGGAATAGTCATGAATGGTGTAGAGGTATTGAAGGGAATGTGCTGCTCAGCCAAAAAAAAAAAAAAAAAAAAAAAAAGGTAAAAGTGGTGGAGTAGCATTGTATATGAATGAAGAAGTAGCCTGTAAAGAAATTAGAAGTAATGGACTGGATAAGACAGACTTCGGATCAAAATCACTAGGGAAGAATGCTAAGCTCCCACAGAGTAGTGTTTAAGCTATACCACAGAGCTCCACAACCAAAATTAGATATGGACAGAGAACTCTTGAATGCTTTTAATGAAAATAAATACTACTGAGAATTACGTGATTATGGGAGACTTTAATTTCCCAGATACACATTTGAGGACAAATGCTACTAATAATGATAGGGCCAAGATTTTCCTGGATGTGATAGCTGACAGATTACTTCACCAAATAGCCACTGAACCAACAAGAGAAGATGCCATTTTAGATTTGCTATTGGTGAGTAGTGAGGACCTCATAGAATAACTGGTTGTAGGGGACAACCTTGGTTTAAGTGAGTGTGAGCTAATTCAGTATAAACCAAAGAGAAGGACAAACAAAAATAGATTTGCAACCAGGGTCCTCGATTTCAAAAAGGCAAACTTTAAAAAAAATTAAGAAAATTAGTTAGGGAAGTAGGATTGCACTGAAGAACTCAAGGATCTGAATGTGGAGGAGGCCTGAAGTCCAAATTACAGAAACTAGTGGTAGCCTGCATCCCAAGCAACAGGGAAAAATTTGTAGGGAAGCACTGCAGAGCAAGCTGGATGCGAAAGCATTTCAAATAGGCGATAGATGGGCAGGATCAATGAGGAAAGGAGGTCAGAATGTACAGGGATAAATTGAGAACTGTCAAAAAACATGCAGAATGGGATCTTGCAAAGGAAATTAAAACCAATAATAAAATATTTTGTAGACATATTAGAAAATAAAAGACTTCCCTTGGGTTGTCCAGGTCCACACTGGCAAGGCCATGCAGGAAAACCACCAGCTTCTCCCTGGGACTAGCTTGGGGTGAGGGGGCGTTGCCTGCTGGCTTCTTGCCAGGGCTGGGGGCTGCCCCGGGGTTGGGAGAGCCCAGGAGGGCCGCCTGCTGGCTTCTCCCTCAAGGCCAGCTTTGGGGTTGTATGGGGCTGGTCCTGGTGACTGCCTGGGCCAGTGAGGCCTCCTGCTGGCTTCTTCCTGGAGCTGGCCTGAGGCAGCGAGGCCTGCTTGGTGGCCAGCAGCTGCTCCCCAGAGCAAGTCAGAGTGGTGAGGGCTCTGCTGCCAGCCAGTGGCTGCCCCCTGTGGTCATTTATGAGTATAACTGTTCCCCATGCTTGCTGCCTCCTTGTGGTCATTCGTGAATATAACTGTCCCTCCTATCACATCCCTCTCTTTCTGTTAGATGCAAAACAATCACATTCCATGGACAACCCACTGTCCTGGTACAACCAAACCCTGAACTTAAAGTAAGTTATGATAAGAGGAAGCTGCATACCAAATATGGTGGTCCTAGCTCTTACCATTTAGGAATTTTTGAACAAACAGATTCACAGATGGAGGGATGGACACACAGACACACAAACTCTCTAAAACATATAGCAGATAAATAATAAGAAAACAAGGAAAGAAAAATTGGAACAACTAAACTCTGAGGATGGTAATCTAGGCATGGACAAACACCCAAAATATTTGCCTCAGTTATTAATAAGGGTAATGAAAATCTTAGGGGGTGTGGCTAATTACCACATCCGAGGTGAAAGTCAAACTCATACAGCTCTAATGGGACTAAAACTGAGGGACCTGGATAATCTCTACCCAAGAATATTAAAGAAACTGGCAGCTGAAATTGCAAGCCCAACAGCAAGGATTTTTTAATGAATTTGTAAATTTGGAGTTGTACTCTATGACTGAAAAATTGCTTATATAACACCTATTTTTAGGGAAGGGAAAAAAGTGATCCAGGAAACTACATGCCGGCTAGTTTGACCATATTTGCATTCAAGATCTTGGAACGAATTCTGACAGAGAAAATAGTTAAGGACACAGAGATAAATGGTAATTTGGATAAAAAACAACATGGGTTTTTAAAAAGGTAGACTGTGCCAGTCAATCTCCTCCTTTGAGAAGGAACTTTTTATATAAAGGAAATCCAGTAGATCTAATCTATCTGGATTTCAGTAAGGCATTTGATATAGTTCCACATGGGAAGTTATTAGTTAAATGGAAAAAACACGGGGATTAATATAAAAACTGAAATGTGGATAAGGTATTGGGTAAAGGGAAGCCTATAATGGGTCATACTGAAAGGTGAACAGTCGAGGTAGAGAGAGGTTACCAGTGGAGACTCTCAGGGATCAATCTTGGAACCAGTCTTACTTAACATTCTTATTAGTGAGCTTGGAACAAAAAGTGAGAATGTACTAATACAATTTGTGAATGACACAAGGATGGGAGATATTGCCAGTATGGAGGAGAACCAAAATATCATGTAAGAATATCTCGATTACCATTTAAACAGTGGTTTAAATGGGAAAAGACCCAAGACGATCAGCCACACTAATGGAAGATACTGATTAATACCAGGCAGTGAATATCTTCAATTAAACCTTGCCCACCTCTTAAGCAAAATTTGAATTTTTCAAAAGCATTGAAAAGTTTTGAAATATACATCCTAGATGCATAGACAATGTAATAATAAAAAAACCTCACACTGCTGTCTAAAATGCTTTATCCCCTAATATTAAAATCTAATCCATTCTGTAGGGCAGTGGTCTCCAACCTTTTTACACCCAAGATCACTTTTTAAAGGACAGAACAAGCCAAGACCTACCGCCCCGCCCCTTCCTTGAAGCCCTGCCCTCTCTATTCTCCTCCTCCCCATCACTTGCCATCCCCAACCCTTATACTGCTGCTTTTTTTCCCCCCAATTCTTCTGTAGGAAGAAATTTTTCCAACATTTGGCCTGTCTAGACTGGACCAAATGTCAGAAAACCCCTTCTTTGAAGCCCCTTATTCCTCGTGGAAAGAGGAATATTGGGGTGACCGAAGATCATGTTTGCTCTTCCACTAAAAGAAGTGGAAGAACACACGCATCCCTGGATGCAGAAGAGTTTTTCTGGGATATCTCTGAATCCTGAAAACTCCTGCAGTCTAGCCGCACTCGCTGGGTTGAGACAGGATGTGTAGGCTCTGGGGTGGGAATGAGGGATTTGAGTGTGGGAAGGGGTGAGAGGTGCAAACTCTGGGAGGAAACCTGGATGCAGGAAGAGGTGGAGAAGGGGACGCTGGCTCGGGGAGGGGGCTCCAGGCCGGGCAGTGTTGGGGTCAGATGTAGGGTTAGGGTACTAAGCAAGCCACAGACTTCTGGATGTGAGGGTTCAGGAATTTGGGTTGGGGTATGTAAGGGGCTCAGGGCAGGGGGTTCCAGTGTATGATAGGCTAAGATGTAGGGTCTGGGGGAAAGGGGAGTGCAGGAGTGTTATGATGCTGAGGCCAAATGGGGGCTTGGCCCCAACTGGGGGTTTGTTGGCCAGGCTTCATTTAAAAAAAAAATACTATGTCAAACACAAAAAGTTTCTGCATTGTCTTTATTTCTGAGAAGGGCAGGGAACCTGTTTTGAGTCAGGGGTCACTGACCCACAGAAAAGTCAGTTGGGGCCACACAAGTGAGATGCAAAAAAAACCTCCTCCAACCCCGCCTCCCTAAGCTTCACTAATGTGGCTCCAACTGTGTTGGTGGGAGCAGGGGACATAGTACTGGGGAAGGGTGCTAGTGGATGCTTCGGCGGGGGACAGGGTGCCAGTGGGGACAGAGTTCTGTGGCTGGGGACAGGGGAGAGGGAACAGGGTGCCAGTAAGGACAGGTTACTGAGGCTGGGGACAGGGTGCCAGTGGGGACAGGTTTCTGAGGCTCGGGAGTGGGGAGAGGGAACAGGGTGCCGGGAGAGCAGGGAACAGGGTGCTGGGAGGGCAGGGGATAGGGTGCCAGTGGGGACAGGTTTCTGAGGCTGGGGAGGGAACAGGGCTCTGGGGGGACAGTGGAGGCAGAGAGTCCCCTCCACCTGTCTCCTCCCAGGATTCTCCCTCCCCCCCAGAGGGAAGCCGGCACGTGCATCCTCTGGGACAGAACCCCCTCCCACGGCGCAGCCAAACCCTCCTCCCACGCGCGCCATCCCCGGGGCCAACCCCCCCCGCAGCCAAACCCCCACACACGCCTGCCCTGGGGCCAAACCCCGGGGCCGACCCCTGCTCCCATTGTGCAGGGAAACCCTTGTGCTCAACTCACCCCTCCTGCGGCGCAGGGAAGCCGCCGCATTCCTCCTCCAGGGCCGACGCCCCCCTCCCGCAGTGTGCCCAGCACGCCACAGAGCTGTGGGAGGTGAGCAGCCAGCGCACTTCCGGAACCCCCGGAAGTGGCGCGAAGCTGCAGGCAGGACTTCCGTCCACCCCGTGGGAAGCTGGCACTACGCTGGAGGTAGGTAGTGGGGCTTCTCGGAGGTGGGGGGGAAAATAGGGGTTGGGGGGCCCGAACGCCTCGTGATCGACTGGTAGAGGCCTCGCGATTGACCGGTTGGTGACCACGGCTGTAGGGTGTAAATAGCTAACTGGGTGCAGCACAGTGGAGAATCAGGCCTAAAATATCCTAAAATGTTTCTTCAGTTTCTATTGGCTATGATACTACTGGTTATTCACTATATGGCCAACGCCCTGAAACACAACCAAATACCAGTAATTAAGTACATTTCTAGCATGCCTTGTCCCATTCTTTTATTAATTAGCATATTTATTTCTCTTCTTTGGGTCGAAACCAGCTACCAATCCTTTTCCATTTTTCATCCTCCCTGCTGGTTCTTAACAATTCTCCTTCCACTGACACATTGCTTTTCCCACTTAATATACAATATTTGGCCATTTAACCCTTTCCCTTCTGCTATCTCTCTTCCTTATCCATGACATACTCTGATCCTCACTCACCCTTCCACTGCTTATTAGCTAGTCTTCAAAACCGTCTCTTTTCCCAGCTGCTATTTCAGATATAATTCCTGCTAACTATATCAGAAAAAAAGCTAACTAGCTAACTTAACTCCTGCAAAACAGAAATAGCTTCGGAACAGAGTTATGCTGCCAAACACTAGGTCAGTGGTAATGTGGGTCATAAATGGTTTTACTGTACTTTACACAAACGAGTGTTATTTATGTGAAGACAAGTTCGCTTTCTTCTCTAGAAAGAGAAACAAGCAAACAGTATGTATGTTAGCAGCAATGAAAAGTTATTGAAGGACACAAACTTCAGAGGTTATTTTCCCTGTTTCAGTTGGAGATCTGGGCTCAGATACAACTCAGACTAAGAGCATTCTGTTTCTGACAGACAGAAAAGGTCAAGAGATATTTACAAATTAAAGTTATGCTTCAAAAAGTTCACCAGTTATCTCTTACAAGTAGTACATCAGGAGCATGATGATTCACTTTAGGACATGTAATCTCTTAAAAATAATGTGACAAGTCCATTGATTAAATCCAAGGCTTAAAAATACAAAGCTTTTGAACTTTTAGTTTTCTTTTAACCACCTGTTAAATGAAAATGTTTTAAATTTCACAATACTTGTGAGAGCAAACAGATTTCCTTTTTAAAATTTACATTTTAATGTTTTTACTATCTTCCTGGTAAGGAAACATATTGGCATGGATGTATAGTTGAGTATATTTTGCATTTCAGAAAATGAATACAGCTATAAAAATGGCAATTTGGCTCTTTCATAACTGTGTACATGCATACAAACTAATTCTTTTTCTGATGTGAACAATGAATGTGCTTTACTCACATTGAAAACATTACCTAGTGTGTTTTAGGACTCTGTTTATAAGACTGACTGCAACACAGTAACCAAAGAGCACTATTCAAACATTCTCTACTTGTTTACTTATTTTAAATCTTAAAAAACATGCCATTTATCTCTGGGTTGAAAACATCCCAAGCAAAAGAATAAGACCAGCATAAATGGAGACAGTTCAATAAGTTTGCTGAACTGATCTATTCATTGGTAATTTTTTTCTAAATTAATATACGTAAGCACTTGAGTTGGAGGTGAAGAGCTTATGAGTTCAAGCTGTATCTGGAATTTGAATACCATCCTTTGCAGGAGTTCTGATATTACTTGTAGCCATCAGGCAGTGCTGGTAAAGATGGAGTAACAGTTCATTTGGGAAAGAGGATTAAATCTCTCCCAGAATCACTGGATTTGCTTCAGGTACTGTATGCTCCAACGGGCCTAGTTTGTTTTGGCAAGGATATGGTAAGTAAGGTTCATGTTCTGATCTCGGGGGCTGCCTATCATAGAGATCCCAGTTGATTAAGGATGTTAAATATTGGTTAATTGAATAGTCGATTAACATCATGAATTCTTATCAATTACTTGACTATTCCATAGTCCCTGAGCGGGTGGGACAGCAGCCAGTGCATTCCAGCTCCACTCCCAAGGAGCCCCCTGCCACTCCATGCTGCTGCCTCTGTATCAGAGAGAGCAGCTCAGGGTGCCAGACGGGAGCTGAGCTGCTGGCCACCCTGCTAAAAAATATACTGGCAAGGGAGGGGAGGAAATGCATGTAGCTTTTGCTTATCGGTTAATCAGTTAATTGACTATACTATTTCATCCCTACAGTTGATGTGTCTTTCGTTTTGCATGTTGAAACCGGTACCAGTACTGACAATATATGCTCCTTACTACCACTTTTTCATGTTGAGATGGTTTATGAACCTAAATCTTTAGCATCCACACACAAGGACTCTCCTGACTTTGAAGGTGTCAGGGAGAATATCTTTTCTGTGGGACAGCTGTGGAAAAAAGGGGATTTGTTTCTATGTTTGTGAGAGTGCCCTTTACTTCTATGAAAACTCTTATCTTGGAAGTCTTGGATTTGATTCCTGAGCTTGTGCTTGGAGGGGCAGTATGTTTATTGAGACCAACGTACCAGGGAACTCCACAGCCCAGATGTTATTGGGGTCTTTTAGCCTTCCTCCATCAGATATTTTCTAAGTCTTAGCTCTCAACCCCCATAAGTTTTGGTGGAGAAGGAATGACAAATGTTGCACTTAGCCCAGATACGAGTTTTAGGTAGATAATAAAGGCAGCATTGGTGTTAGTCACTTACTGAAAAGGAAAGGGAGCAGGAAAAGCAATGCTTGAATCCTGGGACTCTAGACATAAGCTTATCCTCCCAGGGAAAATAAGTTACACTACTACTTACGACTAAAGAATCATAGAATACTAGGACTGGAAGGGACCTCGAGAGGTCATTGAGTCCAGTCCCCGAATAAAATACTCAAACTATTTACAATAAAATTACAGATAGAAGCAGTCAAAAGAAGCTGTAGAAGCACAATATTCTGGCTCAGGCTCAAGCAGAAGGAGGAACTAGGTGCCAATGTGCACCTTCCATTATACCTTCAGTTCTGAGCACAAGCAGAACTATGTATGTGCAAGCAAATGGACACCACTTGCTAAATATTTCTGGATTCAGGTGCCAAATATATACCCACCCTCACATCTGGAATACACCTAAATGCCATCACTCAAAGTACTATTATATATTTATCTTTATATTTTAGAAATGTGCCTGTCTGTCTGTTCATCTGTAAGTCCATTTGTTCAAGAACGTCTCCTAAACAGTAAAAGATAGGACAACCAAATTGATATGCAGCTTCCCCTTCTCCAAGCAAAGTAAGGGTTTGGTTGTGCCAGAAAAATGTGATCTGCCTGGAATGGGATTGTTTTCCATAACACAGAAAGGGAGGGGGCTGTTTGGAGTGACAGTGATACTGCAGAGTGACAACTGGGGGCAGTAAGCGTGGGGAAGAGCAATTCTGAAGTGACCACTGGAGGAGGTCACAACACCAAGAGAGTGGCCAGCTGGGGCCAAAGCTCACTATTCTTCCAGCCACTGCACTGCCTAAGTGGCCGCCCTTCCCCAAAGCCCTTCCCTCCTTGGCTGCAGCACCAGGAGGAGGGAGGGAAAAGGAGAGCCCCGCATACCAGCAGCCCTGCCACCTCCTGAAGGAGCCACAACACCCGCCCACCCCGCACTGCGGCCTGCATCTCCCCCCCACTCTGCCCTCTAGACTGGGCCTGGTGAGCACCACCAGAGCCAGCCTACATGTTCCCCCTTGTCACTTGGGCTGGGTTGGGCCTGCGCGCCCCCCTCCAACTTCAGCCCCTAGACCAGGTCCAGAGAGTATCAGCCTATGTAGCCCCCCCTTTCTTCCTCCCCTAGTCAGGGCTTCTCTCACCCCACTCCAGCTTCTGGGGACAAGCCAGTGGGCAGGGTATGCAACCCCAATGACCAAGGGACAAGCTGGTGGGTGGGGTGCATGGCTCCCTCTGCCCCGGGCTGGTCCTGGGAGAAACTGGAGAGTGGGATATGCAGCCGCCCTGTCCCGGGAACAAGCCATCCAAGGCCAACCCCAAGGGGAAAACAGGCAGCCACCCCTAACTAAGGACCCTCCCCTCTCAAGTTTTCCCTGCACTCCCACCCCAAGCCCGGAGCCCCTCTCCACCCCCTGCACTGACTCCTGTATCCCCAGACTGAGCCCCTACTTACCTCCAACCCTCACCCTCGAACCCTTCACACACACATTCCCAGAACTCTTCCAAGACTCTCCTCAACACCCCAACCTGACTCCTGCACTTTCCACATCCCTGAGCCCCCCACATCGCCTAGGCCCTGCCCTTACTTCCACACACACAACCCACAGCCAGCTCCCTGCCCTGAAGGACCCAGACAAAGCCAAGCAAGTCTTCTAGTATACCCATAAGAAGAAATAGAACAGCAGAGCTGCTATTTGCACAACTTTAGAAAGCACTGTATACGGGACACGTGACACTTTCTTCTCATGCTACATCTGGTTATTAGATTTAAAAGAACCTTCCCAATAAAGGGTGGCAATCTGTGGACTAAAGGGAGCCCAAGAAGAGGGACCTTGATTGAGAATGAGTGCCCTGGGACATAATAGTACTCTTGCTTTGAAATGTATGCCACTGTGTCCTTCAACGCAACTCACATGATGCTAAGGCAAAGAAGCACATCTGGAGGAATTGAAACCTAGAGATTCATTCCTAACACCCAGTTCCAAGAGCACTGAACTTAAAGTGCTTTCCCCAGAGAAGTGCACACACAGAGTATGTCTACATTACAATTAATCACCTGTGGCTGACTCACGTCAGCTGACTTTGGCTTGTGGGGTTCAGGCTAAGGGCAATTTAGCTGCAGTTTGGTCTCAGGCTGTAGTTCAAGCTCTCCTCGCCAGATCCCAGAGCTCAGTCTCCAGCCTGAGCTCAAATGCCTACCCACAGTTAAGCAGCTCCTTAGCTTGAGTCCTGTGAGCTCGAGTCAGCTTACATGGGCTATCTGAAGGTGTTGAACTGCAGTGTAAACATACCCTTAGAGATATGACCATACACTCCTGTGCTGGTACTGTAGGTCCTGCATAAGATAAAGATGGAACAGAGGGGTCCAGAGATTGGCTACGGCCAAAAATACTCCAGAATCCTGGTCCAGACAAAAACAGTTTAATTGTGAAAACCATGCAGTATCAGTTGGAATACTAACACCACAAATTAGGGAAATTCTGGTTAAACATTGCCTTTAATAGCTCTGAATATGGAGAAAGGTCCCTAACACAATCTAGCCAAGAAAGAAAGGAACTGAGATGACTAAGGTTCATACAGCTCTTTTTATAGGTGTTTTCATAAACCAAAAGTAAGTTTTCTAAAATGAATAAAATTTACTTGAAAAATGGTATTAAAATGAAGCAGCAAAAAAGTAGTTACAATGTCATTACAAAATGTCAAAAACACAAAAGTAGTATTATCTGTCGGGGAAGGGAAAGTTTTCATTTCTGCAATCATCCTGCTAAGTTCAACTGAGAAAGTAAAGTAAAGCAGAGACTAACAATTCTTTTTGAAAGCATCTTCTTTATTCACTGAGGGTGCGTTTAGACTGCAGGGTTTTTTTTCGGAAAAATGGCTGTTTTTCAAAAAAAAAAAAAAACCAAAAAACCTTCACTTACATCCACACTGATATTGTGTTCTTTCAAAAGAAAATCGAAAGAACGCAGGGGTTTTTCCAATATTGGTAAACCATATTCTAGGAGGAAGAACGTAGTTTTCCAAAAGTGATCTTTTGGGAAAAGGCATGTGTGGATGTGGAAGAGGGAGTTTTTTGAAAAAGGAAGAAAGAGGAAAAAGCACAGGTGTCCTGGTGGCCATTCCATCCATAGTAATCACAGCTTAAATGCAAGATAGCGTCCACATTTAATGGATGCTATCTTTCAAAAAAGCAGATCGCTTTTTCCATGTGCTTTGGCAGTGCGGACGCTCTCTTTTGGAAGAAGTTTTTTTGGAAAAATCTCTTCTGGAAAAGCTTCTTCCGAAAGAAGCCTGCAGTCTAGACGTACCCTGAGACTGCAACATCTCTTCTGGCCTAGATTATTTATATACTATTTTCTTCCCCCACCATAAGTACAGATTGGACCTCCCTGGTTCAGCACCCTCAGGACCTGACCAGTCCTGAATGAGGGAATTTGCCGGACTATGGGAGGTCCCCTGCCACTGGCTTCCCAGCCCTGCCACTGGTTCCGCTTCCAGCCCCAGCTGGTCATCCTACCGACGGCCAAACCAGACTGCCTGAATCTGGCCCTGACTTGGTGGACTGTCATGCGGCCCCTGTCTCCTGCTGGGCTAGTCCTGCTGGGCTCCCAGCTGCCAGCCCTCCTGCTACCTGACTCCCGGCCATCAGGAGTTTCTGGCCCAGGAATATCCATAGTCATGGTTTAGGGAGGTGCAACCTGTAGTTTCATGACGATGACCATAATAACTAAAACCTAAGAGTGAAACTAACAAAATGGGTGAAAGACAAAAAACAGATTGCACCTACTTCAAATTACTGATCCTTGTTTCTGTAGTTTCTGTAAGCTTCTTTGTTTCTTCCTTCCACCGGTTTGTTGCTTTTTGCTGAGCCATCAACAGACGTCTTAATTCAACAGTGGAATTTTGATTAGTGACTTCCATCTCTTTCAGTCGAACTTCAAACCCATGTTCCTTCACTAAATGCTCATGTTCCATTGTGCTTATCTACAATAAAAAAGGCCACCAACAGACAATAAAAGTTGGCATCTTTAGCCCACGAATAACCCCCCCAATCATAGCTTTAACTGTGCATATAGAAATATGCTCATAAGACCAATTTAACACATAGTACAAATGGTAATAAAGGGCAGTGAAGACTATGATGCCTATTGTTTTATAAATTGAATATATGCTTTATCCTTCTCTCCTGAATTTGATAAACTGCTTGTATTCGTAGAAGGTAAGTTCTTTCGGTGCATTGTTACAAAAAGCTGTGAAAAAGTGTAGAGGGAAAATTATTCTCCTTAACCTCTGATGATAGGACAAGGAGCAATGGGCTTAAATTGCAGCAAGAGAGGTTTAGGTTGGACATTAGGAAAAAACCTGTCTAACTCAGGATGGTTAAACACTGGAATAAATTGCCAAGGGAGGCTGTGGAATCTCCATCATTGGAGATTTTTAAGAGCAGGTTTGACAAAAACCTATCAGGGATATTCTAGAAGGTGCTTGGTCCTGCCATGGGAGTGCAGGGCATTGGTCTTGAGGTCCCTTCCAGTTCTATAATTTTATGATTCTGTGTGCGGTTTTATGATTTTGTGTGTGGTGAGTGCCCTTGAGGGACACCACTATTTACCCCTCTACATTCTGAGAACTGACCATTTAATTCCTATACTTTGTTTCCTGTCTTTTAACTGGTTATCAATCCATGAAAGGACCTTCCCTCGCATTATAAAAGCTATCAAGGAAATTTTGAAAGATTCTGTTTAAGAAGTATCATTTAACTTATTAATAAGCAATGAATTAATTATCAGACAGAAAAAAAAGGCTACTTCACAAGTAAGGATTATTTGCAGGGCATAACTGAAAAGCATGACCTAAAAGTTGCCACTCTCAACCCTATTTTTTCTATTTCTTTTTAGAAACTTTTTTTGTATTTTATCTTTAGTAAGGACCCATTTAACCAAATAATTCCACACTGTTTTTGTTTTGCTAATACCTTTAACTTAGCTTTTTGTTGTGCATCTATGGCCAGTTTCCTCAAGTCATCTGCTTCTTTACGCAGCTGTTCATTTTCTTGTTGAAGTTTTAGTCTTTGTTCACTGATAGAACCAGAGTTTTCTCTTTCAGAATCCAGAATGCTTTGCAGCTTGCGAACCATTTCCTGGCAACGAGATATCTCTTCCTCAGAGCTGAAAAGGGAAAACAAATCTCACTAGATTACCAATTAAGGCGTTATGTCAAGTTCATTCTCCATTTTCCTAAAATTCCCTATCCTTTTAATTAGAACCTTTAATTGTATTATGAAGGCCAAATATTTACTTCTAAATAACTATGTCTTCTTCTTAAACACAAACCATCACATGTTAAATTAATTACATTAATTTGGATTTAGCCATGCAGCATCCAGGCTGAGAGATGCAGGAACACCACATTGGGATGAAATAGCCAACCGTGGTCACGTGACGGCAATTCTGGACAGCTAAGCAGTAACCAGGAAGACTGCACTGCAAGCTTACTAAGCATGCTGAACCAGTGCTGGCGAGGCCATGCAGAGGCACCCATAATAGTGTACGCTTTGTCTTCCTTGATATTTGCCAGTGCCCTGCTGATAAGCAGAATCAGCTGAAATATGTACATCAAGCTCCCTGATCATGAGAAGGAAGGTCCCAGAGAGCGATCACATGCTCAGACCTTGCCAAGAACAGAACTGATGGCATTTCTTGTTCTGTCTGGTGGTGAACTGGTCTACTTGGAGAGTTCCCCAACTGGAAGATTACGTAGGCTTCTTCTGGGTAGAATGACAACCCAGGAGAACTCCTTGCTGAGTTGGTCCATTAATGTATTCTTAGTACCAGGAAGGTGACAAACTTGAGGTAGATTTTGTGGCTGATGCTGAAGTCACATAAATGGAGTGCCTCTTGACAGAAAGCTGATGAGAGCACTGCCCCTTGCCTGTTGATGTAGAACATCAAGGTCATATTGTCTGTCAGGACTCACACTATGTTGCTGGAGAGGTGGGGCAGCAAGCCATCCAGACGGCTTTAAGTTCTTTCATATTTCTGGGCAACTTTGCCTCCTCTGGGGACCACATCCCATGTGTCTGAGTGTAGCCAAGATGTGCCTCCCAGCTGAGGTCCAAGGTGTCCAACACTAACTTGATGGAGTGGAGGGAGTTGTCAAAAAGGACCCCTTCCAGGTCTGTCCTGCAATTGATCCACCATCGTAGCGAGGCAAGTAACATCTAGGGAGCGGCCACAATCTTTTCCAAAGAGTCCCAGGACTGAGAGTAGACTGTTCCCAGCCACTGCTGCAAGGGCCACATATGGAACCTGGCATGGCTGCCAAGTGCACGCTGCCATGTGGCCCAGAAGATGCAGAGAGAACCTGGCCATAGTCAGAGGGAACGTGGAGACTTCTATGATGAGCTCCATCAATGTCTGGAACCCTTCCAGTAACAGGAATGCTCTGGCACAGTTTGAGTCGAGGACTGCCCCGATGAACCCTATCCTCTGCACCACCACTAATGTCAATTATGAATGACATATAACCTGAAGCACTGCAACATCCCTTTGGACTTGAGACATGGAGCTGCCCTTGACCAGCCAGTCAGCAAGGTATGGGTAAATGTAGATACCCCAGTACCAGAAGAAAGCAACTACAACAGACATATACTTAGTATATGTGGTTGGTGCTGTTCCCCAATTGAATAGGAGGACTACAAACTGGTAGTGAGGTGGCCCCAACTGTAACCTGGAGGAATTGTCTGTATCCTTGAAAGATTGCTTTGTGAAAGTATGTGTCTTTTAAGTACAGAATGGCAGACCAGTCTCCAGATCCAAGGTGGGAATGATAGAGGCCAGGGAAACCACGTGGAACTTTATCTTTATTCAGTGTACTTATTGAGGTCTTGCAGATCCAGAATACGCCATAGATCACCATTGGCCTTTGGGATCAAGAAGTAACAGGAAAAGAACCCCTTGTCCCTGAACTAGAGAGGATTTTTGTCCAATGCACCCAGCTGTAGTAACCCCTTTACATCCTGTATGAAAAGACTCTTGCGAGAAGAGTCCCTAAAGAAGGATGGGGAAGGTGGGTTGGAAGGGGGAGATAGAAAGGAACTGGAAGATATAACCCTGCTCCACTGTGCTGAGGACCCACTGATCCACCATTATAGCACTCTAAGCAGGGAAGAATAGGGAATAGCGTTTGGAAAACACTGGGAAAGGTGAATCCGGGGAATAGTCTACTAAGTTGCCTTCGGGAATACCTTCAAAACAACTGTTTGGCATGGTACAACCTTGCATGGTACTGGTTGAGCCCAATTGGACAGAAGGTGGAGGTGGGTGACTCCGGTGGTGCTGGTAGCTCTTGGCTCATTTGTGGGGCTGCTCCTGCCAATGCTGGCTCCCATAACCCTAAGACTGCTGCAGATTAAACTGCTTATGCACTGGAGCTGGGAGACACAGACCTAGCTCTTCTGGATAGTACAAGAGTCCATGAGACCATGCAACTTGCTGTCCGTCTGGTCTGCAAACAGGGCTTCGCCATCGAAGGGCAAGTCCTGCGTTCACTGCTGGGCCTCAGTGGACAACCCAGAGAGGAGCAACCAGGAGGCTCACAGCATAGAGATAGTGGAAGCCATAGTGCAGGTAGCAGCATGCACAGCATCTGATGACAACTGGCTATGGTCATGCCCTCACTGAAAATCACTCTGAACTCCTTCGAGGAAGCCTCAGGGACCCTTCGAACTTGGTCATGGCTTGTCACATATTGAAGCCAAATTGACCAAGCTGAAGGCTAGAAGATGAATAAACCGTCGGTGTGAAAAGATCGTCTTCTCAAGTAAGTCTATTGTTGGGGGTGGTTCCAGGTTGACCTAGCCCCTCCTTGTGGTTAACTGCATTGATCAAAGGAAATTAAGAACCAGAGTGAGTGCTGACTCTGTTAAGAGTGCTCTCATATGAATAGCGTGCGCCTTCCTCATCCTAGGTTTAAAGACTTGCAGATACAACACATGTCACTTGCATGGCCCTCACCTAAGCACCTTTGGCAGCAGGTATGTGGATCACTAATGGGCATCAGCCATTTGTGGCAATTGCACTGCTTAATGCCTGGCGATTGGAGTATGCCCCATTCCCCAGCTGAGCCCCATTTAGAACTAAGAACTTCAAAAACTACTACTAAGGATAACTAACTGTACAACAACTACCCACTACTATACTACTAGTTCTACTGAGTTCATATGAGCAGAGAATAAGACAATGCTAGCCAAAGCAGCAGAAAGTTCCAGCACTGTCTCTGGGGGCGAGATGGAACTGAGGATGAGGGATCCATCCTCTTTATATTGCAGCATGTGTGTGCTGCTCTCCTATGGATACTCTGGAGGGAAAAACTTCTGGCACCTGTGCATAGGGCGAGCACACATACCTTATAGGGAATGGACATGAGCAAAGAGCAAGCACTCAAAAAAGAGCCCATCCTGCTAGGTGCTGTGCAAATACAGACGGTATTACGTAGATGAATTCAAAACATGCTGCTGTATGCCGACTTAAAAAAAGAGAGATATTCTTTTGAATATTTTGCAAAAAATGGTTTTCCGAACAGATAACAATACAAATTAAAATGGGATTATTAGCCACAAAAATGGTTTCTATTTTTTTCCTTTGTAAGAGAACTACATTCAACTCTGATCTTGTCAAGAAAATCTCTTTAACTATAAAATGTCATCTTTACTCTAGAACACGCATGTCAAACTCAAAGCCTACTGAGGGCTGTACAAATGAAAACTGATAGCTTTTAGGGCCACCAAAGAAAATGTATTTCTATTGGAAATTTGTATTATAGATTGTGTTTTAGGTATATTTTATAATATTTTTTCAGGTCTTGTTTGAATATAATACAATAATTTGATGTGTAAAATTATTTGCTCAAATACAATTTTTAATTTAAATGTAAGGTACTTTTAAATTATTTTTATATGATACATAACTTGTTTTGTTGAAATAAAAACAAGTATAGACAGTGGTTAATCAAATAGAACAGGCTTCTGTGAAAATTTGAGATACTCTGTAAGTTTAATTATGTTTATACAAAATCTCATTCATGTGAGTGCAAAAATGAACATATATTTATTGATATAAAATTAAAATAATATGTTTTGTCATTTTATTTGGGAATAAATAAAAAACAAAATATTAAATAACTTTTTTTTATTCAGCATTGAGAAGCAAATACAACAGTAGCATAAGAATAAAATATAATAGTGTGAAAACTTCAAATTAAAACATGCAGCATTTCAGTCCTGAGTATTCTTTCCAGAGAGCAGGCACCGCTTTTAGTGATACCAGTTTTTCAATATTTGGCTTGCTATTTTGAGTTGATACTACTCTAATTACCGCTGATAAATGTCCGTCACTTAGCCTTGACCTTTCAGGTGTTTTGTTGGCTTTTATAAGCGAAAACAGCTGTTCACATAGGTATGTGCTACCAAACATTGACAATATTTTTTACGCAAATTTACCTACTTCAACAAATTGCCTGGGCACATATATGTAAAAATCAAGAATGCCAACTTCATTATATTTGTTTTTTAAGAAAGTCGCACTGAATTTCGGTAAGTTCCATTTGCATATTTCCTTCAGCCTTTTGAAAATCATAAGAAAATGGTGCTGTAAACAAGAACTTATCTTCACATGATTTGAAATCCTGGAATCTCTCCTTGAATTCACATCGTAGCAGTACAATATTTGATGCATAATTCGCAAAATGTGAACTGGAGTGTTTGCTTTTATGGTCTCAGCATGTAATGAAATGAATTAAATCTTGTAAAACTACATTTCCCAAAGACAAAGTCTGGTCATAAAAGCTTCTATACTGCCATAGATAGTAGTTACTACCTGGCACTTCCCTTGAAGTTTTAAATTCAGGTCACTCAAATGTTTGGTAATGTCAACTAAAAATGATAAATATCTTGTACCCAGTTATTGTTATTGATTAAGTCTGTGTCTTATCCTTTCATTTCAAAGAAAAGAATGATTTCTTCTCGTAGTTTCCAAAACCTCTCCAAAACTCTCGAACAAGAAAGCCAACGAATCCTCAGTATAGTATGGCAACCCTTCACACTCCATTCTAAACTCAATAATGATGAAAATTGACATTGTTTCAAACCATGTGCTCGGATAAAGTTTATACTTTTTTTCCCCACAAGTTTGAGCACATGCTCCAAGTTTATAACCTTTGAGTACAGCACTTCCTGATGGATTACGCAGTGGATATGGTTAAGTTTTATGTTTCTTGATGGTAGGTGTTTTTGTAATCTAGCCACAAAACTGCTTCTTTTCCCGGTCATCGAAGAAGCACCATCGGTTGTTATGGAAACCAAATTTGACAAACTTAAATTATATTTCTCCAAAAGTACAAACACGCAATTGAAAATGTCTTGGCCAGTTGTAGTGTCATGCATAGGCATGAGTTCAAGAAGCTCTTCTGTTAAATTGAAATCACCGTCACAAGCACGCAAGATAACAGTTAGGTGCGCAACACCACCAATATCTGTACTTTCATCAAGAGCAATTGAAAATGCTCCAAAAGTTGATGATTTCTCTTTTAATTGCTCACTTAAATCACATGCCATTTCATTTATCCTCTCTGCAACTGTGTTCCATGACAAAGAGATATTTTGAACACTTTCACATTTCCAGGACATACAATTTCAGCAGTTTTCACCACGCATGCTTTTATAAATTCACCTTCAGTGAATGGTTTTGACATTCACACTATTAACTCTGAGTAAACATAACTAGCTTTAACTGCAGCTTCACTGTCTCTTAATTTTTGTAAACACACTTTGCTACCTATTCAATGCTGTCTTTAATTCCAGTAACTTATCTTGCCATAATTTCCCTTCTAATTTTTTCGTACTTTTCTCGGTGGGTTTCATAATGCCGCTTGATGTTATACTCCTTTGGAACACTAGTAATTTGATAGCATGCTAAGCAGATAATCTTACCTTTCAGTTGAAAACAAAATAACAGTTCCCATTTATCCTGGAAAACATGGTGCTCATCCTCAGTCTTCCTTTTTATAGATCTACTACTTTCTGGTTTTGATAGTAACATTGCAAAGGACTTTTTATAGCATAAAAGGCATAACAATCCATGATGAACGAAAATCACAAACTGATGAACGTGGCACAGAAAACGGCACAGCGCAGCATTGCGTACTGGTGACGTAGAGTGGGGCACCAAAACTCTATCCATCCTACTCACACGTGCAAGTATGGCTTGGAATAAGATCATATGCCACCGCGGCATTGCCTGTGTGCAACTTAATAGCAGCTTACATCCTATACACATGTGCAACTTGAGAGTTTTTTCTTGGAAGGTCCCGCGGCCCTATACCTACTTTATAAACAATGTAACCAGGCGGGTCGCACTTAGATACTTTATAAACATGTAGTCATGGGATGCAAAAAAATTCAATCAGGCCGTATGAGGCCCCTGGGCTGCATGTTTGACATTCTTGCTCTAGAATATCATATAATGCTGCATAGCTTAAAAAAAAAAAAGAATGATTATGACAACCTACTATTTCTACTTATCGATAAGAACATGGAACAAAATACAAACACTAGACACAAGGCTTTTTAGATCAGATAGAAATATTGAATGAAATATTGATTAGAAGGACATATCAGCTACTTACTTCATCTCCAGTTGTTTAATTTTGTTTTGTGTTGTCTGTAGACACAGTTGAAGGTCATCTTTTGTACGTTCTGCTATCAGACACCTTTGGTGAAGTTCCTCCAGTTTTCTGTAATCACATTCACTTCCTCTACCTTCACGGTAAATCTGAAGGTCAGGTTTACATGTAAATCTCATTTTATCCCACAGATTTCTATCAGTATAGCATCTCTGCCTATATTAAGTTATCCATTTTCTTTTGTTTAAATTTCCATTATTGAATGTACTTACACCCTTTGAACCATTTTAACCAAGCCTTACTCGTACTTGTTTTTTATATCTTCAAAATAGTTATAAGCATTTATATTCACAGTTAGACATACATCCTGAACATAGATAATACAAATATGCTGAATATGTGCTGAAAAGCTAGTTAGGACTTTAGTAACATTCTCTAATAGTGGGGAGAGGAATAGCTCAGTGGTTTGAGCATTGGCCTGCTAAACCCATGGTTGTGAGTTCAATCCCTTGAGGGGGCCATTTAGGGATTTGAGGAAAATCTGTCAGGGATGGTACTTGGTCATGCCATGAGGACAGGAGACTGGACTCGGTTACTTTGCAAAGTCCCTTCCAATTCTATGAGATAGGTATATCTCCATATATTAAAAGCCATATTTTGCAGTTCAGGTACTGTAACTCCAAAATGTATTACAAATATAATATATATTTTTCAATTTCCTTCACTGGATTTATAATTAAACAAAATATAAAAACACAAAACCCACACCATTTTACTCAATGATACTGGTAAAAATGGTGAAATATAAATTTAAGACAATGCTACACAAGATAGGCAAGTTAAAATGTAAAATTGAGTATCTGCATTCTTACTTTCTCAAGTTCTTCTTCCACTGCTCGCTTCTCTCTAATGGCCCGTTCAATTTGGCTCTGCTTGTCTCCGCACTCCTACAAAGAAGTAGGGATGTTAAAATGTGTTTAAAATTACGTAATTTTGTAACTGCTGAAAATTTCAGCAGTTACATGCAGAAGAGAGAGAGAGGGGAGGGCACATCAGCTCCTGCCTGCCCCCCCTGCTGCTACCTCTGATATAAAGCAGCAGTGCGGGGGGAGGGGGCAGGAAGCTTCGCCGGAGCGGATACACGTGGTGAGCTGGCTCTCGCCTGCTCTCCCCCTGCTGCTGCCTCTGATATAGATGATACAAAGGCAGTGGGAGGCGGGGGGGAGGAATCCTGCATCCACCCATGCACATTAACCAATGAGCCCAGGCTCATCGGTTAGCTGTATTAATGGTTACACTTTCACATCCCTAATACAAAGCCAAACCATTTTTCAGGGTATTAAATACATCAAACCAAAAGATCAAGAATGAATGCTAAAAGAAAGTTAAGGCTGCTAAGAGAAAAACTCCAAAGTTAGGAAATACTAAAGCTAAAAAGTTGCTCATGCAAACTTAGTTCTCTTTATTACTGCATATGCATGGCCAAGCTGCCTGCTGCATGGAAATGGTGGACATCATGGAGCAAGCCACTGAGTCTGCCGCATCCGAAGCCACCTGCAGTGCCACCATGGCCACAGAGGAACCTTCCTTCAGAAGGACCTTGAACTCTTTTCGTAGGCCTTCTGGGAGGGAGGTCTCGAACTTTGTCATCGCCTACCACGTGTTCACTTCAATGCGGGCAAACAGAGCCTCGGGGTTCACCACCCTAAGTTGGAAGCTGGCTGAAGAATAAAGTTTCTGACCAAACAAGTCCAATCATATGGAGTCTTTATTCTTAGGAGTGGGGGTGGGCTGGCCCTGGCACTCCCTATGGTTTATCAATTCCACCACTAGGGAAGTACTCATGGTCCTTGACAGGGACAAAGTACTTCCGCTTTGCTATTTGCCCCACTATTGCCTCATCTGCTGAGGAGGAAGAAGCTTGACCTGACAGGCCTTCCTCTGGGGGGCGGGGGAGGAGGGATGAGAGTCAGTCACCCATCACATCCCCTGTCTGGAAGGGGACTGGTTCCGCTGTTTAGACTGGTTGCCCAAGAGGAGCTGGGGACAATGAGGAAGCTTACAATGCTACAGCCACCGAGTGATTAAGCTGAGGTTGAACCGGAAATCCCCAGGGGGTCGGTGAGCACTACTGAGCCTGCCACTATGACTGAGGCCACATGCCCTGCGACACCACTCTGATAGTGAGGAGGTAGGCCACTACAACCACAAGTATCTTTGAAAAGACTCTGGGCACTCAAGACAGATGGAAGGGTAAAACTCTGTACTGGAAGTGCTCGGCTCCAATGACAAATCTTAGGAAACACCTGTGAGCCGGATGGATTGTGACATGAAAGTAGGCGTCCTGCAGGTCGAGGGACACAAACCAATTCCTATTGTCCAGAGCTGGGATAATAGATGCTAAGGTCACCATCTTCAATCTCTGTTTGCGCAGATGTTGGTTGAGATGGCAGAGGTCTAAGATTGGCCTCTAACCACCTGACTTTTTCTGGGTAAGAAAATAATGAGAATAAAATCCCTTGCCCCGAACTCTTCGAGTACTCTCTCTACCTCTCAGATGGTAAGGAGGTATAGGACCTCTTGCCTCAGAAGAGTCTCATGAGAAGGGTCCCAGAAGAGGGACAGGGAGGGTGGGGAAGGAGGAGGGAGTGAAGTGAAGGGAATCGAGTAGCCGGATGTTACTAGCTTGAGGACCCACCAATCGGTGGTGATGGAGGCTCATCGTTGTTGGAATGGTCTTAGACGGTGATGAAACAACCTGGCCTCTTCGCGTTGATGACAGATGAGAGGAATGGTTTGCAGGCCCTTGACAGGCGTGTCAAACTTGCTGCTGGTTATTCTGTTGGTTAGACATCCTCTGGAGGCGTCGTTTCTGTGGGTGCTGTTTGGTACGATGCTGGTCAAACAGTCTATGCTGAGGTGCAGAGTAAGAGAAGGGCCTGTGCCTCTGGTAAGGAATATAACGTTTGCGTCTGTATGGTGGTGTACATGCCCAGTGTTCTTAATGTAGTTCTTGAGTCCTTGCTGGAGGGGAAGACTTTGTCGATTTTCTCTGCAAATAGCTTTTGTCTATCGAAGGGGAGGCCTTCCACCTTTGATTGTAATTTTTTGGGTATTCCCTGCAGACAAACTATGAGGCCTTACACATTACCACTGAAGTTGCAGTGGACTGTGCGACTGTGTCGGCGATGTCGAGCGCGATCTGCAGAGCTGTATGGGAAGCGGTGTACTGCTCCTGTACCACAGATTTAAGAATCGGAGTTATGATTTGCCAGGAGAGCCACATAGACGGCCATTCTCAAAGTCAGAGAAGCTGACAAATAAACTTTCCTGCCAAAAAGGTTGCGGGAAGAAAGTATTTGGTATCGGCCCTCTTTTTGGTTGCAGGGGCAGAAGCCGGTGTTTGCCAAATATTATCCACCACTTCTAAAACAGCCTTGTCAAAGTGGCAAAGCGACCTTGTATTTCTGAGAGGGCTGCAAATTTTTTAAAAGATGGTGCTGCTTTTCCTGTACTTCCATGAGCTGCACCTCCTGACTGCCCACAACCTGCTTGAAAAGGTCCTGAAATTTTCGGAGGTCAGCAGTCGGTGATGAATCTTCTGGAAATACCGCCCCATCAGAAGAAGACAGGAATGGATCCATCGGAGAAACAAACTGCGGTTGTTCTTGGTTGGAGAGATGACCCTCCTCAAGCTCAGAATGTTGGGAGTGCCTGGGATGTGCTTTGGGTAGGAGTGGGTGGTCTTGTGTCAGCAGAGGTGGGCAAATTAGTATGGCCACGCCTGGGCTCCGATTGGTAGCAACAAGGTGACCAATGGCAGAAATGATGCCGTGAGGTGTGATGTGTAGGGTGACAGTGTTCATAATAGCTATGACCATGGTGACAATTATAGTAACATCTGGCAGATGAGTATATGCTCCTACCGTCGTCATGGTAGCAAGTGAACAGAGAGTGAGCGTGATCTAGATGATCTGGATCGGCGTCTTGCCGGCATAGGAGATAAGGATGTATGCCGGTGCCTATAGTAATAATGGGGTGAAAGAGAACTGCGTGCCAATGAGTCCCGGTATTCTATTGTAGTTCGATGCTGTGGCAGGCCCACAGCTGGAGCCGATGGAGCTGGTGAAGGGGAAAGAGGCTCGGGAGAAAATGTGATATGCTCTGGACTGGGGGAAGGAGTGATGACCCTTCGTGATTTATGGTGGGCCTTTGACGGTGCCAACAATTGCGCTAATGCTGACTGGTCTATAGGCTACATACAAGGTGTGGTCAATGCAGGTGCCGGTGCTGGCTGCATTGCTGGAGACGGTGCCAGTGTTTACTCTGCTGGCGGTGCCGATCGTGCCAACTACACTGGCGGTGCCACTGCAATTGTAGGTGCCGAATCAGGCCCCCGAGGCTGGTAGCAGTGCCGTACATGACGCCGGTGCTGCTGGTGGTGATTTTCATGGTAGACTTGGCCCTGGTGCCGACGTGCTATGGCTTGGTTTCACTTTCTCCAGACAGCAAGTAGGAGTCATCCCTGAAGTCCCCAGCTTATCTCTGATGCTAACATGGGTTGGTGGCAGCGAGCAAGTTGGAGAGGGCCTCTTTTTCACGAAAGTACGAGGCACTGGCAAGATGGCCTGTCACTTCTCGGCTCTAAGAGAGTCCGATCTGGGCAGGGATGGCTCAGTCTGTGAAGGCTGTAGTGCTTCATTAAATAAAAGCATTTTGAGCCTCATCTTCCTGTCCCTTCTTGCTCACGCTGTTAACTTGGAGCAGTGAGGGCAGTTTTGCAGGATATACCCCTCACCTAGGCACCTAATGCAGTGGGAGTGCCCATCTGAAGTGGGCATAGGTTCCTGGCAAGTGCCACATTTTTTTTAAAACCAAGTGATCCCGGCATTGTTCTTCCTCAAGTGATTTTCTCTTCTTTCTTTTGTTAAACGCGCAGTACTGCAACGTCCGTGTATCCTCTTTTTTTTTTTTTTTTTAAAGCGGCTATAAACCTACTGCTAAGATTAACCAAACTAAGACTAACACTACAACTAACTATCGAACGATTAACTAACAACTATTTAACTTCTGACAGGATCTGACGAGAGGGAGCTCACTCCGTCTGTAACCGAGGAAGGTTAGGAGGAACTGGTGGGAGCCGGACCACGCGCTCTAAGAAACGGCGCAAATGGCACAAAGTGTCTGATGCGCGGTCTAGCAACCACTGCTGACAAATCTCCGATCTGCGGTGTATCAGAGGCAGCAAGGGTGGGAGAGGCAACACAGAGCCGCCTTTCCCCTCAGGCTGCTGCCTTGGATAGAGAAGCAACAGCGCGGGAGGTGGAGGGAACAAGCGGGAGCCGATACACATAGGGAGCAGGGTCCCACAAAGCCACCTGTTCCCCGCCCTCCCCGCCTTGTTGCCTCAGATAGAGAGAAGCAACCATGGGGACGGGAGACCAGACAGGAGTCAGTGCTCATGGGGAACAGGCATGAGCACCGGGTACTGCCTGCTCCCCGGGTTACAGGCAAAAATCCAGTGGTTACACGTTTACACAAATACATGTTTGCTAACATCCCTAGTGGAGATCTGTTTCTCTCATGGGAAAATGTCTGATAATTGCAAAGTATTATAGGTTATTAGTCTTTTTCTATGAAGTATCTTACACATGTGTATCCTGTACAAACACAGACTAGTTCTTGCTGTGGATGGCTCCTTTGCCTCTTCACCTGAGTTGTATCTTTTGTATTGCATTCCCTAAGAAGTACAATACAGAATCTGACCCATTATTCATTTCCTTGGCAAGAAATGGAAATTTTATCACTTCTAGTATTTTCTTATATCATTCATGCTGCTCTAAACTTTTTGTCCCAATATGAGACACAGACGAGCAGAAAAATTCAGAGTATATGGGAACACTTCTCATATAAATCTGTTAAATCATTCAACTCCCTCTGTTTGATTACATGATGTATGATTCATTTGTACAGTTACCCATGGATCAGTATTACAGTATGCTCCGAACTCTCAAGAGAAATAATTAGCCAATATCTGTGTCTTCAATGACAGAGCAATTTACTGGCATGTAAATAGTAATACTTAGGGATGATCTATTAGAACTGTGTCCAATTTAAACTCAAACCACATCCTTATGGGATAAGACAGATATAATGAGCACTACTGAAATCTTTCTTGAGAGATACTCTATTCATTATTGTATATACAGCAGATCTACATGAGCAGAGAAAGAAAAGGGTACAAATAATGACTGAATTAATTTATCTTTAAGAATAGCTAGTTGCAAATAGGGATGTTAGCTATCAGTTAACTGAATAGTCGACTAACGGCATGAATTCTTAGTGGCTAGTCGATTATTTTATAGTCCCCGGGAATGGGACCAGCAGCCAGTGCAATCCAGCCCCACTCCCGGGGAGCCCCCTGCCACCCTGCACTGCTGCCCTGTATCAGAGGCAGCAGCACGGTGTGCCAGGTGGGAGCCCGTCCACTAGGGGAGACAGTTTAAATACCAGCTCCCCTCATGGACTGGCTGCCTGCGGCCCCGTGCTGCTGCCTCTGTTACTGAGGCACCAGCGCAGGGTGGCAGCAGCCCCTGTCCACGGGGGGATCTGAGCTGCCCCCAGACAGAGGCTCCTGCTAGGGGAGGGAGTGGGGGGAGGCTGCTGCGAAGCAGCCTCTGTCCACGGTGGGGCTGGTGTATCCCCCCTGCAGACAGGGGCTGTAGCTGGAGCAGCCTTTGTCTGTGGCCAGCACCAGCACCACCACAGAGAGAGACAGCTTCGGGACAGCAGCCGATCCATGGGGAGTCCTAGTCCCCCATGGACAAGGGCTGCTGCCAGAGCAGCCTCTGCCAATAATGAGCCTGAGACGCTAAGGTGGCACTGTGGAGCCAGTGTTGGGGGGGGACTGCCTTTTAAGCCAGCTCCCCCCAACATCGGCTCCTGCTTCCTCCCCAACCCTTGCTGCCAAGGTGGGGGGCGGGGGGCAATGTGAGTAGTCGACTAGATAAACCAATAAGCCTACGTTTATTGATTGACTATTTGACTACTTGTTCATATCCCTATTAGAAATACCTTCCATTCAGTTCATGTAATGTAGAACACAAAAGTAAAAGAAGCTATAGTTAACCTCTAAAAATTGTAAGTAATTCCTTTTGTCCAAAAGTTTTAATTTTCAACAGAGAACTTACTAAAAGAGAATTCCCCATTCGCAAAATTGCTTATGAGTGATAGTGTAAATTTGTCAGTCCTACTAAAAGTCTAAAATATTTTTTCTTATAAGTCAGTTTACAGTGCACTACTTTTATAAGAATCATATCTAGTCCAAATTATTTGATTTTTAAAAGTGGATGGTTCGTAACAGTGGAGTATTTTAGCTCATATGGGAATAACTTTTTCAGTGGTTTTGATCACTGTATGCAGTTGTTTCTTATGTCATTGCTTCTTATAAACAGAATGCACTGTAATAGATAAATACAAATGGACATATGTCAATGTAACAAAAAGGTATTCAAAAATTTTCTGACCAATAATAGCTATTTTGAACACAGTCCAGAACATACCATTTGAAGAGCAGAAAGTTCTTCTGTTAATCGAGATATCTGTATATTGTAATGTTTCCTTGCATTCTCTACCTGCAATTAAAAAGATATTTTACTAAATCTACACATACTATTTTTCTATCCTATGATGCATGTTTCTGCGACTGGAACTGCTGACAGATACGGACCATTACTGTACACTAACATGAAATATGGCTTTTATCCATGGAATACTGATGCTAAATAACCTGTGCCCTGGTATTTCTGAGAAGATGTTTAATAACAAATTGCCTCTAGAGAGGAAACTGTGAGATTCCTCAAGAACACTGTATTAGAGTTAAAAATAAATATACTAAGATAACACAAACAAAAGGGTATTTTTCAATACTTTGTCCTCTAGATTTTAGAGGAAAGAGAAAAGAGACTGAGAAAGTAGTTAAGGGTAATGAGAACAAAAGTTCTCCTTGGCCTCTGAGGATAGGACAAGAAGCGGTGGGATTAAATTGCAGCAAGGGAGGTATAGGTTGGACATTAGGAAAAACTTCCTGCCAGTCAGGGTGGTTAAACGCTGGAATAAATTGCCTAGGGAGGTTGTGGAATCTCCATCTCTGGAGATATTTAAGAGCAGGTTAGACAGACACTAGTCAGGGATGATCTAGACAGTGCTTGGTCCTGCCATGAAGGCAGGGAATGGACTCTCAAGGACCCGTCCAGTTCTAGTATTCTATGATTCCATGATATATAGGATTCTATTATATACGGGAACTAAGGACCTAGCAGGATCCACTTGTGGGAGATGGCTAGATATGTGTATATGTGACAGAGGAAAATGTTACACGTGGGGGAACCCCAAGTGGTTGATGTTAATTAGTCAATCAACTCTCAGGCTGCTGGAAGTGGGATTGACCTGGGATGTATATAAAGGCAGAGCCAGCTTATTCCAGAAGAATGGTAAAACTCTGGGTGCCAAAGAAATTTTTATAAGATACTGAGTGTCTTCAAAAAGAAGTCCATATGGAAGTGTCAAAATAGCATATATCTAGAATGACTAAAAACAAAACACTTTGGTATGACAATTCACTTTTATACTAGTGTTGTTCAATTTAAAGTACTACATGTATAAGATATACATATTTTCCATAGAATATCCTTATAGATACTTTTATTCCTCTTGTTCATTTCCCCTTCCATATACTATTCTTATCCTCAGTACACTACTCTTTATCTCTAATTGGCTTAGGAGACAAGTATCATTCCCTACAAAGAAACTGCCAGTATAGCTCTTAAATTCAGTAATTGGGTGTAATCAATAGAATCGCTATGGATAGTAATTCCATGCTCCAATAATAAGAAATTAGCAGTAGGGATATATTATCGACCACCTGACCAGGACAGCGATACTGACATTGAAATGCTGAGGGGAGATTAGAGAGGCTACCAAAATAAAGAACTCTATAATAATGGGGGGATTTTAATTATCCCCATATTGACTGGATACATGTCACCTCAGGAAGAGAAGCAGAGATAAAATTTCTCAATAGCTTAAATGACTGCTTCTTGGAGCAGCTGGTACAGGAACCCACAAGGGGAGAGGCAAGTCTCAATTTAGTCCTGAGTGGAGCACAGGATCAGGTCCAGGAGATAACTGTTACAGGACCGCTTGGGAATAGTGACCATAATATAACAACATTTAACATTCCTGTGGTGGGAAGAACACCTCAGCAGTCCAGCACTCTGGCATTTAATTTCAAAAAGGGGAATTACACAAAAATGAGGAGGTTAGTTAAACAGAAATTAAAAGGGACAGCGATTAGAGCCAAATTCCTGAAAACTGCATGGAAACTTTTTAAAGACACCATAATAGAGGCCCAACTTAAATGTATACCCCAAATTAAAAAACATAGCAAAAAAAAAAAAGAGTCACTGTGGCTTAACCACCATGTAAAAGAAGCAGTGAGGGTCAAAAAGGCATCTTTTAAGAAGTGGAAGTCCAATCCTAGTGAGATAAATAGAAAGGAACATAAACACTGTCAAATCAAGTGTAAAAATGTAATAAGAAAAGCAAAAAAAGATTTTGAGGAACAGCTAGCCAAAAACTCAAAAAGAAATAAAACTTTTTTTAGTACATTAGAAGCAGGAAGCCTTCTAAAAAACCTGTGGGTCCCCTACACGACCGAGATATAAAAGGAGCAATCCAGGACGATAAAGCCATTGCGGAGAAACTAAATGATTTCTTTGCTTCAGGTCTTCACGGCTGAGGACGTTAGGGGAGATTCCCAAATCTGCACCGTCCTTTGTGGGTGGTGAACTGTCCCAGATTGAAGTGTCAGAGGAGGTTTTGGAACAAACAGAAAAAACTTAATGTTAACAAATCTCCGGGACCGGATGGCATTCATCCAAGGGTTCTAAAAGAACTCAAATGGGAAATTGCTGAACTATTATCTGTGGTTTGTAACCTATTCTTTAAATCGGCTTCCGTACCTAATGACTGGAAGGTAGCTAACGTGACACCAATATTTAAAAAGGGCTCTAGAGACGATCCTGGCAATTACAGACCGGTAAGTCTAACTTCAGTACCGGGAAAATTAAAACAATAGTAAAGAATAAAATTGAGAGGCACGTAGAAGAACATAATTTGTTGGACAAAAGTCAACATGGTTTCTGTAAAGGGAAATCATGTCTTACTAATCTATTAGAGTTCTTTGAAGGGGTTAACAAACATGCAGACAAGGGGATCCAGTAGATATAGTATACTTAGATTTTCAGAAAGCCTTTGACAAGGTCCTCACCAAAGGCTCTTGTGTAAATTACATGGCCATGGGATAAGAGGGAAGGTCCTTTCATGGATTGAGAACTGGTTAAGAGACAGGAAACAAAGGGTAGGAATAAATGGTAAATTTTCAGAATGGAGAGGGGTAACTAGTGGTGTCCCCCAAGGGTCAGTCCTGGGACCAATCCTGTTCAACTTATTCATAAATGATCTGGAGAAAGGGGTAAGCAGTGAGGTGGTAAAGTTTGCAGATGATACCAAACTGTTTTGGATAGTCAAGACAGAAGCAGACTGTGAGGGACTCCAAAAAGATCTCACCAAACTGAGTGATTGGGCAACAAAATGGCAAATGAAATTTAATGTGGATAAGTGTAAAGTAATGCACATCGGGAAAAATAACCCCAACTATACATACAGTATGATGGGGGCTAATTTGGCTATGACAAATCAGGAAAGAGATCTTGGAGTTATCGTGGATAGTTCTCTGAAAACTTCCACACAGTGTGCAGCGGCAGTCAAAAAGGCAAATAGGATGCTAGGAATTATTAAGAAAGGGATAGAAAATAAGACACAAAATATCTTACTGCCCCTGTATAAAACTATGGTACGCCCACATCTTGAATACTGTGTACAGATGTGGTCTCTCACCTCAAAAAAGATATTTTGGCCTTGGAAAGGGTTCAGAAAAGGGCAACTAAAATGATTAGGGGTTTGGAACGGGTCCCATATGAGGAGAGGTTAAAGCGACTGGGACTTTTCAGTTTAGAAAAGAGGAAACTGAGGGGGGATATGATAGAGGTATATAAAATCATGAGAGGTATGGAGAGGGCGAATAAAGAAAAGTTATTTATTAGTTCCCATAATAGAAGAACCAGAGGACACCAAATGAAGTTAATGAGTAGCAGGTTTAAAACTAATAAAAGAAAGTTCTTCTTCACACAGTGTGTAGTCAACCTGTGGAACTCCTTGCCAGAGGAGGCTGTGAAGGCTAGGACTATAATAGAGTTTAAAGAGAAGCTAGATCATTTCATGGAGGTTAGGTCCATAAAAGGCTATTAGCCAGGGGATAGAAATGATGTCCCTGGCCTCTGTTTGTCAGAGGCTGGAGAAGGATGGCAGAAGACAAATCACTTGATCATTGTATTCGGTCCACCCTTTCTGGCGCACCTGGTGCTGGCTATTGTCGGCAGACAGGCTACTGGGCCAGATGGACCTTTGGTCTGACCCAGTACTGCCGTTCTTATGTTCTTAAAATCAGGTGCCACTGCGTAAAGATGTGTTTATAGCGTTCTCTCTTCTCCAACATACACATTCTGTGTCTTCCATGGAATGAGCAGCAAGGCTTTAGGTGCCCTATGAAGTTTGGAGGGGCTATAAACATTTTTAGCTTTCATAAATAAAACATTAATACATTAGAGTGTAATTATTAGCTACCTATTGATTACCAGCAAAAAGCTGTCATTATCCAGAAATTGCCAGTAAGTGTAAGGCAGGTTTATGGGAATGCAGCCAAGAGAAGAAGCTCTGGGGTATGCTTTCTGTGGCTGCAGCCCTGCAAATCTGTCTGTGGCTGGTGCTTGGCATGACCCAGTGCATCATTTCCTTGCCACAGCTCTATAATTCTTCCTTTTCTACCTGAAATCAATTAAAGAACTCCAAGCAGAGGGAAGGGAGGGAGGGTAGTGGAGCACCCACAGGGACACACATCTTGAAGAAACATCATTACTGCACAGGGTGAGTAACTTCTTCTCCATTGAGTGGTGTCCCTGTGGGTGCTCCATTTAGATGACTTAGCAGCAGTATCCACCAGATGGTGGTGGGCATTGGAGTAATTTATGTAGTGGAAGGACTGCATCTGCCAGAGATGTGGTGGGTATGGGTCTTTTCAGTAGGGTGGAATGTTGTGTGAAGGTGTGATGGGAGGACCATGTAGCTGCTCTACAAATGTCTGCCAACGGTATGTTATGTAGGAAGGCTGTTGTTGCGGCCATTGCGCATGTGGAGTGAGCCCTGATAATCTGTGGTGGCTGCTTCCCACAAAGTTCATAAACTGTGTATATGCAGCTAGCAATCTATTTGGATATATGTTGTGCCAAGATGGCTATTCCTCTATATGGCCCAGACCAAGAGATGAACAGTCTGTCTGACTTTCTGGTCTCTTTGGTTCTATCAAAGTAAAACCCAATAGCTCGTCTTGCATCCAATGTGTTCAAGATGGACTCTTTAGAGAAGGTATGAGGTGAAGGGAAATATGAAGGTAAGTATATGGGTTTGTTTAGGTGGAAGTCAGACATGACCTTGGGGAGGAACTTGGGGTGGGGCCTTCTTTATATAACTTTATCCTTAGTAAATGTAGTGAAAGGTGGATCGGCCAGGAGGGCTGCAATTTTGCCTACATGTTTTGCTGATGTTATTGCCACTATGTAGGCCACCTTCATGGACAGGTACTGTGGGGATGTAGTGGCTAGTAGTTTAAAAGGTGGCCTGGTGAGTGTGTCGAGAACAAGGTTCAAGTCCCAATGTGGCACCGGGGGGAGTTTCAGAGTTTTGATATTTCAGGTGGCATGTTTTGCTGTGGTGTTGCATTAGGAGATGCGGTACCATGGGTGAGGGGAATCGGTTAATTTATTGAAAGGTAGTGCAGATAGGGGAACTAGGGTTGTCTAGGCCTGGCAGGCGCTATCAGAAATACTGTGGCCTGGTCGGAGCATATCTTGTTGATCACTCTGGAGAAGAGAGAGATTGGTGGAAAAGTGTAGAGTAGGGAGTGGTCCAGGGAATGGTGAAGGCATCCCCCTCCAATCTCTTGCACTGCCCTGCTCGGGAGCAGAACCTGTGACCTTTGCAGTTGAGTACTGTTGCAAATGTACACTCGTGTTGTTCTGAAAAGTGTCTGCTCAGTTTTTCAGCCCTTGCATTCTGCTGTCCTGGTATATATGTGGTAGTTAGAGTTATATGGTTCCTGATATACCAGTTTCAAAATGTGATTACTTCTGCACATAGCGAGCATAATCGGGCACCCCCCCGTCGATTGACGTAAAACATGGAGTGTATTGTCCATGAGTACATCAATAGTTTCCCCCTTTATCAGGGAAGGAAGTAAGCACATGCTCTGCGAATGGCCCTGAGCTCCAGGATGTTGATATGAAGGTTCATCTTCCATGGGGACCATCTGCCCTGTACTGACATTGTGCCACAATGGGCTCCCCAGCACAGAAGTGATGCATCCATCATGATCGCTACTGACGGGTCTGGGCGATGGAAGGGTATACTGGCCAGTAGCTTGGTTGGAGAAGTCCATCTGTCAAGAGACTGTAGAAATGGCAGTGGAAGCGTGAGGCGCTTTGAGAGGCTGTGTCGATTTGGAATGTAGACAGTTGGAAGCCAATACTGTAGTCAGTGCATATGTAGCCTCGTGAATAGGACTACAAAGGTTGTAGCTGCCATGAATCCCAGTATTTGGAGACACGTGTGGGCTGTGGTCAAGAAAGTATGCTTGACCCCCCCCCCCAAGGTTGCATAGCACCTTGAATCTTTGTGATGGCAGGTAGGCCCTTGCTGTCACTGAATCTAGAAGTGCCCCAATAAATTCTATCTTTTGAGTAGGCTATATGGTGGACTTCTGGATATTGATAAGTAGGCCAAGTCGGGAAAAGCATTCTCTGGTAGTGGTTGTCATGGCTAGAGTTTGTTGATGTGTGGATCCCTTGATCGAACAGTCATTGAGGTAGAGAAAGATTGTGACATTTTGTCTTCTGAGAAAGACGCTAGCTATTGTCACAGCCTTCGAGAACACTCGAGGGGCTGAGGAAAGACCAAAGGGGAGGACCCAGTATTGGTAATGATCTTGACCTACCACAAATCTGAGAAATCTCTTGTGACCAGGATGGATGGTTACATGAAAATATGCATCCTGAAGGTCGAGGGCGGAGAACCTGTCCCCTTTGTCCAGTGCGGGTATGATAGTTCTAAGGATCACCATTCTGAATTTTCTGTTGAGGATAAACTTGTTGAGTTTCCTGAGATCCAAAATTGGTCTCAAGCCCCGTTTTCTTGGCTGTTAGGAAATAGTTGAAATAGAACCCTCTTCCCCAGTGTTCTGTGGGAACCGGTTCTGTTGTCCCTAGGTAAGTAGCTTTTGTATTCTGCTTATAACAGGGGCTTGTGAGATGGGTCTCTGAAGAGGGACAGGGTAGGGGGATGGTAGGTGGTATAGAAGATGTAAAGGGGATTGTGTAGCCCGATTTGATAATCTCCAGGACCCACTTGTCTGTAAGTAATGTGGGCCCATTCTTGGTAGAAGGGTCTCAGGCAGTGATGGAAGGTGATATATGGATGCACTAGATCTACGGGCTGGTTGCTCAGACCCCCAACCAAGAAATTTGCTGTTTGTGTGAAGTCGACTGAGCATTAGAGACTGATTCTGCTGAGTCCTCCTCCTGTTGGAGCATTGCTTGGGCCTGTTGTCCTATGGCCTCTGCTGTTGTCTAATAGTTGTAGTCCCTTAGCCTTTGGTAGGGGATGTATTTGCGTCTCATAAGGTGGAGTGTACATCCCCGGAGTGCAGACTGTGGTATGAGAGTCCTTCAGTGAGTGTTGCACTTCATCTGTCTTTGTGGTGAACAGTAGGTATCTATCAAAGGGGAGATCCTCCACCTTAAATTGTAATTCTTCTGGGACTCCTAATGATTGTAGCCAAGGGTATGTCTAGATTACAGGCTTTCGTCGACAAAGAGTGTCTAGACTACATCCAGTTCTGTCGACAAAGCAAGGTGCTTTGTCGACATGAGAGTGTAGACGCAAAGGACAGTGTAGATGCAATAACGTCTTCTGTTGAAAGAACTCTGTCGACCAAAGGCGTTATTCCTCGTAGAATGAGGTTTACTGCCGTCGACAAAACTGCCAAGTTCTGTCGACGTTATGTCCACTTTTGTGGGGGTATTGTAGTCGGGGGTAGTGTAGATGGGGGATATAGTTTTGTCGACAAAAGTCCACTTTTGTCGACAAAACCCTGTAGTCTAGACACACCCCAAGAGACCCTATGCATTACTATTGTGGTAGCTGTGGCCCTAGATGCTGTGTCAGCCACATACATTGCAGTCTAGAAGGCAGTTTTTGCTATGGATAGGCCCTCCTTGATAATGGACTGCAGGTGTGGTCTCTTGCTCTCAGGAAGATCCTGTACCAGATCCTGTAGTCTAGAATAGTTGGCGTGATTGTAGTTAGCCAGGAGGGCTGTGTAATTAGATATCCTAAATTGGAGGGTGGCAGAAGAGTATACCTTCAGGCCGACGATATCTAGCTGCTTATGTTCCTTGTCCTGAGGTGTAGATTTAAATTGTGGGTGTTTGGACTTGTGATTAACTGAGTCTACGTCTAGTGAATTTGGTTGGGATGTGAGAAGAGGATGTCTATGCCTTTTGCTGGGACACAATATTTTCTGTCTGCTCTGTGATTGGTTGTGGGGGGGAGGCTGGAGTTTGCCAAAGCACCTCTGATGGTTCCAAGATAGCCTTACCCATTAATGAAGCTATCTTTGAGGATGCCGTCGGTTGCAGTATCATGAGTAATTTGTATTGTTTGTTTTGAACCTCTTTGAGTGTAATGTCCTGTGATTGAGCACTCATTAAAATAATTATTGGAATTGTTTTAGGTCGTCTTCTGGTGGAGAGGGCAATACCTGGAAATCTGCCTCGTCTGATCTAGTGGATCTGGGATCATGTGAGGAGCTCTCCGAGTCCGAGCGAGGTAAGTTGTTATTGTCATTTGAGTAAAGTCTGTGTTATCACTGAGGGTGGGTGAGATGGCGAGGAATGCGCAGATATAGGCAGGGTGCATGTAGCCGTGTGTTTTGGCAATGCACGTGATGTATCTCTTGGGCGTTAGGTATGGGAGGAACGTGATCGATACCCATGGCATTGTTCCCAAGGGGGCCACTGAGTCTGAAATTGTTGTGAAGGTTAAGCCATGGGAGGTGTGACGGTTGTAGAGAATGATCTCGATAGGAGTGCCAGGAAGCCACTAATCCCAATGGGGATGACTAACACAACGAGAATCTATTCTGTTGCCCGCTGCCGTACTTGGATCATGGTGACAGCAGCGTAGGAGAGTGGGGAGCCCTTTCCGGCATGTGCCTGTGCAAGCTGGCATGAGACAACACTGGGGAGCGTGGTGAACAGTGATGTACCTGACTGTGGGGATTTTTGTAAATGACATATTTCGTGACGCTTTCTTGTGCTCTGGTGCCGGAGCGCGTTTGGGTTCAGGCTCCCCAGGAACGGCTTGTTCAGGCAGTGCAGAGATGCCTGTGGGAGCCGGCGGTGGTGGCATTTGAGGCTTTGTCGGTGCCATTGCATTAGCGGCACCAACAGGAGCTGATCTCTGAGGCTCTGACTCCGCTCTCTTAGCTGATATGGTCCTGCATTTCTCTGCGGTGCTGGAGACTGATGGCACTGGGGAATGGGAGGCTTGGGGAGCATACCGGGGAAGCTTGTGAAACTTGAAAGCCTATGGTGGTTACAGGGTGGTGAGACAGCCCTGTCAACAGGCTTTTGTTGCTCCCGTGTCTCTTCAAACATACCCCCCCGATGGTTGTAGGGATGTCTACCAGAGGAAGTTTTCAAGCCACATTTCACAGTCTTTTCTGGCTCTGGCTGTCATATTTAGGCAATGCAGGCACTTATGTACTGCATGAGTCTTTCTAAGTCATTTAATACAGAATGCATATCCATCTGAAATAGGCATTAAGTCCCGGCATAAGTCACATTTCTGAAAGCTGGGAGAGCCCCGCATGTTGATGGGAAAAAAGCCATGGCAGCAGTTTTTGTTTTTTGGGGGTTGTTGTTGTTTTTTTTTTTTTTTTTTTAAAGTAAACTTTGAAAACTGTCATTGACTGACTAAAACTATGAATTATTACTAAACTAACTATGCTATGTTTGTTTTCTGTCAGAAAAGGAGAAAGTTGGAAAAATAGCCTGTGAGTATCAAAAGGTAGATTCCTTTACAAGATATCACAGAACATTCACAGAACATTTTGTGAGCATGGTATGAATGAATGGTAGAGTTCAGCTTTGAACAGTTACAAGTACAGTCTCTCCCCACTCACTCCTTTTACCTTCCTCTTTATATTCAATAACTGTGTTACCTCATTTACTTTCTTCATCTATTATCTTCCTCCCTCTTATCAAAAGCTGCTTCCTTTCCCCTCACACATCTTACCTCTCACCAGCAGAATGGGAAGAGAGCCTCTTTCTCCTAAAATAGAAGCCTAGCTCCACCACTGCCTCTTGACATATTACTCAGTTCAAGATTTCTGTTCATTCGAATGTGTGTTATAGTTGTTCTTGGCTTACTAATACTTCAAAATGAAAAACAGAATTTCTTACCCCTCTAGCAACTATGGTACTTTGAGATGTAGCAGTCTATGTGGATCCCACAGTAAATGAGTGTGCCTCGTGTATGCAACATTGTATTTTATTTTTTATAGGGTCTGTCAGGGCTGCACACGTGCCCTGTGCAGCCTCATTGTTCCATGCAAAATCATAAGGACGGTGATCATGACCTTCTTAACTCAAAAGCCTTACGTAGCTGTGGGCTCTGAAAAGTGGAATGGAGGATGGACAGTGGGATCCACACTGACAACAATATATTCAATAACCACAATTACAACATTTCAAAGAATGGTTATTTATGGTAATTAATGTGGATTCCACTGCAAGTGACTTGCAAGCAGTGTCCTCTCTGGATAGTGGGAGTGAGACCTTTCTGTCAGTCAGTCAGTCAGACTGCAGTATTGCTTTCCTGAACTTGGCTTCTGACCTGGCTGTCATGGCAAGAGCTTAAATGTTTAAAGCAAGTCACTGGTTACTACACATTGAGATCTCAGACTGTTATGTTCCTTACGCAGGCAGATCCTTCTACTTGTTCATTAGTGCAGTGTGCCTTGATGTTTTGAAAAAGAGGTTTGCTAGACATCTACCAGATGGAAATGCACTGTGTGATCTGCTTTGAAATTCTTTGGGATGAGAAGGCTTAGCCTTTTGATAGGCCAGATATGGCCATAAAGAGGTGAAGAAACAGCTTGATAGGAGTCTTCCTACTTTGTACGAGATTCTTCCCCTACTCCAACATTTTTTCCTCATTGAGGCTACCAAGAAGCCTAGATTGGAGGAAACATAGTAGTACTCAAATCTCACCCTTTCTTGACCTGTTTTGCAATGGATGTTATGGCCAGTGATTACCATTGCACACTAGCAGGGTTGAGTAGTCCCTCATTTATGAAGAGGAAGATAATCCTTGCTAGAAAAGATGTCACACAGTTTGTAGGATTTCTCTGATATAGCTGTGTTCTTGATTTCCAGAGTCTCAAAGACATGCAAAGACAGCCTGAAAGGCTTGGTCCTTGATAAAGCAAAGCTTTGGACATGTTGAAAGTATGAAGTTTCTATTTTCATGGTACACCAAGTGTGTCCTTGGCAAAAAAAACAAAGCTGGGATTCACATTACCACATTCACAATGAAGAACAGACTGATGTATAGCTGAACTTATCCTGAACTTGCTATACACTGTTTTAAGAAGTATTAAAATATTAACTGCTTATTTAAACTACACAAATTCAAGTAGCACTGGAAATTATGCAGATTAAGCTGTAAGAGAATAACATACTTCCTTTCTAGTTCTTGCAGCAGCATCTTGTACAAGCTGAGAAATTGCTTCTTTCATATTTTCTATCTCCCCTTCTTTTTGCTTCTCTCCCAGTAGGGCCTAGATAAAACAAACTGAAATACTTAATCATAATTACCACTTATAAAAATAGTATTTTTTTTTCATTAAAAAAAAGTCACTGGTTAAACAAAAAAGAAATGACAGCTTGCAAAATGACATCAGAATACCACTGTTCAAGAAAAAAAATTAGATAACTGATGTTTGTCATTCTATTGGCTATGTGAATTCAAGTATGTCAGGAAATCAATAAAACTTAGACACGAGGAAGGATGACCATCACATTGCAGCAAATATCATTCCTGGGGGTATTCTGAGCCAAAAAATTAAAATATCTGCAAATATTATTTGTCAAAATAAAACTGCAAAATCACAACAGTTTCATTTATTTTTGTTAATTTATTTCAAAATACCTGTCAGCAAGTATGTCTGTAACAACACAGACATAAAAACTATCCCAGAAGTAGAGAGTTAAAAAAACCCTGTGACAACTTATTTTCTGTTTTTTTGTCCCTTTTGCCCCAGAGCCCTGTTAGGACCAGACATCTACAACCCTTCCCCCCCCCAATCCCACGGGAGCCCAGCTGCAGACCTCCTGCAACCAAAAATCTGTACCATCTCCCCCTCAGCCCAGCCACAGTGCCACCCTGGCCCAGATACCTGAACCCCCTCCCCAGCTGAGACATCTGTCCCCCTACCCTCAGAGACCAGACACCTTCCCACCGCCCCTGCAGAGCCCAAGGATCCAGATGGAGAAAGTCTGATGTTGGTTCCCAGACGTCTGTGGAGTTTTTTGCATGCCTCTGTCTCCTTCACTCAAAGCGTGTGGTGAACTGCAGGTGCCAGGAAGAGGAAGTTACTCACCTTGGTGCAGAAACAATGGTTCTTTGAGATGTGTCTCCCCGTGACACTACTCAAAGAAGAACCAGGCCCACTGATGAGAGGAGTGATAATTGTCCCAGGGCCCAGTGATTCAAAAGAATAATTTAAATGATTACCTGCCACAATCCCCAGCCACCAACTCTGCCAACTCTGGGTGGGGTTAGGGAACAATAGGGGTCTACCTCCACTTCCTGCTGGACAGCCTGCTGGGTTACTGGACTTGCTGCTGCTGTCCTGGAAAGACTGCCTACCAGGCTCCAGCAGCTCATTCTGCCGCAGGCTGCCGGGGCTGGCTTTGGCCCTGGTTAGGCTGCCAAGGGCTGCCAAGTGCTTGGGCTTCAGTCCCAGCTCCCCAGCAGCCTGTGGGCTCTGGCCCTGCTTCTGTGGGCTGTCCAGGGCTCTGACGCCATGGTGCCATGGGCTGGTGGAGCCCCTGATCCCAGTCCTGCTATCACGGGCTGCTGAGAGTGCGGGCTCCTGCTCCGCAGCAGCCCACAGATTCTAGCCCCGCTTCCATGGGCTGTCTGGGGCTCTGGCCGCAGCACTGCAGGCTGTAAGGGACTGCTGCCGGTTCTAGCCCCACTGCTGCAGGCTGCTAGGAGACGCCACCAGTCCCAGTCCCAGCCCCTGCCCCCTCCCTCTGCTTCAGCCCGGCCCCTTCTGGATTGCCCTCCTGCCGCTAGGCTATTGGGGTTCTCTGATCCAGGAACAACCATGGTCCTGTCAGACCACGGATGTTACCAGACAAAAGAATTCCAGTTTTGGGAGGTGCAACCTGTAATTTATTCTAACAAATTTGAACTCTCTTAGCTTCATTTGTTGTTGATTACAATTCATTAAATATGCATCAATGTAACATGTAGTCAGCACATGTAAGTCACAGTTCTCTGGATTTCCTTAAGACCTGGGTTTTTTTTGGACAGTACTATCAAGTTCTTCCCAGAAGCAGTTCCCCTGATGATATTTTCAAGCTGAACATTCAAAAATTGATGTCTCAAAAATCACTAAGTCACTCTTGGAAAATCGTGGCCAGAATTTTTAAACAGGCTAAAGTTTTGGACATGTCTACTACATAAAACCAAGCTTTAGAATAGTTACATCGTTGTCTTACCTGATTTTTTTGTAGGTTAGCTTCTTCTAAGAGTTGCATGCTGTCTCGAACTTTTACAATTGCATCATATTTTTCCTCTTCTAAATCTGTGCACTTCGTCTGTAGCTCTCTAATTTGTTTTTCTAGAGCTGTTCTCTCTGTTCTCAACTGTTCAGCATCTTGTACAGCTACACGTAATCTAAAAAAATCAGAACACTAAGATCGCACTGGCTGAACTTGCAACTTGCTAAAACACTTTCATTTCTGTTCTCATATACAGAAAGTACAAATTTGCTTATAAACTATTATGTTTAAATTCTCTGGTATAAGTTTTTAATATGTCCTCCTAATCTTCTATCACTATGTCCCATATAGAAACAGAATGAAAGGAGTTAACTTTGAACATATTGTTTATAATTCAAGTGAGAAGGATATAGTTATTCAGAGCTCTCTCTACTGAGTTGTAGACTTATTAAATGGCATGTTGCAGAAGAAGTAGAACCACTAATTACTAAGGACGGAGTGGAGGTTAAGGATAATCTAGGAATGGCCCAATATCTAAACAAATACTTTGCTTCAGTCTATAATGAGGCTAATGAAGAGCTTAGGGATAATGGTAACATAACAAAAGGGACTAAGGAAATGGAGGTAGATATTACCATATCCGAGGTAAAAGCCAAACTTGAACAGCTTAATGGGAGTAAATCGGGGGGCACAGATAATCGTCATCCAAGAATATTAAAGGAACTGGCACATGAAATTGCAAGTCCATTAGCAAAATTTTTTAATAAATCTCTAAACTCAGGGGTTGTACCATTTGATTGGAGAATTGCTAATATAGTTCCTATTTTTAAGGAAAGGAAAAAAGCGACCCGGGTAACTATAGGCCTGTTAGTTTGACATCTGTAGTATGCAAGATCTTGGAAAAAATTTTGAAGGAGAAAGTAAAGACATTGAGGCTAATGGCAATTGGGACAAATTACAACATGGTTTTACAAAAGGTAGATCGTGCCAAACCAACCTGATCTCCTTTTTTGAGAAAGTAACAGATTTTTTAGATAAAGGAAATGCAGTCGATCTAATCTACCTCGACTTTAGTAAGGCATTTGATACAGTACCACATGGGGAATTATTGGTTAAATTGGAAAAGATAGGGATTAATATGAAAGTTGAGAGGTGGATAAGCAACTGGTTAAAGGGAGACTACAGCGGTCATACTGAAAGGTGAACTGTCAGGTTGGAGGAAGGTTACTCAGGGATCAGTTTTGGGGCCAATTTTATGTAATCTTTTTATTGCTGACCTTGGCACCAAAAGTGGAAGTGTCCTGATAAAATTTGCAGATGACACAAAGTTGGGAGGTATTGCCAATTCAGAAAAGGATCGGGATATCATACAGGAAGATCTGGATGACCTTGTAAATTGGAGTGATAGTAATAGGATGAAATTTAATAGTGAGAAGTGTAAGGTTATGCATTTAGGGATTAATAACAAGAATTTTAGTTATAAGCTGGGACACATCAGTTGGAAGTAACGGAGGAGGAGAAGGACCTCGAGTCCTGGTTGATTATAGGATGACTATGAGCCGCCATTGTGACATGGTCAGAAAAGGCTAATACGGTCTTGGGATGTATTAGCAGGTATTTCCAGTAGGGATAAGGAGGTGTTAGTGCCATTATACAAGGCATTGGTGAGACCCCATTTGGAATACTGTGTGCAGTTCTGGTCTCCCATGTTTAAGAAGGATGAATTCAAACTAGAACAGGTACAAAGAAGGGCCACTAGGATGATCCGAGGAATGGAAAACCTGTCTTATAAAAGGAGACTCAAGGAGCTTGGCTTGTTTACCTTAACCAAAAGAAGGCTGAGGGGGGATATGATTGCTCTCTTTAAATATATTAGAGGGATAAATACCAGGGAGGGAGATGAATTATTTAAGATTAATACCAAGGTGGACACAAGAACAAATGGATATAAGCTGGCTAGTAGGAAGCTTAGACTTGAGATTAGACAAAGGTTTCTAACCATTAGAGAAGTGAAATTCTGGAACAGCCTTCCAAGGGAAGTAGTGGGGGCAAAAGATCTATCTGGCTTCAAGATTAAACTAGATGGGTTTATGAAGGGGATGGTTTGATGAGATAACATGATCTTGGTAACTAATTGACCTTTCACTATCAGTGGTAAATAGGTCAATGGAGGGATGATAGGAGTTACTATAGAGAACTTTTTGGGTGTCTCGCTGGTGAGTCTTGCCCACATGCTCAGGGTTTAGCTGATCGCCATATTTGGGGTCAGGAAGGAATTTTCCTCCAGGGTAGATTGGCAGAGGCCCTGGAGGTTTTTTGCCTTCCTCTGTAGCATGGGGGTACAGATCACAGCCGGAGGATTCTCTGCATCTTGGGGTCTTCAAAATATTTGAGGGCTTCAATATCAGAGATATAGGTGAGAGGATTATTCTAGCAGGGGGTGGGTGAGATTCTGTGGCCTGCATTGTGCAGGGGGTCAGACTAGATGATCATAATGGTCCCTTCTGACCTTAAAGTCTGAGTCTGAGAACATTTTTTTTGTTAATTATTTTGTTACTTAATACCCACCTTAAATTATAATCTTTGCCAAGTCAAATTAGTTTATTATACTACTACCAAATGGTTCTAATATCAGATGTTTAACAAGAAGAACAGGTACACCTTAAAGAAACAGTTGTTTCTAAATACTCTGCTTATTTCTCTTGTCATTTTAAACCATTTTCCTTGATGAAAGCAGAGGGAGGAGTAATTGAAATATGGCATTACAATTTTATGTAACAGTGTTAACTCAACACACACACACACACACACACACACACACACACACACACACACACACACACACACACACACACACAAAATCATACATGTTGCAATTTTGTCCTGCACTCTCTTCTACCAATCCATGTCAATTAACATCTACCAATAATATTAGCTAGAGATATTGTAAAACTACAAGCCTTTCCCCAGTGCTGATGCAATTTTTGGTGAATGTAAGTATCTGCATGTGTACACATATACAAACACACAGAATTGCATCAGCAATGGGAAACGACTTGTAGTTTTACATTAACTCTAACATTTGTAGTGCTTGAACCTGATTTAAGTTATTGGTTGGCACGAAAGAAGGCAGAGACAGACAGCCCAGGGACCCAGTTGGGTTCAGATCAGGCATTGAAGTGATGGTAAGTATGGACCATAAATCAATGTTTTATGACTACACCTAGAGTTTGAAGCAGTCAAGTTGTTTCTGGATATCTACAGGATAAAATATATATCGACACAAAAAGTACATTAATTATGTACTGGTTAGTCACTTCAGGTCCAGTTTCAAACAAATAAAAAGACTACAGTGCTTAGTTCAAGCAAAAAAGTTCTTTAAAGCCACTGTTGAGGAATTTATCATGTGCAACATTTCAAGGCAGTAAAACTCCTACTGTTACAAATAGGTCTGCTCTTGTACTATCTCGTTGCTAGATTCTTTAGCTATGATGATTTTGCTAGTCACACCCATGGAGCAGGGACCAAGAAACATGCATCTGTTTTATTTCTTCTAAGGTGATAGTTTCTAAATACTTCAAAAACAAAACACAAATAAACAAAAAAACCCCTTCAGTTATCAAGTCATCTGAGAAACATTTGATGACTAAAACAATTTAGTTCAAAATTCTAGCCCCAAATTAATTTATTTAGCCAAGTTATCATCTGGTTAAAAAGGGGGCAGTAGAAGGGAAAGAAAAGAGATTGTAATGGAAATCCTTAATCATTTTGAAGTATATTAGCATGCAATACTATAATTAAAAGAATATCCTCTTTGTTTAGTTATTCAAGAAAACTTTATCACTGATATTTACCACTAAAAAACAAAACAAAACATGTTTGTTCTATTTGCTATTAGTGTTCCTACTAGGGATGTTAAATATCAGTTAATTAAATAGTCGAGTAACCTCATGTATTCTTACCAGTTACTTGACTATTCTATAGACCCTGGGGATGGCTCTGGCCCCACTCCTGAAGAGCCCCCTGTCACTCCGCACTGCTGCATCTGTGGCAGGGCTATCACATATTAGAGGCAGCAGGGCACAGGGCTATCATATATCAGAGGCAGCAGGGTGTAGGAAGTCAGGCGGGAGCTGGCTCCCCTCACAGACTGGCTGCCTATCACCCTGCGCTGCCACCTCTCATATGTGATAGCAGTCCCTGTATGGCAGGGAGAGGAGGTCTGAGTACCTGGACCCGGCATAAGCCAGGACTGAACTGCCTGCTCGCATACCTCCTAATAACACTTTAACTGCAGAGCCACAGCTGGGGTAGGTCCCGGACCCATCGCAAGCCAGGACTGAGACAGGTTGCTGGCCAGCTTGCCAAAAAGTTTATTAGCGGAGAGGCGGAGGAAATGTGTATAGTGCATAATCGACTACATTATTACATCCCTAGTCCCTACTAGGGACAACGGATACAAAATGATACTTGAAACCAACTTTTACTTGTCTTAATGTGGCTGTACACATCTAAAAGGTGGACAGTTTAAGAGAATACTTTCAAACTGATGCTTGGAGCTTTCGGGGTACTACTCCAGCTAATGTTAATAAAATTAAACTCGGGACCTATGCACAGACTAAGAAGTCACTGGCAAAACTGACACATGAGAAAGACGAAGTGATCTGTGGTCTTCTAGCCTTTACTCAGGTGAGAAGAAGGAAGACAAGAAGCTACTCTGAGAAGGTAGGGGTAAAGAAGCAGATAAAATAAGAGTAATCTGTGATAAATATAATCTGTAGGTAAAATACATTTAGAGAACTAGATCACTCAAAACTATAGAACATAAGCATTTAAAAGAAAACCTCAGCTGACATTACACTTCTAGAAATATCATCAGTCACATTCAACAGAATCATTCATCTATTTACCTTGTCTCCAATTGTTTTATGCTTGATTGTAGCTGCTGCAAGCGTTTGTCTGATGCTTCCTCTTTCTCCCGAGCAGATACTACATCTTCTTCCTAGAAATCACAGCAATTACTCAGACATTTTCTTTTGAACTCTGCTTGAGCACAAAAAAATGAAATGTTCTAGATGGAAACAATTTTTTTTTAAAAATTATTTAAGTTTCATGTTTGCAATAGGATAGGGGTCGGCAACCTTTCTGAAGTGGCGTGCCAAGACTTAACCCTCCTACCCTGACCCGTGCCACTCTCGTGGGAGGGGGAGGGGCTTTCTCCACCACGCACCCTGTGAACTACCTGGCTCAACGCTAATCTTTTCACACACCACCAGTTGCTAATGGAAACTGACCGTTAATTACATAATTGCTAGTACTGCAGCTATGGAGAATGGTTTAATTTAAATTATTAAACAGACTAAGCATTTTAACTCTCTCATGATAATTTATCAAACTTCATTTTAAATCAAGTAAAATATTAATTTATGTCCAAAACAAAAGGTTTCAATGCTTTTTTTATTTACGGCAGGAGTGGGGAATTACTTTTGGTTGGGGGCCACTGACCCACAGAAAAATCAGTTGGGGACCAGTGTTCCCTCTATGATGCGCGGCAGTACAGCTTCACAGGTGATTAATCAGCCCTACCTAGTCAGAGGCTCAGGGCTCCCTGCATGGAGCTGACTAACTGGGCAGGGTTGATGAATCACTTGTGAAGCTGTGCTGCCCCACAGCTTAGAGGGAACACTGCTGGGGACCACACAAGTGAGAAGCAAAATCCTCCTACAAAAACCCCTAAGCCTCACTGATGTGCTCCCAACTGAGAGCTTACTCCTCTGGTCCTCCAGCCTCACAGGGCAAGGGGAAGGGACAGGTTCTGGGCTTCCCATAAGCCAGATTTACTTTTATAGGGTTCCAGAGTTAGTGGATTTTATAGACCCCCTTAGGTTGTGAGATGAGGACAAAAATGAGGGGTTCAGTGTGAGGGACAGGGCTGCCAGTGAGTGGGATAGGGATGCAGGATGTGGGAAGGAGATGGAGTGCAGAAGGGGGAAGAGGTTACGAGGTCTGGGTAGGAGGTAGGGTGCAGAAGCAGGCTGGGATAGGGGGCCTGGCCAAGGGGAGGAAGCAAGATCAAGGGAGAGTGAAGTGTGTGGCCAGGCAGGAGAGTGCAGGAGCAATGGTGGATGCAGGAGCAGGGTGGAGGTAGGCTATCTGGCCAGGAGGGAGGGTGTCGGCGCAAGCTGGGGTTGAAGGGTCTTGGCAGGGGGAGGAGAGTGAATGAGGAGGATCGAGGCGCAGGGGGTCTGGGAATGAGAGGGGACACTTACCTGGCTTTGCACCTCCTTGCAGTGGGGAAAGCTTTTGGACTTGTGTCACGCACTGTCGTTCCCCCAGCGGGGTGGGGAGGGAGTTCATCCCCGCCCATGTGGTGGGGAGCCCACGCAGCCAGGAGGCTGCAAAGTATCAGCTTCGTCTTTCTACTGGGAGGCATGGGGGTTGGGGGAGGTGAAGAAAGCCCTGACCGTGCCAGACCAGCTTGCGGAGAGCAGCAGAGCCAGCAGCTCTGTGCGCTGCCACTCCCCCAGGGGTGAAGGGTGGGGGGAGGGGAGAAAAGAGAGTGGCAGTGCATGGAGCGCACCTGCTGGGCTCCATGCGGCCCCTGCTGGGGCTGAAGCAGCTGCTTCAAGGCACTGAGGTCCAGGAGCAGCTCTGCTGGTTTTTATGGCTGTCTCGAACCCACTCGGCGCCCCCCTCCTCCGGGCAGCAGCAGCTGCTGTAAGAAAGAACAAACAGCAGCCTGGAGATGAAGGAGGCAGTTGCAGTGCAGACAGGGCCCCATGCACCAGAGGCAGTCCTGCGGCAGGGACAGAGGGAGCCACAGGGTGCACAGTGGTGGAGCAAAGGGTGGTGGGGACTCACTGGCGGCAGTGTGCACTGCACTGGAACTGGGGGAATGTGGTGGTGTGAGCCGTTGCAGGTTCGGGGGCACCTCTGAGCACCCAGCTGCTGTGTGTGCAGCTTAACCTGCTGCCAGGGAAGGGGGAAGGCGCCAGCAGCAGGTTAGGCTGTGCGCACAGCGGCTGGGTGCTCAGAGGTGCCCCTGAGCCAGCTATGGCTGAGCATGCCACTCAAAATCAGCACGCATACCGTATGTTGCCGACCCCTACAATAGGATAGTCAATTAAAACCTTCAGTTATTCTAGAATACCTTTCTCTCCATCTGGACTTGAAGGTCTGCTAACAGTTTTTGTCATTTCATCAACTTTAGCAGTTGCTGTTCTCACATCTACTTTGGCTTGCCTGAATATAAAGATACCCCTCAATTAATTACATTTATCCGATTGTGAAAAAACCCCAGAACTTAACAGACGCTTTATAAAATCATGTGAAGTCGACCATATCATCAAAACTTTTCACACATGGACAGCAGCAGCAGCAACTGACTGTTAGGTGGAAGAGATTCGAGAGGACACCAAACAGGAGGTACATAAGCCATTGTACTGCTGAATAAAAGTTTGTGGAGGACTCCATAACCAAAATTTTCTGAAGTGAGTTGATGATTTTGGGCTCCTCAAATTTCCGAGTTCTCAACTTGAGACATTTTAAAGGGGTTTGTTTTTCAGAAGTTGAAGGCTCAGGACTTTCTGAAAATCAAGCCCCCTTAATATGTTTCAAATTGGGTACCCAAAATCATTAGCCATTTTCAAAAATCTCAGTGTTTGTGCTTCAGAATATAGACAGGTTTGGCTGGGATGGAGCAGGAAGGGGAAGATAAACTGGAGTAGGGTCAAAGGATGGTAGTTAGGCAGTTTTCCCCAGTGGAAATAAAGCAACTCTACCCTTACTCTGATTTAGGACAGGGGAAACAACACAGATTCCTTCCTCCTTTACCCAGTTTGCTGGGCTACATTTAAACCAGTCACAGAAAAAACAAACAAACAAAAAAAACACCCCACAACAGCCACCCTAAGATTGCAAAGTCATGCCTTGAAAAGTGAGAAAATGGCATAATTAAAACTGCAAGTGTCTCCCTTTCTGGCTCCTTAACCTAGCCTCTTTGCCCAGCCAGTCTCAGGTCCCACTCTATCCCCAAAACTCTGCTTCCCAAATATCTGTCTTCCCTTCCTACCTACCCCATCTCCGAGTGCCAGTTTCCTTGCCCAACCAGTCTCAGCCTCCTCACCATGTTGTTCTCAGTCTCACCGTACTCCTGGTCCTAGCCTACTCCTCTTCCTCTCCCCGGGTTTGGCTTTTGTGCCCTCTGCATTTGAATCAGATGGCTTCCTACTCCACATTACTAAATGCCAGCTGGGAGAGACAAGGTCCCTACACTCAGTTCCAATGTCTAGTCCCAACCCTGAGCACTTGAAAGCACCTCTGTTACAGGAAAAGGGTTGCATTCTGAGGGAGAGTGCAGAGGGTTTCACCTGGAGCACGGAGTTGGGGTGTTGGAGGAAGTGGGCCCTGACTAGGAGGTGCTTAACTAGGCGATTCTGGGCTAGTAGCTCTGCAGGACCCTGAGGCAGGCTTCCTGCCCACAGCAGTCCCAGGCTGCTGAAAATGGCTGTCTGCCTGTAACTCTGCTTTGGGCACCAGAGGGAAGGGAGAGGCTTCGTGTGCTGCCTCCACTCCCCTAGCTAAACCTCTTAGCTCCTATTGGCTGGAAACTGGCTAATAGGAACTGAGAAATTTTTCTGACATGTGGGAACAGCATGCAAAGCCTCCCCACAGTGTCCAGAGCAGAGAGCAGCCAGCTGCTTAAAGCAGGGGGTTGCTCTGAAGTGGCTGGCCACTCTATGCCTGAGGGTCCCATCAGTGTGGCCTGCTGGCTGGATCCGGTGGCTTGGCAGGCCCGATCCGGCCTATGGGACATATCTTGCCCGTCTCTGTCTTAATGGCTCTTTCACATGTTCAATGTTATGCTAATAGATTTGTCAAGCTGGAAGGCTTTTCACTTTTAAGTTAACAGATCCACTTTCTGGGAAGAGTCACCAGTCTGCAAGCAGCAACAGTGTGCTGTGAGAGCCTTTGGGAATGGTCAGAACAGGGATAGGAAGAGGGGATAGGTCACGCTTTCCTGGCCTCTTATACCCGCCACCCATGAGCACAAGCATCAACTATGACCACGCTTCACAATGTACAGCTCACTGACATACGTAGAGTGGCAGCTTGGAGTTTGGTTCACACCTGCTCTTCCCATTATGCTCTGGTTTAAGACTCTGTGATGGATGACTAATCCATTGAGGCTATCCTATCTTAACATGGTTCCACCATCTTCTTTGCACCCTCCTTCTGACTAGGCACACCTTGACTCTCTGCCCCCATCCCAGAGCCGTAACAAGGGTGGGGCAAGTGGGGCACTTGCCCCAGGCGCAGTACATTTAGGGGCGCAAAATTAAAAATTAGAAAGTTAAAATATTATTTCATTTATATCTTTACTATCATTTATTTGCAACCTCAATATATGTGAAATTAACAACACGTGCAATAAATACAAATACTACAAAAAATAAGCATTTTATCATTTTTCGGGGGGCAGTTCAGTAGCTTGCCCCAGGCACAGAAAACCTTAGTTTCGGCTCTGCCCCAGCCGAGCAGTACTGGGGTCGTGGACCATGGTGGGTGTGCTTTGGGCTCCTATGAGAGTGAAAGGGGTAGAGGAAGGGACACAGGGGGAGGGGCTAGCCTCCCTGGGTGGCCAGATCACTAGCTTGTGCTCTTGTGGAAAGGGTATCTCCAGAAGAGGAGACAGGCCCAATAACAGAACATAATACATCCTAAAACCCACAGACATCCGACCAGTGGAGATGGTCTTGGCCTACCCCTTAATTCTTTCCACTACAGCAACCAATACTTTAGGAATCTTCCTGAACAACTTAGGGTAGGGCTCTATGTAAATTAAGGGTACGAAGGCACTATTCTCTCTCTGAAGTATCTTGCTTTAGAAAGAAGATAGGTATGTGTATGGGTTGGTTATGATGAAAGTGGGAAGCCATACTTGGCTGAAACATGGGAGACAAATGCACTGAAACTTTGTGCTTATGAAATGTGGTGAAAGGACAGTCAGTCATCATGGCCTTCAATTTATTCGTCCTTCTTATAGCGATAATAGTTATCAGAAAAGTAACCTTAGCGTTTGTGGCTGGGTCTCCATGGCAGCAAGAAGGCCTAGTGCTTAGGTGTGGAATTAGCTAGCAGGACGAGGGTGCAGGACCCTGCTACTGGTGTCCCTGACCTAAAAACTCCAGCCTACTATATTAGTAGAGTATTTACATTTGGGGCATGGTCCCAAGAGTCCACGTTTCTCCCTTCGTTAGGAGTCTAGCAGGTTCCCCCATTTGTCCCAGGGGTTGGGGTGGAGGCTTACTTGCTCTGGTGGCTGGCCAAATGGATAGGCGTTAATTCCTGTCCTGCACACTGTAGAACCACACTCCTGGCTCTTTGCTGGTCAGCCCCTAACTGAGCCAGGCGCCTTCCTTTTATCCTCCCTCCAGGCCTAGCATTAGCTGCAGGTAAAGCAGGGCAGGGCTAGCTGGGCCAAAAGGCTTTGTTTAACCCCTGTAATGCCAGGCCCCCCTCTTTTCAACTCCCTTACAACCTTGAACAGGATAGCACTACATGAGGCCCTTCCAGAATCATACAGTCAGCAGGTGAGCACAGACTGATTACCCTACCATAGGGGCTGCAAGTAAAGAGCACTAATGGTCCACATTAGGGATGTTAAAATGTGTTTATTTTTGTAAATGTTTCTTTACGTGTGGCATTGCGTGAAGGTTAACTGATATAATTTGTTACACTATTATATCTCTAGTCTATATTTTCACTTTAATGGAGATGAAACGAATCTTGATGGCTCCAGGGACAGGAAGCAGTCCAAGAGAAGAGGAATGCCTATAAGCTCAGGAATAGGACATTTCTCTTGACTCCAACAGGGGTCTGCACATTGGTAAGAACATTTCTTTTCTGAATTTGTACCCTTATACAACATTTATTAACATTAAAAAGCAGAACAAGAATTGGAAGAAGACTATCATGCTAAAAATTATAATACATTTCTCCTTGTCTATTTCTCTTCCCATAAATACTGGATCAGTTTTCAACAAGGATTTCTTAAAGGTTTGTTGTTTGTTTGCTCAGACCTATACCATGTTGCCCCTTTTGTGTTTCTGGTTCTAATACAGTTGTGTTGATGTATTTATGTATCTGTTTATCCATCTCTAATAAGGCAACACAAAACTAAAAATGAGTTTATTCCCACAAAGCACTACAGAAGTGAGAACAATGTGCACAGAAAACATAAACCAACAACAGATAAACAAAATATCTATGTAATAAGAGAATGATCTTTCTTCAATACTGCCACACCTATATGTTGTCGGAAATGTTGTTTATGATAATATAAGTCACTTACTACTTACCTTAGATGGTTTTTCAGATTTCTGTTTCTCCTGTAACCGAGTTTAGCCTGTTCTGAAAGGTCAAACCTAACCAATTTCAATTTCAAACCAACCTCCAGCTGAATTCTCAAACTACTTAGTCAGCTAACATACCACAATTCATTCTAGAATTTTTCTTCCAGTTCTACAGTTAGCTGAACAAATCATCTTTAAGAAAAGCATTATGAATGACAGGTGCAAAGATTAACCCATGCTGATTATTTATACATCTTCACTCAGCATCAAACCATCAGCAGCTGCGAAAACACCATTCCCCCTGTATCAGCATCATTTACTCATTTGGGACAGCATTATAACACTTTTGATGCTGTATTTTACCAATTGCGATAGGATTATAAAATTTAGACCCTGGATAGCCTGATAAGCCAGAAATCTGTTGCTCTAAAACCAAAATATGGATGGTCAGATAAACTGCTGATTCTTATGTGAAATGTTTGACTTGGGTTATAACATTATAACACTATATGAGATCGATCTTTTAAGCATGAATTGATAAGCCACTAGCCAGCACTTCTTTCTTACTGTTATTAATAAAGAAGCACTTAAAATCAGAAACAGCATATATATCAGTTGAGAGCAGGCGCTTTGTACATTTAAAGACACAACTTCATTTTTACAGTATGCTGTACTATGTGATCAACTGCAACAACAAATCAATAATTCTATCAGAAAGTATAGTACCTAGGAGTTGAACAAAAATTCAAAACAACAGGCAGCCTCGATTTGTGTAGAATGATATAAAAATTTGTTCATCAAAACCTAAAACAACTTTTATGAATATCAACATATACCTAATGTGGAATATTTGCCATACATGGACATTCACTTACTTCTTTGCAAAAAAAAGTGCGTAACTCCTTTGAAAAAGACAATGTTGACTTTTGTTCTTCACATAAAGAACATAATGTGTGTTCCTGTCCATTACTAGTATTTGGCAGCAGCAGAACGGCACTTTTGTTGAAAATAACAATATTGCTCAAAGGCGAATATAGATGCAATTTTATTACTAACATTATTTTCAACAACTTCTTGGGAAAAACTAAAGTAAAAGACTCAAATAGGCTTTCTAAAACATTACCGTTCTACACGTAATAGCCTACACTGCCCCTCACATTTTCAAACATAGGTGAATTTTTAACAGAAGTGATATCTTAGTAGTGACAGAGCACTTTGAGGCACTTAAAACATAGTTTTATATAGTGCTTTTCATTAGTAGGTACAGTACAGTATGATGGGGGCTAATTTGGCTACGACAAATCAGGAAAGAGATCTTGGAGTTATCGTGGACAGTTCTCTGAAAACTTCCACACAGTGTGCAGCGGCGGTCAAAAAGGCAAATAGGATGCTAGGTATTATTAAGAAAGGGATAGAAAATAAGACCCGGAATATCTTACTGCCCTGTATAAAACTATGGTACGCCCACATCTTGAATACTGTGTACAGATGTGGTCTCTCACCTCAAAAAGATATTTTGGCCTTGGAAAGGGTTCAGAAAAGGGCAACTAAAATGATTAGGGGTTTGGAACGGGTCCCATGAGGAGAGGTTAAAGCGACTGGGACTTTTCAGTTTAGAAAAGAGGAGACTGAGGGGATATGATAGAGGTGTATAAAATCATGAGTGGTGTGGAGAGGGATAAAGAAAAGTTATTTATTAGTTCCTAAATAGAAGAACTAGAGGACACCAAATGAAATTAATGGGTAGCAGGTTTAAAACTAATAAAAGAAAGTTCTTCTTCACACAGCGTGTAGTCAGCATGTGGAACTCCTTGCCAGAGGAGGCTGTGAAGGCTAGGAATATAACAGAGTTTAAAGAGAAGCTAGATAATTTCATGGAGGTTAGGTCCATAAAGGCTATTAGCCAGGGGATAAAATGGTGTCCTTGGCCTCTGTTTGACAGAGGCTGGAGAGGGATGGCAGGAGACAAATCGCTTGATCATTGTCTTCGGTCCACCCCCTCTGGGGCACCTGGTGCTGGCCACTGTCGGCAGACAGGATACTGGGCTAGATGGACCTTTGGTCTGACCCGGTACGGCCGTTCTTATGTAGTAGGTAATAGTTTCTTGCCAGTTTCCTCAAGCAGAATTTCTTGGTTCAGAAAAATAATTTTTCTAGTAAAACTGAACAGAACACATCATGTTACAGATGAAAGCTTTATAGAAATTTGATGTGTGCAAAATCCATTTGTCTGAAACTAGGCCTTGTTTATCCTGAGCTTTGGAACTTCCTGATCCGACACCCACATGACTGGACAGGTGCCAAACAAGGGAGTGCGCCAGACGAGGTGAAATCATTTCCAGCCCCTCTGCTGCAAGCCTCCAGGGTCTCCTGAAGCACTGGCAGTCTCCCAGCTAGGCTCCCCACCTTGCTGCTGGCCCTGGCTCTCAGGCTGCCTTCTTGGCTGCAGACCCCCACTGCTGGACCCAGTCACTGGGATCCTCCCCTAATCCTGGCCAGGTCCCTTACCCTTGGCCACGCTCCCACCAGTTAGCCATCCTGCTGCCAGCCCCCCTCCTTGTTCCTGCCCCACACCCACACATTGTCCTGCTCCCGGCAGCTAAGCCAGACCCCATCCTTTGTCCCGACTCCGCTCTCAGCTACCAATCCCCCCCAACTCCTCTGCCACTGGACTCCCAGCTAGCCCATGGGCTCTCTGGTCCAGGGACAGGACCACGGATGTTACTGACTAGAGAGCCCTGGACCAGAGAAGTTCAACGTGTACATGCTTCCATACCAATGCTGTGAACGATGAATAAGATACTGGAATAAAGTGCTGTATCAGTGAATTACATGAAGAGAAGCAATGCAATACATTTGAGGAGGTTTTCTTCTCTCCACTTAAGGCATAAGAGGTATCAAGACATGAACAAACAACTGAAGCAGACACTAGCAACATACAGTTAGTGCCAGAGTTGGACAAATACTGTGTTGTTGTTTTTTAAATCAAATATAGTACAATTTACCAGATTCATCTTTGGTAAATTCTTAATGACAGAGAGGTAACTAATATTTTCCCCCTCAGCTAGCTTCTTTTTGAGAAGCTGAATTATAAAATAGCTTCTGAAGAGAGTCCTCTTTGAATCAAGATTTTAAAAGTACTTACAGCGATCACTAGACATCTAAAAATCACATTAAATTGGTTAACCAGCTAACTGATTAAAGAAGAGGGTGGGAGGGAAGGTTGTTAGCCCTGCCCCCCGCCACAGGCAGGGGGGCTACACTGGTTGGACTGGAGCAGCCCCTGCCTGCAGGGCACCTGGGCTCACCACAGGCAGAGGCTGCTCTAGCATCCCAGTAGAAACAGTCCCTGCTTGAGTAGTGGTTGCAGCCCCTGCCTATAGGGCGCTCAGCTTGCCGTGGACAGAAGCTGCTCTGGCCGGGACACCAAAGCAGTCCCTGCCTAGGGTGGGTCAGAGCACTCCGCAGACAGGTGCTGCTCCTGCCTGACCAGAACAGCTCCTGTCCACGCTTAACTACCTACAGAGCTGGAGCAGCCTCCTGCCTGTGGCAAGCAAGGAGATGCTCCAGCCCATACCGGTTTAACATTCACATCCCTAGTGATCACCCATATGGGCTTGCCAACATTGTCTTCAGTAAATAAGGGTACCTTGGTATTTACAATCTCTCGCTATTCTTCCGTAAATTTACCATAGAATTTATGCTGCTGTTGGACCAGCCTGTGTCCACAGCCAGCCCAGGCGGCTGCGAACAGACGCTGCTTCACCCTGACCCTCTCCCTCGGCAGCAGCCTCTGTGCATGGGGAGCTTGGACGCCCCCAGACAGGAGCTGCTGCCACCCCACAATACTACCTCTGTATCAGGGGAGGCAGTGCAGGGCGACAGGCAGCCAGTCCACGAGGGGAGCTTGTTCTTAATCTGGTTCCCCTCGCGGACCAGATCCCGCCTGGCATCCTGTGCTACTGCCTCTTGATACAGAGACAGCAGTGTAGGGTGGCATGGGGCTCCCCGGGAATGGGGCCAGAGCGCACATGCTGCAGGCCACTCTCCTGGGGACTGTAGGTTAGTCAAGAAACTGATAAAATACCACGTGGTTACTCAACTATTCTATTACCCGCTGTCTAACATCTCTATCCAGTAATATTCCAGATTACTGTTGATATTATCTGAAAAACACAATTAAAGCTTCTCTTCTCTTTTCCTCACTATGAACTATTAATGGTGTACAACATTCATGAAGCAAAACAATAATTATCCAAGTCAACATACAATAAAAAACTTTAAACCCGTTCAGAGTATTTAGAATATTTCACAACTCCCAGAAGTTCCAACGTGATTTATTGCCCATACAACTGGATTTTGTGCAAATATGCTGTGCTAATAAAAATATATGGCTGGCCCTCAGGGCACAATCCTGCTAAAAGGGAGCAAGGAGTGTTCAATACCATAAATGAATTGGAACATTGAGCACCTCACAGGATGGGACTCTAAAATGTACAAAGCTAGCCCCAAGATTATCTCTATGTTAAAGCTTATCAGACATGGTATTAATGGGTGCTGCAGCTTACTACAGGAGCAATTTGCATAACTCTAGATATAACTAGTGTAATGGACAGGACGAGTCCTGACCAGCACCCAGTGACTACGGGGTTCAACTCAGATAGCTAGCAAAGGTGCTGGCCAGGGGGCTGGGAGAACCAATCAAGATAGAGTGTTGAAATTTGAATTGAATATAGATTCCTTGCCTGCTTTCTTTGTGTGGGAGAGATAAACCAGGAGTTGAGAGACACAGAATGATTTAAACCCAGGCAGGACTACTATGTCTCCAAGGAATTTGGGGCATGGGAGCGGACTGAACAAAAAGAAAATTGGAAGTAAGTAAAAGGAAAAGTAAATCTAGTGCATTCAGGGTAATTTTTCTTTATTCTGTGGTTTGGTTTAAACTGCTCTGTGTGAATCTATGCCTCCGTCCCCATTTACTACCTTGCATTGTTCCCAGAGACTTTTCTGTGTTTTAATTTGTTTTCCTTAGTTGCTCTGTAACATCCAGCAACCAAGTATGCTTTATCAAGTGTATCTTTTGTTTTGTAATAAAAATCACTTTTTTTTTTTTTTTTTAAAAGGTGATGATTTGATTCTTGTGTCCTGGAAGGTCTGTCTGTGTGTATCTGCATGCCTCAGACTGAGGGGGCAGCTACCAGAGACTGAAGCTTGTTTTTTTTCCTATTTTCTTTTTTCAAGCTCTTTACGGGGTTGGTTCAAGTGTTCACCCCTGGTTTTAGGGATAAAAATCACCTGATGTTGGCAGCAATTCCCCAAAATCTGTGTATTGTGAATGTGGAGGGAAGTTTTTTGGTAACCAGTGCCTATAGAGACAAAGTTTTTAAGCTCTCTTGCAGGTCTTCGCCTTCACCTTCTGCATTCGGAGTGCCCAAGTGGGGAACAGCCCTGACAACTAGTATGTAAATCATACAACTATATGAGGTACTATCTTCCATATGTTATAAAATATATATACACACGTGTCAGGGAATACTGTATACACTGAGCAGAAAACATCTTCTGTCAGGGTATATTCTTACCTACATTTAAAGATGAACTATGTTTGGCACCAATTTCACTATAACTATTAATAAAAACAATTATCACTAACAGCTTTGTAATTAAGACGAGGCCAACGATAAAGTAATAAGTCAGGAAGGAATACAAGACAGAACACAATATTTAGAAGGATTGCTGTTTTTTACCTCAATTGTTTGCGTAGCTGTTCTAGTTCCACATTTTGTTCTGTTACCGTTTTCAGAAATTGTTGATTAGTCTGTAAAATGAGGAAAGATTTATAACATATTCTTTGTTCTGCTAAAGACTACTTAAATGCACACTCTTGTTATAGAGTGTCTTTTATCTGACACTCAGTATGTTCACTAATGAATACAGACATGCAGATTTATTCATTTATTCTCTTTAATCAATTTATTGCTTATTTTATGGAGGCTTATTCATTAATGCACTCTCTCTTATCAGGCATCCCATTAAGGTAGACTAAATACTATGACCAGAAAGTACCAAAATACTATCTTCCCAACTCTCAGTTTAAACTTTCCTATTAAATTATAGCTTGATTCAGTTAAAAAACCATCTATTTGCTACATAAACCAGAGACGCTTTGCACTCAATAACTATTGGAAGTTATATTACAATTTTTGGAGCATCATAACACGTTATATAAAGATTACTTAAGCTTCAGATGATTCCTGTTTACAGCCATTGTATAATACTTAACTAGTAGTTTAAACAGAAGTGTCAAACTTATCTTGAGGAAAAAGCCAACTCTCACTTTCAATTATGGTCTGTCGGTGACAGTAAAAACACAGTATTATACCTAACACCCAAAGTCTAGAATGGGACTATAACCTATAAATACAGGACTATGAACCATGAAGTCATCAATGCCAATGGGATTACAAGAATATCCTAATGCTGGTATGTAGATTCTGATTCACCAAAAAAATATCATGTGTGGTTATAAATGAAAGCCAGGGCCATGTTGGTCGTTAATATCATTGCAAAATACACGTACAGATACTACATTAGGAGTTAGCGACAGAATATTTTCAGCATGGGTACCTATCAAGCCAGAGTAGACAAAACAAGTTTTCTGTTACATAAGAGATATTTATTCACCTGTTTGTTGACATGTAAATTGGGCTTTGTAAGTCAACACAATGGCTGTACATCTACATAGCAAGCAAGTCAGCAGAGGACATGAAATCAAAATGGACACAGAGAATAAACTATAGGGGGTCTCTTCACTCTGAGGTTCAGTGAACTTTGGGGAATATAAAGAGAAGGCAAGGAAGACATCTCTATCTTGCACTTACGAAGTAGCAGGGTAGTGTGATTACTAGGGCCCTACCAAATTCACAGTTTAGAAAAAGCATCACAGACCATTAAAATCTGACCTATTATTTGTTATTATCTTATAATATACAGATTTCACAGGGGAGACCACTGTTTTATAAATTGGGAGACCTGACCCAAAAGGAAGTTGCAAGGGGGTTCCAAGTTTATTTTAGAAAGGGGTCAGAGTATTGCCACCCTTACTTCTGTGTTGCTTTCAGCTCTGTGCCCCACCATCAGAAGAGAAGGAAGGGTGGCAATTAGGAATGTAAGCGTATTGGATAATTGACTAGTCCCTCAACTGGTCACTTCCCCTCCCTTGCTGCCTGTATCAGAGGCAGCAAGTGGGGGTGGGGAGAGCAGGAGCCGGTTCCACCCAGCACTGTCTCCATGGGGAGAAGGGATAGCAGGGTCTGGGTGCGAAATGGCAATCATCTGATTCCCGGCTTGCGCTCAGTCCCAGATGCTGGAAGGCTCTTTATACATTTAGAAGGCAGAGCTGCAGCAGGGTTAGCTCTTGGGGCCGGTAGCTAACCCTGCTGTGGCTCCCCCACTTACGGACTAATCGATGGAAAATCCATCAACTAGTTCATTAGTTGATTGAACGAAATTTAATCGTTTAAATTGGCAATACCATATCACACATACTTCTGAACTACTGCTGGCAGTGGCTCTGCCTTCAGAGCAAGACTTACAGCCAGCAACCAACACTTTCCAGATGCCCAGCTCTGAAGGTAGCACCACTGCCACCAGCAGCTAAAAAGTAAGAGTAGCAGTACTGCAACCCTCCTTCTCCTCACCTCCCCCTCATACAAGTAACTTTGCAAGCACCCCACAACTCCCTTTTGGGTCAGGATCCCTGTAGTAAAAACATATTTAAATCGGAAATGTCATTATCTGAAATAATAAAATAAACTATTTTAAAAATCCCATGATTGAAACTGACCAAAATGGACTGTTAATTTGAAAGGGTAGTAGTGATTACATTCATGAAAACTGAATTTCAACCAGGAGTGGTTGAAATACTGAAAAGGACATTTGAGTGGGATAAACTTCTTTCAGACATAAGATCAGTCTGTTAATAATCACATTATGATTTTTTTATATGTAATTCTTTTGTTTTCATTATCCCCATCTCTGGAATCTTGAACCTTAGATAATTTGTTTTTGTTTGTTTTCTCTATAAATGCAGCTCAATACTCTAGTATTATACAAGGAACAGAACCTGAGTTGAATCATTCAAGCTAGTGTGTATGTTTTTCCAGGACTTTAACAGGGTTCAAAAAAGATCTAGAAAAATTCCTGGAGGTTAGCTCCATCAATGGCCAGGATGAATAGGTATGGTGGCCTCTGTTTTTCAGAGGCTGGAAATGGATGACAGAAGAGGGATCACTTGATAACCTGTTCTGTTCACTCCCTCTGGGGCATCTGGTATTGGCCACTGCTGGAAGACAGGATACTGGGCTAGACGGACCTTTGGTCTGACCCAGTATGGCCTTTCTTATGTTTCTTATGTAACAGCAAACCTGGTATCTGTTTGGTGGATAAGGGACTGGACATTACATGGGAATACTTCAAAGGAGCTTGTATATACTTATGATAGCAGTTTTCAAGTATATAAAAGGGTGTCACAAGGAGGAGGGAGAAAAATTATTCTTCTTGGCCTCTGAGGATAGAACAAGAAGCAATGGGCTTAAACTGCAGCAAGGGAGGTTTGGAAAAGCTTCTTAACTGTCAGGGTGGTTAGACCCTGGAATAAATCACCTGGGGAGGTTGTGGAATCCCCATCACTGGAGATATTTAAGAGTAGGTTAGATAGACTTCTATCAGGCATGATCTAGATTGTGCTTGGTCCTGCCATGAGGGCAGGGAAGTGGGACTTGATGATCTCTCGAGGTCCCTTCCAGTTCTAGCATTCTATGATGGTTAACCTGCAAGGCAGTCAGAGCCCAGCAGCAGCTGACAAACAGTTAAGAAATCAGCAAGTCTCCCTCTCATTGGAAGCAGGGGGGTAATGCAGTGACTCTCTGTTCTGGATACCCTGAGAATCATCACAGAGACTCCTGCTGACATCAACAGGAGGTTTGCACAAACACGAAGGATAGAATACAACTTTTATATAGTAACTTGACCTTTCGAGCCATGATTATATAACTGCCACCAAACAAACTGACACTTTCATCCACATGGAAGCCCCAAAGAACTCAACATTGCATTACTTGAGCACAAAGTCTATCCACTGAGAAACAATGACACAGTTGAAACCCCAGATATCATCATCTATTCTGTACCTTATTGCTACACTGTAGGAAGATACACTCACCTTTACAACCACTGCTATTTCTTCCTTTTTACTTCACTTTTCCCATCCTCTTGTTTGTCTCTCTCTATTTTCCCTCCTAGCAACATCTTTGATCCCACCTTTTTCTTAAGAAGATGAGGGAATGAGGTGAGGAAAAAGGAAAAACCCAACTGATAACCATGAGGCTAAACCACGAAACAGAAAGCCATGGCTCATGCAGTAAGGCAAGATTTTCAAACTGACTAGCAATTTTAGGTGCTCTAAAGGCATCTCTGGTTGAAGACTGACTTTTCAGGAAGTGATCAGTTTCTACCCTTTAAAAAAAAAAATAAAAAAAATAAAAAATAAAAAAGCCCCTCCATGGTATCTGAAATGGAGGCAGCCAAAATTGCTAGCAATCTTTGAAAAAGTTGGCTTAACATTAGTTTGAGCAGAAGCCAACACGCAAGAGTGGAAAGAGTGGTTTCAAATCCCCAGAAGAATAAGCCAAGAAAATAATCCTAAAAAGACGGATCATAAATGGCAAGAACGTCGACGTCATCAATGACAAACTTCATAGAACACTAGTAAATGTGGCGTAGAATTGACCTATATAACCTGTAATTATGGGAGACTTAAAAATGTGCTGGACAAACTTAGTTTTCATTTTAAATAAAGTAACTTTTTTGTCTTTTCCCTGAGATCACATTTTCCAGACTCAAATTCAACATAATGCAAACTATACACCAGTGTGAAAGCTTGTCACCAACTTCTCCTAAAGATCACAAATTACTGTTTATACCACAGCCAGCTAGGGTGTCTAAAAAAGAGCCACAGTTCCTTGGATTTGGAGGTGGACTCCAAAATCTGTTTATCCTTTCATAGGGCAGTGCTGAACAGGCTACAACTGATTGCACAAGGTCACCACAAGCTTCCTACCAGCTGGTGGCCTATGCCTGAAAAAATTGCTCTGCTGAGCAGCCAAATTATCAATGACCACAAGAGTGGTCAGCAGCATGAAATTTGGTATAACTGAGGGGACTAAGAATAAGGAACAACTCCCTGCTTTGACAGAGATTCCATCTGTGGTCTTGGTCAACTCACAAAAGCCACAATTTTTAAAGTAATCAAAAAGTTGAGATAACTCCAAAAATAGGTTTAAATCTGTTTTTTAACACTTTCATCTGTATTAAACAAACTCTGAAGTTTAGAAAGGGAAGAAAATGGACAACACAGGGTCCATATTAAAAGAGGACAAGTCCTAAGCTCTGATGCAGGATAGAAGGAAGGCAGGCAGGCAGGCAACTTCACTATAATAAGGCTTTCTGGGATGGGCTACTTGGTAGATTCATTACTTGGGGAGGGAGTAACACAACCTAGTTTATTAAGTAAGATATTCAAGAGTTTAAAAAAAAAAAATCACCAAGACAATTCATGATGAGGCCTAATTATTTGTAAATTATATGACCATGTGTTGAAAGGCAGCATGTTGTGTGTCATGTTACTAAACATGTAATGTCTGGTGTCTTTACAGAGGATTGCCAATAAAAGAAAACATAATGGGGCATTCACTCTGCATTGGACCTGAAAGCATTAATGAAGCTGAGAAAGAGCCAATTATGTGATAGGCTGGAGAAACAACCCTTGATTGGAAGATGAAGTTAAGGTAAGGAAGGGTGCGTCTAGACTACAGGGTTTTGTCGACAAAACTATACCTGCATCTACACTGCCGCTGAGTTCTGTCGACATTATGTCGACAGAACTCAGCAGTTTTGTCGACGGCTGTAAACCTCATTCTACGAGGAATAATGCCTTCTGTCGACAGAGTTCTGTCAACAGAAGGCATTATTGCATCTACATTGTCCTTTGCGTCTACACTGTCATGTCGACAAAGTGGCTTGCTTTGTCGACAGAACTGGATGTAGTCTAGATGCTCTTTGTCAACAGAAGCTTTGTCGACAGTATCTGTCGACAAAACTCTGTAGTCTAGACGTACCCGAAGTGTAGGCTGGGCCAGTATAAAGTCAGGAAGCTGGTAACAAAAATAGTTGTGATGAGTAAGTCTATAGCCATTCTTTGTGAACTGGAGAAGAAAGAAGGGAACCCTGGCAAAGAGTAGACCTCTGATGGAAGGGCATACTCTGAAGAGTAAAAAAGAAAACCAGTGAGAGATGGGTAGAAAGCAGCCTAGGGAGAGAGGAGCCAGGCTGGGGAATGAGTTGGCTGCACATTGTAAGGTCTGAAGTAGTGTGTAAGCCTGGATTCCCTTGCTGATGGGAGCTGCACTGCCTGGACAACTAGTTCAGTGAACCTTTGTACCCCACATAGTGATCTGGAAGGAGTGCTGAGTCATGAAGAAGAAACCACAGCTCCTGAAATGAGAGAAAACAATGGGGCGGGGGAGGAAGGGGAGAAGAGACCGCAAGGGGAGGCATTGGACCTAGGAAAGCGTTTTAACCCTAGAACAGCTATGAGGAGAAGTCACCAATGTTCCCTCTAATATTTTTCCATCCACTTACAGCATAATTTTTTATGTGCACCACCAGTAGAAACACATGCTACTGGCTGTGGCCGCTCTGCTAATCAGCTGGACAGCATTTGAATCTATCCTGGGTGGCTGCCCAAATGCATAGCTTACAACAGGGAACACTAAATGCCACCTGGGGTGAGTACAGTATATTGATCCTCCCTCCCAGTTTAGACTGACAATTCAATAGTTTGAAAGTGTGAACGTGCTATCCAGAAGGATTCACTTACCAACTCTGTTTTCTCATTGGCTAATCGAAGTTGCTGAGTCACCTGCTGAAAGCCAGCCAACTGATCCTAAAATAGGAAATATAGAGTTTGTAATCATCATCAAGGGATTTTAATTATCCTAAAAGAATGTCAAGTTCAACTGACAGCAATTTCAACAAATTATGTATGTTTTTATGAGTTAGTGTTACCTCATTTTTTTTAATTTTAATTAGATTATTAGTGGGATTATTAGGTATATCACAGATTTTCTACTGAAAAAGGGGTTCAAGCTTTAGAGTCAATTTCTAATTAGTTACATAATGCCTCCCTCCTAAATGGATACAAACCTAGCCAGTGCAAACAAGAATAAACAAGACCACTCCCCTCCCTCCAGAATACCCTCCATGCAACTTGTCACAGAGGATCCACAGCGCAGCTACAAGTAGTTACATGAAGCACCCTGCTGCAATTTAGCCCACAGACCACTAATTAAACTGTGCAGCCCAAGGTATGGACTGAGTCTTTTAAAAATAAATAAATATGAACATATTTTTAGAGGGAGTTGAAGAACTATTTGACTGAGTCTAGCTCCAGCTCCTCTAGTTCTTTATATACAAATCAACTGCAATATGCATGCCCCATCTGATTGTCAGAGGACACACATAAAATATAGTTTAACTATACATATGGATTAGAACAAAAAACAGTGGCTTCTGACATCTACAATTGCCTCTTACCATTAAATATTTAGATGATTACTGGAATACATTTAGTAGCAGCAGTGCTTTTTTTTTTTTTTTTTTTTTGGGGGTAAAAAAAGTGCCGGTACTAAGGTTGCCAGATGTCAAGCAAAAAAATTAAAAAAAAAAATGCCAGGAAAAATTTGTGAAGAAAAATAAAATAAATAAAATAAATAAATAAAAGGTACCGGGGCCGAAATGCAGTCACGGCCCCTTTTTATTGCCTCATACCCGAAGCGGGCTTCCGTCTGGCACAGCGCAAGTGCTCCAAGGGCTGGCGCGGGGCTGTGCCGGGGGAAAATGGCGAGTGCTCCCAAAAAAGGGTGATAGTACGCCATACCGGCGCATACCGTCACAAAAAAAGCACTGAGTAGCAGATAACTAAATAGTGGTAGTGATATATAGGATTTCAAATTTGATTTACATACAACCCTGGATTTTTTCAAGATTACAATGACTTGCCCAAAGAAACATCACACTCAATCAAAATTACTTTTTGTTTTTGCCTTTCTACCACATGAATCTGTGCTTCAGTCATGTGCCCCTGGTACCGCTGCTGGAGTTGATCTAGTTCCTGTGATACTCTCTGCCAGAGTTCTAGTGCTTGCTCTTTTTCCTAGAAGGTTTAAAAACAAGAAAGATTATATAGAAAATTCTCTTACCAGAACATGTTTACCTTAATGTGCAACACTTGAAAAAATGGGGATCTTATCCTTCATATTGAAGAAACTTAAAATAACTTCTATTAATGTATATAGTATCATGAGTTTTTGTGGGTAAAACCCACTCCACCAGAGAAGCTGGAATGGAAATATGGAGTGGTTACTTCCACTCCAGCTCATCTGATGAAGTGGGTTTTATCTATGAAAGCTCATGATACTATATATTTTTGTTAGTCTCTAAGGTGCCACAGGACTACTCATTGTTTTTAAAGTTACAGACTAACATGGCTACTCCTCTGAGATCACTGTTTCTATATCGTGTTGCCAACTTTTCCCAGGCCAGCACTAAAAATTTCCCAAATCTGATGAAAAATTCCTAGATTATTTTTTATATGTTATAAAGGCTATTTTATGTATAGTTAATTCATTGGTTTTATTATTAAATAAATAATTAATTTATTATTATTTTACACACACACACACACACACACACACACACACACACACGTAAAATTACAATTATATAATTATTAACTCGAAATATCCTTCACTTGCACCAACACCACATATGTGGTTTTAAGTAATTTGTTGCAATTACTTTGAAAAGTTTCACTGACTCTGGTTTAATGCAATGAATGAGTGGAGATTTGCTTTGAAAGAGAGCATTGAATTTGTTCATGTAATCCAAAACATATTTCAAAAATAGTAGGTAGGCTTTAAGTTCTGGATTACACAAATCCAAGCCCAAGAAAGAAACCAACAGAACACCACTGGCCATCACCTACAGTCCTCAGCTAAAACCTCTCCAACGCATCATTAGTGATCTGCAACCCATCCTGGACAATCATCCCTCGCTTTCACAGGCCTTGGGAGGCAGGCCAGTCCTTGCCCACAGACAACCTGCCAACCTAAAGCATATTCTCACCAGCAACTACACACCGCACCATAACAACTCTAACTCAGGAACCAATCCATGTAACAAACCTCGGGGCCAACTCTGCCCACATATATACACCAGCAACACCATCACAGGACCTAACCAGATCAGCCATACTGTCACTGGTTCATTCTCCTGCACATCTACTAACGTAATATATGCCATCATGTGCCAACAATGCCCCGCTGCTATATACATCGGCCAAACTGGACAGTCCCTACGTAAAAGAACCAATGGACACAAATCAGATATTAGGAATGGCAACATACAAAAACCTGTAGGGGAACACTTCAATCTCCCTGGACACACAATTGCAGATCTAAAGGTAGCCATCCTGCAGCAAAAACTTCAGGACCAGACTTCAAAGAGAAACTGCTGAGCTACAGTTCATCTTCAAGTTTGACACAATCAACTCAGGATTAAACAAAGACTGTGAATGGCTAGCTAACTACAAAAGCAGCTTCTCCTCTCTTGGAATTCACACCACCAGATCAGCTACTAGAAGTGGGCCTCATCCTCCCTGATTGGATCCACCTCGTCATCTCCAGCCTGATTCTGGCCTGCATATTTATACCTGCCTCTGGAAATTTCCACTACATGCATCTGACGAAGTGGGTCTTTGCCCACAAAAGCTTATGCTCCAACACATCGGTTAGTCTATAAGGTGCCACAGGACTCCTCGCCGCTTTTGCACAAGGTGAGTAACCTCTCTCCTTCTTCAAGAGGTGTCCCTGCGGGCGCTCTACTGTAGGTGACTATGGAGCAGTACCCTGAGCGTCTGGAAGGAGGGGCTTCGGACCTGACCGGTGAACAGCAAAGAGGACTGCCACCTCAAACCTAACACATTGTGCAGTGTAAGAAGAAGTTACTCACCTTGGTGCAGTAACGATGGTTCTTCGAGATGTGTGTCTCCATGGGTGCTCCACTGTAGGTGTCGGGCTCGTCTCGGCGCTGCAGATCGGAGACTTTCAATAGCTGTTGTCAGCCGGACCATGCATACGCGGTTAGCATCTCACACGGTTTGCGCCCTTCAATCATCGCACGTGGTCCAGCTCCCGCCATTTCCTCTCACCGCTAGGTTATCTATAACGAGAAATAGACCAAGGCTCCAGAGTGGGGAGGAGGGCGGAACATGGAGCACCCACGGGGACATACATCTCGAAGAACCAATGTTACTGCACCAAGGTGAGTAACTTCTTCTTCGAGTGATGTCCCTGTGGGTGCTCCACTGTAGATGACTACATAGCAGTACTTGGAATGCTCTCCGGAGTCAAGGCTTATCAATGCCAGAGTACTGCTGAAGCCACAGTGGAATCAGCAGCCAGTCGTTGCATTATCGCAAAATGATTCATAAATGTGGCATTAGATAACCATGTAGCCGCTCGACAGATGTCATGCAAAGGAACCCCTTGCATGAAGGCCATTGACGTAGCCATAGCTCTCGTGTAGAGTGTGCTTTTGGTGGGTTATGAAGGCTTTTGTTACGAACGGAATAACAGATAGTGATGCGTGTTACTATGAGTCTCGCAATACACTGAGACAACAAGGGGTTGCCTTTAGAAGGGTTCGCTATTGATACTATTAGGCGGTCCATTTTACGCCAGTCCCACGTTCTGTCAATATAAAAGGCAATTGCTCAACACACGTCGAGGGTATGGAGTACAGCTTCTCGTGCGGGGGGCGTGAGGATTCCAGTAGAATGAGCGTAGTACAACTGGTTCATTGACATGAAAGTTGGAGCAAACTTTGGGAATAAAAGCAGCAGGATGGGCTCACAATATCACGGAATTGTTGGTGAAGGATGTGAATGGTGGCATCGCCATCAAAGCTGCCAGCTCACTAACCCTGCGCGCAGATGTAATCGCCAACAGAAAAACGAATTTGACAGTGAACATGTGGAGAGAAGTCATTGCTAATTACTCAGAGGGGATAAATTAGGGGTATCCAGCACCAAGTCCAAGCTCCAGGAGGGTGGTGGTGGTCTACATGGGAGATTGAGATTCGTCAACCCTTTCATTAATCTCTTCGTGGTTGGGTGAGCAAATACCGATACCCCCCTCTATAGAATGGTGGAAGGCACTGATTGCTGCTAAATGTACTTTCAAAGAGGAGATAGGTCTGTTCGTTGGAGGTAAAGGATGTAATCGAGGATCTGGTGCAGCAATGATGCACACGGGTCAATCTGGTTATCCAAGCACTAGGCTACAAATCTCTGCCATTTAGCAAGGTAAGTTGTCCTTGTAGATTCTCTCCTACTATGCATTAAGACTGTTTTTACTTGTTCCGAGCAGAGATCTTCAGATGCTTTGAACCAGCTAGGAGCCATGCCATTAAATGTAGCACTTCTGGTCTTGGATGAAGGAGAGAGCCGTGGTTCTGAGAAAGCCGGTCTGGTAGGAGGGGAAGAGGGCAGGGTGGTTGTAAGGACATTCAACGCAGAAAGGGATACCACTGTTGTCTCGCCCATGCTGGGGCTATGAAAATTACTTGTGCTGAGTCTGAGCTGGTTTTATCTAACACTCTGGGTATGAGTACAGTCGGGGGAAACGCATAAAGCAGGGGCATGTTCCAACGGATCAGAAATGCGTCCCTTAGTGATCCCTTCCCGATGCCCGCTCTTGAACAATAGTGGCGACACTTCTTGTTGTCGTAAGTGGCAAATAGGTCTATCTGCAGCGACCCCAGAGGCAGAAGATGCTCCCGAAGAATGTCCGAGGGAATCTCCCATTCGTGATCATGCGAAAAATGTCTGCTGAGTGAATCCGCCACTGCATTGCTCGTGCCAGGTAAGTACGATACTATTAAGATGATGTCGTTTCGAATATACCAGCTTCATAACTGAACTGCTTCCGCGCACAGCGATCGGGAGCGCGCTTCTCCCTGTTTATTTACATAATACATCGTTGTTGCGATGTTGTTGGTCAATACCCTGATGGTTGTGCTGGCAATGTGAACACGCAAGTGTCTGCATGCATGAAATACTGCCCTGAGCTCGAGGAGATTTGTGTGAAGAGTGGATTCTATGACCCACCATTTACCCTGAACTGTCATGCCATTCATATGGGCGCCCCAGTCAGTGAGAGAGGAGTCTGTGGTCAACTGATTCAATGGTTGCAGTCAATGGAACAGGACATCCGCCATGAGATTGTGTGCTTTGGTCCACCACAACAGGGATGTGCAGACGTGGGTAGGAGGAATTACTGTGTTGTGAACGCTGTGTTTTGACGGGATATACACCGACGCCAGCCAGTGCTGAAGACAGCAAAAGTGCAGTCTTGCGTGCTGAACCACGAATGTGGTGGCAGTCATGTGTTCCATGAGTTGCAGACAAGTGAGCACCAATACAGCAGGGGCGTGAATCATGATGGCAACTAGATCTTGAACTGTGTGAAATCATTCTACAGGCAACTATGCTCGAGCCATGATAGAGTCGAGTCGCGACCCTATGAAATTTAGAGTCTGCGTCTGCTCTATTGTGGACTTCTGCTCATTGACACTAAGGCCGAGGGAGTCAAAAGTGCCTGGCTAGTGTGACCATATGGGATGTCTCTTCCCGTGACCAACCTTTTATGAGGCAGTCGTTGAGATAAGGAAAAATCATAACGTCCCTGTGACGTAAGTATGCTGCCACCACCGACAGAGTCTTTGAGAAAACTCTGGGAGCGGCTGCGAGACCAACAGTAGAACTCGATACTGAAAATGCCTGTTGCCAGGAACAAAACGAAGGAATCACCTGCGTGCTGGATAGATGGCAATGTGAAAATATGCGTCTTGGAGGTTCAAGGCTGCAAACCAATCGTCATTGTCTAGTGATGGTATTATGGTGGTAAAGGTCACCATTTTGAACCGCTGCTCCCAGAGGTGGCGATTCAGTTTTCTGAGATCAAGGATGGGTCTCCATCCCCCCATTTTCTTCTTCATGAGGAAATAATGGGACTAGAAACCCCTTCCTCTGAACTGCATTGGAACCATCTCTATGGCTCCGATAGACAGGAGTCGATGGACCTCTTGCTTTAGGAGATCCTTGTGAGATGGGTCCCTGAAGAGAGACAGGGTTGGTGGGGTAATGGGAGGAATGGATATAAATGGGATTGTGTGTCCGAAAGCCACAAGCTCTAAGACCCATTGGTCTGATGTTATGGTGGCCCATTGACCATAGAACGGATGTAGACAGTGATGAAAAATGTATGGGACATGATGTTAAGTCCCAACAACATAGACTGGTTGCATGCCCTCGACCAACAAGTCAAATCTGCTGCTTCATGGCAGCCTGGTTGGTCATGTGAGGTAGCTGAGCATTGCAGGCATTGTCTTGGATGGACCTGATCAGAGGCACAGTATTGTTGCCTCTGGAACGGATAATCGTACCTTATTTGGTATGGATAGTACCTCTTACTCCTATAAGGAGGCATGTACATTCCAAGGGTACGTAGGGTCTTACGGGAGTCCTTCCCGGAGTGGAAGACCTCATCTGTCTTGTCTGTGAAAAAACTCTCTCTCTCTTTTCAAATGGAAGATCCACCACCTTACTCTGAAGTTCCCTGGGAACTCCGGCGGAGGCGAGCCAAGACTATCTCCTCATAGCTATCACTGTGGCATGTATGGCTGTATCTGCCACGACCAGAGCAATCTGCAGCCCTGCTCTCACCGATGTACAGCCCTCTTGCACCACAGATTTTAAAAGTGGCCTCTTGGAATCAGGAACGTATTGGAGAAGGTCAGTCAATTTGGAATAATTATCGAAAAGTTGTGATTTGATAGGAGGGCGGCATAATTCGCAATGCGGAGAAGTAACGTGGCAAGGAATAAACTTTCCTGCTGAAAATATCTAATTTTTTCGTGTCCCCTCTCCGGAGCTATGTTTTTGTACTACGGCGTCTTGAATCGTTGGTGAGCTGCATCAACCACTAGCGAATTTGGTTGTGAGTGATTGAATAGGAATTCGAGGCCTTTAGAGAGCACAAAATATTTCTTATCAGCCCGCTTACTAGTGGGCGCTACAGAGGCCGGAGTCTGCCAAATGTCTTCCGCAGGCTCCATGATCACTTCATCAATGGGAAAAGCGATTTTGGAACGTTGTTGAGGGTGCAGATTTTTCAGTAAATGATATTGTTTGGCCTGCACCTCGGCTATTTGGACCTCCCGAGACTCCTCCACTCGCTTGAAAAGCTCCTGAAATGGTTTCAGGTCATCTGGCGGAGACATATCCCCTGGAAAGACCACCTCATCTGGGGAAGATGATGATTGGTCTGTTATTGGTGGCTCCGGTTGCTGGTCATCCCCCTCGGACAACTGACCTTCTTCTGGTTCAGAGTGATGGACCACTGTCACAGGACTCTGTGGAGGAGGGGTTGGTTGGTGTTGCTGATGTTGTGGCTCAACTGTAGCCCTGTGATGGATTGGTGAGTGACAACGGCATGGAGATCGCCTGTATGAATGGGAGCGATAGTAGTGACGAGAAGAGTAACCTGGCCTATGATAACGCTCGTAATAACGATCAGACTGGGTCAGTGATGAACGTCTAGATGATATGACGCTATTGTATCGCCTGCAATAACTAGTATGAGTTGACTGCACTGGTGAATGCAGTGAGCGTCTCGAGGAAGGAGCTGGAGAAAGTGAACGATATCTACAATAATGTCTCCTATAATCTCGCAACGGCTCTCGGTAAAGTGATAGAGGACTCCGCTGAGGGGAATAATGAATGTCTGAATGCTGACAACGATTTACGTTTACCATAGGACTCCGATGGTTATTTGTCTTAACTGCGGCTTTCCTCGGTGCCGATGCAGTGCTACCCCATGCCATTGTAGACTGTGCCGATGATTCCATCCCAAGTGGCGATGTCGTCGGTGCCGACGTCTGAGATGCCCCTGGTGCTGATGGCACCGGTGCAGAGTCCTGCCGTGCGTCCATCGGTGCCAATCGCGGCAATGGTGTCGGTGCCAATGGTGATTCCAGCATCATTGGTGCCGAGGACGACTGTAATTGCCTGGTAGCCTGAATCTCCAGAGCCGGCACTGATCTTGGCGCCAGCAGTGCCCGACTAGCCGGTGCCGGGTCGTCATTTTCTTAGGCTTTGCAGCCGTAGCCAACCCAGAGGCAGTGCTGGACGTACCGGGCTTGTCTCCTCTGCTGACTGCTAGCCGGGTCAGCAGGAAGAGAGCAGGTGGGGGACGCTCTTATCTTTTTAACTGTGGCCATCTCAGGAGAAGAAGCTCTGTGCTTCTGCGTCACGCCCGACTGCGGTCTCAGCATTGGGGCGGCGTTGTCGGGTTGAAGTGCCTTATCAAATAAAATCATCTTGAGGAGCATTTCTCTGTCCTGGTGTGCCCTGGCAGTTAGTTTGCAACAATGAGTGCACTTCTGTGGGACATGCGCCTCTCCTAAACATCGAATACATGCCGAATGGCTGTCAGAGGCTGGCATGGGCTCGCGGCAAGGGGGGAGCATTTCTTAAAACCTGGTGAATCCGGCATTGTTGAGTTCCTCTCACTCCCTCAGGGCTTAACTCAATGAATATACTAAATATTGTCCGTACTACTCTTCTTTTTCTTCCTTTTTTTTTTTTCAGGACGGCCAAGGGGCTGCTATTTAAAAGCGGCAAGAGCCACAAATGCCTCAATGAAATATATATATATTTTTTTTTTTACAAGAAAGAACTTTGAACAATAACTAATTAAACTACTTAACTAATTAAACTAATTCTAACTTCTTCAGAAATATACTTACAGGACACTGGACTGGATGAGGAAAACAGAGGAGCACCGTCTGCGACCGAGGATGGTTGAGAGCAACTGGCAGGAGCTGGACCGCGCGCGATGATCGAAGGGCACGAATGGCGCGAGACGCTAACCGCGCATGCACATTCCGGCTGATTATAGCTATTGAAAGTCTCCAATCTTTGGCGCCGGGATGAGCCCGACGCCTACAGTGGAGCACCCACAGGGACGCCACTCGAAGATGATCTATTGCGTAATGTTTTGTAAAGGTATGTGTAGACGCCCATGTTGCAGCTCTACAAATCTACCAAATGTCCATAATGGGCACGTTATGCAGAAAGGCTGTGGAGGTGGCCATTGCCCTGGTGGACAGTGCCTGCAACTGAGTCAGTAGTGACACCTTATTGACATCATTGCAAGTTTTAATACAATTTGTTATCCATTTTGAAAGCCTCTTTCGAAATCACCTGCCCCTTAGTGTAATCTGTTATGGAAATTAACAGCCTGGAAGAGCATCTGAATTGCTTTGTTCTAGCTAAGTAAAAAGCAATTGCCATAAAACATCCAAGGAGTGAAGTCAAGCCGCATTAGCATCAGGATGAGGCTTTTGGTGGAAAACAGGTAAGTATATAGGCTTACTGAGGTAGAACTGTGAAACTATCTTTGGAAGGTATTTCAGATGTGGTCTAAGCACCACTTTATCGTTGTGAAATATCATAAATGGCAGATCCACCATGAGCGCTGCGAACTTGCTGACCCTTTTGGCTGTTGCGATGGCACGTAGGAAAGCAATCTTCATGGAAAGGTGCGACAAAGTGCACATTGCCATCAGCTCAAATGGAGAATGGGTTAAGGTGTTATGGACAAAGTTAAGATCCTTAGTGAGTTTATGATTAGAGTACAAACTTCTTCCAAACAGGTGAGGTCCTGCGTAATAACCCTCGGGGGAACCAGGCCTTGAAATGAAGTTCGTGGACGTCAGGATGAAGAACCCAACACTGATCCTGAGATAGTATGTCCAGCCACTGTGGAAGAGGAATTGGAGGAGCAGCTGACAACTGAGACAGGTAAGGAAACCAGGTCTGCCTGGGTCATGCAGGTGCTATCAGAATGACCTTGGTCCTGTCCAGTTTTATTTTTTGTACAACTTTGTTGAGAAGAGAAAGAGGTGGGAAGGGGATTGTGAGATCAACTGATCATCATGGCATCTCCCATGGAACTCTTGCCCAGTCCCACTCTGGAGCAATACCTGGGGCACTTCACGTTGTGAAATGTGGTGAATAAGCCTATTTCCGCAAAGCCCCACTTCTTGAAGACTGTATGTAGGGCTTGGGGATGTATCCCCTCCCATATTTCTGATGACATATTTGGCTTGGTTTATTTCAGGTGACATTTGTTTGCCTGGAAATTAATGCACTGGTACCAGAGGGCTGCGGTCTCTTTGCAAAGATGATATGACCTGGCCCTGCGCCTTGCTGGTTTATATAAAACATGGAAATAGTATTGTATGTGAGTATTCTCACTGACTTGCCCTGAATTAGGGGAAGAAAGTACTCACATGCTCTTCTTACTGTGCAGAGTTCCAGGACATTGATGTGCAGGCCTCATTCTGGAGGTGTCCATCTCCTCTGGGTGCTGTAGCCGTTGGTATGTGCATCTCAGCCCTCTAGGGAAGCATCTGTGGTTAGGTGTATGGATGGTGGTATTTGCTTGAAAAGGGACCCCACAGCAGAGATTGCTAGCTTGCAACCACCATCTGAGAGACTCCTTAACTTTGATTGCGGGACTCAGAAATTGGTGCAAAGGGTGCTTGTGAGGCTGAAAGCATGTGTGAAGCCACCACTGCAGGCACTGCACATGTAGTCTGGTGTGAGGGACTATGTATGTCACAGATATTTGTCTGAGTAGTTGTAGGCACTGTCTGGCTGATATTGTAGGGCTGTCCATAATTATTCTTGCTAATGTGGCCAATGAATGGAATCTCTATGATGGTAGCCACGCCTGTGCTCATAGGCAGTCCAATGTTGTGCCTATGAACTCTAGCTCCTGAGATGGAGTAAGGTGAGATTTTTGCTTGTTTATCTGTAGGCCCAGAGTGTTGAATAACCAGATTGTCCCTGTGGTGTAGTCCATGGCCATTTGTTCCATAGGAGTCACTATCAGGCAATCATCTACATAAGGAAAAATTACTATTCCTACTTTCCTGAAGTGGGCAACTGCTATAGCGAGGACCTTGGAGAAAACCCTGGGTGCTGAAGATAGGCCCAAGGGTAAGACTCGATACTAACTGTGCTGATCCTTTAGTGCAAACCTGAGGAATTTTCTGTGCGAAGAGCAAATTGCTATGTGGAAATATGCATCCTGTAGGTCAAGGGATGACATCCAGTTTCCTTTTTCAAGGGCCAGAATTATCTTGTCTAGGGTTACCTTGGTGAATCCTTGCCTTTTCAAGTACTTGTTTAGCCTACATAAGTCCAGGATGGGCCTCCAACCTCCTGATTTCTTTGGAGTGAGAAATTATCTGGAGTAGAAGGCCTTCCCCTTCTGATGTGCTGGTATAAGCTCTATTTCTCACATCTGGAGCAGTTTGTGTATCTCCTGCTGGAGCAGAGTCTCCTGAAATGAGTCCCTGAAGAGGGATGGGGAAGGAGGTTGGGTTGGTGAAAAGATAAGAAAGGGAATAATGAGGCCTTTCACTATTACCTCCAAGGCCCATCTGTCTGTTGTAATCCTGGCCCATGCATGGTGGAAAGGCTGAAGGCTGAATCAGTACTGCTTGGCTGATGAAAAATGTCAAACTCTCGACCAGATGTTCAAAACGTCTGCCTGCCATTGGAGGACTGAGATGTGGCAGGTTGTTCTTGAGGCTGCCTACATTTGTTGCCTCTGCCGGCGTCTGATGTCATAGCTCCTCTGAGTGGGGTATGATGATGATCTGCCCTGGGGCATGTTAAGGAGGTTAAACCTCTTTTTGGGCTGAGGGACATGCATACCTAATGTCTTGAGCCTGGCTCGCAAGTCCTTGAGCAAATGCAAAGAAGCATCTGTCGTGTACCTCCCCAGGGAACCAAGAGAGAAGCAGCCAGGAGGCCTGACGCATGACCCCTGACATCGCCAGTGACCTTGAGACAGTATCCGCTGCATCAAGCAACCCCTGCAGAGCACTTTTTGCTATGAGAACCCCATCATCTATATTGGAGTTGAAGGAAGCTTGGTAGTCCTCAGGCAGCTGTTCAATAAACATTTTCATTTTTATCAAAATGGTAATATGTGTATTTTGCTAGCAATGCTGGCTCATCTGCTATTCTGATCTGGAGGGATGCGGAGGAGTATGATTTTTCTATCCAAAATGTCCAGTGTCTTCCGGTCCTTGTCATAAGGAGTGGATTCATATTGGATCCGTTTGCCCTGGTATGGGTTGCATCCACCACAAGAGAGTTTGGTGCCAGATGGGTGAACAAAAATTCAGCCCCTTTGGCAGGAACGTAGTACTTCCTGTCTGCCCTTTGCAAGTTCAGGGAAATCGAGGCTGAAGTTTGCCACAAGATCTTTGCCAGGTCCAGTAGTGCCTTGTAGATTGGCAAAGCTATTTTCGATGACACTGACACATGCAATATATCAGCCAACTTGTGCTGAACCTTAGGAACCTCAACTAAGGAAATGTCGAGGGAATAGGCCACCCTCTTGTATAGATCCTGAAAGGATGTGAAGTCATCGCCTGCTGTCAGCGGAGGGGCCTTATAGATTCATCCGGAGAGGAAAAGGAGATGTGCGATGGAGGTAAGTTGTCTTCCTCCTGTGTCTCCTCCAGATCTTCCAACTCCTCTTTCACATCTGGTGGATGCAGGTGGTTTAGGAACCATTCCTGAGGTCTAGCTACTGCTGTCAATTGCAGTGCTGCTGCCTGAGCTCTCATGGGGCCCCATGGATCCCATCCCTGCCATGATTGAGGGAATGGAACGAGAGGGAACCATGGGAATGGTTGCCACATCTGGGGGTGGCTTTGCTGTTACTGAGAGGATGGCTTTGGAGAGGAGAGTTATGGAAAGAAAGATTTCTTCATCATCCTCACTGCTACCAGAAAAGGGTGGGGCCAAGCTTGATGTTGTAGCCAGTCTGGGGCCCTCTAACTTAGGTGTAGCATTGGTACTAAATAACAATGTGCCCGGTACTGACGAAACAGCCAGTTCCTGATGTGTGGTGAGCGGCGCTGGAGGAGGAAAAACCGATGCCGGCAGTACAGAGGGCTGGTGTCGTTGCAGTACCAAGTCACCCCATGCCTTGGATATGTTCGGTACCGGGGAAACTTCCATATGCAGTGCCAGTGCTGTCTTCGTTGGGAGTCTGTACCACTGCTGCTATTTGGACCCAACGGACACCAGAAGCATAGGCCGGCCGGCCAGCCAAACTCCCCATGGTGCTTCCTCGCTCTCTGACTCAATGGTAGGCTCTGTCAATGTGAACGTGCTACTATGGAGAATATTCTACTCTTGCCTGTATTGTGGACACGGCCCCTTGCCTTCTCCATGTTGAGTGGCCAGACTTGATCATAGAATATTTGAGCTTATCTCGTAGTGTAGACAAGCCTAAGATGAGGTGTTTTTGTTGGTTTAAATGGATCAATTCTACAATTATCTATTCTACTACTGAATCAAAAGTCCAGTTTTGAGACCCTAATTACAAAATACCCAATTTAGATAAGTGAAAATGTTTCAAGACAGGGGGTGTATCTAGACTACAGGGTTTTGTCAACAAAAGTGGACTTTTGTGGACAAAACTATACCTGCATCTACACTGCCGAGGAGTTCTGTCGACATAACGTCGATAGAACTCAGCAGTTTTGTTGACGGCTGTAAACCTCATTCTACAAGGAATAACGCTTTTTGTCGACAGATTTCTGTCAACAGAAGGCGTTATTGCATCTACACCGTCCTTTGCGTCTACACTGTCATGTTGACAAAGTGGCTTGCTTTGTCAACAGAACTGGATGTAGTCTAGACGCTCTTTGCCGACAGAAGCTTTGTCGACAGTATCTGTCAACAAAACTTCTGTCGACAAAAGCCTGTAGTCTAGACGTACCCAGTGTGACTGATGACTATGTCACTTTAAAGAGCTGAACAGAAATAATAGGTTTTGCTATTTTTAATAGCTCTTTTTAGAGTTTAATTAGAAGTGACATGTGGCTTCTGCAAGAGTTCTGAGACTGTCTGATTCAACATCTACAAAGGTTTGCACACCAGCCTATTTGATTCAGATAGCTAACATAAGCTCAATTATTTGGATCAGCACTCAGAGAAATTATAATAGTTGCACCTGTACAAAAGCAAAATTTGGTCCTTTGTGCCCAAGAAACATGACATCACCCTTTCATAGTTCTCTAACATCTGCACCTAACCTTTTCTAGCTTCAGATTCTCTAATTTTGTACCTTTCAAACAATACAAAGTTGTTTCTCATTCCTCATTTATTATCTTTTTGACCAGTGTTTGCCAAAATGATTGAGAACACATCTTGAAATATTCACCACTGGATGTAGAAAGTTTTAGCATCAAACTTCATTACTAGGGCTTGACAAGCGGCGGCGAGCCCCGCTCGCCAGCCACGTGGTTTGGCACGCTGCGCATGCGCTGATCACGCTGCGCATGCGCTGATCACGCTGCGCATGCGCTGATCACGCTGCGACGCCGTGCCGGGCTAAAATCGATTGCCCTAATTGTCGAGCCCTGTTCATTACTATTTCCTTTCCCTAATCAGGAATTCAAAAATAATTTTAGTAATTAAATACTAATAAAAAGACTGAGTCCGAAACTTCAGTGACAAACTCTTTCAGGATAGGCAAAAGTATTAGTGTTTGTAGGTTACTCCCTCCAAAAGTAAATATAGTACTTTTTCATATTTCTTAACCAAAAAATTTGGTTATGAAAAGGGATTCCTTACCAATAGATGATTTCCCAACCTGCAAAGGAACAAGCCAAAGAAATAAAGTAACAAATGTATTTTAAAATCACTCACCTGATTGGCTAGTTGTAACTGATCTTGAAGATTTCTTACAATTTCTTCATCTGCAAACACATCACTCCCCAAGACAGTGCCAGAAGGAAGGTCCTCCAGCTGCTTCTCAACAGTCTCTTTCAATTCCTCATGGAGCCTGTGATACAAATTAGAAATGAAGTAAACCATTGCTCTTTCAACAAGTAAAAAAACCCACACATTTAAAGTAACAAATACAACTGGTGTAAAACAGATTAAAACAATCTTTTAAACAAGTTGTATTTTTAGTGCACCTTCTAAATGTAATTGAAATTCTGAATTAATGTTTAATTATCTTTGAGTGTATCATAAAAATGAAAACAATTTAAAATGTGGGAAATTCACTATAAATTGTATAATGTTCTCAAAGAGGTAACAGATTCATACAACACCCTTGCTTTCTCCTCCAAAAGAAACTCATTAAATACTATGGGTTTGCCTGCATCGTTTATATGTCCATACCAGGGTGGTATCAATTTTTAGTCTGAACTAATCCATGAAAACTTTGATGTTGTGCACTAAAAAAAATTCGCTAATATGTGTTGACATAGTAGTGTTTGAAATGGGACCACACAGATGTTCCCTAGGAAAGTCTTGGTACACAACAGCATGTCCACACAGGCTAGTTAGTAAAGGGTATATTACTGAGGATTAAATTTTACACCCCTCTGGTGGAAATAAAGCTCCATGTAGTGAAGCCCTAAGGTTACCTCATCCAGAAGCTCAGCTATTAAAAACAAAGTCTATATCTTTTCACGTATTTATGTTGTGCATGTCTACCAGCTTTTATAACTGTCACTTATTCTTGCCATTGAGAAGAATGGTATAAAACAAAAGCGGTTGTCTATCTGAGTCTCAATGTTAATCTCCCTCATCATGAAAACTAGCATATCAATTGCTGTCTCTTAATCAACTTCTTCCTCCATTAAAGCACATGTATGTAGAGACACTTAATTCTAAGTTAGCCAAAGCCTGGGGGGAGGTGGGGGGAAGAGGGAAACAAGAACTAAATTAAACTCAAGAGTTTCAGATGTTTTTCTAGAAAGTTTGCAAATTATGCTCTTTTTTTAACCCTGATTTCTTAGGCATAAACTCAAAAACTTTTATATCCTCATCAAACATTACTTTTGCAGTAATTGTATATTTAGTCAAGAGATCAGAAATGCTCTAGGTAAAAATGAGATGCATGGGCTATTCAATGATAGCACATGCTTTAAAAATGTAAATTGTGTTCTAATAGAGAGAAGTGGAGCCCTTCAGAGCTATGGGTAAATCTTAGCGTTTGCCATTAAAATAAACCTGTTTTCTACTCTTCTCTTCCCCATTGTCCAAAGATTAGAGTGACTGGTAAGGTACCAGAATGACTGCAGTTAAGACCATAGCAACTTTATTTTTAACTAAAATACTATTATATTACCAATTATTAGTTTGTTTATTCCAACTATTTGGAAGTTGTAGAATTACCAAAATTGTTGACCAATTTTAAATGAAATTGCAAACTTCTAAATTTAAAACATTTTGACCCTTGCTATTTTTCCTAAGATTAAGGAAGCATTTTGGAGCATTATCTCAGGGTGGCTTTTTCTACTAGATTTATAATCTCCTTCATATAAGTTTTCCCACCTCAGTGAGCGGCAGCTCTTGTGACGGCCAAGAAAAATTGAGGTAGTAGTCCCCTTACTGCAATATCAATCATTTCACAAGCATTTTAAAATAAAATAAATCCTCCTTCATTGCTTCTTTGTAAGAGAAATATATTGATTAGTTTGTTTATTGGTGTAAGTGTATATCTGAGAGAAAACCTTACTGAGGAAAAGCCAACTATGAGAGAGATTCACATTTAGATTACATCTACATTTGAAACTAGCACCATGATTCCAATTTAGAGTAGACAGACTCAAGCTAGCTCGGTGAAAATGTAAGCATAGCTGCAGAAAAATAAGAACATAAGAACAGCATACTGGGTCAGACCAAAGATCCATCTAAGAGTGGTCAATTCCAGAACAGGTACTCATCAAGATGAAGGCATACCATGGATTTATATACAGGTAAAAACATATTTTCTGTCTTATTCTCTCTCTCTTTTTTCGTGATTCCAAACATTGTTTGCTTTTTCAGAGAAGTGTCCACAATAACTCCAAGATTTCTCTCTTGAATTAATAGCTAATTTAGTGCCCATCATTTTGTACACATAGCTAGGATTATGTTTTCCAAAATACATTACTTTGCATTTATCAACATTAAACTTAATTTGCCCTTTTGTTGCCCAGTGTGACAGGGTGTACCAACCCTGCACTGGCAGTGGAGGGGGTTAACCAGGCTTGCTGGGCTGAGAAGGCCCCTCCCCCAAGGCCCTGCTGGGCATGCTCCAGCTGCAGAGTCAGTATAAAGGCTGGAGGAGCAGCTCAGTCAGGGCTGACCACTGAAGGGGAAGGAGCTCCTGCCAGAGCCCAGGAGCAACCGCCCCCGTGGGACCAGCCAGAGCTGCTGCCACCCCAGCCGCCACCCCAGCCAGAGCCGCCACATCAGCCGGAGCCACAGCTGCGCCAGCCATGGGCCACTGCCACAGCCGCGGTGCCAGCTACAGCAGTCGCACCAACTGCTGCTGCCAACACTGCAGCATTTGCCAGCCCAGGTGGGGACGGGGCCAACCAGCAGATGGGGACAGGAAGCAGTCCAGGGCAGGGAGCAGGAGGTACCCCGGAGAACTCGGCGTGCTTCGGTGGCAACTCCCCAAGCCAGTGGTGGGAACCACCCATCGCTGATAGGGCCCTGGGCTGGGGCCTGGTGGAGAGGGACGGCCCGGGCCTTCCTACCCCATACCCTTGCACCCCAGACAGAGGGCATTATAGGCCGCTGGGTCAGATTTACCCCCCATGGGGCTCGCGACCCCATGATACCCAGTCATCTAGTTTTGTGAGATCCTTTTGAAACTCTTTACAGTCTGCTTTGGACTTAAATATCTTGAGCAGTTCTGCATCATCTGCTCATTTTGCTACTTCACTCTTTATCCCTTTTTCCAGATCATTTATGAATGTGTTGAATAGGATTGGTCCCAGTACAGATACCTGTGGGACACCACTAGCTGCCTCTCTCCACTCTGAAAACTGACCATTTATTCCCATCCTTTGTTTCCTATCTTTTAGCCAGCTATCAATCCATAAGAGGACCATTCCTTGTTTGTACAAACAGCTTGAGAACACATGGCTCGATGCTTTACATGCCAGAATAACTCAGGATTCAGGGGCTTCAGCAACAGAACCTGCTTTAAAGTTGCACATTGCACAGGTAAACCAGCACCCGGGAGCAGCCCTCCGCCTGGGGCCTGCTGCAGGAGGAGGGCTGCTCCAGCCCTGTACCACTGCAGGAGCCAAACTTGGGGGGCCAGGAGCCAAACTTGGGGGTCACTCCAGCTGGGCTGGAGCCGTCCCCAGCCTGGGATCCCACTTAGTCGGTTAACCAGTTAAACCTACGTTTAACCAGTTACCTGATTAAATGGGATTTTACATCCCTATAATAGCTACCTAGATGAGGATAAGGTAGATAGCATTGCTGGGATGTCTGGAAATGCAGTGATCTGCCAAGCTACATTGGATCCCTGATGGTGACACAAAACTGTCTTCCAGTGACAGCACAATTGAGGGGAGGACAATGACTGAGACAGTATCTGCCATACACTAGAAATGAATGTCATGTAGTATGCAGCAGCAGAAACACCATATGCATCTGAGAAGAGGTAAATCAAGTATGCAAAGAAAAATAATGTAGCTATTATAACATGGGCAGCAGCAGCATAGGCTTGCTGCCCCACATACATACCCACCCACAGGGTCTGGTCAGCTTTTTACTTGGGGCAGCTAGCCCATTTGCTGTTCCCTATAATACAATACTACTTTCTGTACACTATCATGTCTATTGGAGTCGGTAAATCAACTGAAGGATATGTAAGTTTTACTGCTGAATTACATAATGTAACAACAAGTGTCAGTCAAGGGATTTTCTCACATGCTTAAACTCCTAATCAATTGTGCAGTAAAAAACAGATACCATAGACCTTATCCACATCTCTTAGAATTACTGGCATCATTAAAAGCAGCAGGATTTGACCTTAGATTTGTAATCATCTCTTCACCCCAAAGGAACTGTGATACTCAACATCTAACTGCATATAAATCTACCCTGAGAGGTGTCTGTCATATCAATTAACAAGCCTTGGAAAGTTTATCCAAAGTTGATTTGCCAAAGGCCTGAGCTTACTCAAATACACAGGTGCCCTGAATCAGACCCAATCTCTTGGTCTGCGAATCCCCTCATTGTTTGGATCTAAAGATCTCAAATGACAACTGGTAGTCTAGACCTCCAAATAATGCTGCCTCTCACCCCATGACAGTGGTAGGCAACCTCCACTGAACCAGTTAATGATCATCACCTCCCTGCCTCCTCCTTCCACTGCCTTCTGTCAGGGTAGATATGCATCAGGAGCGATATAAAAAAACCCTAAGAACTAGAATTTTTTTTAATGGAAGTTGAGATTCTGCAGATACTAATGGCACTAACACAAAAATATTTGCTTTGATTGAAACAGATTTTTTTGGTCAAAAAATCCTAATACCCGAATGTTTCTGCAAAGGCTTTAAAATTAACCACAAATCTTAGAGGACTATACTCAGTTTGAAAAGCATTCTGATAATGAGAATTGCTAAATGATAACTATTGTTAATACATTAGCATAATTCCCATTGTCATTAATGGCAGCTACCTATACAAACAGAAAAAAAGTCATGAAATAGTAGTATAAATACTTTATAAGAATAGATTTCAGTTATTACTCACAAAGGATAGGTTTCCAATGTTACTCTGATACTTGCAAGTAACTGTGTGCTCCTCTCTTTTGAGAATTAAGACATACAGGAACATGGTTAACTCAAATCCCACTTAATATTTCCCTTTTATTTACTGTTACAAGCAGTAACCATGATTATTGATTAGTATAACAAAGGGTACAGAAAAAGATCAAAATATATGAAAAAGTTTACAAAAACCTGAAGATTTACAGTTCAATTATTTTCCCTGCATAGTTTAATCTACTCCTATATATATGTGGGCCTATCACACAGTAACAGAAAAGAGAAACATATTTAAGTCATTGTCTTTTTTTAAACTACAAAAATTGGCAAGGAGTCCCAGTGACAGTTGCAGTATCTGAAAATATTTAACTATATTACCAGTTAACTTGCCTTTTAACAGTATGTATGCATATATATTAAATATAACCACTTAACAGCAAAACATGTTACTACTTTGCATAGTAACTATAGCTTTTACATTAAAAAAAATCAGCAGAAATGTCATAATGACTATGACATGAGAAGTCTAACGGGCTTGTGTACACAGTTCGCTTTTTAATTATTCGTTTCAATTTGCACTGTTCCTCTCCCGAGTCCCTGAACCACCTCCTGTATTTGCACTCAAATCTCAGAGCTGCTTCACAGCTAACAAAAATGTGTCTCCATTTAAACTGATAATAAAACATATGAGGTCTCCAGAATATAGTATTGGGTAGTCACTAGAACAAAGATTTGCATATCTGGGAAAACACATGTAAATTCCACTACTGAAGTGGAGAAAATCTGTCATGTAGCAAAACTGCATGCTTGATTCTCTCTCTCACTCTGCACACCTGTCACACTGAAAATATGTCTTATTGCATAAATATAACCCATCATGTGAATTAAACTGAATTATTTTACAGTGTAGTAATGATAATTGAGATAAAGATTGCATGCCACAGCATTTTTGCTTAAACACCACGAACAGTTTCTGCTGGTCTATCATCTCTGATTTGCAGTCCTAGTAGTTTATTAACAATTAGCAACTGTCAGAAGACACTTAGCACTCTACCATAAAAATGTTAAAAGTCGAATGCATTGATGTATATACCCACCAAAGAAATGAACTGTACGTGCACAACAGTCTTGAAAAGTACACCCTACATTTACTGTAATTACAAAGGTACGGGTTGAACCTCTATGGTCCTGGACACTCCGATCTGGCAATATCCATGGTCCAGAAGGACCATGTATGTTGCAGGACTAGAGAGGCCCAGTAGCAGAGATGGCTAGCAGCTCAGAGTGGAGCTAGCTGGTGGGGGCAGCGGAGCCAGAGCCTGCATGGCAGGAAAGCCAATGGGATCACTGGAGCTTGCAGGGTAGCAGAGCCCACAGCCAGCAGGGCTGCCGGGAACTCCGGTGGAGCAACAGGGCTCTTGTGAGGTCGGCAGGGCTGTCAGAAGTTCTGGCGGGGCTGCCACAAGATTGGCGGGGTCACTGGGGGCTCCGGCAGGGCTGCCGCAGCTTGTCATGCTGTGAGCCCTAACAAGGCTGCTGCAGCTTGCGGAGCCAGGAGGCTGGGGAGAGGAGCCGTGGTGGCTGAAGGGAGGAGCCCGGCAGCCCGCCATCTCCACTCCGGAAAACTCCCTTGTCAGGGACTGGTCAAGCCCTGAAGAAGTCGCACCAGGGAGGTCCAATGTGTATTAATAAAATGGACATGACAGAAGACCAGTTAGGATGCCAGCAAATGCATTTCAATACCAGTATTTTTCTTAGCATCTTGATGGAAACTGATGCCACCCACTTCAATTTTGTTTGTGTGTCAGTGACTACACCTGCTGACTAATCAAGATAAGCTTTAATAGAAACCTAAAACAAACTCATACTTATTTTCATCCTCCCAGCAAAGGATAATTTTGGTAACAGAGCTGGGGGAAGTGAAGGCACCATATACAGTGAGACAGTAGGTTCAGTGGAAGGTACCATGTACAGTGAGACAGTAGATTCAATGTGGACATGGTCATGACTCAGAATGTGTCCCAATGGACTTCTCCCCCACTCTTCTGTTGAGGCACCACAAAAATCTGGGTGATGTTAGAGGTATTACCAAGAGGACAATTTAGGGGTCCTAATTAACCTAGTGTGAGAGCAAGAGGATAGAACAGTGAAAACTAAGTTGCATACTGATCATGCTGATACTGTGTACAATTCTTACTTTGAGTAGTCTGACTTTAATGCACCTTTTAATATTTTGGAAAACATTAATAGTGTAAAAATTAGTGTCAGAAAAAATGTGGAGGAGTGAAGGAATCAGAACAAATGTAGAATCCCAGAACCCACGTTGCAGCAAAAGAAGAATCTGGGAAGAGACAAACTGCTATAGAGAGAAGCAGGAGAAAGGCAAGCAAGTCTGGAGTCTATTCTCCTCTTAATTACGTACATCACAAGACATTTCACACACACACACACACACACACACACACACACACTTAAAAACCACACTTTGCACAATACACATAAGAAATGTGTACACTGACTTCTAAATATTAAATTTGGTTTATTCCCCGTTTAATTATGTGTATAACTAGCCCAAATTTCCAAACCTAGGTTCCTCAACACACCTAAGAGCTTAAGTTTAAACATGCAGGTATGAAAATTTTGGCCACAATCCATAGGTTTATGTTAATGATCCCTAGAAATATGTTTAATTTTTAGAAATAGAACATTTTAATAATGTCTATTAATTAACTTACCTTTCATTTTCCTTGGTGACTTGTTCAAGTTTTAGTCTCATCTCGCCCATCTGTGCCTGAGATAGTAACATTTGACCATGAACTTTTTAAATTTAAATCACACAGCCTCTAAGCACTAAAGTCACACCACACCTTTAACTTTCAAAAGCTTAATTTTTATTTCTGACTAGTAATATTTAAACATACACCACAGCATAAAAAAGCGTTACATGTGAACAGTTACACACAGCAATAACAAAATAAAGTAGCCCAATGTCTGTGACTAACGCTGAAATACTGGCTGTTCCCTCTGGGCGACGCTGTTGCCTCCCTGGCTGTTCCCTCTGGGCGGCGCTGTTGCCTGAGTCACATCCTTTGCCTCCCGCTGGGGTGCTCAGCTGACTTCTGCGCTGCTCAGCCGGGCTGCCGCATGGGAGCAAGTGGCGCAAGCGACCATTTGGGCTCCCCTCTCCCCATACAGCACGGGGAGTGCGGAGCCCAAACAGCCATTTGGGCTCCGCGGTCCCCCGAATGAGAGGCAGGAGGGGGAGGAGAAGAGAAAGAGAAAGACAGAGAGAGAGGCAGGAGGTGGAGGAGAGCTGAGAGAGAGAGAGGCAGTAGGAGGAGGAGGAGAGAGAGACACGGAGCGAGAGACCAGAGGCTCAGGAGAGAAGACTGACGTGGAGGAGAGACCTGAAAATCCTGTCTTATGATGGGCTAATTGGCTAGTAACAAAATAATCACTGAACTTGTTTTTTGGAGTTTAATGTAGATAGGTGTTCCTGTATAATGGGCTCATTTAAAGAACATGAGAACTATTTAATATTTCACAAAACAGGATTCTTGATACTCCTATGTGCTAGGAATATGCCAATAGACATATTTAACATCTCAAGTCTACTTCCATGCCTGCAGACACTATATCGGGCAGGTTGGGTATATTCAATTTCTTGTCATAAAAAAGAAATGACAAGAAATTGTCACACCTCCTTTCAAAAAAAGGCAGTATCTAGTGAAACGTCAAAAATTAGTACAAAACCATTCCTTCAACAGAAATGAATACAGTAAGATATTAGCACTAAAGGAGTGAAATATTACTACTAATTGCAGACATTGTACTCTAAAATTAATGAAATTTTAGAAGGTTGTCAAATGCAAAGTCAAATTAGCTTCTGGAATATTTTATCCTCAGATTATAAGAACTATGCTTCAATATTAAACATCAAAAACATCATTTTCAAAATTTACATTCTCATCTTATATTGACTTAGTTTCTTTTAAATTTGGTACTTACATTTTTATTTCCTATTTTTTAAATGAATAAATATGAAGATGGAAACTTTACATTTTAATTGCACATTTTTTCTTTAAATAATTACAATCTAAAATATTTATTGTGGTATGATTCATACCTGATAGTACTGCAGCTGTTCACTCATTTCCTCCAGATGTTTATCATACTCAGCAATTAGGGGGGATAGAAAGCTAAAAGCGAAAGAAATGCATAAGACACATAATTATAGCTACTAATGTAGCATTCTAGTAGTTAGAAATTGTTACTCACCTTGTGCAGTAACATCTGTTCTTCGAGATGTGTGTCCCCGTGGGTGCTCCACTATAAGTGTCGGGCTCATTCTGGCGCCACAATCCGGAGAGTTTTCGCCAGCAGTAGCCCCCTCCGGAGGACCGCGCATGCGCAGAAGTGCCTCGCACCGTTCGCGCCTTTTCTGCGTTGAGTGGTCCGATGCACCAGTTCCTCCTAGCCGGAACATCTGAAATATATAAAACATAAGGGTTCCGAAACAGGGAGGAGGGCGGGTCGTGGAGCACCCACGGGGACACACATCTCGAAGAACAAATGTTACTGCACAAGGTGAGTAACAATTTCTTCTTCTTCGAGTGATGTCCCCGTGGGTGCTCCACTATAGGTGAGTAGGAAGCAGTAGCCCAAACAGAGACACCGTGCTTCGGAATTATCTGTGCACAGAAGAGAGGACTGCTTGAGCGACTGCTATGACTGTAGCCCTGAAGCAATCAAGGGCATAATGCCTAGCGAAGGTAGACGAGGATGACCAAGTAGCTGCACGGCATAGGTCTTGCAGCAGGACGTTCTTCAGGAATGCCGTGGAAGTAGACATGCTCCTGGTCAAGTGTGCTTTTGGTCTACAGGGCAGGGGCCTGTCCCGAATGGTGTAGCAACGAGTGATGCAAGTCACAATATGCGAGGAGATGCGCTGTGACGAGAGAGTTGTTAGAGCGGGTTGCCAACGATAGTAGTAGGCATGAGGACTTTCGAAAGGGGCGCGTTCTAAGTAGAATGCAAGCGCTCTCCTGATGTCTAATGTATGCAAACGTGCGTCCTCGGGGCTAGCGTGTGGTTTCGGAAAAAAAAAATGGGAAAAACCATGGGCTCGCTGACGTGGAATGACGAATTAACTTTTGGCAAGAAGGCTGGGTGACATCTTAATGTGACACCCTGTTGGGTGAATAACGTGTATGGAGGATTGGCGGAAAGTGCCGCGAGTTCAGAAACATTGCGGGCCGACATGATAGCCAGGAGAAAGGCAACCTTAGTGGTAAGAGTCTGCAGGTCACAAGTTGCCAGCGGTTCGAATGGTGGATGAGTAAGAGTGTCCAATACAAAGGTAAGGTCCCATGGCTCAGGAGTGAGCCTGTATGGTGGGTAGAGGTTGGTAATTCCTTTCATGAACCTCTTTGCAAGTGGATGCGCAAAGACAGAAGATCCATCTATGGGAGAGTGGAAGGCCGAAATCGCAGCCAAATGGACTTTCAGTGAAGCAACCGCCAAGCTCTGTGAACGTAAGTGGAGCATATAGTCCAGGATGCATTGTATGGGTGCCATGAGAGGGTCCATGTCCTGTGAATGGCACCAGATTTGGAAGCGTCGCCACTTGTAGAGGTAAGACCTCTGGGTGGCTTGACGCGTGCTTTGAATGAGCATGTCTCTGACTACTTGGGAGCAGGTTAATTCTGGTCCCTGGAGCCAGTCAGGAGCCAGGCTGTTAGGTGCAGCCGGTCGATGCTCGGGTGGAGAAGGGTGCCATGTTGTTGGGAGAGAAGGTTGGGCAGCTGTGGAAGTCGGAGAGGCTGGGACAGCGACATGTGCATAAGTTGCGGCAGCCAAGTCTGACGAGGCCAAAAGGGGGCCACCAGAATCACTGTCGCTGCGTCCGCTAATATCTTCCCTATCACCCGAGGTATCAGGGGAATCGGGGGAAAGGCGTATAGAAGACGGTACGTTCCCCAATGGAGCAGAAAGGCATCTCCTTTCGATCCACTGCCTATGCCAGCTCTCAAGCAGTAGGAACGGCATTTCTTGTTGTCTCGAGTCACGAAGAGGTCCACATCCGGGTGGCCCCAAAGTTGGAAGAGGCCAGAGACTACATCGTCGAGGAGCTCCCATTCGTGTTGGGAGTGGAAAGATCTGCTCAGTGCATTCGCGATGGTATTGCTCTTGCCAGGAAGGTAGGCGGCTGTGAGTGTGACACCATGGCGAATTGCCCACTTCCAGAGGCATATTGATTCTGCACATAAAGTTCTGGATCTGGCTCCGCCCTGGCGATTGATATAGTATACGGTGCAGATGTTGTCCGTAAGGATCTGTACTGTGGTCCCTTGGATCTGGTGGACAAAGTGTCGACAGGCATTGAAGACTGCCCTGAGCTCTAGGAAGTTTATGTGGAGTAGGGCTTCCTGGTGAGACCATAAACCTTGGACCTGATGGTGTCGCGCATGTGCTCCCCAGCCCACGAGAGTTGCGTCCGTGGTAATCTGTATGGATGGAGCTCGAGCGCGGAATGGGACACCCGCGAGTGTATTGGTCGGATCAAGCCACCATGTGAGCGAGTCATTGACACGAGCAGGGATAGACATCAGCTTGTGGGTATCGGTGATGCCGGGTTTGTATACCACCAGGAGACAATGCTGTAGACTCCGCATGTGGAGACGCGCGTGTGCGACGACGTACGTTGTAGCCGCCATGTGGCCTAACAGCTTCAGGCACATGAGGAACGAAACTGCCGGAGCGGTGCGCAGGACGTTCACTAGGTCTCGGATGGCATGGGCTCTGTCTATGGGTAAGTACGCCATGGCGGTCATAGAGTCCATCCTGGCCCCGATGAACTCGATGGACTGGGCCGGGATCAGAGATGATTTTGGTAGGTTGATGACCAATCCTAGAGCTTCGAAGATGCCTCTCGCAACAGTAACTGCGGTCTGGGCCTCTCGCATAGAGGGGGCCCTGAGGAGGCACTCGTCGAGATAGGGAAAGATGGTGATGCCGGCACATCGGAAGTATGCGGCTACAACCGCCAGGGTTTTCGAAAATACCCTGGGAGCTGCAGAAAGACCGAAAGGAAGTACCGCATATATTGGTAATGCTCGTTGCCCAGGGTGAAGCATAGAAATCTCCGGTGAACCGGATGGACGGAGATATGAAAGTACGCGTCCTGGAGGTCGAGGGACACGAACCAGTCCCCCCTGATGTAGTGCTGGTATGATGGAGCCCAAAGTAACCATTTTGAATTTTTGCTTCCTCAGGTGGCGGCTGAGCCCACGAAGATCTAGAATTGGTCTCCACCCACTGGACTTCTTCCACGTGAGGAAGTACCGGGAATAGAAGCCTTTGCCTCTGAAGTCGGAAGGAACCTCCTCCACTGCACCGGTGGTAAGTAGGCACGTGACCTCCTGTTGCAGTAGAAGGTCGTGAGAGGGGTCCCTGAAAAGGGACAGGGATGGAGGATTGGAGGGGGGGAGGGTGGCGAAAGGGATGGTGAGACCAGAGGTGACGATCTCCCCGACCCAACGGACCGTGGTGATGGCAAACCAACGGTGGTAATAGGGTCTCAGGCGATACTAGAACAGCTTGGTTACTCGCGGGTAGGACTCCGAAAGGGGGATGGTGCACAGTCCCTCGACAAGGGCGTCAAACCTGCTGTCAGGGTTGTTGTTGGTTCTGCGCCTTATTAGGCTGTTGGCGCCGTCGCTGAGGGCGCTGCCTTTGTTTATGTTGGTCATATGGTCTAAAGCGTTGGGCGGTATAGGAGGAAGGCCTATGCCTGTTGCATGGCCATGCTCTCTTGCGCCTGAAAGGCGGGGTGTACATCCCGAGGGTTCTTAACGTAGTTCGGGAGTCTTTTCCAGAATCAAACACTTGATCTGTGTTCTGTGCAAACAATGAGGCGCGGTCGAACGGGAGGTCCTCCACCTTGGGTTGTAGATCTTTAGGCACGGAGGCCAGGTGTAGCCAAGAGGCACGTCGCATGATGACAGATGATGCCGTAGTGCGGGAAGCCAAATCAGCAATATCCAGAGAGATCTGGAGAGCAGTGCGGGCTGCTGTGTAACCCTCCTCCATGATAGATTTAAGTACATCTCTCTTGGACTCTGGTAAATGCTGTATCAAGGGCACCAACTTAGAATAACTGTTGAAATTGTGGTTAGCAAGTTGGGCGGAATAGTTGGCCATTCTCAGAGTGGCCGTAGCGGATGAATAGACCTTCCTCCCGAGGAGGTCCAGACGCTTCGCTTCCTTGTCCGCTGCCGAATTTCTCGATTGTGCAGACTTCACTTTTTGTTGGGCAGCATCGACGACGATGGAATTGGGGCCGGGATGAGTGAAGAGAAATTCCGCATCCTTAGCATCGATAAAGTATTTCTTGTCTGTGCGCTTATTTGTAGGGGGCACGGATGCCGGAGTCTGCCAGATGTCGTTGGAGATTTTGAGAATTGCGGCATCAAAAGGAAGAGCCAGCTTTGACTTGTTGGAGATTCCTGAGGAGTGCATGCTGCTTCTGGGGTGCTTCCGAGGTACGTAAATTCTGGGAATAGGCGACTCTTTTAAAAAGCTCGTGAAACTGTTTATAGTCATCCACCAGAGAGGGCTCATCATTAAAAACCGCATCATCTGGGGAGGAAGAGAAGAGGTCCGTCGGGGAACCTGTGGGTTGTTGGTCCGTCACCGGGGACTGAGGGATGTCGCTGTGGGGAGCAGATGTTACTGAAGCGTCGCCGGTAGGTGTTGGAGGACGCTGCGCTGGTGGGATGGGCTCTTGGGTCCTTGGTTGTGGTGAATATGATTGATGACGTTCTGGGGACAAGAGTGGTGAAAGCCTTGTAGAAGAGCGTGCACGGTCACGATAGCGTGAGGTGTCTCGCCGGTGATGGTAATCATGGTGCGAGTATGCCGGTGAATATGAGGTGGCGCTCCTGTGATGATGATAACGCGAACGAGAGGGTGATCTTGGGGATCATGAGCGACGGGAATAGCCAGATGGAGACCTCGAGTAGTATGGGCGACGGTAACATGGTGGTGTAATAGATCGTCTCGGGGATCGCTAGTAGCGTCGAGTGGGAGAATGGCCATAGTAATGCCACCCCTTTTGACGAGGTGAGAGTGATGGCTCAGGGGGGAAGACTGCTCTGCCAGGGCTGGAGGAAGGTGTGCAGACATGGTGTGTCTTCCTTTGTGCCTTAGTTGGTATACTCTTGGATGGGGGAGCCATCGAGACTGGGCTGCCCTGAACCGAGATGACAGAGGCAGAGTCGGATACATCCCTTGATAGGCGTGGTGACCTAGGCACCGAGGCTGGGGATGGAGGTGCTGTGTCCTCTCCTGGAGCACCGAATTGTTGGGCCTCGGGAACCGGCTCCGTGGAGGCCAGTGCGAGAGTGCAGTGTTGGTGCGTTGACGTTGGGTCTTCACCATGGTGTCTAGGGTGATTCCCCGCGTTTTGAATGGGGCCTGGGTGGTCTCGGCGCCGACTCGGCTCTCGGTGCCGGCTGAGCTCTCGGCTCCGGCTGAGCTCTCGGTGCAGCGCCGACCGTCGGTGCAGACTCCGCTCTAGCCGGCGGCTCCTTCAACGGTGCCGGCTGAGGTCTCGGTGCCGCAGACGGTGCCGTGTCCATGTGCGGTGCCGCGTGGCAGCTCAGTGCCGTAGATGAAGGTGCCGACTCTGGACGCACTGTCGGTGCCGGTGCTACGGAGAGCGCGGGACTAGGCACCGATGTGCTGCGCGCTTTAGTTGTCTTAGCCGCTCCCTGTCTGGGAGGGAAGCGCGATGAGCTCCGTGCCTCTCCTGCACTTACGCTCCTAGACAGAGCGGACCTTTTTTCGTCCCGAGACTTACGTGGGACTGAAGCCTCCCGTTGCTCAGCTGACGGGGGTTGGAGCGCCTTGTTGAAGAGCAACATCTTCAGGCGCATTTCTCTGTCCCGTCTTGCCCGAGCGGTCAACTTCGAGCAGTGACCGCATTTTTGGGGGATGTGGCCTTCTCCCAGGCAGCAAATGCAGCGGGAGTGGCCGTCTGATGCTGGCATAGGGCCGGTGCACGAGGCGCATGTCTTGAAGCCCGGGGATCCAGGCATGATTAATCCGGAGGTCTTCGGGGAAGGAAGGCACTTGAGAGGCCGGTCGTAGCGGCCTATGGACAACGGTAACAGTAACTTTAACTTTTTTTTTTTTTTTTAACTAACTAACTAGAAAAACTGACTAATACTATAAGGAAGGGGCTAACTGGGAAGGAACAGTAACTGGTATTAAGTTCAATTCTCCTCAGAAAAGGAGGAGCGTGTTCCAACTCCGTCTGCGACCGTGGACGGTCAGGAGGAACTGGCGCATCAGAACGCTTAACGCAGAAAAGGCGCGAACGGCACGAGGTACTTCTGCGCATGCGCGGTCCTCCGGAGGGGGCTACTGCTGGCGAAAACTCTCCGGATTGCGGCGCCGGGACAAGCCCGACACTACAGTGGAGCACCCACGGGGACATCACTCGAAGAAGAACCTGGGTTTACAGAAATGCTTTATCAAACAACTATTCAACCTGAGCCAAAAATATGTGTTTTTCCATGATTCTTCACAGACCTAGAATATTAGTCAAATGAAGAACCTTTGGTTATTACTTTTAAGTAATTACTTAAAAGAAAAATAATGCCATTCAAAGTTTAAGGGCATTTGTAAAACTTAGTTTTCTCGTATCAAAATTAAGCTATTTATCTGCAAAAGTGATGTTAATACATCATTATACAGTAAAACACTAAAGAAGGGAAAAAACAAGATTTAACACGAACTATAAACTCCATAATTTTGCATATGCAAGAAACAAAGCTGGAACATTAAATGAAAGAGTTGTAAAATAATGCATCTTTATTCACACACATTACTTTTCTTCCTGATAGTTCTTTTTCCCTACTATACTTCTTTCTACTCTGTCAACAGTTCAAGTTTTTCCTACCTGCTTATTGACCACTTCGCAACTACAAGCAATTTGCACTAGTATTCAAAAATCACAACTCAGTTTGCTCCATTGTCTATATCAGTAGTTACACCAACCTATTGATCACGATCTACTGGTTGGTCCTGCAGATACAGCCAGTTGATTGCAATCTTCAGGCTGCTAAAAGTCCAGCAAGGCACTCAAAGGCTGCCTCCAAGCTATGGTCCCATGCCATTCCCAAAAGGTGCCATTTACTGGCATGCCTCTGCATGCTCCTTAGGGAGAAAGAGACAACGTGTCTCCATAAGTTGCTCGCATCTGCAATCATCATCCCTGCAGCTCTCATTGGCTGGTTCCTGTATAGATATGGGACTCAAATTTTATAAACTCAATAGACAATCCATTCTTTGTCTTTATCTCCATATTATAAACAGGAAACGAGACATGAACTATTAAGAAATTTGCCTAAGGTGACACAGGATGTCAGTGGCAGAGCTAGGTAGTGATCTTGGAACTCCCAAGATTCAGTCAACTGTCGTAAACACAAAATCAAACTTTGAGCGGACTGGACTTTTTACACATACTTTCATTACTCAGAGGGTTACTTTTCCAGTCTGCAAGAGCCTACACAAGGAAGCAGTGGGGATCTGCGATGCAGTTATACCGGTGGGGCAGGATGGTGTCTGGCACATGCAGCTTCCCAGGATAGTGCTACCTCCCCAGAGACTAAAGTCATGAGGCAGCAGCTAATAGCTTCCCCTCCTCCTTCATCCATTGCTGTAAGAGATATCAGTCTTCTCCAAATTAGACTCAGTGAAGAGAACGGATGCTGAATGAATGTGACCAGAAACCTGGGCCTTATGTGGCAATGCTTTGTGGTTCAACGATGCCAGACCACTTATTGGAGGCTTGACGTGGGAAGGTGTACCACCATGAAGGATGGAATAAGGCTAGCCTCCCCAAAAACCTTGTCAGAAGAATCGAAGAGTTCCTATCTGAGAGCTTCATGGAGACGTGCATGGAGGATTCCTGCTCATCTCCAGACACGTTAACAAGCTGTTCCGGGCTCCTCCACACAGAGCACACTGCACATCACACTTAACTGCCTTATCCTGCTTGTGCTAAGAAAAAAATTGTGAACTCACCAGGAGTGCTCTCCCTGGGATCAGTGCTTGACTGGGACACCTCCTAGGAGGAGGTGACTGACTCCCATGTCATAAGTTCTTGGCTCTCACCAGATGCCAGCTGGCTCATTCTCCTCCTCCCTCTCTGCCACCACTTGATGCCAGGAGTATCTAGGCTGGACTCCAGTCAGGCTTGGGAAATTGGTTGGGTCCCCCCCTAAAATCACATGCTCCTGATCACAGATCCAGCATGTTTGCAGTGATGAACCAGACCATCCATTCACCTCCTTTATCTTGTGGTAGAACTGTCTCAGCTGCTTGATTTTGCCTGTGCACTGCTGGGTGTCCTTGGAGTATCCTTTGGTCACCAGGCAGTTTGCCATCTTTGCATAAATGTCATCAATTCTTTTGCTGGTTTGGAGCTTAGAGAGAATGGATTCCTCTCCCCACACCTTGATGAGGTCCATGATCCCCTGCACACTGGTGCTCTTCTTCTCCCTTGGGAAAGGGAGCTCATGGGACTTGAAGTATTGGAAGTCATGACCACACGTGTCGCTCATTTGTGCTGCCTCCTGTGAGGTATGCTCACAACACTGGCCACTGGGGAAAATGAAATTCAAACTTTCCCAGTTTACCTGGAGAGCAGTAGAGCTGCAAGTTCCAGCCAGAGCGGGGGACTGCGGGATGCCTCCCACAGTCCAATAACCTCAACTTATGCCAACACTGTGTCTACACTATCGTAAATTCAACCAGGCAAGATTGGGAATTGCATTACTCCTTGTCAAATTAGGAGCACTGTACGTCGACTTCAGCAGCCCTTAACGTCAACGAGACAGGCGTGGTAGTAGGAACACATAGTTTAGAAAAATCAATCTTATGTGGCTAAATTTAGTGTAAACTCTTAGTATAGACCAGACTTAAGTTATGTGATTTTTGCTTCTGTTCCCTCTTCAGATGAACTAGGCTTTGTAAACAGATATCCCTTTTCTCCACTCCCTTCTTTTCTGTTTATAAATTATCAAAAAAAGTTGCATTTGTTTGATTTAACCTAAGTGATTATAGCTTTCCAAAATGTCCAAGGAACACTTTGAGTGTGAAAATTCTTGTGAATTTTTATTCCTGACATGTTAACTTTAACCAAACATTTCTGGATATAAAAATAGCTGCCTGAATGTCAGTAACTGAGCAAATAATTATTCATAAATTACTTGTAAGACAAATCAAAGTTTTGTTAACTAAACTTTGCTGTTTTTATTCAAGTGTAATCCTAACAGACTCAATGAGATTTTTATTGCAGTCCTGAAGTGAAGTACCAGTAATGCATCATTATGCAAAGAGGAAATGACTCCCTAGGAGTCCTGCAGAAAAGGACCAGGCATCATAGGGGATCATTATATGGGGTGAGTAAATGTTATAGTGTTGCGGAAAAAAAAACCCCACACCACCCACACACAAACATTCTGGAGTGCATTAGAATGTACTTGAAAGAATGTTATAACTCTGACTCTGCTCAGAACTGATAAGGCTTCTGCTGTATTCCTGATTGCAATTCTGCAAGCCACACTTAAGGAAAGATGTGGACAAATTGAAGGAAGTCCAGGACACAGCAACAAAAAATAAAGATCTAGAAAACGTGACTTACCAGGAAAGAGTGAAAGAGGGGTTTACTTACTCTAACGGAAGAAAAGTCTGAGCTAGATATGGTAAGTCTTCAAGTATGTAAAAGGTGTGTTATAAAGAGAAAGGCAATAAATTGTTCTCCTTAACTGAGGACAGGACACAAAATAATGGATTTAAATTGCAGCAAAAGAGACTTAGGTTAGACGGTAGGAAAAACTTTTTAACTGTAATTGCAATTAAGCACTGGAATAAACTACCTGGAAGGTTGGAGATTTTAACAACATGTTAAACAAATATCTGACAGGGATGATCTAGATAACATAGTCCTGCCTCAGCGCAGACACTGGACCATATGATGCTCTGAAGTTACTTTCAGCCCTAAATTTCTATTATTCTGTCACAGAGAAAATAGTCACACACATGTCCAGCTTCTAGTTTCCTTCCTCCCAAGGGCTAGTTAAAGTGGACTCTTTGGAGGGTTTTTTTTTGTTGTTGTTGTTTTGAAAGGAGAGAGATTGCTAAAGATACTTCATCTGCCACATAATCATACCTCCTAAATTCATGTTATTTATACTTTCACAATGAGAAATTTATAAAAACTAAGTTACCTCCTGAAAATGGTCATGACCCACTGCTCGAGTGAATGACAATTTTTAAATAGTTCATTAAAAATATGAAAATATTTAGTTCTAAACTATAGAAAATACCTTTGGTCAGTCAGCCAGGGTTCCAGTGTGTCATCTCCTCTTACGATGTTTGTCTGTAACAGAGTAGTTTGCATGTTAATGCAGCTGCACAAAACTAGAAGTTCTTAACCTTGACTTCAGAACTTTTAAGAATTTGATTCTACTCCATTTGTACTCAAAACTTAAATCACATTTCATGTATTTAGTTTTAGGTATGTATGCACAGTGAACTATTTTTTTAAATTTCCATGCAATCTGAAAGAGAACATTGTCATTGGAATTCTAAATATGTCATAGGAAACACACATGTAGAAGTATCACATTACAGAGCAGGGAATCAACTACTCTAGCGAGACTACATGTGAATTGTATATTCACTTCTAGATAGAAACAGATATTAGATCATTCACAAAAAAGTGGCAAAAATAATGGCAGCTAATCAAACAACTTAGTAGTTTGTATATAATGTCAGATCTGTGTATAGCTATGTTTTCTTCGACAAGGCTTGAAAAGAACTATGGCAACTAGGAATCTTTCAAGGGCATATATCATCAACTTCTGTAGAGATTAAGCTTTAATAAAAAATAAACAAAAATAACTTTGAAGCACTTAAGATTACAAATATGCTTATTTCACATTTAGATGTGATGTAAATTAAAGTATTGTTATCTTGCTGAGGTCTCATCTCCAGGAGATCAAAGCTGCAGCAATCGATTCACCAGGGGATTGATTTAGCTGTTCTAGTGAAGACCTGAAAAATCAAATTCAGATCACTCTCATATACACTCTGGTACTTTGTCAGAAAAAGTCATGCTGAGGAAAAAATTTCTCCCATCGACCCAGGACAATGTAGGTACTGTAGTAAGTCAATGTAAGCTAAGCTGACTCCAGCTATGTTATGCACATAGCTGAAGCTGAAGAACTTAAATTGATTTAACCCTGTGGCATAGTCCTGTCCATTGCCTGGAGTCTGTGCCAATGTCTCTGTTAGTGCTCAGAGTGAAATAACCCCACCAATCAATTACTCTTTCATCAGTTTTCAATGCTGCCATTCAGAACTTATTGCCTAACAATGAAACTGACAAGATAATCACATCACTTTCACTGAACTGATGTGCGGGAAACCTTTGAGCAACAACAGAAATCGGCAATGGAGTTATTCACAGGGATGAATGACTCAAACACAGCACTGGAAAAAGACTTATTATATTTGTGCAGTGCACCTATACTGTGGGCTTACACCAGTGTAAAAATCCTCAGTACTGACAAGTCCTAATTAACATACTTGCACAGAGGTAGTTCTCAAAAGGTTCTCTGCTTGATGCTGTCTGAGTGCTGCATTTAGTCTCTGATCTGGAAAAAAAAGTAAAACAGTTATAGATACTGTATAAATGTTTACACAGATTATAAAAGGGCAGTTAAAACAGTTTTATAGATGTAGCAGGTTGGAGACATATGTCTACAGTTTAAGGAACACATTCATTTTTTTTGAAATATACAGATTCATTATAAAAAAGGCCATCTTTGCAGACCACATAATTTTCTTGTAAATTTAATAGTAAATGCCATTTGTCATATTGCCCTAGTGGTTTTTTTTTTTTTTTTTTTTTTTAATACTTCTATAAAGCTGTTTGGAACCTAAGTAATGCAAATAAGAGATACCGCATATGTACATTCAATACTGAAGGACTCAAACTACAATCCTATCAGTTCAATGTCTTCATCAGGAAGCTACCTTATTACATTTTAAATAATTAACCCAAGATGGACGTTGTGAGCTTGTAGCAGAAAATCCTACCGATAAATGAATCGGGGCATAGCTGACTACCTTACCAGATGATGCAATGTTTGCAATTTCCTGGGGGAAATCTACTTCATGAAAGAGTGCTGGTAAATACCATCTTTAATTGGGAAAAATAGTTGCATCGGTATCTAGCAAGCACAAAATGAATCCTTTCAAATTTTGGATACACTCACTCATAACTGAAGAATAAGCTCAGTCTATTCACTGCATAAAACTTGGTATTCTAGTAAAAGGTGCTGCATGACCAAATGGACTCAGACTGGTAGTCTGGAACTCAGCATGCTCATTACTTAATGCTTCAAACCTACATCTCTGCATTACTGTAATTTTCATAGAAAATGGTTGACATATTTATAATATTACACTGAAACATAAGTGATAACATATTAGCTTCCTTGGGAAAATACTTAAATGTACAGGCATTCAGATGTTCAGTGTTATAGTTTACATATTACTATTATGCCTGCTGCAATTTTACTCTTTACTGGTATAATCCTAAATAAAATTATCAGTACACTACCGTATGTAACTAAAACTCCATAATGTGCTATGTATTCATGAATAACTTTTTAAAATATAAGACTCGTTAAACTAAAATTAACTAGTTCTCTTACAGAGAAGTAAAAAACAATCCAGTAAATACCATGCAATCCCTGACAAGATGGAGATATACCTATGCCTATTTCATAGAACTGGAAGGGACCCTGAGAGGTCATCGAGTCCAGTCCCCTGTCCTCATGGTAGGACCAAGTACCATCCCTGACAGATTTGCCCCAGATCCCTAAATGATCCCCTCAAAGATTGAACTCACAGCCCTGGGTGTAGCAGGCCAATGCTCAAACCACTGGAGGGAGTATGTCAGAGACTGACTGAAAGGACAAGTGGAATCCTCCATAGAGATCACATTGCTTATTGGAGAACGCCAAATAAAACAAGAACTCATGACAGCACTTTCAGGTCATGAAGAAAACGGGGAATTGCAGACTGGCTTGGTGTATTGGTACAGCTGTGTATGTGACTGCTAATCGGTTAACAGTCCTGGTTAACTGTAACAACTCCCCCCTCTCCTCTCTGAATGCTCTAAATTTAAAACTTGGACGGGCACACTGGCTCAGTCCCAGCCCACCAGTCCAAGTTTTAAATGAATAACCTGCAGGGGAGCTGCCTGCTGCAGCATCATGCCACAAGCAGGAGCCAGTCTGTGCGGGGAGCCAGTTTCAAAACCGGCTCTTTCCTGTATCAGAGGCAGCAGTGCGGGGTGCGAAGCGGGAGCCAGTCTGCGGAGGGAGCTGGTTTTTAAACACTATACATTCTTAAAGCAGTTTCCTTATGAATATAAGGAACACTTACTATTTTAAAACCTTCACTTCTTAAGCATGAATAAAAAAGAAAACACTGCAATCATACCAGATCTAGAGTAAGTCTCAAATCAATATCTCACAATTGTGACCTACGCTTACATAGTGTGAGAATAGAGGTGAGATCTACCTTTGTCACTAGGTACTATCCTGATACATTTCAACAATAACTCTTCTGGAAAGTCAAAAGCAAGACTGAAATCCCGAGCCATATTAAGCAAGACACATCACTGAGATTTGTGCTATTCTAGACAGTGTGAGCTCTATTTTGTTGGGGAAAATAATGAAAGTATGCAAGTGCTAAAAATAGCAACCATGTCCTGAAAAATACAAGGCACTTTAAAAGGAGAGGCACATCAAAGAATTGGGCTAGGCACAAAATTACACACTTTTCTCAACACACAACACTCTCTCCCCCCCAAAAATAGTAGAAAGAGGGTCTGATACAGCAGCCCTTCCTTTCAATTACAGAAGTGCCTTTTTATAATGAGAAAGGTGACCTTTCATCTGAGATCACCCAAATCATCTGTTCAATATATTTTTTCTATTTAACAATGTAACGGTGTACCAACCCGACACTGGGCCTGAAAGAGTTAACCAGAGCTACATGGCTGAGAGAGCCTCACCCCCACAGCCCTGCTGGGAATGCACCAGCTGGAGGACAGGTATAAATGTCAGTGGAGCAGCTCAGTCAGAGCTGGCCGCTGTAGAGGAAGAAGCTCCTGCCAGAGTTCTGCAGGAAGAGCTATGGTGGGACCAAACCATGGAGGCTAGTCAGGGGAGAATAGCTGGAGAAGAAGCCAATGGTTGTGAGTAAGGTAGGAAGTAGACCAGGGCAGGGAAGAGCTCAGCATGTTTTGGGTGGATTCCCTGCTGAGCTAGTGATGGGACATGCTCACCACTGACAGGGCCCTGGACTTGGACCTGGTGGAGAGGGTGGGCCTGGGTCCCCCATCCCTACCCCATTAACCCTCATGGAGGGTGTTACAGCTGTGATTATTGACTCTGGCTGCTAGGCCTTATTGCCCTGAGAACAGAAAATGGTGATTATGGACTTGGACCACTAGGCCTCACTGCCCTGAGAGAAGGGAGCGGGAAACAGATGTTGGCTGCTAGGTCTTATTACCACGTGAACAGGGTGGGCTGCTATTGATTCTGGCCACTAAGCCCCATTGCCCTCAGGGAACAGAGTGAGAACTGACTCTGGACATTAAGCCCCACTGCCCTGAAGGAAGAGGGTGGGGATTGCCATTGGCAACTAGGCCTTGTCACCTGGAGGAAGGGGGGCAATTACTGACTGTCAGAGCTCACTGCCCTTGCAGAAGGGGCTGTTTCACTGACTGACTGCTAGGCAAGACTGTTGTATTGGAAAAAAGGGTGTAGTCAGAGGACCTGGGCCCTAGAGACACTCATAGGGTGGAGCACACTTTTTGAAAGGCCTAAAGCCCCGCCAGCTAGGGGACTGGGAGTACCCACTCCATGACAAACAATACAATAGTGCCATCAATGACCATTCTAACCATTACATATTACTCCACTTGTTCTGTTAACATTTTAACAAACTGTTCAGTAGGCAGTCCTAGAAGGGATTAGCAGAAATCCTGGTTGGGCCACAGAATGCTAACACACTGCAGCAACCCCAGATCCTGGTCCCAGCTGCACTACTGCAACCCCAGGCCAACACACAGCAGCAACCCTGGAATCCAGACCCTGGCGCATGCTGCACTGGACTCACATTGGCTCTTGACATGCCTGCCCGCAGCCTGGTAAGGCACCCCCACATACAGTTGCACTGCCCCCACCAACAGTTAACCAGTTAAATGGTATAATTGTAATTGTTTAAACTGTGACCAGTTAACAGTTTTGATCAAGTTTCACATCCCTACTCCACACTGTAAGTATGAAAAAATAAGAAAATTCCCTGAGTATATGATTAAATTAGATAAAGACATTATTGAACTCTGTCAGAGTACAGGCTACACGGGGAGTGCTCTTCTGCTATGTCTAATAGGCCAGAAGTCCAAACTCTTTCAGTATGTCTAATCATACAGACCATGTAACCGATGGAATTTCCATCGGGCCCTGTGGGTGCCCGCCTATCTACCCATACTCTTCCCTACCAGAGTTTAAATGGTAACAGGAACAAAGCATCAGCTAATAGGTTAACTGGTTAACCATCTAAACTCCTACATCCCTAAGTCAAATGGCATTTTGGTTTACCTGTATTAATAGCAAACCAGAGCTGTTGACAGTTATTTTCTTCTCTGTTAGAAAAGAGCGTTACAGAAACTAACTGCTAAAATTACTGTAAAACAGAAGAGAGAGTGTATGAGGAGTGGGTGTTTGTTTACTCTAGAACTCCTCCAGTAAACTCTAGAGACAGGTTTCCTGTTTGCATCCATCTTTCAAACACTAGTCAGCGAGTGAAACAGTTAGGTTATCAAATGTAATTGCAAGACCTTAGGTGCACAAACAGCTATTTTAAGCGTAGGTAGCGCTTACTTTGATCTCTTAGAAAGTTAATCTCGGCTGCCATATTTTAACCTGCTTGTGCAGTCCAATGTTGGTAATGAAGAGCTTCAGTACACTGCTGTTTTTTCCAGCGATGCTGCAGAGCCTGCAAGAAACAAACCAAACCAATTTATTATAAGTTTAAATGAGAGCCGGTTTCTGCGCCTGAGCCGCATTTTATCCAAGGCTGGTAACAGCCTCCGCTAGCGAAGGGGAAAGAGCAGAGGGAACAGCGTTTAGCCCGTCAGACCAATCACCTGTCTCCCCCCCCCGTGTAGCTACTACAGAATCATCAGCTCCACGCCGACCCAGCCGCTCACGCTCTGCCCAGGTGTCTCCCCGCCCACCACGAAGCGTCCCGTGTTGCTACCCCGCGGACAGGCTCGTGCCCAGCACGCTCTCAGGAAAGGGGCATCTTCTATGGCCCCGCGCGCCCTGCCGCTAGCGAATCCCGGGCCGCCACCGAGAGGGCAACGGCGAACAGCGGCTGGGGCCGTGCACAAGACGCCGCCGCTCCCGGGCGAACCGCCCCCGTTCCCCCGACGAGCGGCTCGGCGGCGGCAAGACCCTGGGGGGTGGAATGACCGTTGCGCAGCGACTTGCCCTGTGACCAACCCCCTTTCCGAGCCAGGAGGTCCAGCCGCCAGCGCCTACCTGCCCAACGGCTTCCCCCAACGTCTTCCGTGCGCCCCCAGACACCCGCAGCACTTCCACCAACTGCCCGAGCAGCCGACCCAGCGAGGAACTGTGCAGCTCACGTGACAGCCACCGATCTACCAATTGGAATCCGAGATAAGTGGCAAGCGGTTTCTGATTGGTCCTTATCTTAATTTCCGCATGAGGCTCCGCCTCGTTCTCTCTCGCGGGGCAAGGCAGGGCCAGAGAACTAGACGAAGGGTGGCGGCAGAGGCGCGCGGGGTAGGTAAAATCGCTCCTTCCCTCCCTCCCGCCCGCGTCCATTTAGGGGACCAGCAGCAACTGCCGCTTTAGCTTGCGCGGGCGGGGGGCCGGGGCACGTGGGCTAGCGGGGAGGAGACAAGCAGGAGCGTCGAGCCCTAGTAGAGCCGGTTCCCCTCACGCAGGGGCGATTGCTGGGAAGGGGCGTGTAGGGTACCGGGCACGCGGCTGCTCTCCAGCACCACCCCTCCCTAGCCCGGAACAACAAGCCGCCCCTCCGCCCCAGCCCCTTGACCCGGCTCTTTCCCGCACACTGGTGCCGTTGTAAAGTCTGCAGCTAGACACCACTGGCTGGCCCATCCCAGCTTACTGGCTTGCAGGGCTCAGATTAACACGCTGGTTAACTGCCCTGCAGATGGTTGGGCCGTGGCTGAAGTTTGGGCTCCCTGCAAGGTCAGCAGGTCCCAGAGATCAGGCTCCAGCTGGAGCCCAGAAATCACGGTCTTGAAAGAGCCCTGCCTCCTAAACCCTGCGAGCTTCAGTTGGCTGGCACAGACCGCCCACATGTGTCTAGCTGCTGTGTAGACATACCTGTAACACGCAATCTATTAATGTTGCCAGTTATTCCATCCATTCAAGTGGCAGAGATCTGTGCAGTTGAGCCAAGCCGTCTGGCTCCTGTGGGTATCAGTATGATGCAACACAATGGGGTTTTTTTTCAGTTTATTTTAAGCCTAGGAAAGTACTTTGCACAAAAGTAGTGGAAAGAATGTTATTAGGATTCAGGATGTTACATTGCATCAACTACACGATTAGTCGACAAGGAGCACTCTGCAGAGCCGCTCCAGGAGTCAGCTGGAGTCGGGGCTGAGCAGTGCTGTCTGCAGGAGCCACCCTTGCTGTGGCTCTGCATTTTAAATGTAGTAAGAGCTACTGGGCTCTTAAGACACTTAAAATGCAGAGGTGTAATGTCCCAGACTAGCTTGAGCACCAGCCCCTGCCCACTGGGGGGGCCCAGCTCCCCGCTGAGACCTCCCTTTGTAGTAACCTCCCCTATCCTCTTCCTCCGGAAGGGGGAGCAGGCAGCATCGCAGAGACAGCTTAAAAGCCAGTTCCCCCCTGCACTGTCTCCCACCAGCACCGACTCCTGTTCGCCCCCTTTCTCCCCTTCTACCTCTCATAGAGGCAGTGATGGGGGCGGGAAACGAGTAGTCGATACTCCACTCAAATACCAATGAGTTTGTGCTTATTGGATAGTTGACTAGTCCAGCAATTCCCAATTGGTGATGGTCCTAGAACTGCTGGCTGGCGATAGCAGGGTGAAGTCAGGTGTTCACAGTCACGCGGGGGCGGGGCATTGCTAGGGTACATCCCAGTCCCCTGAGCCACCACACAGTAGCCAGCTTCCAGGGTGCTGCAGCCTCACTCTCCTGCCTCGCGCACACACATGCCTCCTCCCCCGTGCAGTTGGAATACCAGCACTGCCTTCCCACTGTGGGTGGGAGAGGGGAGAGAAAGCTCTGAGTCTTGCTTCATGATCCAACTTGCAGGAAAGAAGCGCTGCCCTTTCCCCTCTCCTGCCTGGGGGAACAGCAGCGTGCGGGCAGCGCTTCTTCCCCATGAGCCAGATCGTGGTGCAAGGCTTGGGGCTTTCTCTCCCCCCGCCCCACAGCGGGAAGTCAGCACTGGTGCTCCAACCATGTGAGGGGGAGGGGGGACAGAGGCTCCTGATGTCACTGGGGTTTGAAGGTCCCTAATCCAGCTGCTTATGCAGCTGCTTCATTAACCAGGGTTTGAGGAGTTTCTGATCATCTTAACTCCCTAGTCTGTACTTGAGTTCCCTGTATGTCAAAACGGGGGTCACAGCGCTTCTTCCTAGGTGTGGTATGAGGACAGGCAGACTGGAAAAGATATAAGGACCTAACAGGGCACAAGCAGGGCTGGACAGAGCCATTCCAGCGCCCCCGGCAGACAGTTTAATTGTGCCCCGGGTTGGGGAAGGGTGAATGCACGGCCCCACCCCCACGCCGGCGCGTGGGAGAGGGAGGTCAGAGCTGGCAGTGGCAGGACGCATGTGCCCGGCCCGGCCCAGCCTGGCTACCGCTGCTGACGCGCAGCCCGGGGCCACCCGGGGCAGGCTGAGCCTGGAAGTGCAGGGCCCCGCGGCCGCGGGGGGAAGGGCGCTGCTGGCCGGCGCTGCGGTGGTTAACGCGACCCCTGCTCCGGGTGGCCGCTGCAGGGTGGTTGCTGGGAGCTGCTGCAGCCCGCAATCTAGGAGCCGGGCGCACGGCGCCTGATGACAGCTATAAGGGGCACTGCGCGCCTCTTACAGCTGCCATTAGGCACCCCCCCCATAGGTTGGCGCCCCCGAGCAGCTGCCCGGCTAGCCCATGCCTTAATCTGTGAGAAAGTTAAAGCACTTAAATTAATATTGCCTTTTTTACTGGTTAAATTAAACTTGCTGCAGCACTAGCAAAGTGACTTGGGCTTAATTATGTAACTAACAGCAAGTTTCTATTAGCAATTGGTGGTCCACAGAAAGGTTTCTATTGAGCCAGGTGGGGGCAATGGGCCAAAAAATTTGAAGCATAAGGTATTGGGTGGTACTGGGCAGAGAGGCAATGTGGTAGGCACACTGGCAACACAGGGCTGGAGCTGGGGGTGCAGGTGGGAGGAAAGTGCAGGGGTTGGGATGAAGATGGCATTGTACAGAGGTTGGGATGAAGGTGACACAGCTGGGGTTGGGGCACAGTGTTGGAGTTAATTGCAAAGGGGGCACAGGGTGGGGATCCAGGGGTGGGGGAGCCCATGGCAACCAAAGAAAATGGGAGGGCACCATGCCTGGGGTTAGGGAAGCAGGGGCGCCACCATGCAAGTTCACCCAGAGTGCCATTTTCCCTAAGGCTGGCTCTGGCTGGGGTACATATTTTGGTGGATGAGTAACGCTTTCTTTGCATATTCATTATGCAAATAATAATTATGTAAATATTATCAGTCCACCAAACATGTGTGAATGGGTTTGCTGGTCCACTGCATAAAAAAGGTTGGGAACCACTGGACTAGTCGACTCCCCGCTAACATCTCTAAATAGGATTGCAAGGTCCAGCACTCAGAAGTCAAATGCCAGAATTACAGTTTTGTGTTAACATTAATTTGATCCATTTCTGTGCGCATGCTATTTTTTCCTGTATTTTTATCCTTGTTGGGAATTCCTGAAATAAGCCAGAAATGTTTATTGGTCTCTGTTAAAGCTTTTGTTCTATTAAAAATTGTGTGGTATAGAAGGCACCAAACTCCACTTCTCTGTAGTGTTACAAGGGAAGTGTGTAGAGAAGCCAATAATAGAAACATATCATTACCAGTAAATTCTGGCTCCACAATTAGCTTTATGCTCACAGCTCTTTGAATGTATATGAATCAAACACTGCTAATTGTTTTACATTGCTAGCTTGAGGCTATGCTATACAAGTTTTTTTTCACAGTGTTATGAAAGTTCCTTTTGTTTTAGAGTCTGCATATCTTAGTTTGCTGAGCATTTTAAAGTTTTCTTATAGTAAATGCTCAAGCATAGGATTATTGAGGTAGTACATATCTTTGTACTCTATCAATATTTAACACAGTTTTTAAGCAACAGCCTATGTATATCTAGATATTAATGTTTTTTATTTGAAGAATAGAATTGTGATCAGCTTCTCTCTAGTTACAGTGTATGCTGGTTCACACATTAAGGGTTGATCATGCAATCCTTATACAGAGAAATCTGCGGACTTCAAGAAGAAATATGCATAACAGGGTTTCAGGTCAGGCAGTTAATACTTTAATATTACAAACACCTTTATTGTACTATTCAAACCTGGAGTATGAATTTCTGAAAATTGCATGTAGGCACAGGCAAAATTCTGCATTCCTGTACAGAAGGACAGACCTCATTTTAGTTAATAGACCATATTATCAGTAAAGATGTACCTGCTAGTATAAGGTCTCTGTTTGACTCTATGGGAGTTGGAGCCACATAGTTGAGAAGATTATTTGACCCTCTGCATTTTGCATGCCTCTCATGCTAGCAAAGAGTTGAGGTGGGAGGGGGGGGAATAGGGAGTAGGTGCGGCCCGCGGGGGGAGGGGAGGAATTAGGCTTGGGGCATCCCAGGACTCCCTTCAGCCCTGCTCCCTCAGTTTCCTAAGGCAGCCAGGGCTTTAGCCTCCCCCACCCCAGGGCTGGGTCATGTTCTGCCAGCTCTCCCCATGCTCCAGGGCAGGGGAAAGCTGGGGCCATGTGCTGCTAGCCCAGGTGTTCCCAGGCTGGAGAAGGCTGCAGGCCACCCCTACTGGGTGGAAGGGTGGAGAGGCAGGGCTGCAGGTTACCTGCACTCCTGGAGAGGCGGGGGAGTGGCCAGGGAAAACTGCAGGCTGGCTGTGCTAGGGAGCATGAGGAGCCTGTCCCTACTATGGGAGGGCTTGCCTCCCATGGGGGCCATGGAAGGGAGGGGCGGAGTTGGGAGGGGATTGTTTCCTTCAGCCCTAGGTTCACTCATCACCCTTGCTGCAAGAGAGCCATGCCCAGTTCCAGCTGTGCCTACATAGCAGGGAGAAAGGAGGGAGAGTGATTCAGTCTCTCCTAGTTTGTCACACTGCCTGGGGAAGGACAGAGGGAGAATGACACTCTGCCAGCATTTACTTGGCTGTGGGCAGGGCCATCACTAGGGAGGTGTGGGGCTTGGAACAACCCTCCCCACACCACCTTAAGCCCTCCCTTTGCTTCATGAGACACAGCCTCTTCCTGCTTCTGCTCCTGCCCCTATTTCACCTGTTGCCAGAATTACAGTTTTGTGTTAACATTAATTTGATCCATTTCTGTGTGCATGCTATTTTTTCCTGTATTTTTATCCTTGTTGGGAATTTCTGAAATAAGCCAGAAATGTTTATTGGTCTCTGTTAAAGCTTTTGTTCTATTAAAAATTGTGTGGTATAGAAGGCACCAAACTCCACTTCTCTGTAGTGTTACAAGGGAAGTGTGATGGGAGGATTACCTGCAGAACCTGGCATGCAGCAGGACACACCCACCCCACCACCACCCTGCACTCACTATGGTGTCAAGAGCCATCAGAGAGAAGCAGAGTGACCCATTAGCCTGCTCTGCTCTGTTGCCATCTCCCAGCTGGGTCGCTCCGCTTGGCCACTGCAGTGGAAAGTGGAACAACCTGGCCCCAAGGCACTGCAATCTGCTCCCATGAGCACTGTGTTGCCCAGGGTAGTTCAGCGGGCTGGAGCTAAGTCACTCTGCTTACCACTGCCATGGTGAAGCAAAGCAACCTGACTAGGAAATGGCAAAGCAGGCTGCTGCCTCACTTTGCTTCCTGTGGTTCCTGCCATCCCAGTGAGTACAGGGTGGCCCGGCCCCTGCTGTCGCCCTGCGCCAGGTTCCCCCAGTTATCCCTCAAGCTGCACTGGGTCCCCACAAACTAATATCAATATGGAGGGATGGACCCATCGTTAGGTTGGTTTGGGTGGCTGCCATTGAGCCCTCCCCCTGACCTCAAAAGTGCTGGGCCCAGGGTGGCCTCCCTGAACTGTCTTCTGGGTGGAATGGCTACAGCTGTGGAGGTGGGAACATCCTTTTCTTCTAGTACTGGCCTCTGCCCTAGTGAATTTGACTGGCAGTTGAGCTCAGTAATTCCAGGCTTCTAGATCGCTAAGGTGCACTTAGCCTGAGCAGCACCAGCCATTCATGCTGCAGTTGGGAGCAGGCTAGGAAAGCAAATCCAATTCCTGTAGGCAGAATGTAGCTGTGAGAGGGTGTCTGGGACAGTGTTTCTTAACCAGTGGTACAAGTACCCTAAAGGTACTCAAGAGAAGTTTGGGGGGTACATCAACACAACTGAAATTGGGAGAAAACTGAATTTTTGTTTTAAGTTTTACAGCGTTTTATTATTTTTGTTTTACACCCAAAAATTACATCGCCCACCCGGCTACAATTAAGTTGTTCACACAAATGTGTTGCAACAGTAGAAAAAAAATTGTGTGTGTCTGAAAACTGTGGATACTGGGGGTACTTATAAATTTTTTAAGGGGGTACTTTATTAAAAAAAAAAAAAAAAGGTTGAGAAACACTGTTCTGGGCTACCGAAGACTTCATTCTTTTAGCTAGAAATGGAGCTAACCCTGCCCAATGAGTACCACTTACACAATGCTTGTTGAGGAATGAGTGACTTGTGAGGAACTGGGTGCAGTCCAGTAATAGGGCCTGGTAGTAGCCTCTTTCACACACCGTGTACAGGATGCTTACTTTGGTCTAAGTGGTTTATTTTTATTTGTATCTGGGGATGCTGGACAGGAAGAAAAATAATTTTGTATGTTCCAGAATCTGTTTCCCCATGAACTGTAATGAGGCACAGGGCATCAAGGTATTCATAGATAAGATAGCAATAGTAGAGAATGGCAGAAGTGATCCATGGGCTGTGTTAGGAGGAAATGACTGGAAAAGCTAAATGCAAATCACTTGGCTGAATGATGCTTATGTGAAGTATAACAGTCCAAGCTACACTACTGAGTAGGGATTCTTGTATATGGCAATGCATTGGGGGAGAGTAAATAGGAGTTAAGTGAATTGATTAAGAAGTGGAGGGAGGGGCATTCAGGTTGATCAGGAAAAGCTTTGGGAGCATGCAAAAGAACAGGTGAAAGATTATTTCATTGATTGTCCTCTTTTTCAGGCCATCATCCAGAAATCAGTCAAACTTAACTGGCCTCTAAGTTCATTAAGCTAGTGCCTAAAATCAATGTTACCTCGAGCAGCTACTTAAAATGTTTGGATTTAGCTATGTCTGGGAACATATTATTGCTTTAAAATTTGATGTGCAGTATCACCCTTGTATTTTTTAACTTGGTATGTCCCCGCCCCAGCTCTGGAGTTGCAGTGACCCATAGTGTTTTGGTAGTGCTTCATTTTTTATGTGCAGCTTTCCCTGAAAATGTCTGGGTCTATAGTAAGAGTAGGATATTAAATTGAGCCTCTGGTGCTCTAGTACTCTGTTAAAGGGCTTATCCCTTCACTATCCCACTACGTTGGTCCTTCTCACGTGGATAAATAGCAATACATGAAGTCCAGAGATGTGAACAGTTCAATGTTTGTTGGGGTTAGCTTCCAGCAAAAATGAATCCAGCTCCTTTTCCCCTTGTTTTTTCCCCACCCCCTTCCTACTTGTCCCTAATATGTAGTAATATTTTCAGGTATACCTTAATCAATCATTCTACTGAAATTTAACTAACAGATCCTACCATTGTAACATGGTTATCTAACCAATTATATTCCACCAGCTTAATTGGATTACACCCAACAAAATTAATTATACAGGAGACAAACAATCAAAGAACCAGACAGGTAAACAATAGAGATCCGGGGAGCATAATAACAAAGCAATAAAGAAAAATGTATTTCATAAACCCAACTATTAAGTGGGTCCTTGCCAGTCAGAAAGCTATCAACCTAAGTTTCCTTTAAATCTTCTAGACTCTTCCCTTGTCTAGAGGTAATAAATTGGATTGCCTTTCTAACCCCCCAACTTGCCTTACTTCAGCATAAGGATGCTAAGAGGTGGGTAATTGGCTAGTTGTATAGTCAGGAAGGGAATAGTAATAGAGATGTAGCCGTGTTAGTCTGGTCTTGCTGAAACAAAAGACAGGACTATGCAGCACTTTAAAGACTAACAAGATGGTTTATTAGGGGATGAGCTTTCGTGGGCCAGACCCACTTCCTCAGATCAAATTGTGGAAGAAAATTGGCATGACCATATATACCAAAGGAATACAATCAAAAAAAGTGAACACACATAAAATTGACAAATCAGATTTTAGAACAGAGAGGCGGTAAGGGGGGGGGGAGGTTAGTGTCTATGAGATAATGATATTAGGGGTGATATTGGGGAGCTATCTTTGTAATGGGTAAGGTAGTTAGCAGGGCTCGCCGAGCCCCACTCGCCAGCCGCGCTGGCCGGCGTTCTGCACATGCGCAGATCGTTCTGCGCATGTGCAGATCGCCCGAACCCGGCTCTTCCAGGATGTAATCTACTCGCCATGGGTGAGTAGATTACATAGATTGTCGAGCCCTGGTAGTTAGCATCTCTATTAAAGCCCATACGTAAAGTGTCAAATTTAAGCATGAATGACAGTTCTGAGGTTTCCCTTTGTAGTCTGGTGTTAAAGTCTCTTTGAAGCAGGATAGATGTAGGTAGGTCATTGAGACAATGCCCAGTCTGGTTGAAATGACAAACTCTTTTTTCTTTGTGAAACTGTCTGTCTGATTTGTGTGCATTGATTCTTTGGCAAAGTGTCTGAGAAGTTTGTCCAATATACATAGCAGACGGACACTGTTGGCACATGATGGCATAAATTATATTTCTGGATGAACAGGAATATGTGTTCTTGATCTTGTAACTGACGTGGTTAGGTCCGATGATAGTGTCAGCAGAGTAAATATGTGGACAAAGCTGGCAACGGGGTTTGTTGCAAGGGAAAGTTTCAGGGTGTGGTATGTCCTGTGGTTGTTGGTAAGAATCATCCTGAGGTTAGGTGGTTGTCTATAGGAGACTATGGGTCTGTCTCCCAGAGCTTCTCAGAGTGTAGTATCCTGTTCCTGTATAGGTTGTAGTTTATTGATAATGCGTTGGACGGGTTTGAGTTGGGGGCTATAGGTGATGACAACAACCACAGGACACATGAACTGTCATTCATGCTTAAATTTAACACTGTACGAATAGGCCTTAACAGAGATGCTAACTGCCTTACCCATTACAAAGATAGCTTCCCCAATTATCACCCCTAATATCATTATCTCATAGACCCTAACCTCCCCCATTACCCTCCTCTGTTCTAAAATCTGATTTGTCAATTTTATGTGCGTCCACTTTTTTTTATTGTATCCCTTTGGTATATATGGTCATGCCAATTTTCTTCCACAATTTGATCTGAGGAAGTGGGTCTGGCCCAGGAAAGCTCATCACCTAATAAACCATCAGGAAGGGAAGGCACTTTGTCCAGGAGCTACCCCCACTGTGGCTCTGCAGTTTAAATGTTGTAGGAGCTGGGTGTGCAGGCAGCCCAGCTCCTACTACATCTAAACTGTAGAGCTGGTGCAGTAGGTAGCCGGACATGGCCCTTCCCATTAGAACAGGGGTGGCCAACCCGCGGCTCTTGGATTACAAAAATGCGGCTCCTGCAAGTACTGCTCAGACCGGCCACTCTGCACACGCACCCCAGCCAGCACATGCTCAAGGCTGGCTGCTCAGCTCACGTGCCCAGTGCCTGGAGGGGGACACTCGTGGCTGTCAGCCGCCCTGGACCATCCCCACAGCTAGCACTCTTGGCACAGGAAGATGTGCTTGCGGGGGCCACAGGACCAGAGCAGGAGACGAGCGAGCCCCAGCCCCACTTCTGGCAGCAGATGCAGCAGCCTCTGCGCTCCCCTGGCTTTCACCGCCCTCGGGGGGAGCCTGCATTGGTCAGCCGGCTGCGGTGCACCACCCAGCCAGACACACAGACAAACTTCCCGGGGGCGGGCGGATGGAGCGAGTCCCCTGAACTGCAGGGAAGATGAGGTGAGCATGGCCGGGGCTGGCGATGGACCCTCCACCCTGCTCCGAGTAGGACCCGGCAACCGTGGCCTCACGTGGGGAGGCGGCACCGCGGCCAATCAACAGGGTAGCAGTGCCCCACCTGGCGAGCTCCCCTGTTGAATTGCCAGGTGCATGTTTTCCAGGGGCCGTGTGTTCCCAGCCTCGTGGCGCTGCCATGGTTGCCTGGCTGCCTGCGCGGGTCTTTGGGTGGCCTTGGGCTCGCTGCACTTCCTTCCCCAACCCTGGACGCGCATCTGGCTTGTGGCGCGGGCAGCCTGGCTGCTGGATCCACATGGGTCATTCATTGGATTTATGAAGCAGGGGGCAGGATTGCAGAGGCGGGGCGGGATTGCAGAGGCAGCCTAGGCGGGGAGCTGGGTTGTTGTGCTGGGCGAGTCCTCGGGAGCAAGGCAAGAATAATGGGGGGGAGGGGCTGGATTTCCCGCTTTCTCCCCAAACTTCACTGCCAGACCCTCCCGGGTAACACAGCTGCTTCCACTCGCACTGCACTGGACTGGCTTGGCTCAGTGTGAGCAGGGGGAGCGCCTCTTCCCCCCCCAATTTGGGGCTGGATTTCCAGTGGATGCCTTTTTTGTTGTGGTTTGTTAGTGTGACTGGGTGAACCAACCCCGCACTAGCCAAGGAGAGAAAAACCTGGCCTGATAGGCAGAGAAGGCCCCTCCCCCGCGGCCTTGCTGGACATGCTCAAGTGTGGGCCCAGTATAAAGGCCAGGGAAACAGCTCAGTTGGGGCTGACCTCTGGAGAGGAAGGAGCTCCTACCGGAGCAGCCACTGCTGCTGCATGAGCCAGAGCCACAGACCCAGCTGGCGCTGCAGCTGCAGCCGCAGCCGCAGCCACCGCACTGGTTTCTGCTAGCCAACCAGCCATGGCCTACAGCCTCACCTATTGCTACCTATGCCAGACATCGCCGCTGGCATGCCAGACATTGCCGCCGCACCAGCTGCCAGACCAGCCGCTGCTGCCATGACCGCTGCCTCCGCAGTAGTGTCTGCACGCACAGGTGGGGCCTATACTAGCCAGGGGAACAGGGTAGGAAGTAGCCCAGGGCGGGGAGCAGGAGGTAACCTGGTGGGCTTGGCGTATTTTGGGGGGAACTCCCCGCCGAGTCAGTGGTGGGAACCACGCATTGCAGATAGGGCCCTGGGCTGGGGCCCGTTGGAGAGGGAGGGCCCGGGTCCCCCTATCTGCCCATAGTAGGTCCCAGATTAGACGTTGCGGAACGTGGCCACAGGGCCTGACCGTGAGACTAGGCCACAGGGTGTGACGGGGAGAGATCCCTTTTGGGAGGATCGCGGGGCTAGGCACCCCGCCACAATTAGCTACCAGCCTGGGAGAGACTGGCATGATTGGGTGCCCTTTAGGAGGAGCCGGGAGGGTCATGCACCCGGGGAGGACTTTAAACTGCACCTCCCAGTCCTTCTCTGGATGGGCAATTCTAGTGGGTGGTGACATGATGTTGGCCTGCCATGACATGAAATCCATAGGATGGATTATGTCAGTGGCTATAAAAGGCAGCAAGCAGGTTTGAAATTAGTTCTGCAGTGCAGAGCCGGGTATCTCCAAGGGGAGGGAGACGTGTGGCGGTAGCGACAGCAGCAGCGGCTCTGGCTCCAGACCCGGGCATAAGGTTGCGGGGGGAGGAAGTTGGGTTGGGGGAGGATTGGGTTAGAGGAGGGGCCTGACTCCGTGGGAAGGGAAAGGAAGGGAAGGGAGGAGGATTGGGTTAGAGTGGGGGCCTAGCTCTGGGGAGGGAAGGGGATGGGGATTGGGTTGGCGGGGAGGGGAGGGTGTAGGAATCCCAGTACTGCAAGCTAGTTCCAACTTCTCAGGAAGCACGCAGCTGTTGTGGGGAGCAGAGGAAGGGCACGTGCTTCCTGAGAAGTTGGAGCTGGCATGCAGTCCCAGGACTCCTACACACAACCGTCCCCCTGCTGCCTGCCTGTGCAGGGTATGTAAGTCCCCGGTTGAGCGACAGACCCGGTGTTTCAGGAAGTGCGCCAGCTGTTTATGGGAGGGGAAGAAAAGGAAGGGGAAGAGCAGCCTGCGCGCTTCCTGAGACCTGGGAAGGTCTGGCTCTGTGGACATGGGTAAGTCAGTGGATGCGATATACCTTGACTTTAGCAAGGCTTTTGATACGGTCTCCCACAATATTCTTACCAGCAAATTAAGGGAATGTGGATTGGATAAATGGACGGTAAGACAGATAGAAAGCTGGCTAGAAGGCCGGGCCCAGTGATCAACGGCTCGATGTCAGGATGGCGGTCGGTTTCTAGAGGAGTGCCCCAAGGTTCGGTTCTGGGACCGGTTTTGTTCAATATCTTTATTAATGACCTGGATGAGGGGATGGATTGCACCCTCAGCAAGTTTGCAGATGACACTAAGCTCGGGGGAGAGGTAGATATGCTTGAGGGCAGAGTTAGGGTCCAGAGTGACTTAGACAAATTGGAGGATTGGGCCACAAGAAACCTGATGAGGTTCAACAAGGACAAGTGCAGAGTCTGCACTTGGGACGGAAGAATCCCAAGCATTGTTACAGGCTGGGGACCAACCAGCTAAGTAGTAGTTCTGCAGAAAAGGACCTGGGGGTTACAGTGGATGAGAAGCTGGATATGAGTCAACAGTGTGCCCTTGTAGCCAAGAAGGCTAATGGCATATTAGGTTGCATTAAGAGGAGCATTGCCAGCAGATCCAGAGATGTCATTATTCCCCTTTATTCAGCTCTGGTGAGGCCACATCTGGGCTATGTCTACACTCGCGGCTTCTTGCGCAAGTAATATGCAAATGAGGCTAAGCGTGGAATATCGCCGAGCCTCCGTTGCATACCTAATGAGCCACCATTTTTTTCAGAAGAGGCTCTTGCGCAAGAAGGGCGTCTACACTGCCCTTCTTGCAAGAAAAACCCTCTTGCGCAATGCCGTTCTTCCTCTCAAGTAATAGGTGTAATGGCATTGCGCAAGAGGGTTTTTCTTGTGCAAGAAGGGGCAGTGTAGATGCTCCTTCTTGCGCAAGAGCCTCTTCTGAAAAAAATGGTGGCTCATTAGGTATGCAAACGAGGCTCGGCGATATTCCACGCTTAGCCTCATTTACATATTACTTGCGCAAGAAGCCGCGAGTGTAGACATAGCCCTGGAGTATTGTGTCCAGTTCTGGGCACCACACTACAAAAAGGATGTGGACGCATTGGAGAGGGTCCAGCGGAGGGCAACCAGAATGATTAGGGGGCTGGAGCATATGACTTATGAGGAGAGGCTAAGGGAGTTGGGTCTGTTTAGTCTGCAGAAGCGAAGAGTGAGGGGGGATTTGATAGCAGCCTTCAACTTCCTCAAGGGAGGTTCCAAAGAGGATGGAGAAAGGCTGTTCTCAGTAGTGACAGATGGCAGAACAAGGAGCAATGGTCTCAAGTTGTGGTGGGAGAGGTCCAGGTTGGATATTAGGAAAAACTATTTCACTAGGAGAGTGGTGAAGCACTGGAATGGGTTACCTAGGGAAGTAGTGGAGTCTCCATCGCTAGCGGTGTTTAAGTCTCGTCTTGACAAAGCCCTGGCTGGGTTGATTTAGTTGGGATTGGTCCTGCCTAGAGCAGGAGGCTGGACTTGATGACCTTCTGAGGTCTTTTCTAGTTCTATGGTTCTATGATTCTATGATCCCCAGGTACCAGCCAAGCTGTCCCCTGCCCCAGCACCCTGCCACCTGCCCCAGGACCCACCAGCACCTTGCCCCAACACTCTGTCTCCTGCCCCCACAGTTAGGGCCATATTAGTGAGGCTTGGGGTTTTTTGGAGGGGTTGGTTTTTTGCATCTCACTTGTGTGACTTGGGCTGACTTTTCTATGGGTCAGTGACCCTTGACTCAAAACAAGTTCCCTGCCCCTCTCATAAATAACGACAATGCTGAGACATGTTGTGTTTGACATAATAATTTATTTTAAAAATGAAGCCTGGCCAACAAGCCCCCAATTGAGGCCAAGCCCCCATCTGGCCACAGCATCATAACATTCCTGCAGCGCCCTAGACCCCAAACCTGAGCCTGTCATACATTGGAACCCCCTGTCCTGAGCCTCTTACATCCCCAAACTCCTGCAGCCCCACATCCCCAGTCTTCTCCCACAACACTCCTGCACCATCCACACACTGCAAATCTGTGTCCTGAGCCCATCATACTCCCAGCCTCCCTGCCCTGTGCCCCTCATGCACCCCAGCCCAAACTCCTGTACCCTCACAGCCACAAGCTTGCGGCTTGCTCAAGACCTCAACCCCTCCATTTGACCCCAACACTGTCCAGCCTGGAGCCCCCCACCCCCACCCCGGATTGGCATACCGGCACCTATTTCTCCTGGCGTGGCTATTGGGGTTTTTTTTCTCAACAGCTTGCTCCCTTCCCTCCCTCCCTCTTCTCACTATCCACCTTTATTTTGGCTCTTCATCTCTAACGGGGTTGGCCACTCCTGGTATAGTCGATAAACCGATAAGCAAAAACATACAAGTTAATGCTATAGACTACACCAGAGGTGGACAACCCACGGCTCACAAGCCGCATGCAGCTCTTCACCCCTGAAAGTGCGGCTCGCGAAGCCTCCCCCGCGGCTTGCGAAGCCGCCATATGCGCCCCTACAAACGGCTCTCGGGTCCCTGGGCTCCCCGGGTGCAATGGAGCCATCCAGTGCAACAAAATGGCATCAGCCGGTGAGAGCCTCATGTGGCCAAAAAGCCTAACCCACGGTTTTTAAAAGGACTGCGTCCTTTTTTTGCTCAACAACTCTGGCCGGTGGGAGCTCTTCCTTTTTTTTTTTTTTTTTTTTTTTCCCCCTCTCTCTCTCAACAATTCTGGTGCGGCTCTTCGCATTTTTTCTGCCGCTGTTTTGGCTCTCTTCGTTTAATGGGTTGGCCACCCCTGCATTAGAACATAGTCAGCTGGACATGACCCCCTTTTCCCCCTCCCCACACACAGTTTGCCTCTACCATTCATCTGCCCTTTCAGCTGCAGTTTGAACAAAGTTTCCTGTTACATTAAGTAATTGTGGTCTAGACAGTTCCTGTTTGGAAAGTACCCAATAATGTTACATGCCTGCCTATGAATATTTGAGTGCACAAGGAAGTGTGAGTGAGAACTGCCAATCAGGAGTTGAACAGCATGGCTATAAGGAAGAATTCTGCAGAGTGCTTAAATGATGTAACAGGTGTCCAGGTGGGGTCTTTTGCCTCAGAAAGATGTAACAACACTCCAGTGGAAGCAGTAAAGCCTTCCCGTGGATCTGAAGGGACCCCAGGGAACTCTCCATTGCCTCACAGCCAATCTCTGGGGAAGCTGTGGCCCAGCCATCTATGAACTTGAAATTAACTCTTGCTGCCTGCAGCCTACCACCAGACTGTCAGCATGAATGTAGTGTGTGTGTGTGTTTTGCTGTACCTTTAAGAATCTGTACTAATAAATAAGCTTCAGTACTGCTCAAGTTCACCCTTTGTCTGGGCTTATTCCTTGGCTGACTACAAGGGCAGGCAGCAGGCTGAGGCGGGACTGAGCAGTCCTGGCTTGTGCCAGTTCTGGGACCGCTGTGGCTCTGCCTCCCCTGCCCACCCCCTCCCACACAGACGGTGCTCCTCCTCCACCAACTCATACTCGTCCCCCTCTCTCACCCGCTGCCTCTGATGCAGAGGCAGCAAATGAGGGGGTAAGCCTTATCGGGTACTCAACTGGTTGCTTACATCCCTATTTCAGTGTGACTGATTGGGATTGTTCCTTATTTTCAATATGCTTAGCCAAAAGCCTTAGCTTCAGACCATTGTACACAGATTGGTTTTGATTCTTTGTTCTTATGCTCCTGTAAAAATACACCTAAATGCCTAAAGTATAGGCCTTGGGAAGCAGGTCTGAATATCTAGATTCTAATAATCTGTAGGCCATGTCAGGTTGTCTCTTTATTTAGCTGTTTTCACTAGACCACATTTTGGTGTGTTTACTAGCTTGAGGAGTTAGGATAAAATACATGTACTCCAAGGGCAGTGTTGTTTTTCTTTTTATGATTTCTTATTAAGCAATGCAACTTAATTATTTTAATATTCTTCCTTTTCTGTGAGTGTGTGTGTGTGTGAGAGAGAGAGTTTTTTTCCTTTGTATTGGTGGCACGTATCTGACATTATCTCTTTGTGCACATAGCAAAATTCATTCCTCATGTGGATGGAAAAAAATGAGAGGAAACTTTTGGTCCTGACCCGAAAGGGAATTGCAGGGGAATCACTAGCTTATTCTAGGGGAATTTCAGTATTGATACCTTCTGCACTACCTTAAGAGCTGGGTGGTGAGAGAACTCTGTAGGCAACAGTGCCATGGTAAGGGCGGCAATATCATGCCATTCTATCCTTCTTTCTGTGCTGGTGACAGAAGTGCAGCCTTCAGAGCTGGGTTCCTGGGCAATAGTTGCCATTCTCCAGGTGCCTAGCTCTAAAGTCCGTGCAGCCACCAGCAGCAATGTAGATGCAAGGATGCAACTTTGTGACCCCACCACAATTCATTTTTGAGTCAGGTCCTCAACTACAACACTATGAAAGTTCACATTTAAATAACTGAAATAATGAAATATCAGGGGAGGTAGGTGGAAGCCGATACATGCAGGGAGCTCTTTGCGTATAACAGCTCCCGCCAATCTGACTTTAGCCCCCCACCTCTGATACAGAAGCAGTGGGGAAGGAGGAGGAGGGAATGGGAGCTAGCTTTCAAGCCAGTTACCCATGCATCACTGAAAATTTCAATGGATACATGTTTGTACAAACACAATTTAACATCTCTAGTTCCTGGTGAGGACACACTTCTCCACTACAGCTCATCTGAAGAAGTGGGTTTTGCCCACACAAGCTCATGATTATATTTAATTATATATGTTAGTCTCTAATGTGCCACAGGACTACTTGTTCTTAAAGTTGCAAACTGACACTTCTACCCATGTGACACCACCAAAACAAGGAGCCAGGTGTGCCCACAGATAAGCACTTCAATGATTATGGAGGTTATATGTCAATGGGAGTTAGGTAGGTGTAGTTTTGAAGTGTAGATATGGCAGATACATGCTTTATTGTAGTGGTTCTCAAGAGGTCTTATGGGGTACTCGCCTTATCTGAATACTTACATAGTTTTACAACAGACTACATAAACACTAGCGAAGTCAGTGCAAACTAAAACTTTGAACAACTTGTTTATACTGGTATTTCCACTACATGCATCTGACGAAGTGGGTCTTTGCCCACAAAAGCATATGCTCCAATAAATCTGTTAGTCTATAACGTGCCACAGGACTTCTTGTTGTTCATGCAGATTCAGACTAACATGGCTACCCCTCTGATACTTGTTTATACTGTTAAGTATCATACACTGGAAAGGAAAATATTTATAGTCTGATTATATACTTTTAATATTAGAATGTAAGCAGTTTTCAGTAATTATATATTTCCATTAAATTATATTTAAATGATGATAATATTTAATGGAAATTTGCTAAATGCAGGACCATAGGTAAATGTCAAGTTTGTGACTTTAGAACATAAACAGAAGACCATAATAGTAAGGATGACTTTTTTTTTTTCCCTTGGGTTAATTGTAATAATTGATTTTACTGGATCACGTTCAGCTGCATGAACTTTTCACAGAAAGCTTGGAATGGTGCATGGCGTAACTGCACAATACAGTGTACAGCAGAACAGCTCTGATGTATCTAGATAACTTGGTAATTGTGTGTGGCTATGCTTACCTAGTATATATGCCTCCAGTGTTCCCTCTAAGCTGTGCTACAGCACAGCTTCACAGGTGAATAATCAGCCCCACCCAGGCAGTGCACTCTGGAGCCCTGAGCCCGGGACTGAGTGGTGCTGATTAATCAGCTGTCAAGCTGTGCTGTAACTCAGCTTAGAGGGAAAACTGCACATTTCCACCATCTGCTGGATGTGATTCACACCTGGTTAAGTGCATGATCATGTCCTCCTAAAGCTAACTACTATTACAAAAGCTTCAGAGAGGTAGCGAAGTTACTCCTCTGTAACTGGAAAAGCTTAAACGAGGAATAGTCTTGCAGCACCTTAGAGACTAACAAAACATGGAGATGGTATCATGAGCTTTTGTGGGCACAACCCATTTCTTCAGATGAATGGAGTTATTAAAGGTCTAGTTTCTAAATAAATAGGAGTTGGGGGGAGAGAAAGAAAAAGGGGAAAGACAATTAGTGTCCATGCTACATGAAGCTGATAGAGAAGGTACTAATTGTTCTCAAGTACCCATTGTTTGGATTTTTTAATGTCATTAGGATGTGGGATGTAGGTGGCCATCTAGCCAATGTCTTTATTCATACCTTTGTTATAGGAATCAAACCTGTAAACGAAATTAAGTTCTAAGGCTTCCCCATGGAGTTGGCTTTTGAAATTGGCCTGAAACAATAGGGTGACTTAGAGATCCATTAATGAGTGTCTGAGCAAGTTACAATGTTCCAATAGGTTTCTGTGTTGCCTTTTCAGATACCTGATTTGTCCATTAATTCTTTGGCATACAGACTGTTTAATTCCAATAACAGAGGTATGAATAAAGACATTGGCTGTATGGCCTGCTACATTCCACATTCTAATGACATTAAAAAAATTCCAGACAATGGGTAGTTAAGAACAATTAGTACCTTCTCTATCAGCTTCATGGAGCATGGACACTAATTGACTATTCTCTCCCCATTTATGTAGAGACTGGACCTTTAATAACACTGTTCAAATGAAGAAGTGGGTTGTGCCCATGAAAGCTCATGATACCATCTCCATGTTTTGTTAGTCTTTAAGGTGCTGCAAGACTATTCGTTGTTTAAGTTTTTACTATTACAAAAGTTCATGTCCCATCAACTCCATTTGTATGAGCATGTTGCCCTCCAGTGGCTGCCACCTAAAAAGATGTAAGACCTAATGCTTCTGCACATATGCATGTTTTTCTCCTGTTAGTTAAAATATGATATAGTTTTTGAAATGCTGTACTTTGGGACCAGACAATGCTCTTACATGAGTAAGCACCCTTTCTGCCCCCTCTACACCACTTGGTTTACTGTTTCCCATGATAGTGGCAGAGGACGTTCTCTTCTGTCTCCATTCTGTTGTTCCTGCTATTCCCTGTGGTAGATCTGGCATTGCCAGTGCCTTGCAGAGCGTGTTTGTGTGAATTGTAAGCACTCCTTTAAAGTGTGGTATGTCTCATAAATGTTCTTTCTTTGTCTCTGTGAGGCTTGACAAAGCTATCACCTGTGAAGTAGGTGCTTGAATTTTCCCCTGAATCTTCTGCAACCTAATTTAATACAGCTTAGAGCCTCACCTCTCTTTATCCTCTATCTTCCTCTTCATCCTGCTTCCCCTCGTGTTGCAAAAGATGAAAAACATTCTGAATTTTAAAGTAGAAGTTCAGAATATTTTAGATAAACTCCTGCTAAGGCATCATTACAAACAAATATTGGCTTCAATGTTCAGGCTAGTAAACATATAAAACCCAAATGTGTAAACATAGTGAAAGTTCCCTTTGGAGGTGAATGTTTTTCTGAAGTTTTTTTTAAATATTTTGTTAGTCTATATAATGCAAATTTAAATAACTATACAGTGTAAGATAGAAAAAGCTTCACAAACTGGTGTGCAGAGGATCCGATGAGTGACACTCTAGCATAGTGTTTGCTGGAATGTCACAGCTGAACAGGTGCTAACCTGTCACAATAAGAACGGACCGTTAGTACTTAAGAGTTTAAAAAAAAAATCCTCCAACCATGTGTGCTGAATGCTCTGTTAAGCAGCCTATCGCAGAAGTGGAGAGTTTTCAAAATGTCAGGTTATATCCTATGCCAGCGTTTCCCAAAGTGTGGTCCGTGGCCCAGTACCGATCCTTAGAAAAATTATTGCACACTATCCTATTAATTTGTGTGATGGGGTAGCAGCACCCCGCACTGCTGAGCGTGATGGCACAGCCCTCTTGGGGGGGAGAGCCCGCTGCCACTGCGTCTCTGCTGGGCATGCTCCCAGGCGGTGGGGCTAGATCTGGTGGGAGCTAGGACCCAGGGAGAAGGCCGTACGCCGGCGCCGTACGCAGCTGGGGGAACCGGCGCCGGCCGATAAAGCGGCCGGGATTGGGATTGGGACTGGGGGGGGCGGGCGAAACAGCCCACTGGGTGCCGTGCGCACCAACACAGACGCTCGGCACCGGACGCAGCCAGGGGATTGGAGCCGGGGGGGGGGGGGGGGAGTGGAACAACCCAAGTTGATGAATATGCAAATAAATGTTACTGGTCCTCCAAAAGCTTGTGAATGGGTTTACTGGTCCCCAGTATCAAAAGATTGGGAACCACTGTCCTCTGCTATTGCTATGTGTGAGTAGCTGGAAGGCGTTGTGGGTGCAGGATTATGCCTCTTCTTTCTTTCTTTCTGATTTCTCTGAGTGCATCTCCTCAATGTGAGGCTTCATACCCTTACCTCTCCTGAACTGGAATTCAACTGTTCTCCATTTAACTATACAGTAAAGATTGCAATAATGAGGTCACCATACATTATTCTCAAATTATTACAGCTCTACTTCCATCAGACAAGGTTTTTCCATTTTCAACCACCACACTCTCCATTAATTTAATTAAAGATATCTGTGAATAGCCAGTAACAGAATATGGTGGTTATTTGCAGATAACCTTGAAAAGTATAAGCTTTACAGTTCACCTTTTAACTAAAAAGTTACTTTAGTGCATGGCCCTTCATTCATTCTGCTAGGAAAAGAAAGATTCAGGAATGGGTTTAATGAGTTGAAATGTTGGTTTAGTTCTTAAATCCCTGAATTTCAGCGTTTTACAGCAGAACAATCCTTAATGCCAAATGTTTTCTAATTTTAATTTTCTATATCTTGAAGTTTTATAAAACAGGTATTACATGCTTTGCCATAAAATTGATTTTTCACATTCACAAATCAGCAAAGTTGCATTTTGCCGTGGAAACTTTTATATAGTTTGGTCTAACTTAGAATACATGCTGGTTTCTTGGTAAAAGTCTTTGGCAATTTATGGAAAATATGGTTTTGAACACATATGCAGTTGTCATTTGTTAATCTTAAATTAGAGGATTAGTTTGATTTTTTTGGAAAATACAATTGGCTCTTATTCTAATGACTTCTTGTTTTTAAACATTGAAAGATGTCTTTCATTTTTTAAAATTTCATGTTAGATATTGTACAGAAATGTCCATTTCACTGTAGAACCACTGGATTACTTCATAACTTAGAGGTAGGGCTCAGAGGTTGCGCAGAGTATTTTGCAGCCACTTGAACATTGAAGAGCCAGGCCTTGTAACAGCAGGATTTTATCCTTTCAGATATTTGGCTATAATTCTGGCATATGGGAACACAGTTGGCCATAGACACTCCTGTAGACTATATAATATCAGAATCAGCCATTGACTGGGTGATTGATTAGGGGTAGAGAAACACATCTTCATTCCCCATCTTTCCAAATCTTTCTATTGGAATAAGAACACAAACATGCACTATATTTTGAATGTGGGATCAGGATTATATCGTATGTTCCTGTCCTACAGGGTGAATTCCATTGAATAGCACAGCTCCTGTGTGGGGTTGTGTGTGTTTGTTTTTTGAGCGGGGGAGGAACAGGCTCTCCTCCTCTTTCATCAGAAAAGGATGAATTTTACAGCCCCATTACTGTGTGTACATAGCCCAGGAATAAGTTTAATTAAATTCATGTTGTGATTGTCTTAATATTTGAGCTAAACTTGTAAACCGTATACAGAACTTGGTTTTATAATAACTCCTTTGGCGAAATTATTTTTGCAGCAAACTCATGCAACTCTTTGGACTCTGATGTCCGGTTGTATTTCCCTTTATCAGTAAGAATTGAAAGATCAGATACAAACAGATCAGTTATCCTATGCGCTATCTTTCTGTGAGTGTCATGCTTAGGACAACAAAATAGCATCACATAAAACTTGTGTTTCTTTTTCTTCCTTCAGGCTATACCAACAGGACAGTCTTTTGAGGCTAATCTGGTATTGTTGACATACATCCATTTACAGTTTGTTTATAAAATAGATGGAATTTAAAATTGAACACACATGGGACAGTTTACCAGTGAACCATGAGCCAGTAACAATCAGGCTGAAGTCAGGCAATGCAGGATTGCTGATGGAAATAAGTGCCCCCTTCTTTAATGATCCTCCAGCACCACTTGGGGAGCCGGGAAAGCCTTTCAGTGGACTGTGGGACTATGAGGGTAAGTGAAAATGTTCTACTCTAAACAAAAAAAATCGTGTAATACCTTCAGCAGTATATTTAATGCAGTGGCTTTCAAACTTTTTGGCCTGTGGTCCACCTGGCTTAATGCAAACCTTTCCACAGACCACCAATTTCTAATGGAAACTTACCATTAATTACATAATTATGCCCGAGCCATTTTGCTAGTGCTGCAGCTGGGGAGAACAGTTTAATTTAACCAGTAAGAAAGGAAATATTAAATTAAACAGATTAAGCTTTTTAACTCCATGTTAATTTATCAAACTTCATTTTAAATAAAGTAAAAAGTTAATTTATGTCCAACACAAAAGGTTTCAATATTTTCCTTCTTTGTGGCAAGGATGGGAAACCTTTTTTTGGATCAGGGGCCTCTGACCCACAGAAAAATCAGTTGGGGACCACATAAGTAAGAAGTAAAAAAACCCTCCAAAAACTTCCAGCTCTTACTGATGTTGCCTCCAACTGACACACCTCACTCCTCTGGCACTCTAGCCCCACATGGTGAGGGGAAGGGACACGGAGGACTGAGGTATAGGGTTTCCCAAGGGCTGGATTAACTCTTCTGGGGGTAGCAGATTTTGTCGACTCGCCCAGGCTCTGTCTGGCTGGGGGTAGTGGGCAAGAGCAATGGAAGATGCAGTATGTGGCCAGGAGGAAGGATGCAGGAGTGGGCTGGGGTTGGGATGTCTGCCCAGGGGGGAGGGTGCTGGCGGTGTGGAGTCTTGGTGGGGGATGGTGGTGCAGGAGCAGGGTGAGGGTGCAGGGTCTGGGCATAAAAGGGCGCCCACTTGCTTTTGCACCCCACGCCACTCCCAGACATCGTGTCCCAGGCACAGCCTCGCGGCTCCCATTGGCTGCAACTCTGGCCAATGAGAGGAGTGAGGAAAGGCCTCCAGGCAGCATGTCCATGCACTACTGTTTCTCTAACTGGGGGAGGAGGAGCACCAGCATGCGGAGCCACTTCTGGCTCTTCTTCTTTCCCCACAAGCTGGATCTGGTGGGGAGGCTCGTGCTCCACCCCCACCGCCCCGCTCAGAGGGAAGCCAGCATTGGTGCTCCAACCTCACCGGGGGGCGTAGCACAAGGCTAGAGTGTTAGCATGGTCTCACTGCTACAAGGGCAGGTGGGGGAGGGTTGAGCTCAAGCCACAGATCACCTAAAAGGCAGTGTGGTGGCGTATGCCCACCCCATTACAGGAATGGGGCTATTCCAGCGTGCAGTTGCCGCCTGATTTGTTGGCGGACTGACGGCCGTCTCACTAGCCCATAAGTCTCTCTATCCCTACACACCTCTAAGTCCGAGAGTAGTCCTACTAACCAGGCAAAATGGCCTACTGGCCAAAGTCAGTAAACCTTCCTGATTTTGGGGCAGTTTGGCTTAATAGCCAGAGTCAGCATGACAGGGGATAGCCCCTAGTAGGGGGACCCGGAGCCACCCTGCTCCACCAGGTCCTGACCCAGGGCCGTGTGAGCAGTGGAGATGCCTACTGCTCCCTCTCGGCGGGGAATCCGGCCAAAACACGCCAAGAATACCTTGGTGGGGGAGGCGGCTCCTGCACCCTCCCTGGGTCACTTCCTGCCAGTCCTGCTGAGGCGTTGTCCCACATGGCAGTTAGGTCTCCCAGCTCCCCGATTGTGGGTTCTCCCTTGATCTCTGTAGGGCTGAGTAGTGGCTCTGTAGTGGCAGCCTCCTGGCACTTCAGCTCCCTCTGTCTGGGATGTGGGCTGTAGCAGCACTGGTCTAAAGAGCCTTCCTCTTCTCTGGATAGCCCAGACTGAACTGCTCTCTGGCATTTTATAGTGCCCCAGCACTTGGAGCATGCCCAGTCTGGTTGATGGGTGGGACCTCCTCCGCCCACAGGGTTTTCACCCCTCCCGTTCTAGTGTGGGGTATGCCCACCCCGTCACATGTGGCCACAGACCACTAGTGGCCCGCGGACAGCAGTTTGAGTACCACTGACTTAATAGCATACTGTTATGTAAATGTTGGTGTTCCTGTGCAGTAGTTTTTGTTTGAAATGCTGTTTCGAGTTATTTCATCAAGACAGTGTAGCTTGAATCGACAAATGCATTAAATCTACTTGTTACAAATTCTGACTCTTTGATCATAGTACAGTTCCCTTAAAGATGATGAAGTCTAGTGAGACTATGAAGTTAACATTCCCTCTTCCTGTAATATGCTCAGAGTTCATGAAAACACTCTCCTGCTAATAATTACTTATTTACAATGACACCTTGCATTCAGAAAGTTCATTAAGCCATTGATAAACTTTATATTGAATGTATCTATATAAATCAATTTTCTCATTCTAGAAATACAGTCAATAAATAAAAAGTCGTGGGCATTTGTTTAATAGAATGTACAACAATTCATGAGAGTTTAGGATCAGAAGTGAATGTTATCTACCGTAATTTAACGAATATACCCCGCACCCGAATATACCCCACGTTTTTTTCTATTTGAGTAAAAAAAATCTTGTATACCCCACGCACGAATATAACCCGCGGGGTATACAAGACTTTTCTGTGCCGGGGGTATATTTGCTGGGGTTATATTTACGGTGCGGGGGGGGAGGGGGATTAACCACTCACCGCCTCAGGTTCCAGCGCAACCGCCAGCCTCCGGGCGGGGGAGTGATCACACAGGTTCTTCTGCAGGCGCAGGAAGGGGCAGGAGGAGCAGGACCCACCAGCCTCCGGGAGGGGGAGCTCTCATGGCCCGGTTCCTGCACAGCCTCAGGAAGGGGCAGGGGGATGAGTGCTCCCCCGCCCCTTCCTGCAGCTGCACAGGGACCGGGGGGTGAGCGCTCCCCCGCCCGGAGGCTGGAGGCTGGCGGCCAGGAACTGGGGAATGAGTGCTCCCCGGCACGGAGGCTGGCGGCTGCGCAGCCACAGGAAGAGGCGACTCACCACCGTGTGAGTAAAAAAAAATTCTGTATACCCCGCACCCAAGTATACCCCGTGGGGGAGGTGGGGGGTTTGTAAAAACGAATATAACCCGCGGGTTATATTTGCTAAATTACAGTAATTGAAACAGCATGAATGAGGCAAAAAGAGTGTAATGAACTAAATAAGATATTTTCCAACAGTGGAGTTAACTCAGCTTTTACTATTTAAAGTGTAGAAATTCCATTTTAGTTAAAATATTTGATTTTGTTGTTAAGAGTTTTGAGGGCTGGAGTGAAGTATAGAGAAACATGTAGAAGGACAGAGTCAGTTTTCTAATGACAAGTAATAGTAAGGAGATAAGTTTTATGTTTTATCCAAAAAATGAGTAAATCTCTGTGTGGACACAAATATCTACCCATATTCATGGATGTGAATATTCGCAGATAGAAATCTGTATATTTTGATCTTCAGTGGTTTATTCTGAGGAGATGCTGTGATCAACGGAGAGGAACATGGGACTGCCACTCCCAGAAGCCTGTGCCCTGCACTGGCAGCTCTTAGGATATGTCTAGACTACATAGCTCAGTCGACGGAGCCATGTAGATTAGGTTTCTAGATATAGGAAAATGAAGCGGCGATTTAAATAGTCGGCCCAGCGTGGCAGCCATTTTGATGTAAATGAAGCGGCGATCAGCTGTTTGGCGGGACAGCACAGTAGTCTGGACGCTCCGCAGTCGACAAGGGAAGCCCTTGTCGACCGCCCCATTATGCCTCGTGGAATGAGCGTCCAGACTACCGTGGAGGTAGTCCAGACTACCGTGGAGGCGTCCAGACTACCGTGCTGTGCCTCCAAACAGCTGATTGGCCCAGCGTGGCAGCCATTCTGATGTAAATGAAGCGGCGATTATTTAAATCGCCGCTTCTTTTTCCTATGTCTAGAAACCTAATCTACCTGGCTCCATCGACGGAGCCATGTAGTCTAGACATACCCTTACTGTCCATGCAGCTGAACTGCCCTCGGCCCCACCCTCAGCCACATCTCCTGTCTGGAGTTGTTCAGCCCTACTGGCAGTAGGGCTGGGGACAGTACAGTCTCATGGCCGGGAGGAGCTGCTATTGCAGGGCTTTGGTTCTGGGGAGTAGTGGCACCATGTTCATCTGCTTTGCCTATAGATTCTCCTGGGAACAGAACCTGGTGGATCAGTGAATACTGATTTCTATCTGCATCTGCAGACAGAAATTTATTACATTCAGGGCTCTAAAGATGGAGGCATATGTTTAGAAAAGTACAGTTAGAGTGGCATTTGTGTTAATCCTAATGAATTATAATTGTACTCCTTGAAGAAATAGACAATTCAGTTTAAACCAGTGATAGTTTAAACTATAAATCAATAACTGGCACATTTTGATTGGCAGTTATTCACATTTTTCCAATTGAGAATCTATTTTAGAGGTATTAAATTTGCAAGACCACTGCCAGAGTTGACCACAAACACAGTATATAACACAGGGAAATCGTATTGGTTCATGTGATCTTCAGTGCAAAATTATGACAATTGCAAAACTTTGTTTCTACAGCAACGCTGGTGTTTCTGTTAGGGATGTAAAATCCTGTTGAGTTAACCAGTTAAATGTTATGATTAACCGGTTAACCTATTAAGCAGGTTAGGGTGGGGGGGCATTCAAGCCAAGCTGGGCTGGAGCAACCTCCCCTGCCCCCAGCAGGAACATGGTGAGAAAAGTTCCAGTATACTGTTTGTGCTGACACAGCAATACATGAACTCAAGATTCATATTTAACGTTCTTTGCTTCATTGAAAATGATATGGCATTCAAGCCACAAGATTCTCCCTTATCATACACTTTCCAAGGACAGCTTGCTTCCAAATATGCTTGCTGCCTTAGAATGCTACTCTTTCCAGAGCACCAGTTATCCTCAGGAAAAGCCAATGGCATTTATAGCCCAAACATTTTATTCCTTGGCTGTTTGTATCCTCCTCTGAGGACTCCTGTTTCATCTGATCTTAGTGACAGGTTTCTGTGTGTAGCTTGTTTGTGTGCAGGCACCTGTAAATCTGTTTTTCTTTCTTCCTTTCTCTCCCCCCCCCCCCCTTTGTCTTTCATGTTCAAGGCAGTAGCTTGGAAATTCATAGCTCCAGGTTTCTGCACTTAAGTGCTTTACCTTTGATGTCCACTGTGAGTGCAATTGATTACAATCACAAAGTCCTAGCCAATTTCACTCACAGCAGGCATCACAAGTGAAATGCTTCTGAGCTGTTGCTACTTTTGTCCCAATGACAGCTAACATCAATTAACAAGAACTATCTTTTTGCTGTTGACTCCAGCTTGAGAACCACTGGTCAGATACAACAAAGCAAAATCAAAACAGCCTTTTTATTGCTGCTACTTTATAAAACTCCTTGTAATTGCAGTTAGGGGGGAAAAAGCATTGCCATTTTAAATGATTGTGACACATTGCTTAGAAACTGCTGAAGCTGGGGTTGTTAGGATCCTTAACTCAAAAGTTTTGTTTTCCTTCATTTAAATCCATTATTTTGGGGTGGGACTGGGCATGAGGAGTTGAGTATTCAGGCTGCCGTAGGACAGAGGACTACCTCAGCCTTCTCTCACCACAGCAGCGTGGGACTAGGTGAGAAGCACCTCTCCATGGCCGCTGCAGTGGCACAGCCAGGGAAGGAGTGCATTTTCCCCAACCCCCAGCTCATGGATAGATGGACACACAGGTAAACACACACACACAGACAAACGCTCTGGAATGTCAAGTAGATAGCTGTCCCTTTTTCCACCTCTGCCCCTTGCTGGTCCATTGTGATTATAGCTGTCCCTGTCCCCATCTTTGGTTCCTTGCTGTCTTCCTGTGGTCATTCTGCAATATAACTGCTTCTTGCCAGACCCTTCCCTTTCCATTTTATGGGTACATCTCATTATCCTGGCAAACCGAACCTTTATCTTGCTTCAACTTACAAGAGGAAACTGCTTTCCAGATTTGGTGGTCCAAGCTCTTACCATTTAGGAGGAGTTCTTGAACAGACTCAGACAGACACACACACACTTTTCTAAAATATATAGGAAGATGATTAGTCGACCTCTAGAACATTGTCGGTTATATTTCTGCATAAAAAGAAAATAAAAATTTATTTTAGGTAGAAGTTTAGAGGTGAAACAGAATAAATAATTACCATATTATATTCATGGTGTATGTGTGTGTTTTTGTTTTTGTTTTCAGTTGTAGAAGCATTTTTCTTGAGTGAGACAACTAAGGGGTACTTAGAAGTTGAACTCTGTCCGTAAGTATAATGCTTTTCTGTTGTTTTTAAAAGTGTTAAATTACATTTTTCCTACCATTACATTAGCACAGTGGTCAGCAGTCTTTTCAAACCGAAGAGCCAAACTACATCAAAATTCAGAACAAAGGGTCAAACAAAGAGCTGTATAAGAATGCCCATTTGCATGACTGAAAATATACAAGTTAATATTATTGATAATTCACATAATGATGAATAATAGCATAAATGAAACATTATACTCGCAGACTTTATTTAATGGGACTTACGCTGCTGCATCTTCTCACACTTTTTTTTTTTTTTTTGAAGTTTACATTATAACTGCTCAAATCCAGCTATGCACGCATTCAGGCTGTGTTCTGTCAAATTTATGGCAGGAAGCTGGGGATGTGGGGGTGCAAGAGTCTGGGTTGGGGTGTATGAAGGGCCCAGGGCAGGGGGTTCAGTTGTATGATGGACTCAGGATTAGGATGTGGGAGTGGTGTAGGAGTGTTAGATGCTGCGGCCAGATGGGGGCTGGACCCCAATTAGGAGTTTGTTGGCCAAGCTTCATTTTCAAATAAAGTAAAATATTATGTCCAATACAAAGTTTCAACGTTGTTTTTATTTATGGCTGGGGTGGAGAACTATTTTTGGGTCGTGGTCCACTGACGCACAGAAAAATCAGTCGGGGACCACACAAGCGAGAAGCAAAAGGGGAAAAAAAACCCCTCACTGATGTGGTTCTCATTCCCCTGGTGTTCAAGCCCTGTGGTGTGGGGAGGGGTAGAGAGGACTGAAGTTCAAGGCCTCACAACAAATTTACTCTTCTGGGATTCCAGGGTTAGTGCATTTTGTGGGTCCGCAAACTCTGGGCTGGGGCCAAAACTGTGGGGTTAAATATGCGGTTCATGGTTGCCAATGAGTGGGATAGGAATGCAGGAGGGGTGAGGGTGTGAGCTCTGGGTGGGAGGTAGGATGCAGGAGCAGGCTGGGAGTAGGGTGTCTCACTGTGGGGGAAGGGGCAGAAGAAGAGAGGGTGGAGGAGCAGACTGGAGGCAGGGTGTCTGGTCAGGTGGGAGGGGAGAGGAGCAGGCAGGGGTGTCTGGTCATGGGGAGGGAGCAGAAGCAGGGTGATGGTAGGGGCTCTGGCCAGACGGGGAGGGAGCAGGCTGGGGGTGCGAAGTCTCTGCACAGGGGGCCAGAAGGGGCTGGGGATATAGGGTCTGGGCAGCACTTCCTTGCTTTTGCACCCTATGCTGTTCTCATGCTCCCTGTCCCAGGCATGACTTCCCACTGCTCCTATTGGCCAGATTCTGAAGTAGCCTGTGGGCGTCCCTGTGCTGATGTTCCCCTAACCGGGGAAAGGGAAGACTGCTTCTTCCCTGGTCATAGTGCGAGGCATGGGGCTTTCTCCATCCTCTCCTCCTCCACTCTTGCCTTACGCAGGAAGCCAGCACTGGCTTCAGTCTTGCAGGAGGTGCAAGGCTGGAGTTCTCTCTCTCTCTCTCTCTCTCTGTGTGTGTGTGTGTGTGTGTGTGTGTGTGTGTGTGTGTGTGACTTGCTCGCACACACACACAAAGTGTGGAGGGTAATATGGTAGGGCATAGGGATGTTAGCTATCGTGTAATAGAACAGTCATGTAACCTCATGAAATTTTAGCAGTTACATGACCATTCAGTAGTTCCCGGGGGCAAGGCCAGCAGCTAGTGCACTCCCAGCCCCATTCCTGGGGAGCCCCCTACCACCTCACGCTTCTGCCTCTGTATCAGCTGCAGCAAGGGGAGCCAGTTTAAAAACCAGCTCCCTGTGCAGACTGGCTGCCTGTTTGCGGGGGTCCGAGCTCCCCATGGACAGAGGCAGCAGCTCAGGGAGGACCTAGAGGAGGCTGCAGCAAAGCAACCTCGGTCTGTGGGGGGCCTGAGCTTCCTGCAGACAGAGGTTCCTCTACATGTAGTGGACAAGATTATCCAGTAAACCCAGGCTTATTGGTTAATCATGTAGTTGTCTACATGATGATATCCCTAGTAGGGCATACAACAGTTCCAGAGCCCTGAGATACGTATGAATTCCCATTATATATTTGAATATAGGATTATATGAATCATTTACTTCAACTGAATAACATTATTGCTTTGTTTTAATTTGGTCAGTCATGGACAACATTTATTGCTGTTGCTTTCTGGCAGAAGACAAGTTTGGAAAGTAAGTGGTAAAATGCTTTTCATAAAAATGTAGAAAACTAACATCCTTTCTTAGTCTGTAGCTGATCTAAATCTTCCAAGCAAATATGAAACAATTGCCTTTTTTTGCTTTTTTTATTGCTCTTATATAGCAAGAACTTGCTTTAACATTTGAAGTATCCAGAACAGAGACCAAATGGGAAGGCAGAGCTCATCTTCCTTGGAGTTATTTTCCACCATATACTGACAAGTTTAATGCATTTGCAATTCATGGATCAGAAGCAAAGAGAACGTATGAAGCACTTTACCCTGTGCCTCAGCATGAAATACAGAAAGGACAGAAACCTGATTTGTAAGTAGAAAATTACTTCATCTGTATCGCAGTATATAATAGGAGTCTTGGGGAAAATTTTGTAAAATAGTTATTTTAGGTATAAAATTAAGACTATCATCCTGATGTTTTAATTATGTTACTGAGCACCAGTTCCACAGGTAGTCTGCTGTGTATAAAGAGCTCTGTGGCAGATAGCTATAATTAGAGGTTGATTTTTATTGCTATCCATTAGGTGCATTGCAAATGATGCCTTCAACACCAGTAGCATCTGTTTCATCACCTTTCTCAACAAGATCAATAATTTGTCCCATGTTTCTCTACCTAGAAACCTCTTTGAAATGCCAACCAGCAATAATCTTACTAAATTGCATCTCCAGTGGACCTGCTTTGTTTCTTCTCTACTGTTCATGACAATCATGGCCCAGTTTCTCATTTTTTGGAATTGATTACAGTAAAGGGAGACTGATTACAATCTCTTTCAACTGTTTTAATATAAAAGACAGCATCAACAGGAAAAGAGAAACATGACATCACCTGGACTCCATTTTTGTGCCTACTTATTACCTTGACTATAAAGTGAAGTTAGACAATGAAGAATTGAGTTATAATGCTAATTGCTATTTCTGTGCAATAAGGCTTCTGCTATTTGTGGTGATTAGGAAAAATGCCACCTTTTGCAGCAAAGGGAGTGGAATAGCTAACAACATCTATGTGAAGGTTCCCCCAGTCAACATTTGGAGAACATTCAGCATATAAATTATTTATTCCAATTTCATTTTTTTGCTTTGTAATTCATCTTTACTATTGAATGAAATAAAGATCAAAGGCTATTTGAAAAGATGAAAAAATCCTTCCTTTTAACACTTATGTGATATTAGCATAGTGTAACCTGTATTACATGATTTATTGGCTGGTACTTATGGGTACAGCATATAGTAATGGAAAGAAGACATCACTACTAGTATTCTTATACTCCAGTAGAGTAGCCTAAAGGGATGGACCAAGCAAGGATTTTATGCATAGCATTAATTTCATTCTTGGGTAAATGGGAGAGGGAGATTTCAGTCCCTGTGTACCCATCCCTGTTATACCATCCTCATTTTCCTCCACTCTGCTTTTTTCCTCCTTTCCTGTCATCTTGCTCTCTTCCTCCCAAATCCCTTGTTATTTCCTAATCCTGTCCAAACATTTCTCCCACCACTGCTAATAAAAGTAACGGAAATAAGTTATGTTCCCAACATTCTCCTTGTTCCTTATTTGGAAAGGGAGAAGAGGAAGAGAGGTAACTAGTGGTGTTCCCCAGAGGTCTGTATTGGGGCTAGTCCTGTTCAACATATTCATAAATGATCTGGAGAAGAGGGTACACAGTGAGGTTGGAAACATTGTAAATGATACAAAACTCAAGATCACGAAGTGCAACGTAAGGAACTTAAATTGCAGTTAATTGACTAGTCAATGGAATTTGCATCAACTAGTCGATAGGCACTTCTGCATTTCTCCTTTGAAATGTACAAGAGCCCCCGCTGGAACTCAGCGTGCAGCCCATGTCCAGCGAGAAGTCCTGCAGACTCCAGGCTGCACACAGGGATGTATGCCTGCTTTGAAATGTACAAGAGTCCCCAGCGGGAGCTCTTGTGCATTTCAAAGCCATGGAGCCCGGGGTCAGCAGGCGACTCAGAGTCCCCAACTGACTCCGGGTTCTGGGGAAATGCCACGGGCAGCTGATCCCCAGCTCAGCTGTGCGGTGCTACCGCTTTGAAGTACCCTTTCTTCCCCCCCTTTGCTGCCTCGATCTGATAGAGGCTGCAAGGAGAGGGGGAATCGACTAGTTGACTGACTATCCGATAAGCATTTGCTTATCGGATAGTCAACTAGTCCTTAAAATCCTTAGTCCAAAGCAGACTGCAAAAGGATCTCTCAAAACTAAGTGACTGGGCTACAAAATGAAAGATGAAATTCAATGTTGATAAATCCAATATGCACTACTTTGTAAAACGTAATCCTATTATACATATCAAATGATGGGGACTAAATTTGCTGTCCTCACTCAAGAGAGAGCTTGGAATCAGTGGATAGTGCTTGGAAAACATCCTTTCAATGTTTAGCAGCAGTCAAAAAGCAAACACTATTGGGAATCATTAAGAAAGGGATAGAGAGTAAGACAGGGAATATTTTAGTGTGTGTGTGTGTGTGTGTGTGTATGTGTGTGTGTGTATGTGTGTGTATATATATATATATATATATATATATATATATATATATATAAATAAATAAAGGTACACCCATATCTTGAATACTGCGTGAAGATATGGTCTCTTCATCTCAAAAGAGATCTTGCCCTTCTCTGAACCTCTTTCCAGTGCCAACAAAAATGACTGGGGGTATGGAATGGTGGCTCCCATATGAGGAGAGGTTAATAAGATTGGGACTTTTCAATTTAGAAAAGAGGAGACTAAGGGGAGAGGTATGATAGGGGTCTATAAAATCATGACTGGTGTGGAGGAAGTGAATGAGGAGTTACTTAGTCCTTCCCAAACACAAGAACTAGGAGTCACCAAATGAAATTAATAGGTAGCAGGCTTAAAACAAAAGGATGTACTTCTTCACACAATGTGCAGTCAATCTGTGGAACTTCTTGCCAGAGGATGTTGTAAAGGCCAAGACTATAACAGGTTGTTGTTTTTTAAAAAAGGCTAGATAAATCAATGGAGGATAGGTCCATCAATGGCTATTAGCTGGGATGGGCAGGGATGGTTTCCCTAGCCTCTGTTTGTCAGAAGCTGGGAAGGAGCAACAGGGGATTACTTGTTTTGTTCATTCCCTTTGGGGCTACTGGCATTGGCCACTGTTGAAAGACAGGATATTAGGCTAGATGAACCTTTGGTCTGACTCAGTTTGGTTGTTTGTATGTTCTTGTGTTCTGGGAAAAACCTTGCTAAGTACAGTCTTTGGACTAGATCTTGAACTTTAAATCATACCACTGCTTTATTCTGGTCATAGAGCCAGCATAAAGGCAAGGAAAAGAGTCATTCCAGTGACAGGAGTGATTCTCTAATAGCCAGGGTCATATAGCAGATTCCTTCTTTGCTGTTAATATGGAAGATGTGGGTGGAGACAAGGGGTAAAGTGGGTCCTCATTCTTACAGGACTGATGCATCACCAGCAGCCACCTTTCATTGGATCAGCCCTCAAGCGTCTTTAAGTTCAGGAACTGGCCCAATGCACAGTAGCCCAAAGACTGCAGTAGTTGAAAAATGCGCTTAGTGCTTGCTAACTTTACAGTATATTGTTTGTCTGTAGCTGTGAATTTGGAGCCATATTTTCAATGCAGGATTTGTAGAAAAATTCTTGCATAGCTCTATAAGTATTCCCGGTTTATTACGTCTAGTTCTTGCAAAATAGAGTATTAAAAATAAATAGAACATTGGTTATGATGCTCTCCAAGAACCCAGAAAAATAAATATTAAATTATTTTTACATCCTGACTAGTTTATGTGCAACCATTTTTATTCCTAACTTTTGAGTATAAAGAAACAAAACTCATGCCCTGAGTAATTCTTCCTTTCTCCCCATCCCCCATTTTATTTACAGCCATCGCTTGGAATTTTTCAAACCACTTAACCTGAAGGTATTAATGGGAGAAGATTGGAAACAGCCTGGATCAGATCTATGGATGTCAATTGATGAGATAAACAAGATGAAAAAATGATTTTGTATGATTCAGGGTGTATGAAACGAAATTAAGAGCTGTAGTGTGCATATATAAACATCACAAAAAAGTGTTTGGAAATCCTTTTTAAGCACCAAATATGTTAATCTTTTTAAAAGTCAGTTATCTGCAGCAGGTGCATCTAAAAATCACAGGTCAATGGTAGAGGCTTCTTGTGTATTATCAAGATACAGATGTGGAAAAATCTCACATGTGGACAGAAGCTGGAGGTGATCCCATTTTGTCATCCAGTTCATGTCCTTGAGACTGCTACTGCAAGAGAAAAGATACTCTGACTAGGGTTGTATGTTTAGGTTTTTCAAGTTTGAGTTCTTGGAAAACTCCAGTGTTTTGAGCTGGACTATCACAATTATACAGTATAATGTGAGTATATGTCCCTTACGTTGAGAGATCTCCAAATATTTAAAGAGATTTTCACTGTTGCAGGGTAAACCTCTCTTAGTACAGCACACTCAGGACATGACAGGTGCTGAACCAGAGAGTTTGTCTAACCACAGGAGGTCAGGTATCTTTTTTAGCAGCATTACCAACATTTGCACTGCTTACTGGGCTCTTAGAAGACATTTAGGGGTAAATTAGAGCTAAATAACAGCACAGAACACTGAGAGCTAGGACTGGTAGGTTTAAACAATCTTAATGGGACTGCAGGAAACTTGGCTCCACCCATGATATGCAGACATCTAGCTAACTACAATCATGCCAGACCATGGATGTTGCCAAACCACAGAGTTCTGGACTAGAGAGTTTGTCTGTTTTTCATAACTTGCCATTGTGATTTCTGTTACCATGATAATTGTGTCCTACTCTATTAACTTTTTCATAATATTTGTTTAACATTGCTCTCAGTGTTCTATGTTATTGAATTCTAATTCTGCAATTGGGTTTGTTATATTGTATTTGACATAACATAAGAGTTGAACAATTAATAAGGTAACCAAAATAAAATAATTATTCTTTCATCCATGTCTTGTTTTGGGGGAATGTATAGAATTCTTTTATGAACAAAGAATATTTTAGAGTATAGGTTCTTTGGGCTATGAATGATGTTCTCTTGTACATCTCACTTCCTGCTTTAGTGTAGAAACGCCTTTCCTTTTGCCATCAGTGAAAGAATTGGAGAATGTTTGTGTTCAAAGCAGTGTTCCCTCTAATTTTTTCTCCATGGGCAGAGCCTAGCATGGAATCCTGGGCTACCACCCCTCTTCCTCCTCATTGTCTAGAAGCTGGAGCTACTGAAGGCCACTTCTCTGCCAGCCCCAACACAGAGATGCTCCGGCCGCAGCAGCTCCGTCCTGGGGCCAAGAGAGGAGACCTCCCTCTCCTCGCTGCAGCAGCTCCAAGCTACAGCTGACTACTCTTCCCTGGCTCTCCCAGGTGTAACAGGTTTGGGGAGAAAGAACTCTCCCTGCTGCAGCCCTGAGCCCCTGTGCAGGACTTAATGGGAAGCTGCATAGCCAGGCAGCTTAGAGGGCACTTAAGTTCACAGTTGTGTTTAACTCTATAGTGTGCCTTTAAATTGGCTCTATTGCATGTATCATGTTTGTAAGCAGATGGGAAAGGTTCTTCATACACTACTGTTCAGCGTCTTGCTTATGAACAGGCATAAATCCATTTATTTGTGTTCATAGTGTCATAACAGTTCATTTTTCCCTATATTCATGCCTCACCTCCATTTATTAAAAATTATAAAAACTGAAATATGAGTTTTGCTGATACCAAGAAAATGGTACATGTTAAAATATTGTTTTCTCATCATGTATTTAAAATTCAGCTACTCTAATTGGGCCAACCCTATCGACTCTACTCAGATTATTAAAACCATACTTGTTTTGGGGTAGGAAGAGATGCATGCCTTGTCTAAGAATTTAGAGACTTGTGGAAGGTAATGGCATGCACATTTCTTTGTGATGCATGTAGGAAGCACCACACTTGCCATGCGCTGTTCAGCATACTCCTCTTGCTGCAACCTCTTGTATATGTGGGGGGGAAGGAGTATGGCCATGCATTCCTAGAGCCTTGCAAGCTGCAGATATCTGCTTTATATCTGTGTATGTCCATATACTCAGCTTATTTTTGAGGATACAGATATGGATACAAAATTATATTCACATCCGTGTAGGGCTCTACCTATTCCTAGGTCTATCCTATTATTTCAGTCTAGTTTCTTCTTGCATAAGAAGCCTCATTCTGACTCCTCTATGAATGTTCTACCTAGCCTCAATCAGCTTAATATCTGAAGGCCAGATTTTCAAAGGCATTCAGGCTCTCCTCTGCATTTTTTTTATTTGTTTAATGTATTGACACCTGAGGTATCTTTAATAGTATGGCTGTCAGTGCCCCCTGGGAGCTGATAGCTGCTTTTACAGGAATGCTAAAGGGATATGGGTATATCCCACCTAATGCACCCATGCTGCAGAAAACATAATTTGATTCTGATATGCATTCCTCTTAACATTTTTAGTGTCTAACTCTGTTATGAGCGGGCAAATACTTATTTCTTCCTTACCATGCGAAGAAAATGTTTTCAAAGGGGTATAAACTTAGGGTTTTTTCCACAGTATTTTGATGTGTACACAATAGAGCAATACTGGCACCTTGGGATTTTCTGATTGGCTTTAGGCTTCCTCTCCACTGGTAGATTTTTATTTTCCAAAGTCAGAAGGGACCATTGGAGTAGTCTAGTCTGACCTCCCATATAACACAAGTCATAGAACTTCTTCCCCAAAGGAATTTCAAGAGAATATCTTTTAAGAAAACATCCAATTTCGATTTTTAAAATATCAGTGATGGAGAATCCACTACAACATTTGATAAACTTGCCTTGGTTTATTAGTTTAAAATGTATGCCTTATTTCCAGTCTGAATTTGTCTAGATTCAGCTTCCAATCATTAGATCATTTCATACTTTTTTCTGCTTGTTTGAAGAGCCCATTAATAATGTTCCCAATGTAGATACTTAGACTTTAATCAGGGTTATAGACTGTAATAAATTGCAGGGCTGGTGTATCCATTCTGTAATCAGTTGTGTATTTCTTACTCAATAAGGGCACTTTGACTTTTCCAAGCCCCAGTCTTATGCAAATAGACCACTGCATTCTTAGTGTCACCAATTCTTTCTGCTCTTTTAATTAAACTTATAGATTCCTTACTATCTAGTGCCATTTGTTTGAAAATAGTAAGTATTGTATGTATAGTTTCTAGGATACTTTTTACACCTGCAGTGTATACACCTTCTCCTGAAAATTACTGCATAATCTGAGAATATTGATCAATCCAATAAATACTGGTAAAAAATACAAGAGTTCTGATGTTTTTCTAAGATGTCTTATTTAATGAAATATGTTCATGGGAAAAAATATTTTTTTAACATTTTAATATTTCATATGCATTATTTGATTGTGAAACATTTAATTATGCCATTTAAAGTCAAGCATTCAGGAATAAAGTGAATGCTGTGGTTCACAACAGTTCGTTGCTTGTATCAAACAGATTCTTTTTTCTCATACTCAGCTGATTATCCTATAAGTAAAGGAACAATAAGTAAGTGTTATTTATTCAGGTGCTTTTCAGCCCATTTTTTCCCACAACACTTCAAATTTTGTCCTTGAAAGTGTCTGTAAGACTCTCATTCTCTATATCTGAGAGAAGTAGATGAGTTATTTTTTACCATAAATAAAAAAATTATGCTCTTGTTGCATTATTTCATTAGCTGTTTCTTAAAATACAGATTATCATATAGTTCATATACACCATGTGTATTGTATATCTGCATGATAAATGGCATAGCTACATGACTTTATTGTACATCTGACATCTTTTCCTGCATTCTGTCTGCTAATCCATCTTCTGTCAATTTATTTTGACATTTTAAACTTGTGATAATTTTTAAACTGTTATTGTCATTTAAATATCAGCTTACTTGATCAGTTTTTCCAACAGGAAATATTCAGTCCTATATCAGTTACAGATGTCTGGTATCTCATGGAACAGGAGACTCAGTTATAGGAGTTTCATTATTCTGGGAAGGGGGTATTCTCCATAGGATGCCCACCACTTGATGCTAACTCTGACAAGACTCAAGATAACTGACTTTATAGTCTGACTTTTTTTCTATATATGTAAAAAGCTCTTTTTGATCATTTTTACAGGTTTGGGTTTTTTTAAGCCATAAGTTTCTTCTCCCTCTGAGCCCCGTATAGTGTAAGCCTGCTACATTGAAGGCTATGCCAGAGCTCTGCCTCCAGTGGGCATATGGCTGGGTGACTAAAGGAGCATGGAGAAAGTGCCAGTAAGTGTTTAAAATGCTTGTGAATATTCATAATTTAGTTCTTTAACATAGCACATGGAGTGTATGTGGAAGGAGAAGGCTAGTAAATATTTATTTTATTTTACTTATAGGTTGATATCTAAGTCTCTTGTGGCCTCATAACTTGTGAGTAACACAGTTATTAAAAATTAATGCCAGTAAAACCTGTGAAAGCATCCTGTCATGTATTTTCTCTCTTCTCTTTTGTGGACCTCTGATTACAGCGTAGCTGCAGAATGGAAATAGCTATCCACATTTATATTTGCTAATATCTCTAGCTGTTCTCTACATTTCCTTATGAAATGTAACAAGGTATGATAGGAAGGAGAAAGAGACTCGGATTTCTAGTCACAAAAGGTTTCATGCTGTTGTAGTTGCTGAACATCACAATCCCATGCTCTTCATTCAGTCAAGAGATTTATTCATAAAGCCTAAAATTTCTCTAATGTACATTTGAGAGGAGACTTTTGGTTTGGTAAATGATCCTTTCCTAAAATCTTCTCCTAATTTCATTCAGTTTTAGGAGGAGCTCTGTGAAGCTCAAAGGCATGTCTCTCTCTCTCTCACCAACAGAAATTGGTCCAATAAAGATATTACCTCATCCACTTTGTCTCATTTATAAAAATCATTCTTAGCTGTTGGCAACAGCAAATTCTGTATTTTTCTTTATTACTTCTTTTAAGTTCTGCTGATTCAAAGTGAGCTAACAGCCTCTTTAAAACATGGCCTCTGTGAGTGTGTCTTCAGTTGAGGGTCTCACAAGTGCACCTTAAGAAACATTCCTCTTTCTAAATTCCAGGGAAGTTTGTGTGTATCAGGAAACATTCTGGTTTGACAACACTAGAAATGGAGGTAACCACAGAATAACTGGCAATTCAAGGATTTGGTCAATGTTTCTGTGCTCTATGGGACATTTCTATGCCTTTCTCTTGGTGACATAACTTTAAAAGAATAAAGCAGTGCCTCTTAAATACGACCTTTGCAAGTTTGTCCTTGATTTTAAATTTTTCTGTAGTTGCCCAGGGTTGGCTTTTGGAGTACAGAAAAACTAGAGTTGGCAATTTCTTGATTGTGGCGAGGGGTTTTTTGTTTGCCATGGGAAGATTGTTGGAGGCATTGCTGCTGCCCAGACATCTTGGATGATGCCACAGCCCTCGCAAGCCTACTAGAAACTGGCAGCGATTCTGACTAGGGATGTTAAATATCGGTTAATTGAATAGTCGAGTAACCTCATGAATTCTTATTGGCTAGTCAACTATTCTATAATCTGCGAGGGCAGGGCTAGTACCCACTGTATCGGAGGCAGCAGTACAGGGTGCCAGGTGGGAGCTGGTCCGCAGCAGCATGGGGTGGCTGCAGCCCCTATTTACAGGGGGGTCAGAGCTCCCAGACCCAGCACGAGCCGGAACTGAGCCGGGCTGCCTGCCCACCTGGCTCCTAATACACTTTAAATGCAGGTCACAGGTCTGAGACTTTGGCTACTCGAGTGTTTCAGTTATACACTGCTTCCTAGTTCTGTTCGTAGCTCCATTCTTGCTCCTACCCCTTGCTCTGAACTCCCTTCCCCTCCACTTCTGCTCCTTGTCTCTGCTTCCCTGCTTGGTTTCTTGCTCCTGTTTGTTCCTGCCCATATTTCAGCTGATACTCTGGCTTTAATCCTGATTCCTGGTTTCTAACTTTCTGCTCCAGCTTGTTTCCTGAACTTGATAAGTTGGCTCTTGGCATGGGCCATTAGATGTAGCTCTTTGACCCCTTAAGCCACTCTTTTGCCCCGGTCATTACCAAAATGTCACCCTCACCCTGCTTAATAGATCCTTTTACAACTCATTCACTGTCAGCCAGGCTATGTCTATGCTGCAACACTATTTCGGGATACCGGGATATCCTGAAATAGCTATCCCGCGTCTTTTCAGTAAGTCCGTTATTTCAGGCTCACTATTCTGATGTCCCTGTAAACCTCATTCTACAAGGAGGCTGTGTCTACACTGGGCCACTTATTCCGGAAAATCAGCCGCTTTTCCGGAATAAGGTGCGAGCTGTCTACACTGGCCGCTTGCTTTTCCGGAAAAGCAATGACGATCTACTGTATGAAATCAGCCGCTTTTCCGGAAAAGCTATGCCGCTCCCGCTCGGGCAAAAGTCCTTTTTCCGGAAAAGCTTTTCCGGAAAAGGGCCAGTGTAGACAGCTTTTCCGGAAAAGCAGAAGAAACGGAAAAAAGCGGTTTGGTCGCCACGAGACCCCGTAGGAGCCCTGGACTTCCTGGTAGGGAGGCTGCTGGGCGCACGTGGCAGGAGCACTTCGCAGACCCTGCAGCCTGAGCTCTGCCACGTGCTGCTGTGCTGCCCAGCCACACATTGGACCGCGCCATGGCAGCTCCGGCTGGTGAGCCCCCTGCACCCCCAGCACAGGAGGCCCCCAGGCCGCAAACGCCGGGCCCCATCCTGGACCCCAGGAGCTGGAGACCCTCCTGGACTTGTGGCAGGAGGAGGAGGGTCTCCACGACCTGCACTCCAGGCGCCGCAATGTCGAGCTGTACACACGGCTGGCCGACAACCTGGCACAACAGGGACACCCCACCCGGAATGCCGAGCAGGTCCGCTCCAAAGTGAAGGAGCTGCGGCTGGGGTACGTCCGGGCCAGCGAGGGCAGGGGCAGGACCAGACGCCTGCCCCTACTATGACCGGCTGAACGCCTTCCTGGGCCAGCCAGCCCCGCAAGCCCGGACGTCCCTGTGGACACCTGCCAGCGCCCCATCAGACGCACCCACCGAGCAGGGGAGGGAGAGGACAGCAGCAGCGCGTCCGGCGCGGGAGGAGGCCACCACCCAGCAGGCCCCCTCCAGCAGCTCCTCCGAGGCCGAGGCCGAGGCCGGGAGGAACCCACTGGTGAGTCTTTGCAGTTTGCACTCCCAAAGGGCGGGGGCGGAGGGCGGGGTGGGGAGCCAGGTGCCCAGAGGAGGAGGGGAGAGCATTTCACTCAGGCCACGTGAGCTGCACGCTGCGTCGCATGAGGCAGCAAGCAGCACGTGCAACCTCGTGCAGCCTGGCACCGAGCGGCACATGGCCGCGGCAGGCAGCTGCAGGGCACGCCTGGGACCGTGCTGCTCACACACATGCGGCGGGACCAGGGGAAGGGTGGATGCCGGCTGGAACCGGCCAGGGCCCCAGGGACTCAGCCCAGAGCCCTCACCTCCGCCAAGGGTGCAGCACGGAGAACAGCACACTGTCCCATGCCTGGCAGTGAGGCACAGCCAGCTGCTCCTGGGAAAACCGCAGCGCCACAGTCCCTCGCCTGCTCCCGGTGCCTTGGCTGGTTCCCGAGGAAGTCCCCACTGTGGCCGCACATGTCCCTGGGCTACCGGCCTTGGGAGGGATAGTGGGAGGACAAGGGCCCCTGAGTTTTGCTGCAAGGATGGGACACCCCCACCCACTCACGCTTCTGGTTACGCCCAGGAGATATCCCACGCGAGGATCTGAGAGCCCAGACCGCCTCTGCCAGATGTGCTCCCAGGCACTGCGTGGGGATGCATCTCGCTCCCTGTCAAACACCAGCGATTAGCCCAAAGCTTTTCACAGTCTCCACCGGCAGGAGTTCCACAGGTGAACGCAGCACAAGCACCCTCCCGCCTCCACGGGGCCAGGACACAGACCGGTGCTTACAATACTGGAGGGGGGACCCTACTCCAGGGGCGGTCCTCCTTGCCAACATACAACACGGGGGCAGGAGGGAAACCGAGTGGGCCCAAGCCACACAACTGTGGGGTCACCTGGGCTCAGGGGTGGAGGGCATGAGATGTGGGGACAGTGGACGGCCTGCCTGACTGACCCATCCTTTCTTCTCTTCCCTGCAGCGGGACCCAGCACCAGACCCGACACTGCGCAGCAGCGGCACCCCCAGCTGGCCAACCCCGGAGGCACAGGCGGCGGCAGAGAGACCAGCTTCTGCGCCGCCACGCGTGCGCGCCGTGGAGGCAATCCAGGCCTCCATCGCCGAGCGGGTGCAGGGGACCTGCAGTGGCGGCAGGAGGGCTGGGCTGCCTTCCTACATGAGTGCCGAGGGATGCGCACAAACATGGACGTGCTCACAGCACATTTGGTCCATGCCATCCATTATGGCATGGCCGGACCCCATGCCCCCGCCATTCCTCCCGGAGCACAGCCCATGCCCCCTCCTATCCCAGCTCCTATCCCAGCTCCTGCCCCTGCTCCTGCCCCTGCCCCTGCTCCTGCCCCTGCCCCTGCCCCTGCTCCTGCCCCTGCTCCTGGTCGTGGTCGTGCCCGTGGTCGTGCCCACCTCCCCGTGCAGCCTGCCCCTACGCGGTCTGCCCAGCGTGTGCAGGCCCCCCCCCGGAGGAGCAGTCGCAGGGGCCATCCATCCCAGTAACTGCCCCGTCCCAGTTGAAGGTCCCCGTCCCCAGTCCCAGTTGAAGGTCCCCCGTCCCAGTCCCAGTTGAAGGTCCCCGTCCCAGTTGAAGGTCCCCGTCCCAGTCCCAGTTGAAGGTCCCCGTCCCAGTTGAAGGTCCCCGTCCCAGTTGAAGGTCCCCTCCCCTTGTAAATAAACAGTTTTCTATTTTTCTGTTCATTCCTGTGTTGGTTATCGTGTTACTCTAGTAACTGTAGGAAATGAAATGTGAGATGCCAATTAGCCACTTAAATTTAACAGGGTTACAAACTGCAGACAACAAAATCTGTACTCTATCACTGGGGGCCCTTTAAGTGCTCATTGGTTTGTGGCGCATAAATAAATACTGAGACTTTTCAGTAAAATGTAAACCACAAACTATATTTACATAGCTCACAAACAAGCAAGAACAGTTAAAAGATGCACACTACAGATAATTAAACATAGTCTAGGCGCAGGGAGGACAATTGGGTAGTGTTGCTGGCCACCTCAATCCTTTGGTCCTTCCGGGCCTCAGGAGAGGAACAGCCAGGAGATCCTCGACGGAAGATGATGGCGAAGCTGGCCACCTCAATCCTTTGGTCCTTCCGGGCCTCAGGAGAGGAACAGCCAGGAGATCCTCGACGGAAGACGACTGGAATCAGGTACGCTGACTTGAGCCTTCCGCACGACCCCGAATCCTCGTGGCTGTTCTTCGACAGACGATGGTGGCCTAAACCCTAGCCTAAACTAAAAGAAAAACCCTGACTAAGCCCGACGCACCCGACGAACAGTCACGATGACGGCCGATGTGCTTTGACCCGACGCTTTACAATTGGGGAGGGGGTAGGGACGGGCGGGAGTAGTCTGGGGAGACCCAGGCGACCCTGCTACGGGGCTTGGGCAAACATGTCCACCAGGGCCTCTCTGATGCGCACCGCATCCTGGCGCGCCTGGCGGACGGCAGCTGTGTCGGGCTGTTCCAAGGTCTGTGCCTCGGCTGCCATCCATGCAGGGAGGAAGGCCTCCCCGCTGCGCTCCACAATGTTGTGGAGCACGCAGCACGCGGCCAGTACCTCCGTTGCATTCTGCTCACCCATGTCGAGACGGGTGAGCAAACAACGGAATCGGGCTTTTAAACGTCCAAAGGCCAGCTCCACTGGGTTTCGGGCCCGGTTGAGGCGGCCGCTGAACCGCCCGGTTCTGGTCCGCTGCCCGTGCAGGGCCGCATTAGCCAGGGCATCAGGGGGTAGGCCGCGTCCGCGACGACGCAGATGGGCATAGGCACATCCCCGACAGTCAAGTCTCGCCGGGGGAAGTAGGTGCCCGCCTTCAACCTGCGAAACAGTCCAGAGTTGCGGAGGATGCGGGCGTCGTGTGCCCGGCCGGACCAGCCCTCGTAAATGTCCAGGAAGCGGCCCCGGTGGTCCACGAGGGCCTGCAGAACAATGGAGCAGTACCCCTTGCGGTTCATAAAATGGGCCGCCGATGCCCGGGGCCCGGATGGGGATGTGGGTGGCGTCCAGGGCTCCCCGCAGTTGGGGAACCCGAGGGCAGCGGCCGCCCATGGTATCATCCACGCCGCGCAGGCGGATGATTCGCGGGAGCAGGATGTTGTTGATGGCGTGGACGACCTGCAGAAGGGTGCAGAGAAACACAAGGGAACACATCACGACGGCAGGGGTGAGTGTGCGCTTGGGGCCCCCTTGATTCCCTCTGTCCTCACACACACCCACACACACACACCAGGGCCCCTCGCCCCACGGCCCCCACCAGCGGGCCTGTGCAAGGGAGGGACGGCCCAAACCCCTGGCCGACCCAGCCTGGAATCTTGGCTATCCCTGGGCCTGGAGTGCAGCACCCTCCCCATCCCACTCCCCTGGGACTTACCTCCACGACGATCACTCCGACGGTTGATCGTCCCACCTCAACTGCTGTGCCACCGAGCGTAGCTGTCCGGTGTGGCCAGCTTCCAGAGCGCGATGGCGACCCTCTTCTTGATGGGGATGGGTGCCCGCAGCCGGGTGGTGGCTCTCTGCAGCGCGGGGGTGAGCCAGGTGCACAGCTGCAGGAAGGTCCGCTTTCTCATGCGGAAATTCCTGATCCATTGGTGGTCGTCCCAGACCCCGAGGACCAGCCGCTCCCACCAGTCGGTGCTGCTCTCGAAACTCCAGACGGGCCTCTCTACGGTGTGGTGCTGATGCCACACGGTTGCCAGGGCCTCCCTGGTGAGGGAGTCCAATGCGATCTCTGCCTCCTGGTTCATGTACACCATGGCACCGGCCTGCAGCACGAGCAGCAGGCACTCGTACAGCTCCAACAGGGGCCCGAGCAGGCAAATGGCCACCCACGGCTCCATGGCAGACAGAGCAGGGCAGAAAAAACTAAACTCAGGGAAAAGCAGTTGGGGGCCAAAGGGTGGTGTCCCCAAAACCCAGAGGGCAACCACTGAACCTGCTAAGGGTGCCAGTCCCTGGCAGAGGTCCCAAGGCAGGGGAGCAGGAGACCAACGGCTGTCCGGCGAGACCCCTTTAAGCACGTGTCTGAATGGCGCCCGGCCCCGCCCCGAAAGGTCTGGTGGCCTTTGCCCTCTTCAAATGGCTCCGGCTTCTGCTTTTCCGAAAAGCGCCACATCGTAGACGCGCTTTTCCGAAAAGCGCATCGTTATAACGGTAACTCCGGGACCAATGTAGACGCTTTTTCCGGAAATACTTATAACGGAAAACTGTTCCGTTTTAAGCATTTCCGGAAAATCATGCCAGTGTAGACGTAGCCGGAGTGAGGTGTGCTTCAGAATAGCACTTTATTTTGAAATTTAGTGCTGTGTAGAGAGTGCCAAATGACGAAATAAGCTATTTTGAAATAGCATTGAAATAAGATACACAATTTGTGCTACACAATTGTGTATCTTATTTCCAGTTACAGTGCCGTGTAGACATACCACAGATTCTATCTACCACTGTTAAAGGATAAAAAGTTGGGGGAAGGTTGTCCATGTCACTTTTCCTCTGTTCCGGTGTGTAACTGTGTGACTTGTTCTATGGGCTGCTAGAGAGATTGGGGCTAAACTAATCCAGATTACAGGAGAAGACCCACATGCAGCTGTGACCAAGGAGGCTCTGAAAGGTGCCCATTCATTTCTGTATGATGGTCTCAATTGACTGAGGACACACAGTGGAGATTACTACAACCTGGATCACTAGCGCAGAGATGTGTGACCCATTCCATTCATTTTGGGTGTTCCCACCCTCTTCTTGAGTGCCTTAGAGTCTGTAATATGCATAACATGTGCTTGTTCTCAGCTCTGCATGCAAAGGATAGGACTTCTTGAGATCCATGACTCTCACAAAATGGTAAGCTCTCCCCTCCACATCTAACTCACACAAGGGGGGTGAAACCTGTGTAGCTAGGCACAAGCCCTCCACATTATCTCTCACACATTAGAGCAGTGTTTCTCAAAGTGGTTCTCAGACCCAGTCTGAGAGAGCTGCTAATGGGACACTCCAGTTTGGCTTTGCAGCCGTGGAGTCTTCATTGGCTTCAGTTTGCAATCTGCTGCCTAGGGGAGCCATGGAAAGTGGCATGACCCGGGCTCCTTCTTCTCGCAGCTCCCCTTGGCTGCAAATGGCAAACTAGAACCAATGGGAGCTGCGAGGCTCTGTGGCTACAAAGCCAAACCTGGAGCAGCCCATTAGCGGCTTTCTCAGAGTGGGTCCGTGGACCACTTTGAGAAACACTGCATTAGAGTATTGAGAGGGGTTCAGACATCCCATCACAGCACGGTCCCCCCAGATACTATCTCATATGGGGGGCAGGGAAAGGGGTTCAGAATCCCGTAGAGTGGCAAGAACCCCCAGCTCTGGGCTTATGCATGGAAAGAGAGGAAGTAGAGCTGATAGTGCCTGTGCCCCTACAGATCTATTTTCAGTGTCCCTCCACTCCCCTAATCCTGTATCTCCCTCACCTGAGCCCCCAAACTCTGTCCTCTCTTCTAAACCCATCCTCTTGCTGGAGCCCCAAGCTCCTGTCCCCCTACTCTCCCACTCCTCTGACACCTTCATACATCTCCCATCCCAGGAAATATACAACATGTCTATTTTTTTCCCCAAATACTTTGAGTATATTACCCACAAAAAAATTGCCACCAGTCAGTTACAAATTGTGGTAACTTTCAGCCACTCAATCCAAAACTCAGTCTTAAGTGGGGGGTTGTTATTAGTTTGTCCTTAATTAACTTAATTGAATGATGAGTTCCATAGCTGTCAAATTTCAGTGAAGTCTGTGATTCATCCAATCATTGGCACCTCTTACTTTAGCAATACAAGCAGCAGAAGGAAACTGGATTTTTTCAAATTACTAAATTGGGAATTCTTTGGTCAAAGATCATTAATGTTATCCTATGCAGAAATTTGGTATGCAAAGCAATCCAAGTAACCATATGGATTTTAGAGCACTTACAAAAATCACGTGTTAAAGTATATAAAGTAGCAGGTTTAAATTCTTTAAACTTTTTATTGTATTGGAACATGCATATTGTACAAATGTGCATTTTCTTAAGTACTGCTCTGAATGAGGTTCCCTCATAGATTTAGTGGGTGCTTTGCAATACCATGGGTAAAACGCAATAAATGAAGACCATTGTGGTGACCCACATCATATCAAGAGTTCTGGTACTGTGAAGGGGGAGGGGGAAAAAAGTAAAAACTTTTTGGAAAATGGCCATTTTTGAGGAGTGCTTTTATCTCCTCAATCCATAGCTCAAATGACTTCAAATTTGGGTCAATAACCCTACCATGTATCCTTCTAAATTGCACCAAATTTTCAAAGGAATCTGACAAAGCATGTAAATTTTAGAGGACTTGGAAAGGTTGATCTTTAAACAGAAGACACGATGTGACCTTAACTGTAGTGGTGCTGCTGTGCCACTATCATTTACGATGAGTGGAGTTAAATTAATAATGTTGGACTGCATGTTTTACCACAGTGATTAAGGAAATTGTTCAAAGTATCAAAATGAATTGCCGCCTGCAACATACCAGTATGGAATGTTAATCTGTAATCTTAGTCAATTATTAAAACATTGCGAAGGACGGTAAACGTTATTAATCACCATTTAAATAGCAGGAATCAGAAATGTCCAGTGGTTACTTAGCTGTGATAGCAACAGCTAGAGTATAAATGTGGCAAATTTTCTCCTGGTTTAGTCTTTTAAAAAAATGAAGGTTCTGTGTATTTTAGCTGTTATTGCGGCATGTGTAGCTGGTCCTATCCATCACTCTCTCCTAAGCAGGTATTGGACACCTTCCTACAGATTCTAATTATGATTGGAAAAAATGACTCATTTAATTTTTGTCTACAAGGTGGTTTTAATTGCTATTACTATTTTTGATTATAAAGTAAATCTAAAAATTAAATTAATTTAGATGGAGCTAATGTATGTATATTGTGTAATGCAGAAGCTTTTCCCTTCCCCCATACAGGGCGATATCTATGTGGCTTTTGGAGCGCCAATAATATAACCTTAGCTTCTGAGGAGTTATTGCATCAGGGAGGAGAAAATACCTCTAAAGAAATGACAGTTTCACTATACAAACTTTGATGGAGCCCTAAGCAACTCTCTATCACTTCCTCTAAGGCTTAGGAATAAAGTAGAATCCAACTTGGAAATGGGAAGGGAAGGTTAATGCTATAAGTGTTCTTCCACTTTTGATTTGGGTCCACTTTTCACACACAGGGTAAGTCTACACAGCAGCTTTATTTTGGAATAACGGACGTTATTCCAAAATAACATATTGTGCATCTATACAGCAAGCCCGTTATTTTGAAATAAATTTGAAATAACAGGCTTCTTATCTGACTTCTGTAAACCTCATTGTATGAGAAGTAAGGGAAGTCAGAGGAAGAGTGCTCTATTTTGAAATAAGTGCTGTATAGACGTGCCCAATTTTGAAATAAGCTAGTTCGACTTAAGCTATGCAATTAGTGTAGCTCAAGTTGCGTAGCTTATTTCGAGTTTCGCCCTGCTGTGTAGATGTACCGATAGTATTTTAATTTTGCCTTCATCTGAAGTATCAGGCCAATAAAGAGCAAGGTTTGGGACTAGATGTAGCATTGGTCTTCTTTAATATGACAGTTTCTGATATTTATTCCTTTCATCCCCTTGCATGGCACCCAAATCCTAATATGCATGTTTTTCCTTCCCTGGCAAAATTCCTGTGAATGGTAATTCAGAGGAAATAATTGATTTTAATAACACTTTCTTTTTTACATTTCCCGAAAAACTTCAGTTATAGGGCAATAGATGCCTCAGAACTATTTGTCTTGGTCCTTAGATGACTCCAATCATTGTGGCATCTGAGGACTGAATAGATTCTTAAGCAATAACATTTCTTAGAGACTCTACTTTTGTAGAACCATACACTGGAAATCTCAGCAACTACATCTGAATCCAGCATCAGATAGTGACAAGTTCATATATAGTGAAATTATCTAGACTGACTAGTCTGGAAAATTCAAATATTAAACTAAATGACTGAATGAATAATATACCTGCAAAAACAGAATTTTGGCTTGTCTTGGCTCATGTATTTCTAATTCTTTTTTACTTTAGTTTTTATTACCCTTATGAACTCATTCATAAATGTTAGGTTTTCTGCATTACTCACCAACTCTTTGTCACATCAGTGAGTCTTTGGAGTTGCATTTGGAAATGTTTTATGACATTGTTCCCAGATACCTAGTTTTTTACTCCTTCTTGCCACTAGATGGAAGAAGAAGGTTATCAAAATGATACTTTACCCAACCCAGTTATGTTCATCCAGTTTCACTCCGTGTTGTTTCTAAAATAAGAAATCCCTCAAAAATTGTGTTTGTACAGTGCTGGTTTTAACTGCTATGTTTCTTAGTTGTGTGATTATGTATGTTATAGCAACTAAATACTAAATTATACCACACAATCATCTATTCACAGTTTTTATCTTTTTTGTTTTCCCTAAAGTAGAAATGTTTTCACTAATAATCATCAGACAAAATCACTGGAGAGTAAAACAAGTGAGGTAAGTGTAAGTTTATAAAAGTTATAATATGCAAAGGTTTGTGACAAAATAATGGTTTAAAGAATAGCTTATTTTTCAAAAGTTTAATATGAGTTCATGCACACCTTCCAAAAAGCTTACAATGCCTTAAATACTGTTGATGAATAGAGGTAGCTTTTTTAGGTTTTGTCTACACTACCACATTTGTCAGCAAAAATTTATCAGCCAGAGGTGGGGCATAAGTTTCACCAATAAAAATGCACATGTGGACATAGCTAGCATTGCTTGTGTGGGTGTGGTTTATGCTGGCAGGAGAATGCTCTCTTACTAGCATTGAACAGCTACACAGGAGACCTCGTAGTACAGCTGTGCTGCTGTAAAGTCTATAGTATAGACATAACCTAAAAGGCAAACGCTAAAATTTTGTTTATGCCTTTTGCTGCTTCTTTGTGGTATAGAACAATGGCCTTAATCAGATCTCTATCCAGTGGAATGGAAAATCAGGACCTAATATATATAATGGAAAAAAGAAACCAAGCAGCATAAATAATGAAGACCATCTTTTGGCAACTTCAATGAAACTTCAAAAGAAAGAAGCTTTGTATTTATTTTCCTCTGTTATTTAATACTTTACTCTGTTTAATACTTTTTAGAAATTCTGATTTGTTTCTCTGAGAGAGACTGCACAGAATATTACCCTTGGTGTATTTTCAGTTTTAGCTAAGCTAAAGTATGCACGGCAAAATTTTCTATGTACTTTGAAAAATACTAATTTAATCTTTTTCATGTCAACTCCATTTCTAAAGTGTACCTCACTGCGCTTAATTGCAATATTTGTAATAACATTATTGAAGCTTGATAGCTGAACTGTATTTCCTCCTTTCCTACTCAGTAAGCAACTTTATTTTGCTATATACTTTAGAGATGCTTCACCAAAAGTACTGGAAGCTACTTGAGGGTTAAAACAGGAGTAAATTATGTTTGTTATCACTTACTTATACCACACCTAGACCCTTTGGGTTCACTTGCTTGTATGTTGGCATCATGGTGATCTTTAATAATATCATCCAGGAGAATTCATGGGTCTAGAAACCCAGGCTTGTACTAGTAAACTTCTGAGCTGACTGACTGCCTGGCCCGATCCAATGACCCTTGGTTCACTTTGGCCCTGTGTGGCCAAAGGAGGTGCTGTTGCATTGGCACATCAGCTCATATAGCTAAATGATACACAATACAGGTTGCACCTCCCCAAACTGGCAATCTAGTCCAGCAACATCCGTGGCCCAGCATGACCACGGATGTTCCTGGATCAGAGAGCCTGCTAGCCTAGTGGCAAGAGGGCTATCCAGAAGTGGGACCGGGCTGAAGCTGTGGGATGGGGTCGGGGTTGGGGCTGACGGCAATCCTTAGCAGCCCACAGCAGTGGGGCTGGAGCCAGCAGCAGCCCCCACAGCACAGCACAGGACCAGGCAGTCGCCAGCCCATGGTAGGGTGGGGCCAGAGCCCCGGGGCAGCCTGTAGAAGCGGGGCCAGAGCCTGCGCGCTGACACAGGACAGGAGCAATGGGGCTAGGGATGGAGCCGCGGGCAGTCTGCGGGACCATGGGGCCAGGGTCCGCAGGCTGCCACGGAGCTGGAACCCAGGTCCTCGACAGCCCCCGGGAGCCTGTGGCAGCAGGTCTGGGACAAGAGGCAGCCCCCACCAGCCCATGGCAGCAGGACCAGCGCTGGAGCCAGCAGCGGCAGCTGGAGTAGGAGCTGCAGTAGCACAGGGCCAGAGCCAGAGCCTGGTGCAGCCGATGACAGTGAAGGCTGCTGAAGCCTGTGGGCAGCCTCCAGCCAGGGCAGCAGCAACAGGGCCGGCTGGGGCTGGAAGTAGTGAGGGGGCCCCCGGAGTTGACAGTGCTGAGGGTCAAAGGGCAGTGGCAGGGAACCTTCCCCTCATCCAGCAAATTCCCTGATTAGTGATCCGTGAGGTCTACAAGGTGCTGGACCAGGAATGTCCAACCTGTACTCCAAAAGAGAGCAAGCAAATGGTCTGGTAGCATTTTATAGACTAACAAAATATGTAGATGGTATCATGAGCTTTCGTGGGCACAGCCCACTTCTTCAGATGACCGGAGTTATGACTAGGGGATAAGAAAACTCGAAGTAAATAGGAGAAGGGAAGTGGGGCGGGGGGGGGAGAGAAAGATGCTCTATCGCCCACCCCCCCCTACCTCTATACATAAAGTATCAGGAGGAAGGGTGCTAAACCTGAGTAAATAAAGATCAAAGTCAATGGATAAATTGGTAAGGCAGGAAGGATACCATTCAGAAAGCTGTTAGCACCTTCAGTAATAAAAGGTCCACCACCCCATATCTTGATTAAGCCCATTAGTAGTTGAATTGAATTTGCATATGTATTGTAATTTCAAGATTTCCCTGTGTATTTGGCTTGAGGGACTGGCCTGTGACAAGACCGCCACCTTCAGATCAGTGAGATTATGGTTAGGTAAACAGAAATGTTATGCCTTTTTAATGTATATAATCTTCTCATTTCACTTTTTAAATTGCTGCTATATCCTTGGCAGACATAATGATTCCTTGGTCCCTTTTCCCTTCTTACATTTCCATACATTCAAAATCCATCAAAATAGCAACTTTATACTACTTTTGCCAATATGACATACTTGTTTGCCATCATGTTCCCCACACATATCCTCTAAATCACTGTGTAGTTTCTCACAATACTCCATAAATTTATTAATTGAAGCTATTTAAAACTACATTGGACTTTGTGTAGCACTGGTATATAAGAAAAGGGTAAAGCTAATGCAGGGAGAAGTGTCTAAAAAGCTTCATCCTGAGAAACAGAATGGCAGAGATGTAATTCTCAAGAGCGCACCAGTACATAGTACAATTTATTCATAAATAATAATAGAAAAGTTTAACAATAGTACAGAGTATGAAAATGATAAGAAGAGAAGTGCACATACTGCCTTGCCACTTAAACTCATGTCTCTATACATTAGAATTGCTTTTTTTTTTTCACTGTCATGAGATTTTTATAAATGTGGAGAAACGTCAAGGTTCATCCCTAAAAGAATATGGTAAAGCCAGTAAAAATTAGAAAAAAAATATTTGTTCTAGTTGTGCATTGTAATAATAGCATAAAACTACCACAGATATTGAAATATTCTAGGAGCTAATGAAATACTGACAATCACAAGTCAGTTAAACTGTAATTGGAGATTATTTTAAGTAGGAAAAGGATGTGTGGTATTAAATGAGCACTCAGTGTTTCGGGAGCTTGAAAAAGATGTGCTTTATTCCATGTCCCATTCCAACTATCTATGCAGAACAAGAACTTTACTGAGATGCTCCCAAATTCTTTCTCTGGAAAACTCTGTCATTAAGACACAGTCCCCAGAACCACCGGATGGTGCTCAGCATTTATCCATTTTACGTTATTTCTCTTTTTACTCTTCTGTAATCTTCTGTAGTTGGAATACAAGATTACAAGCACCTGGGACAGCATTGATGTGATGCATGAACCCGTAACCATCAGATTTAAGGCAGGTGACCAAGGATTAATAATGCAAGTGAATTCCCTATTCTTTAATGACCCTTCTGCTCCATCTGGTGAGCCAGGAAAGCCTTTTGATGGACTTTGGGATTATGAAGGTAAGAAATTCTTTAGCTATAGATATAGAGGTGATAGATTTCAGAATGTGGAAAGACACTATGTAGTAAAATCTATTTGTGACTGCAAACAGCCTGAAACACTAGCTCTGAGGGAATTTCTGTTCATGATAATGGTAGTTTAAATGTCAACATTCATATTAGTTCACTGGTGATCAAATCATGCAAGAAAGGAGAAGGATGATAATATTATGAAATTCTGCAAACTTAATGTCTTACTTTGTTGTTTCAAGTGAACAAAATTGATTCTGAGTAGTGCTTGAAGAGTATTTATATCTTCCCATGCTTCCCGCACGCACCCACAGATTTGACCCACCCTCGCTTGCAGCTCCCTGTTTCAAAGCCTCAAGATCCAGCAGAAAGAAATTTATTGGGCAATTTTAGACCTCTGGAACCTTGTTCCATAGTTGGATCTTTTCAGCTGAGAATGTTTTGTTCCCATCTCTCACTTATTTTGTGGGTTTTGTAATCTGTATTGTCCCAGAAGATCACAGCTGTCATGGCAATTCATAAACTGAAATTTAGTCATTAAGGAAGCTGGGAGTTGGTGCATTCATGGTTTTTCAAGATTAGGACTAAAGCTTTAAACTAGAATTGGAAGCTGACAGGCATGGGATGCATAGCCCTAGGGAAGGGGGTTCCACAGCCAAGGTTCCCTGTAAACTCTGCACCCATGCGGGTGTGCAGCCCTTTTCTGAGCCATGCACAGAGATTCAGAGCTCCCCACAAAGGCAGGGAGCTCAGCAGATCGGCTGGGGAAGGAGGGACAGGGCACTTGCCCTCTTGGAGGAGCAAAAGCAGCAGCAACTGCTTCCAGTTATAAATAGAGAAGCTGGCTCCAGCCTCTACTCCGGGGCTGGGCAAAAGATGATCTGTGGGCTGGATCTGGCTGCAAGAGCCCCAGCCGGCTCTCTCCCTGCCCTGCACCTGCTCGGCACTCAGGAAAGCTGGGTGCAGGTCCACGTGTGTGTTTCTGAACTCTGAGAGCCTGGAGGGAGGGGAGACAGGCTTCTCATGCTGCCCCCACCCCCAGTAGCTCCCATTGGCCGGTTTCAACCAATAGCAGCTGCCAGTTTGCAGGACAGGCAGCATGTGAAGTGTCCCTCCTCCCTCATTCTCTGAACTCACAGCATTCACTTGAGAACAATAAGTATGGCTCCTGCAGCTCCCCTGAGCACATACAGGGCCAGGAAGGCAGGCACCTGGATAAGGAACCTGTTGGGCTGCTGACTGGGAGCCAGGTAAGGTCTTCCAGCCAGAACCTATCTCTGACACTCCAGCCCCACCCTCCCCCAACCCTCTGACTCCCTTCTGTCTTCCTACCCCATGTAACCAAAACCTTCTGCACCCCTGCTCCAGCCCCCATACACCTTCCCAGACACTGCATCCCCTCCTCAGGTCACAACCCCCTCTCAGACTTTGCACTCCAATCCAGTATCTCTGGTCACAGCCCAAATCCCTGCACCCCCTCCTACACTCCTGCCCCCGATCACAACCCCTTCCTAGGCCCTACACCCCCTCCTCACTTCATTCCATTGCCCCAGGTCATGATCCCCTATTTCATCTAATCTCCCTCCCACATCCCAATCCCTTACCCCAACCTCTCTTCTGAACCCAACCTCCGTCCCAGACCCCTGCACCTCCTCCATTAATATAATGGAAAAGTGTAGCCCTCATTTAAATGCAACCACTTACCAAATTCTTGGAGTGGTCCCCTCATCAAAAATTATTGCCCATCCCTGTGTTAATGGCTTAAGGTAAGAAAGAAAAAGATTCTTTTAATGGAATTTTTTGAGTGTTGCAGATATCTAAAACTCTGATCTTAATGATTTTTTAAAATCCTGTGTTACTAATTAATACATGGAAACTGTATTCCATTAAGGCCAGATCTTTGCTATCTAGTAGAGTTCTGGTTCTTATAAGTCAGAAGTAGCAAGTACTAGGTGTGATGCTGGCTGTTTTGTAGGATGAAACTTTATTTGCAAGATCTTTGAAACATGCATCTGTCTGTTAGAAAGGATGATGATACATGTACTGCAAGGTCTCAGAGAGGTAGTCGTGTTAGTCTGTAACTACAAAAATTTAAAAAACAACAATGGTCTTATAGCACCTTAGACTAACAAAGATTCCTAAATAGTATCATGAACTTCTGTGGGCACAACCCGTTTCTTTAGCCAAGGGTAGTATTAATTTTCTTTTTATTTGATTTCATATTAAATAATCATAAGCATTTCTCCTTGTTAATTATCCCTTATTTTAATATATTTTCTTCCACACTTATGGATTATTGAAAATATATATTATATCTACATTTTTTGTTTGTACTGGTGGATGCACATCCACACACTACCTCAATATTGGTGTTGCTCATAAGACATTTCAACCCACCCAAAAGAAAATTCAACCCTCCCAAGAATGGAAAATCTTAGAGGGAACACTGTCCATAACCACCATCATTCAAGAAAAGAAGATGGGAGGTGGTAGCTGGGGACACCTTCCTAAGAGGGACAGAGTCATCCATCTGCTGTCCAAACTGGGAATCTCAAGAACTGTGCTGCTTACCTGGAGCTAGAATTCAGGATGTGACCGACAGTTTTCCGAGACTGATAAAACCTTCAGACCGCTACCCCTTCTTACTTCTCCATGTAGGAACTAATGATATTGCCAAGAATGACCATGAGCAGGTCACTGCAGATTGTGTAGTTCTGGGAAGAAGGATCAAGGAGTTTGAGGTGCAAGTGGTGTTTTCTCCATCTTCCCCATTGAAGGAAAAGGTCCAGGTAGGGATCGTCAAATTTTGGCAGTAAATGCATGGTTGCGCAGGTGGTGTCAGAGAAAGGGCTTGGGTTTCTTTGATCATTGGATGCTGTTCCAGGCACAAGGATTGCTAGGAAGAGATGGGATCTGCCTAATGAAGAGAGGGAAGAGGATCTTCGCAGGCAGGCTTGCAAACTTAGTGAGGGAAATGGAATACAGGGGAAGAAACACAAGGAGGAAGGTGCAACAGAGGACGACCCCTGATTTGTATGGAGAAGATAGGGCAATCAGCTAGTTATCTAAGGTGTCTGTACACAAATGCAAGAAGTTTGGGAAACAAGCAAGAAGAATTAGAACTCCTGGCACAGTCAAAGAACTATGATTTGATTGGAATAATGGAGACTTGGTGGAATGAGCACTGTCATGGAAAGGTATAAACTGTTCAGGAAGGAAAGGCAGGGAAGAAAAGGTGGAGGAGTTGCACTATGTGTAAGAGATCAGTAAGAGTGCTCAGGGCTCCAGTATATAGAGGAAGAAAAGCCTGTTGAGAGTCTTGGGATTAAGTTTAGAAGTGAGAGCAATAGAGGTGGTGTTCTGGTCGGTGTCTGCTATAGACTACCAGATCAGGTGGGTGAGGTTTTCTTCAGACAACTAAGAGAACCTTCCAGATCACAGTCCCTGATGTCATGGGGGACTTGAATCACACTGACATCTGTTGGGAGACCAATACAGTGGGCAATCCAGAAAGTTTTTGGAGAATGTTGGGGATAACTTCCTGGTACAAGTGCTGAAGGAGCCAACCGGGGCCATGCACTGCTTGACCTGCTGCTCACAAACAGGGAAAAATTAGTAGGGTAAGTAGATGTGGTTGGCAACCTGGGAAACCATGATCATGAGTTGATCAATTTCTGGATCCTGATCAAAGAAAGAAAGAAAAACAGCAAAATACAGACCCTGGACTTCAGAAAAGCAGACTTTGACTCCCTCAGGGAACTGATGGGCAGGATCCCCTGGGATGTTAACACGAAGGAGAAAAGAATCCAGGAGAACTGGCAGTATTGTAAAAAAGCCTTACTAAAGGCACAGGAACAAACTATCCTGATGTGCAGTAAGACAAGCAAATATGGTAGGTGACCAGCTTGGCTTAGCAGTGAAATCCTTGGTGACTTTAACACAAAAAGGAAATTTACAAGAAGTGGAAACTTGGACAGATGACTAGAGAGGAGTATAAATATTGCTCAAGCCTTCAGGAGTGTAATCAGGAAGCCCAAAGCCCAATTGGAATTGCAGCTATCAAGGTATATGAAGGGAAACAAGAAAGGTTTCTACAGGCCTATTAGCAATAAGAGGGTGGTCAGGGAAGGTGTGGGACCCTTACTGGATGAGGGGGGTATCCTAGTGACAGATGATGTGGGAAAAGCTGAAGTACTGAATGCTTTTTTCCCTCTGTCTTCACAAACAAGGTCAGCTCTCAGGCTACTGCACTAGGCAACACCAGTATGGGAATGAGGTGGGTAGCCCTTAGTGGAGGAAGAACAGATTAATAACTATTTTAAAAAGTTGGACATACACAAATCCATGGGTCTGGACTTAATGCATTGAAAGGTGCCGAGGGAGTTGTCAGGTGTCATTGCAGAGCCATTGGCCATTATCTTTGAAAACTCATGGAGATTGGGGGAGGTCCCAGATGATTGGAAAAAGGCAAATGTAGTGCCCATCTTTAAAAAAGGGAGGAAGGACAATCAAGAGGACTACAGACTGATCAGCCTCACCTCAGTCCCCAGATAAATCACACAGGGGATCTTCAAGGAATTCATTTTTAAGCACTTGGAAGAGAGAAAAGTGACCAGGAATAGTCAACATGGATTCACCAAGGGCAACCAACCTGATTGCCCTTCTATGATGAAGTGTATGTGGTACACCTGGAGTTGAGCAAAGCTTTTGATACAGTCTCCCAAGGTATGTCTACACTGCATTCCTCTTTCGAGAGAGGAATGCAAATGCAGCTGAGTGAAATTGCAAATGAAGCGTGGATTTGAATTTCCCATGCTTCATTTGCATAATTGTGTCCGAGTGCTATTTCGAAATACCCTATTTTGAAAAAAGAAATGCAGTCTAGACGTGGTTATTTCAAAAGAAAACCCTTCTTTTGAAATTACCCTTAAACCTCAGAAGGGTTTTCTTTCGAAATAATCGCGTCTAGACTGCGTTTCTTTTTTCGAAATAGGAATGCAATGTAGACCTACCCCCACAGTATTTTTGCCAGCAAGTTAAGGAAGTATGGATTGGATAAATAGACTGTAAGGTGGACAGAAAGCTGGCTAGATTGTCGGGCTCAACGGGTGGTGATCAACGGGTCTATGTCTGATTGGTGGGTGGTATCAAGCGGACTGCCTCAAGGGTTGTTTCTGGGGCCAGTTTCGTTTAATATCCTTATTAATGACCTGGATGAGGGGATGGATTGCACCCTCAGCAAGTTTGCAGATGACACTACTATAGGGGGAGAGGTAGATATGTTGAAGGGTAGGGATATGATCCAGAGTGACCTAGACAAATTGGAGGATTGGGCCAAAAGAAATCTGATGAGGTTCAACAAGGACAAGTGCAGAGTCCTGCACCTGGGACTGAAGAATCCCAAGCTCTATTACAGGCTGGGGACCAACTGGCTAAGCAGCAGTTCGGCAGAAAAAGACCTGGGGTTACAGTGGATGAAAATCTGGATATGTGTCAACAATGTGCCCTTGTAGCCAAGTAGGCTAATGGCATATTAGGGTGCATTGGGAGGAGCATTGCCAGCAGATCTAGAGAAGTGATTATTGCCCTTTTTTTGGCACTGGTGAGGCCACATCTGGAGTATTGCATCCAGTTCTGGGGTCCCCCATTATAGAAAGGATGTGGACACATTGGAGAGGGTCGAGTGGAGGGTAAAGAAAATTATTAGGGGGCTGGAGCACATGACCTATGAGGAGAGGCTGAGGGATTTGGTCTTGTTTAGTCTACAGAAGAGAAAAGTGAGGGGTGGATTTGATAGCAGCCTTTAACCCCCTGAAGGGAGGTTCCAAAGAGGATGGAGAGAGGCTGTTCTCAGATGTGACAGATGACAGAATGAGGAGCAATGGTCTCAAGTTCCAGTGAGGAGTGTATAGGTTGGATATTAGGAAAAGCTATTTCACTAGAAGAGTGGTAAAGCACCGGAATGGGTTACCTAGGGAAGTGGTAGAATCTCCATCCTTAGAGGTTTTTAAGTCCTGGCTTGACAAAGCCCTGAGTGAGATGATTTAGTTAGGATTGGTCCTGCTTTGGGCATGGGTTTGGACTCGATGAACTCCTGAGGTCACTTCCAGCCCTATGATTTTATGATTCTATGATACAGTAGAGGAATTGTATAACAGGCTTGGTGTAATTATGGTGGATTGTATTCTGGAGAAGCAGACAGCTGTAATTTGTATCGGCTGAAGCCTGTACATGGTCTTCAAGTTTGGCTTCATATACAGTGAATTTCAGAAATCCATCTAGCAGGTGATGAATGTATGGATTACTTTGGCTAGGTGTTCATGTGTGGGGAAAGAATGAGGCTGGGTGTTTGTTAGTTTTTTTTAAGGCATTTTTTAATACTGATGCTGCCTGGTCATTCAAAACTTAATGAAAAGTCAAACAAGACCCTGAGGCTGTGCACCACTTTGATGAATGAGGACTGTATACTTTTAATGGAAGGCTAGAACAGTATGTATGATAGTTTTATATAGCATTTTCCTTTTCCATTGAGCAACACTTTGGCCTCGCTTGGGTTTACCTTGCTCCAGCTGCTCATCTTCCAAGAGGTGATTTCTTGTAAGCATTCAACATTTTAGCAGTATTGGATTTATAATGGTGCCAGTGGTGGCCTGGCACCAGCCCATACTCAAAAGGGGCTCCAGCCCAGCTTGCTCAATTTGTGCTGCTCTCTCAACTGTCTGTTCCTCTCAGCTGTCTCCATCTGCCATCCCTTCCTCACTTGCTCAGCCCAGGGCTTCTCTCCACACACTGGACCCACACCCAGAACCTCTATGCTCCCTGGTCTCTCTCCCTGCACTTTGCTCATTACTTTCAGATGGCCGGCTAGGGCTTTCTCTCTGCCTAGTGACAGGGATAGAGAAGATCCCTCAGTCACTGCCAGACACTCTACTCCAAACTGTCAATGGCCATCCATTTTGGGCTCCCCAGGATCAAGGCCTGCCTCTCCCTGCTGTTAGATGGAAACAGCAAGCTGGGTAAGTCAGTGACCCCGCCTGTCCCTCCCCCCTTCCAGTAGACAGCCGCAAGACTTAGTGCCTAGGGGTGCCCTGCCCAGTCCAATCTCTGCTCCTGCAAATAACCATGTGCCAGGATAGGGCACAGCCTTGACATGTTATCCCACTTTTGCCACCAGGCTAAGGCTTTTCCATACTTTGGCACTTTGAGTGCAGAAGGTGGGGGCCTGCAAGATACTTTAAAATACTTTGTCACTAAAGGCTTCTGTTAAAACTCAAAAGGTCACAGATTCCCTGGCCTTAGAATGGGATCACTGCTACCACCCAAATGCAAAAAAAAAAAACAAACAAAAACCAAAAACCAACTTTGAGAACCCAGGGAGGCACATTTGGGAATTCTTTCCTATGGAGTATGGTCAGGTTCTTTAGTCCTCCCTGTGAAGAGAGTTTGAAAACCTGTAATTTCTCTAACTAATTTAGCTTTGCAGTTTTTTGGCACATGTACATAGAACCGCCTGCACATATACATAATTCGTTGTCTTAAAAGGGTGATTTTTATTAACAAAATAATACTTGATGAAACATTACTTGATTGCCAGGTGATACAGAGCAACTGGGGGGGAAAAGGATTAAAACAGAGAGATTTACTTCCCTGGGATTCAGTTTGGAAAGTTATAGTATAAGGGGGTAGTTACATTGAAGGAACAGAATCTGGACACCGTATGTGAAGCAGGCAGGAGAGTTTATTACACACACACACAGCACTGGGTAGAGTGTCACTTGCTAAGCTCAGTGAACACTGCCAAACAATAGGTTACAACTAGTTATATAGGATGCTCAATGGGCAGATCAAAGTGATGGGAGGGGGGGAGATCCCGGACCCCCTGGATAGATGCTAATAGTAAGGCAAGATAAGAGCAATAATATAAAGTAACATAGTGTTTCCAGTAAAACAAGTATTTAAACAAAGCAGACATCAATTATCAGTTAAGTGGCGATATGTCTGTCAGCTTCAAGAAGGTATCTCTGCAGGATGTGGTCCATCTGGGGATTAAAGCAGAGACATTAGGAGTACTTAACAATGGCACAGTTGTGCCTAGCAGCATTGAATGTGTCATGTCCTGTCTCCCACCCTGGGCTAGGTGTGTGTGGGGGGGTGTAACTATCATGTACTGTGTTTGTGTGCCAGTTCCAGACTCCAAATTTACAATAGGGGTTCTTAACAGAATATCATAGTCTGCCTCAGAAATTTTCATCCTACATACATGTACTCAGCACAGAGAAGTCCAACAGACCCAAAAATAAAATAAAATAACCTGATCACACCTGACTAAACATTCCCTGTTCTACTCATATATCTGTTGGTTCAAAATTCAATCTTTCCCTAGGCATAGATGTTGCTGGATACTTCATGCATGGCTTCCTCGCTTAATTCATATCCTTCCCTACGCTCTGGTTACACAATAGCAGGAAAAGGATTGCCACTAATATCAGTTCAAAAGCCCACACTGTTTCCATTGGTTCTCCTGGCAACTCACTTCCTGTTTACCTAGCATTCCTGTGAACTCTCTAGGACCCACTGTCTATGGCTTTAACCCTCACCAACAAGACAATTAGGACTAGGTCCCAAGACTTAACTACTGAGAAATATTTTAGTTAACTGAATGGCTGGAATGTCCAGAAAAGGATATTGCCCTCTGCAGGTTCATCAAGGTTGCTATCATGGTGGGAAGAAGAGAAAGTTTATGGTCTCACCTGGATGAGGTTATGCTCAAACCAGGAATGTGGTATGTTGATGTCTCAAGTATACACTCCTGAGCTCAAGATAGGATCCATTGTATGTCCATTTGCACATGTTGATTTAGAGCCTGCCTGGGATAATCCCATGGTTTCCATGTAGGCCATGAGATCAAGTACATTGTCTATGTGGTGGTTAAATCAGTAAGGACAAGCAAGCTGGCAGATTCCAATACCATTCTGGACAGTAGCTTTAAAAGTTCCTCCAAGAAGCTGAATGGGTTTCCATCTGGAGATCTGTGAATCATTAGGAGTCATAAGTTTCTCTTGTCTTTTGCCTCACAGATCATAGGGATGCACTTAATTTTTTGGTTTAGTAGGTAAAATGATTTCTGTATCTGAGGTTGAAAGAGAACAAAGCTATCTCAATGACTCCTTCTCCTTTTCCTGGTGCATATTGATCAGTTGCATAAAGAAATGAAAAATATTTGGTTAACAAATTAAGAGTCTGAGTTAAGTATCATGTTCTGTATGTATGAGAAGAATCACTAAAATTAATCATATAAAATAGTTGTATTTAGGAGCAATTTGAGGATAGATGTACATAAAACATACATTGGAATATTAGTTTTCTAGACAGTCAAAGTTTGCAATATCTCAAACACTTAATATTACTTAAATATATATAGATATGCTCACTCAAGCTGATGGAAAAAGAAACAATTTCATGAGAAACTTTGAACTCTTCCATTTTGTAGCGTTTTAAATGGGACAGTTTTTGTTTGTGAATGTTTGTGTGTCAGGTTTTCATCAAAATAGCATTTGAAATTGAACGCTTTTATTTACTGAATCCTGCATTTTACAAACATTTCTGTTTAACATAAATTGCATATTTAGTTAAGAACAAGGTTTAATGATTTTTGATAATATAATTGAATAAAATATCCCCAAAATTTTGAAAAAAGTGGAAGGTTTTGAAGATATTAAGAATTTGTAAATAAAACTACATTTTTAAATAAGGCAATTTTCCCTCCAGAAAACTTCCTTGTAAAAAATGTCTCCCAGTTTGAACAGTAGTATTCTTTCATATTTTGGATACTTTACCTATTACAAAGTACAATGCTGCAATGCAGAAACAAAAGAGTATTCTGAACCAATCTTCCCCTGCCTGATAAACAATCAGAATTTTCACTAAAAGAAAAATCAAACCTTTTGGAATGCTGGTCTCTTTAGGGGTAAGGCCAAAGCAGATCAGTCTACCTTATTTCTTCAATACCAAATATTCCCCTTTCAAGTATATTAGTTTTTAACTACAGTGTGTGCATGCCCAGAGATTCCACCACACACAGTATTTGTATTTGTCCCGTGGGGAAAAATATTCATGACTATATACGAATGTAACGCAATATTGACACTTCTCTATCCTCTCAACTCTGTAACATCTGAAACATCTTAAAAATGAATAAAATAATAATTAAGAGGACATGTGGCTTACCTGTGGATTTAATCCTTATGGTAGCCCCTGGCTGTTAATCATGCTGACAGCTTCCCCTTATTTCCAGGTTGGTTACTTTTAACCTCCTAAGCAATACTTAACATTTTGCTTGCAGGGGCGTATTACAGATTCATGCAGAGTTTGTTTCTTTTCTCAAGTACTGTACATACTTTCTTAATTCTTTCATTCATCTTTTCTGTGTGGTTTTTTTTATTATTTTACAGTTGTTGAATCTTTTTTTTTCTGAATAGTGAGACTGAAAACTACCTGGAAGTGGAGCTTTGCCCGTAAGTTTTGATGTGTAATACTGATGATGCTGTGTTGATGTCTCTCTTGTAAAACCCTGTACTTTGTAACTGTTATGTTCAGAGGTATTGCTGATTTGTTTTGTTTTTATAAGTGGCATACTGTACATTGACCCTGAGGCTATTATTTTCAGGCATTAGCTATTTTTTAAATTAAACAGTTTATATATGGGTTTAACTTATGACAGGGAGAACTGGAGGCCTAAACATGATTGAGGGGATAATGGAGGTGCTGCACTTGGAGGGGAACAGTCAGTGGCTGGATGAACATAAAATGACAAGAAGCTTCAGGAGGTAGCCGAGTTAGTCTGCACAGCAGAGTTTCCCAATTTTATTTGGCCACGGAACCCTTTTAAACTTAAAAGAATTCTGCGGAACCCCTAATAACAGTCTTAGATTTGGAGCTGAAAAAGTAGACCACAAATAAATAAGGATAATAATAAACAAGTGCTAAACAAAGTCATGAGATCAACATTTAGTTTAATTGCACATATTTAAAAACAAAAATCACATTTAATGTGTACAAAAATATTATTTTTTTAAATCATAAAATGTTGTTATAATGGAATTTTCTTGTGGAACCCTTATTTTCACTTTGCGGAACCCTGGGGTTCCGCGGAACACCATTTGGGAAACACTGCTGTACAGGATAAACTAAAAAAAACCAACAAATAGTCTGGTAGCACTTTATAGACTAACAAAACATGTAGATGGTATCATGAGCTTTCATGGGCACAGCCCACTTCTTCAGATGACCGGTCATCCCGAAGAAGTGGGCTGTGCCCACGAAAGCTCATGATACCATCTACGTGTTTTGTTAGTCTATAAAGTGCTACCAGACTATTTGTTGGTTTTTTAAGTTTATAAAATAAGTCAGGGTCAAGAAGTGTGTAAGGAAAGCTAGCTTGAATAGTTAAAACTTTATTCCAGTTTTACACTCTCCTTGATAACTGTTTGAAGTACATTGCTGTCCCAGATCATACTCAAGAGAAGAGGTAAAAATCTTGCTGTACATATGTTAAGGCTGTTCCCCACTCTGGCACTCCCAGTGCAAAAGGTGAGGGCCCACAAGAGACCTTAAAAATACCTTGCCTCTATAGGCTTCTGCTTAAAAGCTCTCTAAGGTTACAGATTCCCTGGCCTTGGGAGGCTGCCACCACCAAGTGAAAACCCCCTTCTTCTTGTACCCAGAAAGAAAGCATTTGAACTTATTCCAGAGGAGTACCCCCAAGTTATTTTGCCACAAGAGAGCTTGAAAGAAAAAGACGAGAAAACAAACTGCAATCTTTGATAGCTAACCTCTCAGTCTTAGGCATACATGCACAGACCTCCTATTACCTACCAGGACACAAGACACAAATCATAGCCTTAAAAGCGGGATTTCATTAACAAAACAAAAAAATATACTTGGTAAAGCATGCTAGGTTGCTAGGTGTTATAAAACAACTGAGAAAAGAACAGATTAAAACACAGAATTGTATCTCTGGGATTCAGTTTAATACAGTGTATGGGCCGGGGGAGGCTCATGGACTTAGCACCGAGAAGTTTAACCAAACAACAAAACAAAGGAAGTAACCTGATTGTGTCTAAATAGACATTTCATTCCCTATTGACTCACAGATTTGTGCTTTAAAGTCCAGTCCCTTTCCATGCCCAGTATATCTTCCAATTCAAATTTCAACACCTTCTCCCATTGGCTTCCCTCGCTCCCTGCAAAGCACCCTCTAGCTACCTGAGTGTAAACCCTTTAGTCACTGACTGTTGGCCAGCACTACCCCTATCCATCACAGCATATCTTATGGATCTCTACAACATTCTAGGTTGTAATTTGGTTGCAATCTTGGTTGCAATCTTGGATCTTGTAAAAGGACTGCCTACCTGTACTCCCAACATCCCCTCTGCTCTTAATAACACAAGTAAGAAGAGAGAGATCTCAACACAGGTAACATTTTGAATAAACCTGGAAGGATTCCTTCCCCATCCTCACTGTTTTATGCTGCAGATAGTTCCATCTGCTTTTTGCCTTAAATAAGGCATACAGTAAATGCTAATTACACAGGAAAACCTCCAGTTCTTAGATAATGAGAAATTATTGAAAAGGAAATGCAGCAATAAAAAGGAATTTTAATATCTTAATGTTTTCCAAAATATGGGGTAACTAAAGCTGGTTTGGAACTCTTGACAATTTGTGTTTGTTGGTAAATGCCAATTCATTGAAGCACACTTTTTTCAGAATGTATTTGGTATGACAAGAGTTTTTCATGTTCAGGACAAGCAGAGGAGAGAAAGAGAGATCCCAAAACAGCCCAGTATTAAGTGTACTCATTTAGCTTTTAACCACTTTGAGATTCTAGGTCTTCTCTATCTCAGCAAAAGCAAGCCTTGGTTTTGGTCTGCTTCAGAATGGAACCAAATGTCAAAACCTCACATTTTTTCACAAACTGGAATTCTTGTTTTCCAGACAGTCTAGTGACAGCTATTTAATCAAATTTTTCTCATCCGTGGCCCCAGAGATGTTTGGATTCTCTTGCCCACATGAACCATGCACCCAAAAGATTAAAGACACAGAATATTAGTTCATCCGTGAAGGCTCTTGGGTTGTCACTCATAGATAATCTGTATTAATTAGAAAAATTGTCTGCTCCATTTACACTTAATGGAACATGTCCTGTGTTCCTTCCTAGGTATTGAAAACTGCTTCTGAGTCACAGTACATTTATAATCACTTACATTTTTAATTTTAAAAATGTGAAGATTCCTATAAACTATGAAATATACTAGTCTTGAAATTAGTCATTTAAATACACTAGTTAATTACTGGTTTATTTTGAATACTTACTACTTGAGGCTAATTACTTCTGGTCATAAATATGGGGTTGTGTATTAAAAAATCAGGGGTTATAGTGCAGTATTTAATTGTTACTAGAAAAATACAGTGGCAGTCATCTAGCACTGCCTGGTTTTTTTGAGGGGGAGCACTAATTATGGTTGTGTTCTTTTTAGCACATGCCATATTACAAATAAAATAATGAATAGGGAATGGAGAGATTACCACATTAGAAATCAGGCAAGAAGCTCAGATATTATTAGAAGCCACCAGATTAATACTTAGGCAGTTCATAATTGCATCTAAACCATGAAGATGCTGTGTTTCGTGGTTCTCTATTTGTATTACTTTTATTTGTAACATATGTGGATTATTGGTAAAAATTAACCACTCCACTGCTTAGAGACCTAAAAGTAACTTTCAGCAATAAGAGTAGGTCAAGGACCATGTGTTCCTATGTGTTTGTGGTGGTTGGAGATTTTTTTTTTTTTTTTTTTGCATGGTCAATTGATCGAAAGTCTTATATTACATTTTTTTTTGAGATTTGATATAGATTTAAACCACAAGAGACACTGGAATTAAGCTTTTTAAAAATCATATACAACCTGGGAGATTAAATGTTTAGATGCTAAGAATGTTAATACGATGTAGGTTACCAAAACTGTTGCTGCCTCTGCACCATTCATTTTCAAAAGTGAGCATTCTTGAGATGTATACACATGCACATTTCATCTGTCCTTAAGCATTACCTTACTCCACAAGTATTTCCTTGGAATCAGTGGGGCTATTGGTGGCACTTCTCATTAATTAATGAGTATGAGATTTTGGACCTTAATGAACACAGATGTTCAGATGTCTAGATGTCCAGTTCACAAATTTCAAGTTCCCCTTCTAACTTCATTCATTCAAAACTCTGTTGTTATTTCCAGAGTACCCAGATAGAAATGCCATTTTGCTTATTTTAATAATATATACATTTTTTAAAATTTACATAAACTCATCAATCCCAATTCTGCACATTTTGGGCCTGATTCTGAGTTGCTGACTATCTTTTGCAAGTTGCTAAGCATCCTCAAATTTCATGGAGTTGTGAGGGTTCTCAGTGTCCCATGGGTTCAGGACCCATTATTGTAAATGAAATACTTCAAATATTATATCACATCAATAGAGACACGGCATTTTAAAAAGCATACACTATGCTGCAAGCTGTCAATAAATATGAATCAAGCTGTATTAACTGTGGGTCTTTGAGCAAATAACTAGAACATATTATTTAAATTATATGAATTATTGAAAGAGCAAGAACTCATAGAACATAAGAATGGCCATACTGGGTCAGACCAAAGGTCCATGCAGCACAGTACCCTGTCTGCCGACAGTGGCCAATGTCAGGTGTTTCAGAGGGAGTGAATCGAACAGGTAATGATCAAGCGATCTCTCTCCTGCTATCCATTTTCACCCTCTGACAAACAGATGCTAGGGACACCATTCCTTACCCATACTGGCTAATAGCCATTTATGGACTTAACCTCCATGAATGTATCTAGTTCTCTTTTAAACCCTGTTATAGTCCTAGCCTTCACAACCTCTCCGGCAAGGAGTTCCACAGGTTGACTATGCACTGTGTGAAGAAGAACTTCCTTTTATATGTTTTAAACCTGCAGCCCACTAGTTTCATTTGGTGGCTCCTAGTTTTTATATTATGGGAACAAGTAAATAACTTTTTCTTATTCCTTTTTCCACACCACTCATGATTTTATATACCTCTATCATATCCCCCTTTAGTCTCCTCTTTTCCAAGCTGAAAAGTCCCAATCTCTTTAATCTCTCCTCATATGGGACCCGTTCAAATACCCTAATCATTTTAGTTGCCCTTCTCTGAACCTTTTCTAATGCCAGTATATCTTTTTTGAGATGAGGAGACCACATCTGTATGCAGTATTCAAGATGTGGGCTTACCATGGATTTATATAAGGGCAATAAGATATTCTCCGTCTTATTCTCTATCCCTTTTTTAATGATTCCTAACATGCTGTTTGCTTTTTGACTGCCGCTGCACACTGTGTGGACGTCTTCAGAGAACTATCCACGATGACTCCAAGATCTCTTTCCTGATTAGTTGTAGCTAAATTAGCCCCCATCATATTATATGTATAGTTGGGGTTATTTTTTCCAATGTGCATTACTTTACATTTATCCACATTAAATTTCATTTGCCATTTTGTTGCCCGGTCACTTAGTTTGGTGAGATCTTTTTGAAGTTCTTCACAGACTGCTTTGGTCTTAACTATCTTGAGCAGTTTAGTGTCATCTGCAAACTTTGCCACCTCACTGTTTACCCTTGTCTCCAGCTCATTTATGCATAAGTTGAATAGGATTGGTCCTAGGACTGACCCTTGGGGAACACCACTAGTTACCCCTCTCCATTCTGAAAATTTACCATTTATTCCTACCCTTTCTCTCCTGTCTTTTAACCAGTTCTCAGTCCATGAAAGGATCTTCCCTCTTATCCCATGACAACTTAATTTATGTAAGAGCCTTTGGTGAGGGACCTTGTCAAAGGTTTTCTATAAATCTAAGTACACTATATCTACTGGACCCCCCCTTGTCCACATGTTTGTTGACCCCTTCAAAGAACTCTAATCGATTAGTAAGACATGATTTCCCTTTACAGAAACCATGTTGACTTTTGCCCAACAAATTATGTTCTTCTACGTGTCTGACAATTTTATTCTTTCCTATTGTTTCAACTAATTTGCCCAGTACTGATGTTAGACTTACCCGTCTGTAATTGCTGGGATCGCCTCTAGAGCCCTTTTTAAATATTGGCGTTACGTTATCTATCTTCCAGTCGCTGGGTACATAAGCTGATTTAAAGGATTGGTTACAAACCATAGTTAGTAGTTCCGCAATTTCACATTTGAGTTCTTTCAGAACTCTTTGGTGAATGCCATATGGTCCCGGTGACTTGTTACTGTTAAGTTTATCAATTAATTCCAAAACCTCCTCTAATGACACTTCAATCTGTGACAAGTCCTCAGATTTGTCACTTACAAAGGATGGGTCAGGTTTGGGAATCTCCCTAATATCCTCAGCCGTGAAGACTGAAGCAAAGAATTCATGTAGTTTTTCCGCAATGACTTTATCATATTTAAGTGCTCCTTTTGTATCTCGATCGTCCAGGGGCCCCACTGGTTGTTTAGCAGGCTTCCTGCTTCTGGTGTACTTAAGAAACATTTTGTTGTTACCTTTTGTGGGGGTTTTTTGCTAGCTGTTCTTCAAACTCCTTTTTGGCTTTTCTTATTACATTTTTACACTTAATTTGGCAGTGTTTATGCTCCTTTCTATTTACCTCACTAGGATTTAACTTCCACTTTTTAAAAGATGTCTCTTTTATCTCTCACTGCTTCTTTTACATGGTTGTTAAGCCACGGTGGCTCTTTAGTTCTTCTACTATGTTTTTTAATTTGGGGTATATATTTAAAAATGTATACCCCAAATTAGAACTCGTATATTCTTCATGTTTATGGAGCAGAGGGAGTTTGTTTATTGAGTTTGTATACAGAAGTTGGGGTAAATGGAAACTATTTACTTAACACTGACATAAATGATAAAGATACCTCCTTTTATGTGAAATAAGATGTTATATTGATTGTGGGCTGGTAGTGAGATTTCAGCATCCTATCTTTGGGGCACTTGTTTATAGACTTCATCACAGATTATGTACAATGTGGTGAACATTATTAAAATGAATCCAAGCAGCCGGTCTTAAAATTGATTTTCCTGTGTAGTAATTAACTTCTGATGTAGCAAAAGTTAGATGATGAGGTTTTGATTTATCCTCCATGTCTAGACATAACTTAAATTTGGGTACCTTTTTAATTTGAACTGATCACTGATGTAATCTATTATAATGGGGATAAAATAGACCACTGCCTTTAAAGTGTGTGAATGCATATGCTTGTCACTTCCACTATCAGTGGGAATTAGGATAGATCAGTCAGCTTGAATGAAGTTTTCGGGGAACAAGCTTCTGGCTAGCTGAAGACAAGATTATACATTAAATTAAATTCTTCAATATTTTACAAGGGAGGACTCTGAGCTAGTTATGGAATTGATTTTGACATTATAATTGAAATCTTTTTTCCCTCATATTTGTCTCTTTCTAGGCATGGACAACATCTTGTATTATTACTCTCTAGAGGAAACTGTTTTAAAGTAAGTAATGTTCCACAGAAATAGTTTACAATGAAATGCCTGCCAAAAACAAAGCTGTTTTTGTAAGTGCTTCTTGTACTGTTTTCCCTTGTACTCAGTTGCTTGAAATATCTCTTCAGAAAATAAGATTTTTCATCACTAATTTTGCTGCTTTTCCACTTGGCAATATTATTTTTTATCTTTGTTTCTTAAGAAGTACAAATGAATTAGGATCTTTATTTATTACTTAATTTGCACTCTGATCTCAATGATTTCAGAAAAGTGCTATGGATTTTAGGGCTTGATTCTGCATGGCACCTCCTGCATGATGCCCTCTTTCATCAGATCTCAGTGATGTATCACACAGAAGAGACTCAGAACCTTACTGATCAGGAAATCTATTGTGTTTCCTCTGCAAGCTGATTTTTATAGCTTAAAGCAAAGATTCTCAAACTGCTTGAGGATGGACCATATATTATTAGTGAATGTGTTTTGTGAACTGTCCTTCACTCCCCACCTTTTCTATTCATAATCTTTAAACTACGGGTATTATCTACTCAGCAAGTATTGTTAGAGAAGTATTTAATGCATTTTCAGTTGCCTTAAATACACTCTAGTATTTGAAAACAAGCAGGAGATCCAACAGCAAGTGACCATACAGTGTTCTGTAGACTACCGATTGTAAATCTCTGGTATAGAATATAACATATTGTGAACTAAATGTTCAGAAGTTGGTGCTTAGGTTGTTCTTGCAGAAATAGGCACACATGAGTGAAGATAGTGAAGATGTACATAATTTACCCATTTAAAACTGTGTGGCTCTGTAAGTCCTGCTGAAAAAGTGAGATTGAGATCATGGCCTAGCTATGCACTCACACATGGGGAAAAAGGGGGCTTAAGGAAACCCTTGATTCACCTGTGCTTACTACCCACAAAGCCTTGCATATCCACAGATATTCTGCTTCATATCTGTGAATAACTGCATCCGTGGACCATTTTTGCTGATAGTTGCTAGTGCAGCTGGGAGTGTGCATGGGGGAGGTGTCTGATTTCCAGGAGAAGAGGAGGGATTCGAGCAAAGCAATAACATGCCCTGCCCTGAGGGGGTAGGGTCCACTCCAGACCTGTGGAGTTGGAGCTGGGGAGGCAATGCCCTGGGTACAGGTGGGTTCCTGGGCAGCGGGGCCCACCTCCTGCCATGGGGATTGGAGTGGGCAGGACCCCAACACTGTACCTTCTGCCCCACCCTGATATGTCAGAAGCTGCTGCTACCAGGTGCCATCACTTACAAGTTCCAGGTAGCAGAAGCACTCATTGCAAATCCATTCTCTTGAGACCCTCTCCCTGACCCCATGCTGTCCCTTACCCTCCCGCCCCTGCTCTCATGCCACCTGCTCTACTTACAGTGTGGAGGAGAGAGCAGTTACCACAAAAGTGCTATTCCTCTTCCTGTGCAGGGGATGGAGAATTGGTTACCAGAGTCTGGGAATAGGGAATCTTGGTTCTGCCCCCTGAATGTGTTGGAAAGTGAACTGCTCCAGAAAAAGAAATAGTGTTGTTTATTGCTTAGAGCAATAAAGAAGAAGAAAAAAAAACCCTGAATTATTCCTAGATTAGATTACTAAAGGCAGATTATTAAAGTACAATCTACCCCTGAATATTGATGAGTTCCCTCTGAAGATTTGTAGTGGAAAAGTCTGTAAAGGTTAAAAAGAAAAGAAAAATTGAATTTGTTCAATTTTTTAATCTTTATAGTGTATGGAGAAGGCCTAGAAGGGTTGCTTTCTTTTTAATATTTTTCCTGCTGATTTTTTTCTTAGAATTATTAAAATTAAAACTTCTCTAATGTTAAGAAAGTAGGAAAACAGGAGTTACTATATTGTATCTGACCTGTAGTCCATCAAGTCTAGTACCTGTCTGCTGCAGCGGCCAATACCAAATGTTTCAGAGGAAGGAATGCTAAGTGCACAATATTCTAGTGATGGGCAATTTGTGGCCCACAAGCCACACACTGCTGGTCAGGGTAAACCACTGGTGGGCTTCCAGACTTTTTTATATTTCATAAAGAAGCTGAAAATGATACAAGTCATATATTTTGATTGCAGATAATCTTTAAAGACTTGGACACTTTATTTAGGTTTTCATGTGGAAACTGAGCACTTTAGAAAATCTGGCTCTCATAGACTTGTTTTTGGTTAGTTCAATTCAGAAAGGACCTCTGTAGCAGACCCATACTTTCCTAAGATCAGGGACCTGATGTTTATGTTTTATGTTATGTTTTAATTTGTTTTTACTACTGTGTGGGTGATGAAAAAGAAATACAATAAAACAATATTTAAAATACAGTTAAAAAAGGAAAAATCCCTATGACTCTTTTCTGAAAATGAAAATTTTTTTAAAAAATTACTATAAATCTCTGTGGAATTTTTTATAATGAGAGTAAAATAACTTTATTTTGTAATATTAGTCCCAGAAATATGTAAAATGATCATTTTATCATTTTATCCACTCTGCCAACTACTTCTCTTTGTGCTAGGGTTCTGTTTGAGGAATAGTAGCCTTAAGATCAAATACAGGTCATTCATTTTTTAAGAAATACGTTGAGAACAATCACGGTAAATAATTTTCTACAACAACTTTTTAAGAATGAATGGATTTCCGTTTTTTTGTTTTTCTGACAGGCTTGCAAATTGCAATCACTGTTCTTCCTTTTCCCCTTCCTGATTTTTTTTTTCTTCATGGTATTTTAAGGACTGTAATTTTTACTTTATCATTTGCGTTACTTCCTGTAACCTGAATCATAGTAATAGTATAGATATTGAAGTAACACCCACGTGCCTGCTAATCAGTAAATTGGTTCCATGGATGTAACTTTGTCAAACTAATTTTAAAAAAAACCTTCCTCGCCAGTAGAGAGAGAGTCTTACATCTAAGCTTCAGTTGCTCTGAGTAAGTGATTGAGGCCACTTAGAATTTTATTTATTTTTATTAATATTTAAGTAATGAGCAGTCAAATATCCCTTGAAATCCTAGTATAGACTGCACATACAGGGTGTGTCTACACAGCACCCCAAACTTGAAATAAGATATGCAATTTGCACTATGCAAATTCTGTATCTTATTTCGATTGTATTTCAAAATACAGTGAAACGTTTGTTATCCGGCACTCTGTTAACCAGAAAACTTTGTTAACCAGCATTGCCCCCAGCCACAATACTGTTACATCTTCAGGCGCATAGGCCTGGCTTGATTTACCACAGTTGGCTTAACAATTTTTTATTTAAGAAGTACTAATCATCTTTAACTCAAAATAGAAATGTGAGACCAACTGCCTCACACTACAAAACTACCAGTATTAAAAACTTGAGTTTTACTATTACTGTCCATTGGTTTTTCCTAGGTTGATGGGACCCTCAGATAACCAGAATTGTTAGATAACCGGAATGCCCTAATCTCTGAGCGTGCTGGATAACACAGGTTTTACTGTAGCTTATTTTGAAATTTGGCATCTACACACAGTGCCAAATTTTGAAATAACATGCTATTTCAACACATCCCATAACCCTCGTGGAACAAGGGTTACAAGGTTGCCAAAATAGCATGCCCGTTATTTTGAAAAATATTTGAAAAAATATTTCAAAATAACGGGCGCGTTTAAAAGGCACCGGGTAGCTATTTCTAGATGTACCCATACTTTTACTGTTGACTCAGTGTCAGCTAACTGAACATGGCACATAATGCTTCTGTTGAGTTGAGTAGGATTTCTGTCTTGCATGAAATCTTTGGCAGACGGATTTTGCAAGGTCCATACACTGCAGTAATGACGTTTGATTTAGCACAAAGCTCTGTGTCTTTGTGAGAATTCATCAGAAAAAGTTCACCTCCTGAACTGACAAAGGATTTTTAAGGTGAGCAAAGTGCAATTTTAAAAAGTGTTCTTTTAGTTAAGTCTTCTCTTGTTGAAATAAATGGCAAAACTCCAAGAACTTGCCCCAAGGGAAGAAATATTGCTAACATATAAGCAATGATGGCTGATGAGTGAAGGGCCTTAATGCACATATAGTTATTTGTCTTCTGCAACTGGTCTTTCACTATCAGGAAATGGCCAACCCAGAGATTACTATTTTAAAAAGGGAGTCCATCAGCATAAAAATCACACTTAGGTTGTTACAGACCTGTTACAGGTGTTACTACACCTAAGATTACTATAATTGAGGCTAAAGAGAGACTTTTTTTGTTTTGTAAGTTTATTTTGTACATATTTGACATATATAGTCAGTTTCATTGTTTCCCCTGTATAGTCAGACAGTTCATCACATCATCCTATTATTATTTGGTAAAAAGTCTTAGCCCTGGTCTACAGTAGGGCATTATTTTGAAATAACCTCCCTTAGGTCAAATTTATAAGTGGAGCATTCACACTACCAAGCCCATGATTTCTAAATCACGGGCCATTTATTTGAAATCTGTACTCCTGCTTTCCTCAGGGAATAACACTAATTTAAAAATAGTTATTTGTAATAGCATTAGTGTGGATGCTCTGGTGCTACTATTTTGAAATAACTACTCCCCAGAATAATTTGCTCTAATTACTCCCTAGTGCTTCCTAGGGCTCTAAGTTAAGGTGGCACAGTCACATTAAGGATCCTGCCTCAGACTAATGTTGATGCTTCCCATAGTGGGAGTTAAGTCCAATTTAGTTATTTTGAAATAATTTCCTAGTGTAGACATGCCCTCAAAGGGATAGTATTTTAACTTTAAAAACAATGAGCAATCCTGTGGCAGCTTAGAGGCTAACAAATGTATTAGGTCATGTTAGTCTCTAAGGTGCCACAGGACTGCTCGTTACTTTTTAGGTCTTTCACAGAGTAGCAGGGGACAGAAATTTCAAAATGAGAATGTGAATTTTAAAATGAAAAAACTGACTTTGGGACTCAGATGGATGTTGCATATGAAACTACATATGACTACTGTTTAAGTTGACTGTGTTGCTTTACTTATGAACATTTTAAGAAGCGTATGTGGGGCTGTGTCAACACTACAGAGTTTTTTCAGAAAAATGGCCATTTTTCTGAAAAAACTTCACTTACACTGCAATCACGTTCTTTTGAAAAAAAAATTGAAAACAGAGGGGGTTTTCCGACATTGGTAAATCTCTTTCTATGAGGAAGAAGATTTTTTTCCAAGAGAGCTCTTTCGGAAAAAGGCGTGTGTGTGGATGGGGAAGAGGGAGTTCTTTTGAAAGAAGAGGAAAGATGAAAAAGCACAGGTGCCCTGGTGGTCACTCTGTCCATAGTAATCACAGTTTAAATGCAGCTAGCGTCCATTCAGTGTGGACACTATCTTTCAAAAAAGCAGATTGCTTTTTCGATGCACTTTCGCAGTGTGGACGCTCTCATTCAGAAGAAGTTTTTTTGGAAGATCTCTTCCGGAAAAGCTTCTTCAGAAAGAAGCCTGCAGTCTAAATGTAGCCCCGGGGGAAATAAAACAATTACTAATGTTTTGAGTAATTAAACTTGAAGAGCATGTTGCTATGCTTGTACTCTCCTGTTTATGCTACTAATCTTTTCCTAAAAGTTAGAAACAAATTACTTTTGATGTTGGGAACAAGTTGTTCCATTTGTTTGAAGAGAAAAAGATACTGGGTTTGAGACTTCTCTGACATACAGTGGTGTAAGTCAGAACTAACTCCACTAAAAACAATGGAGTTACACTAGTGCAAGAATAATCAAATTATGGCCCCTTTATTCTTCTTTGGGTGTTCATCTTGTCCTTTAAAATGAAGTGATGCAAAGACAGAAATGTGATTTGATTTAATTTCTTGATCTATAAAGATTGGGCCGAATAAACAAAAGAATAGTATTGTATTCTCTACAGTCCATTAGTTTGCAGTATACAATGGAATATATATTCTGGACTGCATAGTAGCAAACCTTGAAACATTTCTTTCAAATACTAATACCAGGTTGATTTAAAATCAGCTATAGTCATGGAATCAATGTTCAGTTTCTATGCAGTGAAGGCATAATGGGAAATGATGCAATAGAAATATAAAGAGTTGTGATTCTTTTTCAAGACCGTTCAATATATTTTCTTTTCATTGGCTTGGCTTAGTCAGTTGTAATTGAGAAAAATGTATTCTGAGAAATCTGTTTTACTGATATAAATTACTTCAGAGCATCAAAATATCTTGACCTTTTGCTGTTTTGTTCTTTAAAGGAATCAGTGCAGGGATTCATTCTCTCTTCATCAAAGTCAGTGACCACATGAATGAGCTTGGCCAGTTCTACAATATCAGTCATAGCAGTCGATCCCTTAGGTGCCAATGAGTAATACCCACAAATGGTAAGATTAACAAAAAAAGAGAGAGCCCAGTATACATCAGTGTAAATAAAAAATACTCCCAACATGCCCTTTTTAAGGTAGTGTTAAGCTGAGACTCTTGCAGATATAAAGGACGGGAAATTTCAGAGTAACATTTTTGACACATTAGGGTCTTTCATTACATAATTGCATAATTTATAGTTAAGGATATGGCTGACTTAACTTATCTGAAGCCCTCCTTACTACCTACCCCCTCTGTGCTCCAAGGTTGCTGTATGCAATTACTTCCCAGTAGGTCTTTATTTTGCCAAGAATGTGATAATTCTCTGCTCCTTTAGCAGTTAACTTAGATTCTACACCATGACTGCCAGTTTGTAGGCTTCCTGTCAACCAAACTCTATTATTCTTGTGTTGTGGATGTGGTTCAAGAGGCAAGATGTAGGGTAGTTATATGGTAATGTGTCTTCAGATTGTATATGGAAGTCAGAGTAAGATTTCATGAGTACTTCTGATTGCTGCTACTGTCACCAGCCACTGTAGGTGAGACAGTGGGAAGCCATGGAGAGAAATGAAAAGACTTCTAAAATGTAACAGGAATTAAATTAGTAGTTTTCAATAAACATTTAATGGGGTTATCAAGAAATTTCACTAACATTTTAGGTCCTTTTCATAGGTTTATGAAATATCCTATAGAATTCTATCAGATAATATAATTTTCTGATACATTCTGGAAGGTAGTAAAAAATCTACAGTTTTCTGTAGAAATTAACTGTTCAAAAAGAATAAATAAAACTCTGGTCCATACAGAGTTGAGGATTAATCAGCTGAATAAGTAAGTATTCATCTAAAGTAATATCCTGATTTTTGAGTAATCTAGTTATTTTAGAAATGAAACTGAAGACTTCAGCATTTAAAAGCAGTAGGTTTATCTGTCAAATAGAAGGAGAATTTGCTTTGGTGGTACTTAAGGCTAAGTTTTTGTCAGGGTATTTTAATGGACATGTCATGGGTAATAAACAAAAATTCACAGAAGCCCATAACCTATTCCTGACTTTCACTAAAAATGTCTCTGACAAAATGGGGAGGCAGGTTTAGCGTCCACTACTGCTGGGGCTCTAGGGTCACCCATTGCTGTGGTTGGTAGGAGCTCTGGGGAGCCCTTGCCCCCAATGTCTGTGAGCTTATGGGGGTCTCCCACCACCTGCTGCGTCTGGGCAGTTGTGTGGAATCACTCTTTGTCCGAGTAGCTGGACAGCCCTGCTGCACCTGTTATTTCTTAGTTGTCCCATGCCCAATGCGATCTTTAGGTGAGTCCTGGGTCCATTAGCTCTTCCCACAAGGCTGTGGAAGGGACCTTTAGACATGGGCAGGCTTGTGCCTGCCTGTCTCCTCGATTTTCAGTAAGGCTGCAGCCTCCTACTGCCCCCACCTGGACAGGGTGCCAACACCAGTGCAGGAGCTGGGAGGAGTGGAGGGGGGCTGGCTGGGAGCTCCAACCTGGGGGCAGAAAATGTCATGGAGATCCGTGGAAGTCACAGATTTCATGATTTCTGTGACCTTTGTGACATAATTGTAGCCTTAGTTGTAGTTAATAGTTTTACTTGTGATCTTTAAGCAATAGTCAGAGAGACAACATATACACAGTGTGTTCCACAAAGTCTTTTTTTTATCCTTAGACTTGCATCCAACTTCAGCTGTTTTCCTTAGTTTTTAAAAACATTACCTCAGAGTTGAATGGGAGCTAGCTTTAACCTTATTCCATGCCCTCTTCATAAGAAGAGTGAGTATAACCCTGCTTTTGCACATAGCTAACTACTGCCTCTTTTTAATGGTGAAAATCTGGGCCTTGTGTCTTGTGTAAATCCAAGAATACATGCACACACAAATGTGTTACCACTTTATTCAACCATTGTTCAGATGTTGAGTAGAAAAGTTGAAAATGCAGGTTGAACCTTCGAAATCTGGGACTTTTTGGTCGGGCAATATCCATGGTCCAGCAGGACCGTGGATGATGATGGATCAGAGAGCCCCCGGCAGCCGGGCATGTGAACTGGCTGGGAGCCCTGGCCAGTGGGACTGGTTAGCCCTGTCCCTGAGGATCCCAGGCCAGGTGGGGTAGCAGCAGGACAGCCAGCAGCAAAAGTGGGGCAGCTAGCAAGCAAGCCCCATCCCCGGGGATTCCCAATTGTGTGGGGGGGAAAGTGGGGCCACGGTAGCTGAGGAGCTCCGTCCCTGGGGAACCCCAACACACCAGAGCCCAAGTCCAAGTCCTGCAGGCTGGAGCCCAGTGGCAGTGGGGCCAGAGCGGAGCCAGCCACAGGGAGGGGGAGCATCCTGGGAGGCCAGTGGCAAGGGACCTCCCCTGATCTGGCAAATTTCCTCATTAGGAACATGTCGTCCCGAGCGTGCTGGACAAGGGAGGTCCAACCTGTAGTAATATTCCAGAAAAACCGTTGAATGCTCTGAAGAGAACGGTCACACTTTTTTGAAGAGTATATAAACTTGCTGTGTAATACCCAAAAGACCTAGCAATGACATGGCAGCATGGGAAGTAGTGAAAACGTTAAAAACCTACAGTATAATTAAAAACAATTAAAAGATAATATATTATCAGTGTCCCACTGAAAATGGATATGTTACACTGTTTTGCAATTGTTATCACTTTATAACTGATGTCCACAAGATTGGGTCCCTGGTAGGGATGTAAGCGACTAGTTGAGTCACTACTTGAGGTAGCAAAGGGGGGAAAGCAGGAGCCAATGCTGGGGGGAACTAACTTAAAAGCCAGTTCCTCCCAGAACTCTTCCCCCATGAAACTTGGGAACTGCACATGAAGGGAATGGGGCCAGGGATAAAAATATGTGGAATTAGGGAGAGGCATTTTCCATGCATCACCTCTTCACCAACTTTGATGAAGAATTTGTATAGTGTTTTATATATACCTCTTTTACATGGTGGAGTAAAGTGAGAACCTGGTATACTGAGGAAAGCATAGTAGAAGAGACCATGGCAGCACTCATCATTTAAAACTGTGCAGCTGTGGAAACTAAGTGAAGCAAAACAGCTGGGACCATGGAATATTTTGATAGCACACGGTCAGCTCCACTCATCAACAAATTTTTCCTCAATATTGAAATATGAATAAACTTTCTCATCTGTCTGCATCCTTCAAGAAATGAAGTTGTTTGGTTCTGCAGGGATTGATTATTGAGGATGAGATTAGAAGAATCTGATCCCCTTATCAAAAGCACGACACTCCTTTTGACGTGCATTATTAACGTCAGAGCTTTGGAGAATGCAAATAGGGTAGTCAATTAAAATGACACCAACGAATCAATGTCAATTTCTATGACAGAAATCCAGTTGCATTTTGTGTTACAAAACCTGCACTTGTATCTATTTATAAAAGCAGTACTTAAGAATTCTGTTCCAAATATAGTTACATTGTTTTCTGCATAAATGTATCTTCAGTTGTCTTTGTTTTTATTATTCTAAATTTACATGTCAAATTCATTACTAGAAGGATATAAAACAATCCATATATTATGGATAAACAATTATGAAATAGTGATTGATACTTTAACGGAAACACTAACAAACTGTTAATTCTAATGTCATGTATAAATATCCCATATTAAGATCATTGTAAAACACACTCATGTTTGTCTGAGAGTACCTTAGTTCTTCATTTTTAGTGATGTTAATTTTATATTAAAATAACAAGGATGACATTTTGATTTTTTTTAATCCTGTGTAAAGAAAGGACTTGACTTGATATTTAAAGCAGACATAAACTGGAGCAAATGGAATGGCACAGCAATTATTCCTTGGAGCTATTTCCCACCTGGTGTTGACAAGATGAATTCATATGCCATCCATGGATCTGGGATTGGAAGAACATATGAGGCACTTTATCCAATACCTAGAGAGGAGATTGAATTCGATCAGAAGCCTAATTTGTGAGTACAAAACCGGTATCTTATTTATACTAGTTTTTGTCTGTGACTATTAATACAGTGAGTTTGGGAAATCCTTCCTACTGCAGAATAATGCAGTGAAATACTTTCAGCATGAAACTGATAAGAATTTTGAAACTGCCTTTTGGGTCTTGATTCAAAGCCCATTAAAGTCTGGAAATGGAAGTCCTTCCATTTACTTTAATAGGGTTTTGATGACCATAGGCTTTATGGTATCCTGGGTGCAAATCAGGCTCAAAATTATTGGTTTCTGCCTGTGAAGATTCCTCCTATGCAGGGAAATCCTCAGGTGGAGTAGAACTGCTATACAAACTCCTACTCTACCCCCTCTCCTAACCCCAAACCAGGAGATAGCTGTGCTGTTCCTAAAATTCAGCAATCCTTGCCTGCCAAAAAGACCCTCTTTACCCAGGTAAATAGACTTTAGCTTTCAGGTCTTCAGCTGTCCTGCTAAAAATGGTTATATAGATATTACAGCCCATGCAGAAACTCAGCTAGCTCAAGTCCAGCTGGACTCCTACGTTTCCTCCCAGCTTCAGGGTGTACACAAATCCTTACAGCCATAGGCAGCTGGATTTAAGGTAGAGGGAACAGCCTTTGAATGAGTTTTGTCAACCAAATAAACCTTTACATTTTTGGTCACAATTTTGGGTATCTGTTTTGTGAATGCAAAAGCAGCATTTGATTCACAATCCTGCTGGAAAGGCATAACAAGTGGGGTTCCGCAGGGGTCTGTTTTGGGACCGGTTCTCTTCAATATCTTCATCAACGATTTAGATATTGGTATAGAAAGTACGCTTATTAAGTTTGCAGATGATACCAAGCTGAGAGGGGTTGCAACTAATCTGAAGGATAGGGTCATAATTCAAAATGACCTGGACAAATTGGAGAAATGGTCTGCGGTAAATAGGATGAAGTTTAATAAAGACAAATGCAAAGTGCTCCACTTAGGAAGGAACAATCAGTTTCATACATACAGAATGGGAAGCGACTGTCTAGGAAGGAGTACTACAGAAAGGGATCTAGGGGTTATAGTGGACCACAAGTTGAATATGAGTCAGCAGTGTGATGCTGTTGCAAAGAAAGCAAACATGATTCTGGGATGCATTAACAGGTGTGTTGTGAGCAAGACACGAGAAGTCATTCTTCCGCTCTACTTTGCGCTGGTTAGGCCTCAATTGGAGTATTGTGTTCAGTTTTGGGCACCGCATTTCAAGAAAGATGTGGAGAAATTGGAGAGGGTCCAGAGAAGAGCAGCAAGAATGATTAAAGGTCTAGAGAACATAACCTATGAGGGAAGGCTGAAGGAATTGGGTTTGTTTAGTTTAGAAAAGAGAAGATTGAGGGGGGACATGATAGCAGTTTTCAGGTATCTAAAAGGGTGTCATAAGGAGGAGGGAGAAAACTTGTTCATCTTGGCCTCTGAGGATAGAACAAGAAGCAATGGGCTTAAACTGCAGCAAGGGAGGTTTAGGCTGGACATTAGGAAAAATTTCCTAACTGTCAGGGAGGTCAAACACTGGAATAAATTGCCCAGGGAGGTTGTAGAATCTCCATCTGTGGAGATATTTAAGAGTAGGTTAGATAAATGTCTCTCAGGGATGGTCTAGACAGTATTTGGTCCTGCCATGAGGGCAGGGGACTGGACTCGATGACCTCTCGAGGTCCCTTCCAGTCCTAGTATTCTATGATTCTATGATTTGTGTCCTCAGTAATTTGACCTTGAAATGCTAATTCAGTTGGCATCATTAAAATATTAACACTTACTGTTCAGAGGAGTTACAATGACTGGGTATTTGTCATGTTTCCTGTTCAAAAGAGAGTCCCACAAATACAGCTGTAAAAGTGAAACTGAACTCCAATAACTGACACGACTTTACGAGCATCGAATCTATTTACCCACAAAGTGACTATGCACAAAAATGTAGACTTCAATGATTGTGCATAGTATTTTGAGCCCAGATTTTGGTTGCAACCCATCTTCACAACAAACAGTTCATTTTGAAGTGTATTATTAAAATGAATGTGGAAACTTGTATCTTTACTTACAAGTTGTTGTTTTTTTCTATCCTTGTTTCTTACCAATAGTCATCGTCTGGAGTATTTCAAAAGCTTCAGTCTAAAGTGGATTATGGGAGAGAACTGGGAGCAACCAGCATCAGACCTGTGGATATAGCTTAATCAGTGTCTACAATCAAGTAACACTTTAAATCACAAACACAGTTATTTAAAAAAAAAAAAATCTAAAAAAAAAAAAACCTACAGCAAAAACTAACAGCTTCTATCTAAAAGTCTATTTTTAGATTTCTGGAATGAAGTTGTATTTTGTCACAGCTTCAACTGATGTGGCAATTAAAATAAATAAAGTAAGAGGCTATTTCTTTTGATAATGTTTTGTTTTATATTCAATTATATACAATTAAAAGATAGAAAGGGGATAATGAGTGTTTTAACCATCCTTTTAATGCATGTTTTATCTTCCTTAAAACATCTCTTATAAGTTAATACAAGCCAATTACATTATTTTGATCTGTCTGCAAAATACAAATGATATTAATATGTAATTTTAATAGTAATTTTAATAGTAATATATTTCAGTGTGAGTTTTTGAGAATACTGTTGGGGAAGATACTAAAAACAGGGTTTTTTTTCTTGAATAGAGTAATGTCCGTCTGTCTGGAAAGATTTTTAAGGGACCATGATGCAGACTCATGATGCTCTCCAAGGATGAAACTGGAGATCACAGACACAAACTAAGATACCATATCATGCAATACTTTCATCGCTATCAAAATGATTCGGTTCTCTTCAGGCTCTCGTATCACACAGATTACCCTTTTTGGATTTATAAGAACTTTTGCCCCAAAATTAAATAAGGGGGCTGCACAGTTACTCAATTCTTAAAGGAAATTTTGTGGGGAAAAAATTCAGGATTTAGATTAGAATTTTAGGATAGATGCTGCCTATTATTATGTGTACTGTAATACAAATATAATAATAAAGGAAGTGGAGTTCATATGCATGAGTTCTCTTTCCCCAGATAGCTCCATAACTTGCTACCATGGAACTTTGTGCTTTGGTACTGGGAAATGTTCATGGCAAACCAGCCTTTCCCATGGACCTACGTAGATCTCAGAAGATCTGTAAATTCTAGAGGATGAAAGCTTTGTTGTTTCTACAAAACATAAACTCCACTATATCCCATTGAAAGAAATCAGATTAAACTACAGAATGGAAATATTTCCGTGTTGTAGGATGTGATCTAGTCTATAAGCTAAGCTAATAGTCCCAGCAACATCAAAACCAGTCATAATTGCTTAAAGTACATATGCAGAATTGCTCTGTGATCTATTAATAACTATTCTGTTTTGAACTTAGATTTTTATAGATACCTGGAAGTACTAAAGTTGGTTGTAGAGTTTTTTTCCCTCTACAAATGCTATTTTCAAGGGTAACTTTCACTGAGCTATAGCGACCATACAATGTGTCCTGTGCTGTCCTGGCCAGTTGTTACGCATTGATGAAATACTGCAAATGATGATCAGTCTATTTTCCTGCCAAAAGACTTCCATATCTTTTGCAGATCTTAGAACTTTTCTGAGTTTAGAACTTTTCAGGCCCTAGTGAAGTGGATATTGAAGTTCATGTACCAGTAGTCCAACAATGAGACAGAATGGAAACACGTTGTAGTTAAGTATATTGCCCAGTTATGTGCATTTATAGGAGCAGGGCCAAATATGATCCTGGATTAAGTAAGCACAATTATTAGTGAAATCAGCTCCTGGGCTGAATCTAGCCCAATGTCTTTAAAGCTTTGTCTTGCATTTCTTATAATGTCACCTTAAATGTGAATTTAAGAACTTTAAATGAAAGTGTATAAAGTTTTCTCTGCAGTGTGTTATTAACAAGAGGGCTTCTGGATTAATTCAACAGCCAGGTCTGTTCTTTCAGCCATAAGCTATGCTGTCAGGGAAACTTAATTACAGTTTAAGTGGGATGCAAATGAGTTGTGACACTACATCATTTCACATGAAAGGTTCATTACTTACATTAACTTGCACAATGCTCTCTCCTAAGCATAAGCCTCATTACAATTTTTTTATTTTTTTAACATGGTTAAATGTGAGTAGGACTTTTACTTTTAATATGTCCATTCTTAATCATTTAAGCTTTAAGCTGTTGCATTTATTAAATCAGTATAAAATTAACTAACATCTACATGCAAGGCACTGAAATGCAAGTCATGTCTGTTCCCACTCCTCATTCTGAATTCTAGTTTGTTCATTTTACATGCCGAGCTGTGAAATGTTAACTTGATGTAGACTTGCATGCTCTTCTTCAGGTGGGTGGGAAGAAAATACCATGATTCTTAATTCTATAACCAAAATAATCCTGGGTTAACAACTTAATAATCATGTATTTAGGACAGGGCTACTCAACTTTGGAAGCTCTAGGGGCCACAATGATACTCACAGCACATGCCGAGGGCTGCAACTTAAGTGTGGTTGCGTGTACATGCAAATATATATGCAAATATATGCATATAGCTTCTTTCACACTGACGGGCATGAATACAAAGATTAAGGAAAGACTGCACAACATGCAGGCTCTATTTAAGTCAGTTCTGCTGATATTAATAAAATGCAATATTTACCCAATTTCAACCCATATGATAGCACTTTTAATGAGCAATGACAATCTGGGAATTGAACTACTAAAATGCATATCAACAGAAGACCATTATATTGACTACTTTTTTGTTTTGGCTCCCACCTGAGGGCCGCATGTTGAGCCCCATGTAAACCCAAACTGCATCACAGGCCACAAACAAACGGACCGTGTGCTGAGTAGCCCTGATTTAGGATGACCAATAATTGGTAAGTGGTGAATCAAAGATCAGTTATTGAGTCATTCTCAAAAAAGAAAATACCATGTAATGTCTTAAATAGCAGAGGAACCAGTAAATAGCAGCTGCCTAATAGAGGTTAGCCTTTATAAAGGACTGGTGTGGTGTAGTACTGGAAACTGTGGGAATAGTCTGATACAGTTCAGACAGAGGGTTGTCCTTTGGCAGCAGTGCCTTTTATCCAGGTTTCACTCTGCATCTTTTCTTCCAACTTTGAACACGGCACAGAATATTTTTTCATTTTCACCCCTCTTCCTATACCTATAATTTTTTAATACCATTTATATTTTGGGCAACAGCAAGCAGCAACTGAATTACTATTTATTTGCCAAAGTATCAGATCAATATGGATCAGTATTATAAAATATATTATAAAATAGCTATTCTGGCTCTAGGGAGCTGATTTTCAGTGTACATAATGTGACTAGTTAAAAATGAATTTAGTCAAAGCTGCCCAGCCTGAGTGAGAGAGTCTTGAAATGTATACTTATAAAAATGAAGCAACTTTTTCTTGGACCCATTTATTTTCAAACCCAGATGAGATTTGATCACTAGCTAGAATAATCCTCAAATTGCAGCTAAAGCAAAGTCATGGAGTCAAGACTCCTGGGTTCTATTTTCACATCAGCCAGTGATTTGTTGTTTGACTTTAAACAACTCACATTTTTTCGTGTTGAATTTAGTGCTCATGCCAGGCAGGCATTCCTGGTGATCTTCTGGCAATTGAAGTTCAGTGCTTACACACAGTAGATATGGTATAAGCAAAGGTCAGTGCTAGTTTGCCTGCATTTTCCTACCTATATGCTTTACCTCTGACCCTCAAAGGATGAAATGTTAGTTCTATTTCCAAACCCATTCAGGTTCCAATAAGCAAATTACTTAAGTACATACTTATCTTTAAGTGTGCAAATAGTCTTACTGATTTCAGTGGAATCACTATGGAATGGGACTATTCACTAAAATCAGTGGGACTGCTCATGCACTTAAATGGTGGGACCTGAGTCACTGCCTTTTTTTGCTGAGACTCCCAAGAAGGATGCCAGTTATCCATGATGTTTATGATCTGGACATCTGGCTATAGGGAAATGGATTAGGGCAATCAAACTCTTACATTTAGGCCACTGAACAGTCATCAGATGATAGTAACTTCTAATCAGTACTAACGTGGATCTGAAATAGAAATCAAAGAGATGAAATGTGTCACATACTATTAGTAATCACCTGAACTGCCCATGCCTTGGCAAATTGCATCTCTCCATATATCTTAATTTTTCTGTGAAAGGGGGTATTTAATTGATTTCTTGACAATTACAAAAATAGATGAGCCAAAAATACATACATGAGCAACTGCTCATTACTTGGTGTTTCATTTCCCTAGAGAGGTTGGAGGGGTGAAGAAGTAAATGCCTATTATTTGATCAGTATAGGCTCCCCTCCCTCCCCTTCCTTAATTTTCCTGATTTTTATGTAAATAATGATACAGTGGGGAACTGACAGTAGAAAATTATTTGACTTTTAATTTTATCCATCTCTGAAGTAAATATAACAATGCCTCATTAACTGCAAAAGGTCTGCAGTGTTTAAGAGGAGTACCCATATTGATAAACACAGTTTCTCTCAAGCAACAAAATGATGTGCATCTCCTAAAGAAACTGAATATTATCAGTCTTTCTGTTGGTTTTTTTCATGCCTCTTCTGACAATATTCTGAGCTCTAAAGTTTCACACTAATTTTGGAACCTGTGTGCAACTGCACATTTGATGGTTTTGTGATTACATTGCAGCTGCCAAACAACATTCCACTGAAGTCTAAATATTGTTGAGCCATATTTCTAGGGCTGAAAATGGCACATGCTTTACAAACATTGTGCCACGAAACCAGTTTTAATCTTTCCATTGCTTTGATTATATCTTCATTGTTACATCAGCACTTTTTAAAAGTGGAGCTGATTCGAAAATGAAGGGGAAATGCTATTTTTTTCTAAAAGAATTTAACCTTTTTTGTTGAAAAATTTCTAATTTAGAAGTTCAAAAATTTGATCAGATTTGAGATCTTGCCTTCAGGAACCATTGATTTATTTTAGAGCTGTTTTTGGTACATGAAAATATTGTATTTGGACATGGCTGTGATTTATAATGCTGTCACGTAATGCCTTAAGTTCTGTGACTGTACAGAAGTGCTTACTACCTGGATCTTCCAGAACCTCAACTCTCATGTCCCAATTGCTAAACAATCTATACTATTGTATTGTCATTTTATGATAATTAGCCTAATGAAGAACACTGCCATTTGTCCCTTTCTGAGACAAAATAGTAAAAGACAGTAGAGAATAATTGGGACTCCTGTTAAAACCAGGAGCACGTCTTCCCTCTCATGGCAGCTCAGCTCTGCCTGCTGGTGTGTTGGGGTAGAGGTTGGCTCTTTAGCCTTCCCCCTGCCCTCTCCCTCCAAGGTAAATAATAGCTTCATGCATCCTGCATGTCTTCTCTGTGCCTAGAGTAGAGGTCCATGCAAGAGAGGTTAGCGTGGGGAAACTGTTTAAATGATTATTTATGCAACTTCTCCTTTTTTCATTAGCTATTCTTTGAACCAGTCATCCTCCCTACTGTATTCCTTCTGGCCTGAGAAGTCATTACTCTCAAGGCATTTAGATTTAGGTATTGGCATAGAGAGTACTCTTATTAAGTTTGTAAATGACACCAAGATGGGAAGGGTTGTAAATAGGATGAAGTTTAATAAGGACAAATGCAAAGTACTTCACTTAGGAAGGAACAATCAATTTCACACGTACAGAATGGGAAGCAACTGTCTGGAAGAAGTACTGCAGAAAGGGATCTAGGAGTTATAGTGGACCATAAGCTAAATATGAGTCAACAGTGTGATGCTGTTGCAAAAAAAGCAAACATGATTCTGGGATGCATTAACAGGAGTGTGGTGAGCAAGACACAAGAAGTCATTCTTCCATTCTACTCTGTGCTGATTAGGCCTCAATTGGAGTATTGTGTCCAGTTTTGGGCACTACATTTCAAGACAGATGTGGACAAATCGGAGAAGGTCCAAGGAAGAGCAACAAGAATGATTAAAGGTCTAGAGAACATGAGCTATGTGGGAAGACTGAAAGAACTGGGCTTGTTTAGTTTGGAAAAGAGAAGACTGAGACAGGACATGATAGTGGTTTTCTAGTACCTAAAAGAGTGTTACAAGGAGGAGGGAGAAAAATTGTTCTCCTTGTTCTCTGAGGATAGGACAAGAAGCAATGTGCTTAAACAGCAGCAAGGGAGGTTTAGGTTGGACATTAGGAAAAACTTCCTACCTGTCAAGGTGGTTAAACACTGGAATAAATTGCCTAGGGAGGTTGTGGAATCTCCATCACTGGAGATATTTAAGAGCAGGTTAGATAGACATCTATCAGGGATGGTCTGGATTGTGCTTGGTCCTGCCATGAGGGCAGGGAACTGGACTGGATGACCTCTCGAAGTCCCTTCCAGTTCTAGTGTTCTATGTTTCTGTGATTTCTTTTATGTGCTAGTTAGGGCCTTTCTTTAAAATGCATATTTCTTTAACCAAACTTGAGCAAACTTTAATTCTCTAATTTTATATTGATTCTTCAGGGGTATTATTATCCCTTTTACCTCTATGCCCTTTAAATACATTGAAAATTTGTTTCCAGTATTAAGGCTGGCATATAGTGATGGACTGGTAAGAAGCTGTATGGTGGATCAGAGCATGATTATGAAAACTGGAGAGGAATTTGATGCTGGTGCAAATCATTTTATGGGACCAGATGAAAAGTTAGCAGATTGGACAGCGCATGTAGACAAATCAGAGCACAAAGGAGTGAACATAAATTAAACCTGAAGGAAGAAACAATGTATTCATTTATTAATTGTATTAAGTAATCCCTACTCTTAAATAAATGGATGATATTCAATAATATTACTTCAGCTTCCCTCTTGTAGACATAACAATATTAGTAGTTATTTAGCTAGTGTGAAATAAACTTGAAGGTAAATTTTAGGGTATGATTGTAAACAGGGATTTCTTTTTAAAGTGCATAAATTATTTAGCCCAAGCCTCACCAAAGTCAGTGAGACTTAGGGCCTTAAGTTACTAAGAGCTTTTGAAAATGCCTCCCAAAATGTGAAAATATAAAAGGTCAAGGCAGTGGAGATGAACTGCCTTGTATTTATGCATTATATACACCATTACAATGCCCTTTATAATTTTGTAGCAGTTTACACCCACTTTGCACGGGTGTAAATGACACGTTATAACATAGAATCAAGCACTGGGAGTTCACAGTCTGAGCAAAAAAGAGGATATGTCAGAAATCTTAAAATTTTCCAACGTCATTGAAAAGCAGAGAGCTGAGCCAGCTCTGTACCCAAGTGGCAGCTGTCAGTGGGGAAATGGTGGAACCTTAACAAGTCTTCCCTTATTTTGAGAGTCAGGGTAACCACCTAATATCACTTTAGAAATCCCACAAAGCAGAAGAAATCCAGACCCAGCCCATTGGGTTTGGGCCAACAAAAAAAGCTCCCCTGATTCCCCCTTTCTGGTTAGTGTATTCTTCCAATGCACTGGGATACACATAGCTGGCCCCTTAAAATGAGCACTGCAATCTACTAGTGCATTTTGTAGTTTTGGACTATCAGTCTCATTTTCAAAAGGGATTTAGACACTTAGGAGCCAAAATCCCACTCAGTCTAAATCCCTTTTGAATCAGCATCGCAGCATGGCTCTGCAACACTGAATGTGTACACCTAAACACTTTTAAAAATCTGGGCTTGGATGCCTAGAAATGTGTGACAAAGTGAGGGGCAAACTCGCTTAACACTTCAAAGGTGGGATTTTCAAAGGGCTTATTGCTGACCTGTCTGTGCTCTCATTGAAGTAATTGGAGTGGCCTACAAGGTAGACCACTTTTGAAAACCCCAGCCCAAACTTGTTTTGGAAATTATTGAATCATATGTAAGTTCAGTTTCTCCATATAACTAAATTGAATCTGAAGACATAGTAAACTAGAATTATTATTATTATTATTCAACTAGTTAGCAGCCGGAAGCTCATTTGAAATGATCTGATGTTGAATGAGTTAGGTCAGGTGGGAGTGAAACAAAATAGTAAATAATATAAAGCATTCCTGTTTGACAATGGCTTGGTTGGTTACGTAATGTGAAATGACCTTGTGCCAGAAGGGCAAACTCTAGAGCTTGGAACCATTCATTACACTTTGTAAGAAAACTGGCTATAAAAATATTCCTAAACAACAATGCACTGGGGAAAATAAACCATTGTAACATGCCATTAAAAACTAATAATGGCTAGAGCTAAGAATTATTACTTAAAAAAAAAAAAAAAAGACCGTTCAGACATATAACAGGCCTGCACACAGAGCAAGTTAGAAAATCAGTACAATTGGGAGGAAAATAATGGTTTAAAACAGTTTGAAGGAAAAGAAAGTATCCCAATAAATCACCTGTCAGTGTAGATAATAGAATACTGCATCATTTTCTATCAGCTAGAATAAAGGTTATACACAGTTTCTTACTTCCCAAACAGTATGATCTTGCTGCCATATTTAATATGAGCTTTTATCGTTATTGTGGGCCAGACTGTAGCTCTACATTGTGTGGCTGTACAGGGGCATAAAGGGGTAAAAGACCCCAAATAAATCCCCTTGTATGGTCTCCTTACCTTTAAGTTTCAGGTGCAGCGTGTGGGGTGGGGGAGAGAGTAGTATCTGCACATCTGGGGGTAGAGTGCACTGGGAAATGGGCAGAACTTTAGTTCCCATAATGCATTGGCTAGTGCAGCTTGCACCAGAGAGTTGGGTAGGAGGAAGAATTGATCTATTACAGTCAAGTGTCCAGAAGGACTGGAATTGTAACTTGAATTCTTCCTGAGGTAGGGCAGCAATGTGCTGCCCCATGCACAAAGCAGTTGCTAAAGGTACAGTCTACTCGTGTTTTTATAATGGAAGCACGTCACAAACTATTCTGTAATTGGTTCTAATCATTTTTGAAGACTCTAAAGCAGTGGTTCCCAACCTTTTTTTATACCAGGAACCAGCAAACCCATTCACAAACTTTTGTCGGACTGGCAACATTTTATTTGCATATTCATTATGCAAATAATGAATATGCAAATAACGTTACCAGTCTGCCAAAAGCCCCATCCCCCAGAGGCACCCAGTGCCAGCCCTAATCCCTAGAGCTCCCCACCCCTCCACTCATCCCCAGCACAGGCCACTGACCCCAGGATCCCCTGCCCCCACCCCCAGTGCCAGCTTCCCACCCTCAGAACTCCCCAGTGCCAGTCTCCCATCCCAAACATCAGTGCCAGCTCCCTGCCCCTTAAAACACCCCACCACCAGACCCTCTGAGTGCCAGCCTTCTGTTTCCAGAATCCCATTGCACCAACCCCCAGAGCCTCCACCCAGTGCAAGCCCTCAGTGCCCAATATTAGCCTCATCCCCAAAGCCTCCCAGTGTCAGCACTACCCTCACAACCCCCCCACTACTAGCCCAGCCCCCAGAGCTGCCCAGTGCCAGCTCCCCAGCCTGAACGCCCCAGTGCCCCCCACCTCTTAGAGCCTCCCGGCCCCCAGAGTCCCTAGTGCCTGCCTAGACCCCCTCACTTAGCCCAGCGCTGCCTCCCATCCACCAGATGATCTCCGCTGCCTGGGTCACGGCTGCTCTGAGTTTGCCATGCCAGGCCCCACGTGGCTTTCCCGCTGCGCAGCAAAGCACTCTTCCACATCCGGGAAGAGACCCCTACCCCTGCCCGGCACCGGCTGGCTGAGAGGCGGGGTAGGACAGGCCTCTCCCAACAGCCGCAGTGGCAGGGGAGGTACTGGGTGGTGTATCCCAGCCCTGGACCCTAGAGTCACCATGGCCTGGCAGCCAGAGGTCCATGGCCCAGCAGCAAGCTGCGGACCGGTGGCTGGGAACTGCTACTCTGAGGCTTTGTCTACACTGCAGGGTTTTTGCACAAGAAGCCTTTTGCAGAAGAATTCTTCCACAAAAACTTCTTGTGCAAAAGCGCATCCAGACCTGCTCTTGTGCAAGAGAGCATCCACACTGCATGGACACTCTTGCAAAAGAAAGCTCTGAATGCCATTCACAGAATGGCCATCAGAGCACCTGTGCTTTTCAGACCTGTGGAGCGTCCTCTCTTGCCTTTTTGCGCAAGAGTTCTTGCGCAAAAAGGAGTTATTCCTCATGGGGAGAGGAATAACTGTACCACCAAAAACCTTCTCTTCTGCCAATTTACTTGCGCAAAAGCACGCATGAGTTATGTAGGCTCCGCCGGTTTTTGCGCAAAAACCTTGTAGTATAGATATAGCCTATAAGGATGTCATTGTCTCTCCAATGCCTCTGTGGAGGCTTTAGTATCATTATTAAATACAATGGCAATTAAAAGAGGGAAGAATAGATTTTCTCAACAAACATAAAATGTTGATTGCAAATATTATTCAAAGCATTCCAAATAAAAATAGCAGTATAAATTGATAGCTTGTCTAGCTTTGAATAATGGGATGTTAAAAATCACATATATTTACTACTGAAAGAGAAATATTGGGAAATTTTGATGTCTCTTTCCAGATAATGGTCTGCAAATAGAAACATTCTTTTAAAAATAACACAAGTATTATCTTGGTGTAATAAAATTGCACAGAAGGTGCAATGCATTATATATTAAAACTGGGATGGATGAATACCAAAGACTACATTTTGCCTCCCCTACATTAAATGGTACCTTAGGGCAATTTGATTTTGATGGGACTACTTAATGTTGCTGAGCCCTAAACAGGACCCTATTTACAATGGCAATATTGGACTAGATAACTTTTCATACTTGTTGGCTTTTTTTTCCATTTTGTGGGGTTTTTTTTTTAATTTTGGGACTTATCCTGGTTTCATAAGTCATTTCAAAAGTAGCATTTTTGCCATTAACCTGTAAAAAGACAGGCTTTGGTACTCTGAATTACAGATTACCCGATTTCATCTTTTCTTGTTACTATTTCTAATTATTTAAAATGAGCATGGTAGTGTTAAAGTTTAGAAGTAATAAAAAACACGGGGTTTGAAGCTATTTCACCCCCCTGTACTTTAACTGATACAAAAATATTGTATCAAATTAAAAGTTGGTTTTTGTTGTTTTAAAGCACGGGTGGGGAACCTCAGGCCTGGGAGCCGGATGCGGCCCCTGGGTTACCTGGATCCAGCCCCTGAGGGTCAGGGCCTCTTCCAGCATTGAGGAGCCATGCTGGCACTCTAGCCCTCCCACAACTCCGCCATAGGGCTGGAGCACACAAAATATAGTAGGCTGGGTCCCTCTACGCTCTGGTGCATGAGGGGAATGTGGGGGCCACATCAGTCAGGGTTTGTTTTGGGGTTTTTTTTGCTTTTCACTTGTATGCAGCCCCAACTGATTTTTCTGTGGGTCCATGGCCCGTGGCCCCAAAAAAGATTCTCCATCCCTGTTGTAAAGAATCCTACACAAGACTGAAGAAAGTATTAATGAAATTACAGTGTGCATGGGATTCAGACTGTCCTTGAAAGCCTAAAGCTTCAAGGAACTTTGTTACCCACTAATTGAGCACAGAGCAGCCAAAACACCTTGACAAACTTATAACCTTTCATTTTCTATTGCTTTTAAAGGTATAAAATGTTCACTTCATGATGTGCTCACTTTGGGCAGTTCGTGCCATCTTTGTTACGGAGTCTTCGCTGATGGCTTCTTCCTCCTGAATATACAAGTAAAAGCGTAAGAAGGCGTTTATATCCATAAAGCTTACAAATAAACAGCATGTGACTCATGCATGCCTCTTCAGTTAAGAAAGTAGGACGTGTTGATGTTTCTTGTGAATACTGAACGTTGACTGCAGAACTCGATGTGAGATGAACGTCTAACTGGAATTATGTTTACATGGAACTGTTGCAGCAAGTGAATGATGGCGAGAAAAATATGCAATGCAGTTTTATATTACTGCAGTGTTTCCCAAATGGTGCTCCACAGAACCCTGGGGTTCCGCGAAGTGGAACTGTGGGTACTGTGAAAAAATTCTGCTCCCCGGCCCCCTGCAGAACCCGTAGGCAGCTCCCATTGGGGCTTTGCCTGCGAGGACGGGCTTCTGGGGGCACACGGCTTTGGCCACTCCACCACCCACTGTGGCTGCCCCAGCCCTGCGCTCAGCGCGGCCCCTCACCCTGCAGGACTGCCCTGTCCCGGTGCCTTGCAGCCACCGCCTCCTCGTGTGCAGGCGGCAGCTTTTACAGTGGCAGCTGCTGCTGGGAGAGGGAGGAGTGGCCAGAGCCGAGGAGCTGCTCTTGGACCTCGGCATTTTTAAATGGCTGCCTGCATGGAGCCCAGATCAGGCTCTGCTGCCCCCTCAGGGCGCGCTTGAGCTCTGCTGCCCCCCCTCGGGGCACGCTCAGGCTCTGCTGCCCCCCATGTGCTGCTGCTCTCTCTCCCCCGCGCCCCTCCCCAGCCTGCTGGGGAAGTGGCAGAGTTTGATCTGGCGGGGACTGGTGGGGTTTCTACACCTTCCCCCCCACCTCCGCCCTGCCAGTGGGAAGCATGACCTGGTGCTGCAACTGTGCTGGGTTCCCCACTGCATGGGTGGGGAGGCGGGGGGACTGAGCTCCTTCCCTCCTCCCCCGCTCCAGGAACAAGAGCAGGCTGCCTGGAGGCTTTCCCTGCTGCAGCAGGTTGCCAAGCCAGATAAGCATCCCCTCTCATGCCCAGACCCCGCACCCATATCCCCCTCACTCCCCTCCTCCCCCTGCCAAGAACCCGCATTCCCAGCTTGCTCTGACACCCTGCCCCAAGACCCCTCTTGTACCCTCCCTGCTGGCCAGGCAACTCTGTCCCAAGTTTTCTCCTGTATTCTTCTTCCTGGCCAGGACATTGCAGATCATCTTTGTGATTTATACACAAACATCATGAAGCATTTTCCAACTATAAATAACAACAACAACTGGATTTGAAATCCATTAAGTGTAACAGGAAAGCCAATCAGTTTTTCTATGCAAGATTATGAAAACCTAATTGAAATCACTTTAGATGGCCAATTAATACAAAAATTTAAAGAAGTTTCTCTGATTACGTTTTGGGGTGGCTTATGTCAAGAATATTCAGCTTTATCAAGGCGTGCAATTCGTCAGTTGTTAACCTTCACCAGCACATACTTGTGTGAAACTGGGTTCTCGAATTATGCAGCAACAAAAACAAAATATAGAAATCGACTGAATGCAGCGCCAGATATGCAAATCTAACTTTTTAGTATTAAACAAAATATAAAAAGAATTTGCCAAGAAAAGAAAAACCACTCTTCACATTGAAAATTGCCCATATAATTCATATTAGTTTTTGAGCTTTATTTTTTTTGTACACATTAAATGTGATTTTTGTTTTTAAATATGTGCAATTAAAATGAGGAGTAACGTTAGTTCGAGCCAAGGGGTTTAGTTCGAACTAACGTGTCCAGGCGTGCACTTTCACTTTCGAAACAGCTTGCATTTGGAGTAACGCGCCGGCGAGATCATATTAATGAAGCGCAGGATATTTAAATCCCCGCTTCCTTGACTATTTCGAATGCCTGCATCTTCATCCCTAGTTCGAACTAGGGTGCAAGTGTAGACATACCCTATGTAATTATATGTCTCTACTGCCATAATAATCATAGACTCAGAAAAATCATAGAAGCATAGGACTGGAAGGGATCTCAATAAATAATCTAGTCCAGTACCCTGCACTCAAGGCAGGACTAAGTTATAACTAGAGCATTCCTGACAGGTGCTTGTCTAACCTATTCTTAAAAATCTGCAATGACTGAGGCCACGTCTATACTACGAGATAAGGTTGCATTTATTAAGGTTGATTTCTTATCACTTGACTTTGTAAAGTTAAAGGTCCATGTCCCTACTGTGCGCAATAATTCATTGTAGTTTGAAGTAGCATATCCCCAGGAGGGAGATTGACATTGACTTTGAGAGCAATGCACTGTGAGTAGCTATCCCATAGTGTCTGCTCTGCTTTCTGGGTTATGCTCCTGGTGCACATTTGGACCAGAATTGTGCAGTGGGTGGTTCTGGGTTCATGGTATTAGCATCCCATAATTCATTCATCTACTCCCTCTACCCTTGCTTGAGATCAATGGGCAATAGTCTTTTGATGCCTTTTTTGGCCCTGGTTACTCACGCAGATGCCATCGTAGCACGAACATGGATTCCTTTGCGGATCCTTTTCTGCATTGTGATGATGATGTTCACCTTGGTGCACCTAGTGGTGGAGTAGGTCCAGAGCATGTGCATGACACTCCAGCAGGAGGAGAAATCTCAGGAGGCCATAGACACTCTGTTCATGCAAGTCCTTGAGTGAATTGCAAATGCCACTGGCATTCGATCCTTTGGAAACAGTGGAATACTGGTTCTGGTACCATCAGACAAGCATAGACTGGTTGAACTGTAGAGTGCTGAAGGGATGATCAGCAGTGGCTGCAAAAGGCCACTTTCATGGAACTTTGTAAATGGCTTTCCCCCACCCTGAAGCACAGGGACACCTGAATGGGACCCATTCCAACAGTGGAGAAATGTGTGGCAATTGTCTTGTGGAAGCTTGCAATGCCCGACAGCTACTGGTCAGCTGAGAATCAATTCAGAGTGGGGAAATCTACAGTGAGGGCTGCTGTTATACAAGTAGCCATAGTAATCAATACCATTCTTCTTTGGAGGATTTGCTGTGATGAGGTTCCCTAAATGCGATGGGGCGATGCATGGAATGCACGTAGTCATCTTGGCACCTGACAGCCTTGCCAAGGAGCACATAAACTGCAATAGGTATTTCTTGATGGTGCTGCTGGATCACAAGGGGTGTTTCACCTACATCAACATTGGATGGTCAAGAAAGGTGCATGACACGCATCTTTAGGAATTCCTGCCTCTTTGGCAAGCTGCAAGGTGGAAATGCCAATAACGATCCTTGTCGACCCAGCCTACGTTTTGCTCCTGTGGTTCATAAAACCCTACTCGGGGACCCTGGACTGCAGTAAGGTGCAGTTCAACTACAAGTGCAGAATGGAGGACATTTAAAGGGAAAGCTTCTTGGACATTTAAAGGGAAAGCTTAGGAGTCTACTGCCTAGGTTAGAACTCAGCGAATGCAACAGTCCCTCTGTGGTGGCAGCTTGCTGTGTGCTCCATAATATTTGAGAGAGCAAGGGGGAAGTTATGTGTCTGGTAGGGGGACTAAGGTAGAGTACCTAGTGAGAAATATTGAGCAGCCAGACACCATGGAAATAAGGAGAGCACAGCACGGAACAGTGCAAATCAGAGAGACTTCGAAAGAAAATCTTATGTATGACCAGTTTTGAGAGTCATGCATGTTGCTCTCAGTGAGGTGTTCCTACATTCAGTGTGTTTGCCTGTAATCTCCAACCTCTTTGTAAAGCAAGAAAGAGACTGTTGTTTAGAAATCATACATTTTTATTTAGGGATCACAGCAGTAACAGAAAAGAAGTCCATGGTGGGCTTCTCAGGGGAAGGGGAAATCAGAAATGCAAGAAGCACAGCCTTTTGCTTTGTGATGCTTCCCTGGAGATTTAGTATGAGGCTGCCCTTGAACTCCCTGAACGCCGTGTTCTATGATCTCTAGGGCATGAGGCTACAGAACTGGGTGTGGAGAGAAAGTAGGTCTGCAAGGACTGGGGACTGTCTTGAAAAGCCGCTATGCAGTCCATCACAGATATCAGGGACAACCAGACAGTCTCCTGGTGCTTCATATGCAGGTCTCTGCATGCTCTCCTTTCCTGACACTCCACGCACATCTCCTCCAGAAGTGTATTCCTCCATTCAGTTATGCTCTTCCTGTCCAAGTGGGCAAATTACATTTGCTCCTTGAACATGTCTTCGCTTGCCCATTTTCACCTTCAGATTTGTGCAAGGCAGACAGTTGGGGAAGCCAGTGGAGTGCAGCAGACTCACTACTGTTCCTGTGTAATGAAAAGTCAGAAGGGCTCATATTATAGGAGATATATTGTGGAGCCTAAAACCTAATCTGGTAACATACAGTGAAGCTCTCTAAAGACAATGAAGATGTGTTCTGTGCAAGGCCACACTTATGCTTTAAAGCAGCTCCTGTACGGCAGGTACACAACAGAGTTCTTAGGACACACAGCTACTGTACAGCAGGTACACAACAGAGTTCTCGGGACAGCATCTGGACCTGGTTTGGCGGTAGGCATGTTAAGGAACCTGTCAGGGTACAATCCTGAGGGCAGTAGAGTGGGAGGGGTCTGGTTGGTTGTGCCAGTGGGTCAGGATGGCGGCTCACACAGCACCCCTCTGCTTGACATCGCAGCAGGAGGACAAATCTTGGGAGGCCATGGACATGCCGTTCATGCAAGTGAATTATAAATGCTGCTGGCATTTGATCCTTTGGAACGCTGCTTCTGGTTCCGTCAGACAAGCAGTCTGGTGTGACCACATAGTGCTGCAGTTATGCAATGATCAGCAGCTGCTGCAAAACTTCCGAACACACAAGGCCACTTTCATGGAACTTTGGAAATGGCTTTCCCCCACCCTGAAGTGCAGGACACTCGAGTGGAGAAATGAAGTGTATGGCAATTGCCCCATGGAAGCTTTCAACACCAGACCGTACTGGTCGGAAATCAATTCAGCATGGGGAAATCTACAGAGGGGGGCTGCGGTCCACTTGCCGGGAGAGTGCTACTTTTCTCCTTCCCACAGGAACCTGAATGGGGTGAGGGCCCAAGAGTTGAAATGATGCTTCACTGGGCATCGGCAAATGGAGGTTTGCAGCAGAGGAAGCAGCTAATAGCTTCCCCTCCTTCATTCAAGGAGGTTTGTGGATGGTTGAAGATATCTGATTAGTGTGAAGTGGTGGTCAAGAAAACAAACAAGATATTAGGCTGAATTCAGAAAGGGGTAGCATACAAAACAGAAAATATTATGCTGCCGTAACACTGGAGAATATTCAGAGAAGGCTAACAATAATGATCAGAAGCACAGAAGGATATTAGAAGAGATTAAAAAGACTGTGTTGTGCAGTTATTTGTAGCATGTATAAAGTATGTTTTGCCATTTAATAGATTTATAATAGCATAGCAAGTTTCATTCATATGCATTAGTACAGTATGAAGCATATAATTTCAGTGCAGCAGTTCTGGAGAATATTTTCTTAATGGTATTTCATATTACCAGCATTTGAATGTAAATAGTCCATTAATAAAGAAAAAATGTGGCTATTCAATTATCATTTAGCTATTATAGATTATTGTGGATCTTTTAATGATTTAGCAATGAATGTATGCCTTAGACAGCTGAAAACAAAAAGAAGTATTTTATAGTTCTTAATAACTATCTAATCATTATTCGTTTTCTTGACTTTTGTTGTAGAAACCTTAATCATGATGGACTTGTTTTATATAAAAGTATGTTATATACATCTTTTAATAGGATTCTTCTGCAATTCAGCATTATGTTAAATAGAGAATTATTTTAAAGTGCTAGTTTGCTTGCTTAACAAGCAGCCTGCAGCTTCTGCCTCTGTAAACTATCATCAAATCCATGCCTGCCAATGTTCTGCTTGCCAACAGATTTCTAGTAAAAATAGTCTCAAATAACTAAATCAAAGACATACTGAAAATGTCAGAAATATTGTACCTTTGAGCAGTAACCACCTTTGGGGTTGGTATTTTTTATAACCACAATATCCTGGAGGTGGCAGCAAAGTACACAGAAGAAAAGTTAAACCAGCCACAGCACATAAACAAGCAAAGAGATTAATGATGCTGTGCAGTACTGATGATGACTGACTAAATGCATCAGCCTTTCCTGGCTTCAAATGACAGTGTAGGTAAATAGAGAGCTGATGTATTTATCAATTGGGTTTTTAATTATATTGGTTTGCATCCAAAAACCCTCCAAAACCCTTCTTTTCCTCACCACTTTCAACAGATAGAGTTCACATTACTTATTCTTTTTTCCCTGTCTTTGTTTTGCTATACACAGATACTTAGAAGATTTTTTTATTAAAATTTCATAGCTTTATGCAGCAATCTGCTGCAGTTCACAACTTATCTTGATTATTCTTACTTTGTTTTTAAATAGCTTTTCCTAATCTTGGTCATGCACTGCATTTCAATCCTTCTCAGTTGTCATATCTTCAGTATCCATAATGGTATGATTAACTGGCAAGATGATGTATACTCTAATAACAGATTGCAAAGGACATCATATTAGACATTCTAAGAGCCCTCTCTATGCCAAAGTATACATACAATAATGCCCTACCAGACATGAGTTATGGTCATTGCACCTTGAATAACGGGAACCGTATCTTGTGAGTGCTGGCAGAAACATTATTAAAATGAAAACAGAGAACGTTTTGCTGTCACATTGTAACTGTTGATTTCAATGTTAAACGTGTTAGTCAAAATGCTATAGGGTGGGACCAATAAAAGCCACAGCCAGTAAGACCAGGTCTACACTATAAATCTATGTCAGTATAGCTACATTGCTGAGGGATGTGAAAAATCCACACCCCTGAGCAGGGCCGGATTAAGACCTTTAGAGGCCCTAAACACTGAAAAGATTATGGTGCCCCCCCATATGTAATTCAAAATAAAAACAATACTATACCGTAAAATCTCATTTTTTTTGGTGCCCCCTGCTTTGCTGGTGCCCTAAGCACGTGCTTAGTCTGCCTATTGGGTAATCCAGCCCTGCCACTGAGTGGTGCAAATATACCAACCTAACTCCCAGTATAGATAGTGCTATGTTGATGGGAGGGCTTCTCACTTTGACAATTTTACTTTGCAGAAGCTGCACTTTCCTTTACTCCTCACTTCTTTGCCTCCCTCCCCAACTAGTTATTTGGCTGCATTCTTACCCTCTCACCTTTTCTGCATTATTCCCTCTCTTCCACCCCCAAACTCCCTCTCGTACCCCCATCCTACACCCTCTCCTGCCACCAAACTTCCCTCCAGACCCTGCCCTCCTCACCCCCTCCTGTACCCCACCTCCTGCCCAGATCCTGTGTCCCTATCCCACATCTCACAGAATCAGATTCGCTATACCAATGCGAGAAACTCTCCTGTTGACATAGTAACATCTTCACTGAAGAGCTGCAGCGTTTTAACTGTAGGACTGCCCTAACGCAGGACAGTTTGTTTAGTTCAGTTAAAGTAGGAATCTTTGTACAATATACAATGTAACCCAAGTGGGATGTGTAACCCAAGTGGGATGTTTGCTTGTGTTTAGCCCTGGTACTAATTTGACAGCCCTGGAGAATGAAGTGATTTATCCACCGATTACATCCAGCGCAGGCAACACTGGAGCAATTTTCTATACACTGCCATGCCAATGTACTTATTTCCCAGCATAGAATCACCACTTCTAGGGCCCTATAGAGCAATTCATTGTTCATAAGTGCACGGTATTTGGTCTCTCTGTTGAGATCATCAGATTAGTGCTAATTGCGATAGACCTTTTTGTGATGTGGACGTTATGTCCAACAGCAACTGGAGTGAGGCCACAAGCCTATTTCATGTAGCTCATCCAACCAATAACTATGGGTGCAGGGAGATTTTCAAATGTATAAGGGATAGCTAGGCATCTAGCTCCAGATGAAAGGAAATTGTGTGCCTAATTAATTTGTTTCTGTGAAAATCTCTCCCGGGTGCTAATATGTAGTACACATGAACACACACTGTTTATTCTCTAGCCATATTTGACAGTCTCCCTTATGTGTGTACTGCCACACTCTGAATGTACGTTTTACATGTTGTAGCTACCTAGTTTCAACTAGTAGCATAACAATTTGGAATCTTTCACTAGAGAATCTATCTTTATCCATATCAATTTATGTGCACTCATACAGCTGTATCCTGTGTACATGTGTAAACTAATGCAAATATTATTTATACCTCATTTGCATGAGGAAATAGGACCTAAACATTTTAAAACACATGCTTTAACCATTCTACACTATTTAGATTTAGGAACAAATATTTTGATTTTGCATTGTTTAAATGAACTGTTGAGAACTACCATAATAAGTTTACCTGAGTTCACTATAGACTTTGACTAAAGATAAGGGCAGATTATGATATGCTTAGTCACATTAATTCATATATTTTAAGACCAGAATGAACAATTATGATTGTCTAACCTGGATGTCTGCCTAACATGGGGGGGTGGGAGGGTTACCTAAGAAAGTTTCTCTGGTTTAGCCTAAGGTATGGGCCAATTTAGTTAAACTTGTGCAAACCCCTTATTTTAATATTCTTTTTTGGTTACTTCAACATTTTTTAGATTTAGCCATAAACAGGCTTAAAATAAACTACAGTAAGTCACTCTTAAGCAGAGAATCAATAATGGGGTGTGCATCAGTTTAACTGAAATAATCTTAAAACAGGATTTCAGTTGTACAGGGATAATTTTGCTGTGTAGTCAAGGATACAGACCATAGAATTTTACCCAGTAGTTCCTGAAACAAATTCATATTTCCTAGCTGAGTTGGAGTGTATCATTTAGGAAGAAATCCAATCTTGATTTAAATATTCCAAGTGATGGAAACCCCTCTACATCCATAAGCAAGTTGTTCGAGAGGTTAATTACCTTTAGTGTTCAAAATGTGCACATTATTTCGAGCCTGAATTTGTCTGCCTTCAACTTCCAGTTTCCAGATCTGGGATCATCTTGTGTCTGCTAGATCAATCAGGTAGTTCCACATTTCACAAGCAGTCTTGTTGACTTCATTGGGACTATTTATGGTGCAAGGTATTCGACATGAATATCGATATCATAATCCTGAGCATCCAAACTGTACACTTATCTGTTAGGTAAATGGGACTATTTTGGCGGATTTAGGGATAGGTTAAGTATTCAATGTTCATTATCCTAGAATGTGAATAGGCACTTTTTATGTGCCTGTTGCTTTGTGTGAATTCCTTATCTCCTTTACTGATATCACCTTTTAGACTGAGATGATTCCCAATGATAAACCAACTCTCTGATTATTTAGCTTCACTATTTCTGTCACCCAAATGTGGCTTGCACTGAACTCTTATTGAAAATTCCTGATGTGCTTTAACCATGAAAAAATGTAGAGATCAGTGAACTACTAGCAATTAAGCAAAGGATGCAGGTCAAAAATCTTTAAATGTGTTAAATATGTGATTGCTAAAATTTAGAGTTTCATAATAACTTAGTATTCTGGACCTTAGTAGTTTTCTGTAAGATTTCATTTTGTCTACTTTCAAGGGGATTGCACAGTTTCAACTGAATCTAAGAGAGCACATATGGGACAGACCCTTGATCCTAGAAATTAAAAGGATCTTTAGAATTGGATCCACGTACATCCTTAAAATTGTAGTGATATTAGGCCAGGTTTTCCAACACCTATTATAAATGAAAACTAATTAATTGTAACTAACCAGGTAGCTTGTTAATTTGAGTACATGAAACAAAACACTGTAGCCTACAAATTATATGGTTAACCATGCAACTCCATGTTCCTGTTTCCAATAGCATACATGCTCCTTGTGTTTTCTTCACCTACTTGTTGCAGCTTGTTTTTGTTTACACTATTAATTCTTTAGAGTATGGACTGTCATATATTAATTTGCACACTGCCCAGTAAAATGAGTCCTTTATTATGACTGGGGCCTGAGGCATTCTCTTTATTGTCTTACTATATATTTTAGAAATGTGTTTGTCTGTCCGTCTATCCATCTGTGAGTCTGTTTGTTTGTTCAAGAACTCCTCTGAAGAGCTAGGACCACCAAATTTGATAAGCAGCTTTCTCTTATCATAGCTTAAAGCAAGCTGAGGGTTTGGTTGTGCCAGGACAATGGGATGTGCCTGACATTTGATTGTTTCTTGTAAAATGGAAAAGGAGGGGGTGGCAGGAGGGAGTTATAATGTGGAATAACCATGTGTGTGTGGTGGTGGTGGTGGGGAGCAAGAGGCCAGAGATGGGGACTGGGACAGTTTTATAATCCTATTGAGTCAGAGGGGGGCAGGGGTGGAAAAGGGGAGAGCTGTATACTATACATTTCAGAAAGTTTATCTGTGTGTCTGTCCATCCCCCAGCTGGGGGGATATGTACACTTCCCCCGGTTGTGCCTGCTGAAGCTGCAGCAGCCATGGACAGGCACTTCTTTCCTGGCCCCAAGCTGCTTAGAGGTGAGAGAGAGATGGGGTTGTTTTATCTCCTGGAGTAGCTTGCATACTGAACCCCTCCTCCCCAGCCCCACCCCGGAACAATGATTTCAATGAAGAAAAACAAAACTTATTTGAGTTAAGAACCCAAACGATGCTGAGTAAATCTAGTCATACTATAAATAGTTAGTAATTGTTTCTTTATTTAAACACTTGGACCTTTTCTGCATTAGGATAACTTTGTAGATATTCATAGGACATTCTTATCTTGTTCACATAACTCCCCACTAGGACTGCAGAATTAGACACTTTATTGTGAGACTGATTTAGTAGAATTTTTAGGGCTAATACAATCAAGCCAAGATATTGTTATGCTATATTGGTTATAGTATTCTCAACAGTCTGTGTTTTGATTAAATATCTATTTAACCTCTGACCAACAATTTAGTAAGTCTACAGACAAGTATGATAGCTAGCAGAATGATCTGCCAGTAATACTGCAGGACATTACAATAGGTTGAAATGAAGAAATGCACTTTTTTTGAATTTCTTGTAATTTTTAGAAAGTTTTTGAAGCCCTAATCTTCTGAGCTTCATTCCCGTGATAGACTGTAACAAGGAAAAAAAATGAAATGATGAGGAAAAAATCTTACTGAAACCATTTTTAGCAACCAAGACCAAAACGAAAATGTACAACAGTATGAAACCTCTTCACTGTTTTTTACAACTGTGTTCTCATTACAGTCTCAGGACTATAATATTTTTATGATTCTCCTTGGATAATGACCTCCTGCTGTTGTGTGCCCTTTAATGAAACCCATTTATAGGTGTTTTTCAAAGTTGCATGACATGCATTCTAATTTTCTGTGCTGTGATTAAATCTTTGTTAACTATAAACAAGTGGCAACCCATCATACCCCAAACTAAGTTCTGAAATTTTTACTTCTGTACCTTACTACTCAAATTGTTGCCGCACAAATAGTTCATTTAGGGCATGTCTAAACAAGGAAATTATTTTGAAATAACTAAAATCGATGTAATAACTCCTCGTTTTACAAAATCGAAATAGGGAAACATCCAAATTAGTTAGAATTATTCTGAAACAGTGCATCCACACTAATTGAGGCCAGCCTCGGACTTAGAGTCCCTGGAAGCACTCTGGGGGAGGGCAACAGGAGGGCGGAGACTTCCTGTGATTGCTTGGTCAGGCAAGCTGGGATGCGTGCTTACAGGGGCTCCACTCTATGGCTGTGTCTCGCAAGCTACTCCACCACTGCCTCTCCCCTTGTGGGACATAAAAGAGAGATGCAGTGTGCTCTGGTTGGCCTTGCAGATGGTACAGCACTCACAGCATGGAACCAGAGTAGCTGCAAAGCAGTACTAGGTGCACGGACCTTGTGCTGTGCCTCATGGCTCAGTACATCCGGACTGTCCACATGTTGCTCCAGCAGGACACGGACCAGGACCTGCTGGACAAATGCCAGCGTGGACTGCAGGCCCTGTTCACGCAGGTCCTGGCGCTCATGCTGCTGCACATGCCCCTCAATCCCCTGGACACTGCAGAATGCCACTTCTGGCATGGGGAGATGAGCTCGGGCTGGTGAGACCGCATCATCATGCAGGGATGGGATGACCGGCAATAGCTGCAGAACTTCTGCATGTGGAAGGCCACCTTCCCTGAGCTCTGCTAGTGGCTTGCCGCTGCCCTCAGGTGACAAGACACTCACATGCAACCTGCCATCCCCGTGTGGCCATCGCCCTCTGGAAGCTTGCCATGCCAGACAACTACCGGGAACCAGTTCAGCGTGGGCAATTCCACAGTCGGGGTCATGCTCAGAGAAGCAGTGAAGGCCATCAACCAGGTGCTGCTACAGAGGGTCATCACTGGGGAATGTGGACAGCATTGTGGATGGCTTTGCTGCCAAGGGCTTCCCCAACTGTGGGAGAGGGAGGGCATAGATGGCACACACATCCCCATCCTGGCCCCCAACCACCAGGCCTTGAACTACAAGAACAGAAATGGGTACTTCTACATAGTGCTGCAGGCCCTCATGAATCACAAGGGACACTTCACCAACATTCATGTCAGCTGATTGGGAAAGGCGCACAACGTCCGCATTTTCCGGAACTCGTGCCTCTTAAGAAAAGATGCATGCCAGCACTTTTTTCCCCGACCACACCATCAGAGTTGAGGACATTCCCATTGTGATCCTGGGCAATGCATGAAGCCCTACACAGGCAACTTGGCCCCCACCAAGGAGCTTTTCAATGCCAGACTGAGGAGATGCCACATGGTGGGGGAATGTATGTTTGGTCATTTAAAGGGGAGGTTCAGGTGTCTCCTCACCCATCTGGAACTCAATAAGTGCAACATCCCCTTCATGGTGCCAGCCTGCTGTGTGCTCCACAACTTGTGTAAGAGCAAGGTGGAGACTTTTCTGCCAAGATGGGAGGCTGAGGCTGAATGGCTGGCCAGGGAATTTGAGCAGCCAGATACTAGCACCATCAGAAGAGCACATCAAAGGGCTGTGCTCATCAGAGGGGCCTTGAGAGAGAGTTTCATACAAGGCTAGTTGTGAGACTCTCCCCTGTGCATCTCCAGAAGGGGACCCTGCATTCCCTCTGTGTGCCTTTCCTCCCCCATCCGTCCCTGCCCCTGCCCTCCCTTCCCATCTTCACCCTCCCCTGCAGAGCAAATAATAAAGACATGTTTCTTGAAACAATAGGACAGTTTATTGGAGGGACATAGAATAGGGGAGGGACTGAGTAGAGAATCTGGAATGGGAGAGAGGGAGAGGAGGGGGCCCAGGGATGGGGCCGGGAGTTGCGCCTGCCTCCAGGTGGTTGGGAGGCTTTGGCTGCCCGAGAGGTCCCACCGCCCCATGGTCTGGGGCCCTGGCTGTCCCTGGGGGTGCTAGGTGGGGAAGCAATGGGGGGAAGGGAGTGGAGAGATGGATGGTGGTCTGCTTCCCCAGGACCGGCTCCTGCTTCCACCTTCTCTGCTGCCCCTGATATAGAGGCAGCAAGGTGTGGGGTGGGGGGGAATGTGAATAGTTGACTTGACTACCCAATAAGCCTAGGTTAGGCTTATTGGGTAGTTGACTAATTGACTACTCTTCTACATCCCTATTCCCCAGCTCTGCTGCAGGGAGTGGAATCTCAGAGCATCAGATAGCCTATAGGTAATGTGCAGAAATGTTAGACCAGACTATCTCATTTACATATTTAGTATGGATTTTCTATTTTGATTTGCTCTGTAAAATATCAGGCACCATTAATGGCTGCTATAGATACGAAAGTCATATTCCACCTTTTTAACTTCCAAATTTATTTCATAACCTTCTCCCTTGGGACTGTCTTTCCCAGGCTTAAATTTTTTGGGGGGGAAAAGAGTGTTTTGTTTTTTTAATTTGAGCAAAATTGTTTTATTCACTACATGGAGTTAGCCCAACAGAGAATCTGTTAGGCTATTGTTATTTCTACTATGTTGCATTTCCCAGTGTGAAATTTGAAATACTGTATCCAGAAGTGTCGTAAAGTTTCACAGATGTCTAAGTAGTGAAAAAGGTTGGGTCAAGGGTGGTAAGAAATTCCATTTAGCCAGTGGAGCTGCACTGATTTACACCACCAGTTAAACTGGCCTTTTGTGTACAATTCTGGCTAAAGTTTCATTAACATGAAAAATATTTGAATAAATGTGTGTTCCTGAATACAACTTGAACCTGAGAAAAGGCAAATAGCAAGTATTTTCAGTACTGATGAAAATATTTTGTACGGCTTTACTGTCAATACATACACATATTTACCTAAAATATAAAAAATTAAATTATCCTCACATGGGTAAGTCCCATTGCACTCATAGGATCATGCTTCTACCCCTGCTGTCACTTTTTAAGTTATTAGGACTCCCAGTATGTTATAAAGACAATAAGAACCACTTATTGTCACGTACATAATGCATCAATATTAAAATGGTAGTAAGTCAATCCTAAAACACTAATCAAAGTATCAGGATAAATCTATCCATGTGTTTTAATATTAAAATATAATGAAAGAAGCCTAATCGGGGTGCTGAAATAGGTCTTGAATAATTTTCTCCCACATGCATGTATGGTCACCAGTTGCCTCTCTAGGTAATTTACAAGGCTCCCTGCTGTATGATAAAGCACAGGTGCTAAGGCTGTCATCCAGAGCAATGATTTATTAGCTTTTGTGGTTCTATAGACCTAATGTAGCAGGCACTAAATCAAGAGAATGTATACTGAAATAATATGTTTTCCAGTGATGACCCATGGCGACTCTTTAGCTGTTCTTGCCCTTTTACCACTGCTGTTTGGTTTTTCCATCTCTTCTCATTATTTTAAAACCCATGGGATTCACTTTCTGTCTTAATTTCTCAGCAGCCAAGACTGCTTCAGTGTTACTTTTATTGCTATGGATTTCTAGTTGATGTGTCATACTACCAAGGAGCCTAGTCTAACACAGAGAAGGAGAGAGACCCCCAGGGCAAATGAGATCACAGAGAAATTCAGACAGCTGCGGCAAATCTCTTATTGTGCCAGACTCTGGTAGTCTGCACCATCCTTTTAAGCAACACTGGCATATGGTAAAAATATGTTTCTGTGTTAGTCTGGAACTTATTCTCTACAGCCTTTTTCTTTGAGGAAATTCATTCAAAGGTCTCAACTTCCAGTTTTCATGACAGTGACTATCAATCAAAGTCACCGCCTGTTGATTATCTGAGTACCCTTTGAACAGATTAGAGAAATCTTTAATTACTATTAAATGCCTGTCAAGCATGGACACAGGGGAAAAAAATCAGTCAGTCAATCAAGGTGCAGATTTAGTATAGATTCTGAATTATAACGAGAGAACACTGCAGAAAAGTAAATGAAATGTAACACATTGTGTAAATTAGGTAAAGCAGAAGACATTTAAAGGTGGATAAAGACATGTGGGCATTTTAAAAATAGGTAAAATGAAATGAGCATTTTATCGGGGAACAAAGAATTCTCATTTGTGACTACCAGAGCCATGTCATCTCCCACTTGTGATCTATGTCCCTGTGATAACTACAGCAATTGTTTATTACAAAGAGTAATATTAGGAGAGCATGTATTTTGTTGTTTATGGAGAGAGAGAGAATACCACTCTTTGGGTCTTAATTTCAGCTCCTCCCATCTGTTGTTTACTTGTCATAGGAACAAGGAGAACAGGCATCTAGAAAGATATTGTCTGTTGGGGTCCCTCAGCTCTGGAGCTCCATTTTCCTTTTTTGGTCTGATAGATTTCAGATCTCTTGACCTTTAGGGCATGTGCTTTTAGACTCATCTGTTTTCTTATACTCCTGATGAAGTGGTAAAATGAGAAATATGTGATAGACAAATGGAGGGGGAGAAAGGATACCTTGTATTTTGCTTGGGTGAAATACTTTAAGGAATGGTCCATTTCCATGTGAAGTTATCTGTACATCTGGATTAAAAAAAAACTTTGTATTTGTAAATGTGGCTAAAACCACTTGAATAGATGCTTAAAAGAAAGGTAAACATAATGAATACCAAATAAGATTATGGAGCAAAAGGCAAACTGATGTAAACAAAAATGAAAATAAAAGTGTTTAATTATATTTAGATTCATACTGTGGCTGATATGATGTGAATAGATACCAGCTATTTGTATGAGAAGGCATAAATGGTTGCTGCTGTATGCTAAATGGAATAGAGGCATTTTTTTTTATCAGAAACATGTAACATCAAACATAATGAAAGCTGAGAGAGAGAGGTATTTGAGACTTTACTCCTCTTCAGGTTGGCATGAAACCAGATTCATAGCTGTAGAAGAACTCCATAAACATAATTCACTGAAATGAGAGGGTGATAAAAGGCCTTTTGCTTTCCTTTTGCAGGGATAAATTACACCCGAAGCTACAGAAATGTTCTTTTCTAGGTTCAGATTAAGTGGGCTTGTATAATAAACATTTTTGTAACATTCAGCTATTTAAGTCCAGACAGCTCAATTAGGGCTGTGAGATAAAATACAACTTCTGTGCACTTTGTGAGTACTTAATGTGACTGAAAGCCTGTTAGCAAGAAATCTTGCTGAAAATAGGTCCTGTCAAGTGTTTAAGGAAAACTGAAATGGCATTGTATTTAAATCACAAATTTTAAAACCAGGAGATTTCTGGATGCTGAGTAATTTAATTATATTGTCATATCTGAGTTTCTTTGCTGTCTGAGTCTTCTTTATTCATTATATTTAATACATTAAAAAGCTATGCAAAAAAGATGGGAAAGTTACTCATGCAAGCTGACAAAAGCCAGGAAATTTAAAGTTAATGCTGACAGTGCCATCCTCATTTTATGGAGTTATCTACAAAACACTGTTCCATTACAGGAGCTAAGGTTAGAGTGTCAACTGTGTGACTTTGAACTTCGCCTTTGTTCATTTGCAAAACAACTTTTTAAAACATCCTAGAACTTTCTAAAAAAATGCTTGTAAACAATACAGAAAACAACTAGACAGCCTACATCACAATTATGTAGTCTCTTATCTATAGCAGAAATTAAGCAAATGCATAGTTTGTCATAATACAAATATTTGTTCTTGCTAGTTAAAGCTTGGAATGACTCATCAGCTTCAACAATTGCATGAATTTGATCTGAGAAATAATAATAAGACCCAATCTCAGCACAACGGTACAGAACAAGATAAACTCAATCAAGCAAAGCTCAATCAGGCACAGGAGCAATAGGCTGTTCTGAAATAATTTCACAGAGTTTTCAAAATTATCTGTGTGCCAGAGGACCTGCATGTGTGCTGCCCACTCGATGCTCCAGGAACTATTTGGGGCAGAGTGTTCTTGTGGTGGGGACACACAAGTGAACACTAGAAAACTTTGGCTCTTGGCCAGGTCTGTCACTCAATTGGTTTTATGATCTTGGACAAGTCACTGTGCCTCAATTTGTCTTTAGGTAAAATTTGTGGTGTAATGAGGCTAAGTCAATTAATGCTTAAAAATGTTCTAATGGTCCCTTCTGGCCTTAAACTCAAAGAAGCTATGAAGGGCTTAAAGTCACATCTGGGGATTCAGCCCATTATTTATAAAATGAACACTTTAAAAACAAATACCAGCACTATATCACATTAGCAATTCCAGAAGGCAAACTTTGTCTAATTGTAATTGTTTTTCCTAATGGAAATGAGGAGTCTAGATCCCTTAAACACTAGTAATTATGTGCCTATTGAGGGAAACTCCTTATAGGTGTGTGTATTATATTAAGATTTGTTATAGATACCTTTTATTCTGAAGAGGACATATTACTCATTTGAGAGAGAACTGGCTTGGAATTTTTTGGTGATCATCCTTCAAGTGACATTTTGGGGTAACTTATAAACATATAAGTAAAGATTCAATCACAGAATGGTTGTGTAATTAAGGAGGCAAAATAAGATCTCAGTTTTCTGTCACCAATTCAAATGGCTGCAAATGTTTCTGGAGTTGTTATACCAGCTATAATTAACAATAAAAGTGTTATTTTTGGTATGGATTAAATAACCCACCTGAAAGTAGCCATTGCTAATTTTATAATTGCCATTGCAGCATAAATATCTTAGGAACCATATATAGTGTGAGAATGGATACTCAGCATGTGCTGATCATTCATGCTGATATAGCTTGAAGATGACAGTTCCATCTTGTCATACTAACAAAGTGAGAAATTGCTGTTCGCTTTAGGGCAGACAGCAGCTATGAAAATCAACATTTGGGATGCCATTTCCACACAGTAACAGTTTCAAATGAGACTGTAAGTTTTACATATTCTGATTCTCAATCAGAATACAGAGTATTTTGGCAAATGTTAATTATATTAAAACCTGACAAAATGATTAAGAATGCTCTTTTAATTTCCCTGTTTTATTGTTCAGTATGGAAAAAACCCATCAACACGTCTATGTAAAAATAATACTGAGACGTTGCAATTTTCATTTGAAGAATCAGTCAAATATTTACTTTGATATAATACAGTGTTTTTCATTTCTTGCTGGAACACCTCTTGTACTAAATGATTCAATTATACATGGAGGAAGTTACTTGTGTGTTAAGGTAAGGAATTTAAATTACAGTTGAAAGTAATAGTTGAAGGCTAATAAGAAATGGATTTAAAGGCTGATCAAGTAGGTCAACCCACACTCTCCTAGTGCTCTAGTGACTCATAATGAAAGCTGCTGATTTCCTGGTGAAGCTTGTTAGAATTATGATTCCATATCCTTATAAGGATACAGGCACAAGACTATATTTGGTGGGTTTTTTAAGGCAAACATCAAGTGGAATTATTACCTTATATTATGATATAACTATCTATCTATCTATCTATCTATCTATGGGTGTGTCTAGACTACAGGGTTTTGTCGACAAATGTGGACTTTTGTCAACAAAATTATACCTGCGTCTACACTGCCGCTGAGTTCTGTCGACATAACGTTGACAGAACTCAGCAGTTTTGTTGACGGCTGTAAACTTCATTCTATGAGGAATAACGCCTTTTGTCAACAGAGTTCTGTTGACAGAAGGCGTTATTGCATCTACACTGTCCTTTGCGTCTACACTGTCATATTGACAAAGCAGCTTGCTTTGTTGACAGAGCTGGATGTAGTCTAGACGCTCTTTGTCGACAGAAGCTTTGTCGACACTATGGATATGTCTAGACTACAGGCTTTGTCAACAGAAGTTTTGTCGACAGATACTGTTGACAAAGCTTCTGTCGACAAAGAGCGTCTAGACTACATCCAGTTCTGTCGACAAAGCAAGCCGCTTTCTATCTCCAGGGGTAGTCTTCTGTCTTCGGAGCAGTCTGCATACTGAAACCCTCACCCCAACCCCACCCCAGAGCAATGATTTAATTAAAAAAACCCACAAAAATTAATTGAGTTAAGGACCCGAGCAATCTAGTTAGCTATAAATGAACTTGCTCATTGATTACAGAGATTTATAGAGCTATTCTTAAGAAAAATGCTGCATGGGCTATTAACATTTTTACTTATAAGTCCTTTCTGTGCAGTTCATAAAAAGAAAGGAAGGAGTTGTTCTTTTAGTCAGTAATACTCAGACTGAGTCTTTTGAGCTGCAAGTGGCTCTTTAATGTGTCTCCTGTGGCTCTTTGTAGCACATAACATTAAAACACTGTGTAATTTAATTAATTTGATTAGTAACCAATCAGGATGCTTTTACTGTGCTATTAACTAGTTATTAATTTGCACTCAATGATTAGCCTGTTGAATAGTAGATGAAAGAATGAATTCATACTACTTTTCGATAATGTTGATCACTAATTTGGCTTCTGAACCACTGAGGTCTGAACATCCCTGTTCTAGGTTGTTTTAGAAACCAGAAGGAGGGAGCATAAAGGAGTTGTGAATGAGAGTGCAATAAGGGTACTGTTTCAGAGAGGCCAAGAAGGGGGATATGTGTGTCTATAAATATGGATATAGATTGGCTGCTTCACACAGATTGTTGCATGCAAGAGACATGAATTCCTGTTTGGGATCGTGTTAACCTGTCCCTTCACCCAATGCAGTGGGCATGCAGGAGTTCTGTTGCCCTGTGATGGGGTACCTGCCCCATACTGAGGGTCTCAGGGCTTAGAGTCCTAGGGAGGATGCATAAGAGGCATCCAATCACAAAAAGGGCTTATATGAGCAGCCAGTCAGGGCCAGGTAGGCTCATATATGAAGAGGTGCAGTACAGAGCAGCTGCAATTACGCCCTGGAACTTGAAAAGAGAGGAGAACTGGCTGCCCTGTAGGCTGAAGGCAGCAAGCACCATGGCCTGAGCAATGCTGCAGGCAACGAAAGTAAGTTCCTGGTGGACTTCTGCAGGTTGAGGCTCTGAGGCAAAGGCAAAGAGGGTGCTGAGGCTGTGAGGAAGTGGCCCAGAGAGATCTACAGAGGGGATGCTGTGAGCAGTGACCATTTATAGAGTTCCTGGGCTGGGACCCAGTGCAGTGGTTAGGTCTGGGTCCTATCTCTTCCCCCACTTATCGCTGAGGAAATATCTGGACTGAGGGACTGTGACACTGTCTACTGGAAGGGGGGGAACATGGAGTATCGCGCAGCTAGAGGGCTGTGTCATGAGGAGAATGCTGTGGTTATCTGGAACAGAAGTGATGGTGGTGAGACATCACCAGGGTAGAGTGCATGGGTGTACAGGGCTAATCCCCAGGATAGACAGAAGTAGGTGCCACAGTGGTAAGTCACATCCTGTCACATGGCCCCACAGAAGAATCCCCTGAGTATGGGTGGTTATTATTTATTTTGCATTTATTCTACAGTAGCTCCTAATGGCTACAACTAGTTTGTCCCCCAGGTGCCACACAACCACATAATTAGTAAATGATAGTCAAGTCCCTAAAGAGAATCTAAAAAAATCCAGAGGACTCCATGACACCCCTCAGGAGGTAATGGAGAATCAAGGGGACCTCATTAGAAGATGATGCTGAGTATCTTCGAGGTATGGTTTCACTTCCAGCCTTAGTACAGATTTTTTGCCTCAGAGGCATCTGCATGAATCCTTAATGGTGATAGGGCATTTATGGACTTAGCATTTGTGGCACATACAGAGCCTGATTCACCATTACCTCACACTTTTTTATAGTTCTTTTCACCTGATTGGCAGGTTATAGTTAAAATCCCTCTCCTTGTAGTTAATAATATTGCTGTATTATTTTATTTAATCCATTGTGTTTAAGTTAGAGTCTGGGTGACTCCATTTAGAGTGGCAAGTTGTGACTATATTTCCTTAAAGGAATTATGGATTTAAAATGTTTGGGCTGTGCAGGAGGTCTGGCTAGTATAAGACACATGTTTCTGGAGGAAAGTCTGGAACTGAGAATGTGTTGAGGTCCCCTGCAGTATAGCCAAGGCTGATGAGAGTGAGGGTGTGACTGGCAACTGCAGTTACACAAACATCCTGGAGTCATGTGCACACTGGCAAGCTGTTTGTGAGTGGTCCAGGTGGAGATCTACAACAGTAAGGCATTGCAAGCCACCCCAGGTTGCAGGGCAAAAACGATGCAGCCCTCACCGGGGTAGATTTCACTCCAATATGTCACAGTGGATGTAAAATATTCCTATTCAGATTTGCATAGGTGCAAATGATTGCAGAAAGTGCAAAGTGAAGCATCGGTCTCATGATACTTCCTGTGTGCCAGTGGTACATCTGACACATTAATAGATAACCACAACATGCTATGACCAACAAGGTATTGGTCACAATATAAGCATCTTTCAAGAAGTTAATTCCCAAGGCTTTCAGAGCGACGGGCATATTATACATATTATTTACTTCTGTTTTACACCTGTGTAATTCCATTGACATCTAAGGCATTACTGTAGTTTACCAGATAAGAATCAGGTTGCTATAGGAGATAAATTACATGTGTGGAGTTTCATGAGAGAAAAATCCCCCATACAAATGGAGCTAGAGGGTAAGAAAGTGTTAAAGAGCAAACATAAAATACACAGATTCTCATGAACCACTTCTCCTAGCATGCTCAGGGCTACACTTGTTAAAAAGAGTGGGTGAGTCCACTGTTAGTGGAGTGACAGGATAATTCTGTACAGTATAAATGCAGGGGGTCAAGCAAGTGCCCTTTGCCAATGCTTATGTCGAATGTCTTAAGGCACTTACAAGTGTTCAACAATGGAGCAAGAGTTGAAATAAAGGTTAAAACCCAATCAACAAAAAATATGACTTTGCAATATCATTCCCTGCTGTGTTTGTAGCTTTCCAGGTTGAAAGCTGATCAGGAATTAGTGCAGCTCAAAAAGCATTAGCTCTCCCTCTTGAACCTCTTCGTGGGAGGACTCAGCCACTAGCCATGAGGTCGAGGAGACCAACATAGCAGGGTTATCCTTCCTTGCAGACCCCTGCTGTCCTCGCAGAACTAGTGGTCCAACACATAGCTTCAATCTACATTAAGAGTTCCTAAAGGATGTTCTCTTCTGTGCCTTCTTTAAATTCCAGTGTAATGTACGTGTGCATTACAGATTTGTCAAATGTAATTTTTTTCAAAAGATTATGCTATCATGTAGCCATTCTCTTTGTTGCAAATAAATAAGCGATTGAGAGATTATTTGGTATAAATATGTAAAAAAAGTATTAACCAAATGTCTCTTTTACAAAACAATAATATTGGGGATTTGATATAGAAAATCAGTGTCACTCTACTGCATGGAAACTAGTAAACTAAACAAAGCCTTCCAGAAATGGGACAAAAGAAATCTGAGTTTGCTGTGTCATAGCAGCAGATTCAGTAAACGATGCTCAGGACATAAGGGTAATCTTGGGTTTGAGTTGCTGGAGTATGGTTTATAGAGCAGGTTTTTTTAAAGGAATAGAGACAGAATTTGTTCTATTGTCAGGAGCATGTAAATAGATTGCTTTCAAAATCTAAACACAAAGCTAAAATAGTCTGTCCATTAAAGGAAACAGAGTACAATAGTGGATATGAAACTAGATTTTCAGAATAGATCTTTTAGTATATCTTTTACTATTATATTTCTAAACACGAATAACAATGTATAATAAAATAAATGCATACATACTATCATGGGAGCTGACAGCCAGTCCTCAGCACTGCCCAGAGCCTGCCATGCCTTCTCCAGACAGCCCTCAACACTGCCAGGAGCATGCAGTGCGGTGCTCAGGCAGTGATTTAAAGGGCCCAGAGCTCATGTAGTAGCAGCAGCCGCCAGGAGCCTCAGGCACTTTTGAATCACTGGGACCCTGGGCAATTGCTCCCAATACCGCCCCCATCTGTGAGCCTGCATACTATTGTTAAAATCCTGAATCATTATGTGCCTGGGGTAATTTAATGCTTGTTGTCAAGGATTGGGATTAAAAACTCCTGGATTCTGTTTTTACTTTCTCATTAATTCGTTGTGTTCCCTCAGGCAAATCACTAAGGGCACGTCTACACAGCAGGGCTAAAGCTGAAATAAGCTACGCAACTTGAGCTACGTCAATTGCGTAGCTTAAGTTGAAATAGCTTATTTCAGCTTTTAGTGCTGTCTACACAGCAAGAAGTAGCCTTTTTTCGAAAAAACTTCACCTGCGTCTAGACTACAGCTGCGGTCTTTCGAAATTAAATCGAAAGAACGCAGCTTTTCTTTCGGCAGCGGTACTCCTCATTTCACGAGGAAGAATGCCTTTTTTGACGGAGATCCTTCAAAAAAAAGTGTGTGTGGACGCGGGGAGCCAGTTTTTTCGAAAAAAAAAAAAGGGCCTCCAGGAAGAAGCCCTGGTGGACAGTCCGGGGCATGCCTTGCATCTCTCTGGTTCCTGTCTGCAGCCATCTTTTAAAGGGACAGTCACCCTCACAGCCAGTTGTGGCAGCAAAGCAGCCAGAGCACACAGCTCTTCCAGTGCAGCCATGTCCCAGCCCCAGGACCCTCCTGGCCCTTCCAGACAGCCTTCTGGGGACCCAACCAGGGGCTCCAAACACCAGGCACCGGCATGGTCTGGGCCAGAGCTCAAGACCCTTCTTGAGCTCTGGTTGGAGGAGGAGGCCTTACAAACCCTGAACACAAGGTGGCAAAATGCGGACATTTTTGGCACATTTTGCCAAGAGAGGGCACCACCCCGCACCCAGGACCAGGTGCGCTCTAAAGTGAAGGAGCTGTGCCAGGGCTATGTTAAGGCCAGGGAGGAGAGCTCCCGTTCTGGGGCAGCCCTCCACTACTGCCCTTATTATTCTGAGCTGGCCCAGATCCTTGGTGGTGGGGGAGCAAGCACACCGCTGCATCTCGTCCAGTCTGGCTTGGGGGACCCTGTGGTGGACGCGCCAGAGCAGGACCTAGAGCAGTCCAGGGAGTCTGGAGACGGGTAGATGGTGCCGGAGGAGGAGGACAGCGAGGAGACCGTGACCCTCACTCTGGAGCCAGTCACCCAGACCCCAGAGGCCTCCCAGTTGTCATCTGATGCCAGAGACGAAGCAGCAGGTGAGTGCAGTGAGGTCGTGTAACAGACAGAGTGGGGGAGGTGGGTGCACAGTGGGTGATGCACAAGGGAAACCTGTAATGCTCACCCTGGACATCATGCAGCTGGCTGTGCATGTGCCAACATGTCCAGCGGTAGAGTGTGACACATGGGGGTGCGCCACGTGGTGGCATAAACCATGTCCGGAACACACCCAGGTGGGTTGTCAGTGCGAGGTCCCATTGGCACTTCGAGCTGAGGCCCAGGTCACACATAGTGTTACCTTCAGAACGTCTGAGTCCCCTGTCTGAAGGAGAGGGCATGCCCTTTTGGACAACTGTTGCACACATGACTGATTGTGTCTTCCTCTTTTCCTCCACAGCCGGACCAGCCATGCAAGAGGGACGCAGCACCCCAGCCCCACCTCCATCCCGGGGACATGGGAGCTGCAGACACAGGCGTGTCTATGCAGACATCCTGAGGCAGCATGTGGCAGCCCTGCAGGAGCTCAACACCATCCTGCAAGAGAGGACGGAAGTAGAGGCTCGGTGTCATGATCAGCTGATGGAGGAGCTTGTTCAGCAGCGCACGTCCCTGTGTGCCACTCTCAGGGAGGTCTGTGGCTTGCCTGCTCCTGTGCCTGGTCCTGATCCTCCAGCACACCATGACCCTGCCCCACCAAACCCCCCTTCCACAGCACCATCCCCTTCCCCCCTTGTACCTCTCTCTCCCAGCCCCCAGTTCCCCTTTCCCTACCCCCCCCAGTCCCTCAGCCCCCCAGACCCCTTGGCCCTCCTCTTCCCCAGGCCTGCCAGACACAAGTGCACCTACCCTCTCTTGCCCAGCCAACAGTCAATCGCCCCACCCGATCCCAAGGCCATGGTGGACCCCGAACACAAGGCGGCAGGAGCCTGCGAGCAGGCAAGCACCGTCCAACCTGATCCCCTTCCCGTCTCCAGGTTTCAAGTCCCCTTCCCCTCTCCAGGTTTTAAGCACCCCCACCACCCCAGTTAAACACAATATTGGGTATTTAAGAAAATGTTTATTTTTGATGCAGAAAGTATGCTTTGAGAAAAAACTATGTACAATAAACAAAAGATTTTATATGTTTGCAAAATTTCTACATTCTTTCAGTTATTGATATTTATGATAATAAAACAGAAGTTATTCTTTTCAGACAAAACCTGGTGTTTATTATTTCTACAAACGGTCAGGGTGAGGGTTCAGGAGGGAAGGTTGTATTGGGCCAGGGCCAAGCCCCCAGACAGGAGCCCCTCAGGAGAGTCAGTGGCCTCCAATAGAGAATCGATCCCATAGGGCCTCCTGGATGCGAACACCAGACCGGTGAGCCTGGCGGATGGCAGCTGTCTGGGGCTGGTCAAAGTGCCTCTCCTGACCACCAGCACCTGTACCCCATCCTGGTAGGAAGGCCTCCCCTTTCCTCTCCACCAGGTTATGGAGAACGCAACACACGGCCACCACCTCAGGGATGTTGCATTCCCCAGTTTCTAGCCGTGTGAGCAAGCACCGGAATCTCCCTTTTAAACGTCCAAACACACATTCCACCTGGTTGCGAGCCCGGTTAAGATGAGCATTAAACTGCTCCTTGCTTGCATCCAGGTGGCCGGTGTAGGTCTTTATCAGCCACGGCATCAGGGGGTAGGCGACATCAGCCACTATGCACACCAGCATATGCACGTCCCCAACTGCAAAGTCACGATGAGGGAAAAATGTTCCTGCCTGAAGCCTCCGGTAGAGGTAGGAGTTCCTGAAGATGCAGGCATCATGTGCCCGCCCCGATCACCCAACACAAATGTCAGTAAACTGGCCACCATGGTCAACCAGGGCCTGGAGGACCATTGAAAAGTAGCCCTTACTGTTAATGAATTGGGCTGCTCGATGGGGTGGTGCACGGATTGGAATGTGTGTCCCATCGAGCGCTCCTCCACAGTTCGGGAAGCCAAGGGCAGCAAAGCTGGCCACGACACTGTCCAGGTCTGCTAGACGGATGAGCCTGTTCAGCAGCTCGGAATTGATGGCCCTCACCACCTGCAGAAAGAGACAAATAGACAGACAACAAAATTTTAGAAGGGGTGCCTGATCTCTTGGGAGGAGAACCCAGCACCCCCTTCCCCCTCAGACAACCTGGGAATCCCCTCCTCAGAACTCCGCCCAACCCTCACCGGCAGCTCAGGGTGAGTGGAGGAGCTCCCTCCCACTCCCACTCCACCCCATCCCCCACTCCGCCTTGCCCTTTCCTGACAGTCTCCCTTTTTTACCCCAACTGTGACTGTCCCCCTACAATGACTTATCTCCATCAGGATGGACCCGACAGTAGACCTGCCCACTCCAAACTGGTGTCCCACTGACCGGTAGCTGTCGGGGGTGGCCAGCTTCCACAGGGCAATAGCAACCCCCTTTTCCAGGGGGATGGCAGGCCGCAGGTGGGTGTCCTGCCGTTGCAGAGCGGGGGCGAGCCAGGTACACAGCTCCTGGAAAGTGGCCTTCTGCATCCGGAAGTTGCGGAGCCACTGCTGGTCGTCCCACAGCTCCATAACGAGCTGGTCCCACCAGTCAGAGCTGGTGTCAAGCCTCCAAAAATGCCTCTCCATGAAGAAGTTTGGAGGCAAGGGCAGTGGGGCTGCATGATGGGTGAACCTTTTGTACCTCTGGTCTGGGTCCAGATGGGGAAGTAGCCTCATGACTGTGTCATGCAGATGCAGCAAAACTTGCAGTATGATGACGTGGGGCCATCGCCTGCCCAGGGGCAGCTCTGGCTCCATGGCAAAAAAAAGGGATCCAAATCAGGAAAACCTCCAAACAAAAAACACTGCCGTGCTGTCCGAGGAAGCTGGGCACTCAAAACAAGCACTGCAATACCTTGCTTACCTCTTAGAGGGACAGCAAAGGCAGCTGCAGGAGCAGAGCAACAGGTGTTCAGGGGGGTTCCTTTAACCACGCGTCTCTGCAAAGGGCAGGCAGCAGCACCCGGAAGGAAATGCTGCCCCCATGCCCTGGCAGAAGCGGTTCCGGGTGGCTTTTTCTTTCGAAAGAGCGTCCAACAGTCAGGACGCTCTTTTTCAAACAAGCGGATCGATTTTCCGATCCACATAATGTAATCTAGACGCTCTTTCGAAAGTTTTTCGAAAAAGCGTCTTTCGAAAGAGGCGTGCAGTCTAGACGTACCCTGAGAGAGAACACTCTTCCTTGACTTCCCTTACTCCTCGTACAATGAAGGTTACAGGAGTCAGAGTAAGAAGTCCTCCAGCTAGACATTATTTTGACATTATGTCGAAATAACTGCTTGTAGTGTAGATGAAGACTATGTTATTTCGGAATGATGTTAGTTATTCCTAAATAATGCGGCTGTGTAGACAGAGCATAACAAATTTTCAAAAATAGTGACTTCAAAAAAAATCTGGCTAATTCTGAAAATACTGAGTTTAATTTCTGTGCCTCAGTGTCTTCACATGTGAAGTAGGATGGTATTATCATAATGATCTTACTTGCATTATCTCTTTGTCTTGCTCTCATTGTTATTAGACACTGGGTGCAATAGGAAATTATTTCAAAATAACTTATTTTGAAATAACTCCCGAAATAACTATTTTGAAATAAGCTTATTCCCAAAGAAAGCAGGAGTTATTATTTCAAAATAATCAGCCCCTTATTTTGAAATAACAGGATTGGTAGTGTGGATGCTCTGCTTTTATTTTCACAATAAGGGAACTTATTTTGAAATAACTCCCTAGCGTAGACCAGGCCTGGGAGATCCTTGAATGAAAAGCCTGATAAAGTGCCTATTAAAGTCAATGCAAAGACTCTCTGTGGAGTCAATGAGTTTTGAAATAGTCCTTAGTCCTTAAGTAGAAAATATTGTTAAGTGACAATGGAAATTTGTTTTGACTGTTCCTCCGTGTTCTTATAAGGGGCAAAATATTTCCCTGATATATTTTTGTCATAAGAGAAAACAGAGTTTATTATCTTAAAATAGGCTAGTGATTCATGGGTCAGTTTAAGACTTTTTTTTTCTTGAATGGACTTCCCAAGGCTTTAAATATTTAGCTTAGATATGTATATGTATCCAAATATTTAAACACATTTTCCAGTGAGATTTTCATTACTGCCTTTTTCTGGAGAAAAAGGATGTGATGACCAGTCTCTTTATTGGCAATATGTTATTTCCTTTCTCTATGAATGTGAAACAAGAGCTTCATTAAATTCTTTTGAATCTCCCCAGAAGACTTGAAATCAGCTCAATTTGAGGTGAAGATTTGTCCTATAATTTTTACCCTTTCTGAACTGGCTCATCCCTTCCCTCTAATCAGCAACGTAGTTGAGGCTAAACTGTGTTTACATATTTCTCAACATGAAATTTTAGTTTAGATTCATTTATCCACTTTAAAAAAAAATAGTACACCATTGCTCTTTATGCCCTTTTCAAATCAGTCTATAATAGTGAAAGCAAAATCTTTACGTCTGATATGATACTAAGTTTGGAGGTAGAGCAAATAATTCAGAGCAATGCAATCAGATTCAGAAGGAATTGTCTCATTTAGGAGACTGGGCCAGCAGATGGCAAATAGAGTTCAATGTAGAGAAATGTAAGATAATTAGAGTTGAAGTAAGGAACCAATCTAGGAAATAGATGCTAAATGGAACAATCATCCTGCACAACAATCAGGAAAAGGGTTTGGAGATTGTTGTTCAAAATATTTGAAGCTATCATTCTCATTGCACAGCTTCAGTGAAACAGGTAAATTAGATACTAAGTTGTATTCGAAAATATAAAACAAAGCAGCCACTATACGATTGCAAAACACCTTCATTATAACCATATTTATAGAACTACATAGTTTTATAAAATACAAACCTTTGGGAGAGAAGGAGAGGGAAAGTACTTCTTTATGTTTATTCTGACTTCAGCCTAAATTGATTTTGTTGCAAAAAAATTGAAGAATGGGTGTTTTCCCTCTTTTTTATTACCTATAGGGTTTTTTTAGTGAAGGCTTTAGCAAAATGGCTGCAATTTGACATTTGACCTGGATCCAAAGCTTACTGAAGTCAAAGGGAATCTTTCCTCTGACTTCCAATGAACTTTGCAGCAGGCTAATAGTCCTCCCTGAAGTCTCAGACCTTCACTTGGTTTTAGGATTGAAAAGAAAGTTCTAATCTATTGAAAAATCACTTTTGAGCACCATCAGGGGAGCTGGGAGAGCTTTTTAGCACCGTGTAAAATCCCATTTGAGAAATCACTGCACACTCTTTCTGACTGGCATCGGAACTGTTGCTCTGAGGCTGCTGCTGGGACAATCAGCATGAGTGAGACTGCAAATATCTTACTGAAATACACATGACAAAAAGCTTCTAAAATACCTGCCTTAACATCAGGGATAGGAGAAAATCATGATCCTGCATTTAAGGGCCTTTCATGAATCGATACAGAATTCTATAATTTTGCAAAAATTCTAAATTTTATTTTACCTGCCTGCCTGAGAGATCATCTCTGTTTCTAAGATATACTGCCACATCTACTCTCAATGCAAGTCTTTAGAGCTCATTAGAAACATGTGGGAGCTCTGGTAGACTGACCTGTAGTACTTGCTCCATCCTTGAACTGCAATAGCCTGAATCTGATCTACCAGCCATATTACAAAAAAGCATTTTTGATTTTTCTGCGGGTAGATTGATGAGGGTTTGTTCCCAGATATGATGGGACGGGTGGGGGTGGAAAGGTGCTTTGTATTACTGGTTGAGTTAATCAGTTACCATTTGCTTGTTTAATACTGCTGGTGGAATAAGTTAGTTATTCATATGTGATTATTTTTAATGCTCCAGGTGGTCATTATATTGTGGTAATATTGCTTAATTGGCAGAACACCTAAAAACCTTTACAATCATTGTAAAATGCTGTTTAAATGTATGGAGAAAATTATAAACAAGTTTCTATTTTTTTTTCATTGTCACATAGGGTTGGTAGGAGACCAGTTTTCAATTGAACACCTGGTTCTTTGAGTGGTGTCCCTGTGGGTACTCCACTCAGGTCTCAGTGTGTCCTCGCGCTGCTGATCGGAGGTTTTTGGTGAGCAGTGCCCCTCACGCTGTGCCTACGCACCCAGCGTCTCGCACTCCTGCCGTTTGCCAAGTGCGCACATGGCGTGAGCCCCCTAAGTTTCTTTTCTACTGTCCTCGGCTGAAGACAGAGTCACAGGAAAAGCAAAGGAATACCTTAGTTTAGAGTTTTTTCATAGTTTAATCAGTTAACGACAGTTTTCAACATTCACTATTAAAAAAAAAAAAAGAGAGAGAAGTACCACCACAGTGGCTTTTCCTTCAACATGCCTGGTTCCCCTGGCTTTAAAAGATGTGACTCATATTGAGACTTGTTGCCTATTTCTGATGTCTATGCCTCCTGTGTTAAATACCTAGGAGAGACTCACGCAGCACATAAGTGCCCGCACTGTCAGAACATGACAGCCAGAGCCAGAAAAGACCGTGAAATGCGTCTCAAAAACCTCCTGTGGGAGAAGTCCCCACAACCACCACGGGACAAATCTGAGGAGACACGGGAACAGCAAAAGCCCATTGACAGGGCTGCTTCACCACCCTGCAAAGGCTCAGAAGCTTCATGGGCTTCCCTGGCATGCTCATTACCAGCGCCTCTCATTCCCTGGTGCTGTCAGTCTCTGGCACCTCAGAGAAGCGCAAGTCTGCACCAGCCAGGAGAGCTGAGTCAGAACCTAAGCATGCCGCACCGGTCAGTGCTGCTTCAGCTGTTGCATGGTGAGACCCAAGAACTTTTCATCACTTTGGAGACAATCCCTTCCTCCCAGGACATCTCAGTCAGGCCCTGATCCCAGGGTGGGGGCACATCTAGCGAGCTTATTTTTTGTTGTTGGCTACAATTGGGTCTGATGTATGGTGTATTCTGTGCCTGCACAGCACGGGAGGCTTGGAACAGTTTGTTACTGTATCTGGAGACGGAGCAGGAATCCTCCCTGCACATCTCCATGAAGCTGTCAGATAGGAACTCTTTGATCCTTCTCACAAGGTTTCGGGGGAGGCCAGCCTTATTCCATCTTCCAAAGTTGGAAACTTTCCCATGCCAAGTCACCAGTAAGTGTTCTGTCATCATTGCAGCTCAAATCTTTTCCACTTAAGACCCATGTTTCTGGCCACATTCAGTCAGCATCAGCTCCCTATCACTCTGCGATTCAGAGACTGATATCTCACGTGGGAACTTGGATGAAGGAAGAGGGGAAGATATTAGCTGTTGCAAGTATAGTTTCAGCCTCTGGCACCCCTTCCCTCCCTTCCTCCTTCCCTCCCGCCTGAAGGCTTCTGGCAGCCATGCACTTCTCCACTGTTAGAGCAGGTCTCATTTGGGTGTCCCTGTGCTTCAGGGCAAGGGAAAGCCATTCGCTAAATTCCATGAAAATGGCTTCGTGATTTCAGAAGTTTAGCAGCCACTGCTGATTGTCCCATACCTTCAGCACTATGTGGTCCCACCAGTCTGTACCTGACTCATGGCACCAGAACCAGCCTTCCACTGTTTCCAGCATCACAGGCATTGTGAGATAACTACCCATCGTATTGCTTTCAAAGTTGATGGTAGTCTTCCTACTGGGGGGACACTACTTCGAACCATGTTGAATTTTTGCACACAGCAGGGACATGGTCTTTTGAATTTACAAAAGTGCGTGCTGAGAAATTGACCTTAATAAATTCAACCTTATCTATAGTGTAGACATGGTCCAAATAGTGCAAAGATTATGGGACTTCTCATGAGAAGGCCCCCCTCACAAGCTGAAAGAAGGAGCCTCTTTTAAATCTGTTTGAAAGAGAAAGGACTGGTCTTCAACGCATTCCAAGTTGGGAGAGTCCTTGTACACAGGTTCTAAGGACCTATGCCTGCTGAGTATGCCTCCCCAGCAAAATAGTGTGGAATGCAGGAGTAAGGATCCATAGGTTCTGATCTTGGTTCCGACAAAGAAACTAAAAGACAGATATCTAGTGCTGCTACCTTCAATGTTCTGATTAGACTCTATGCCAGTAACTTCACTGTGACCAGGGACATGTTGGATCTGATAGCCCTTGTCACGGATTTGCCATACATCCAGGGTGAAGATCTTGTTCAGGATGGAACACTGTTTTGGGACCTCTTACACCTTGCAAACAAGAAGCTCCCCCTGTATTTCTCCAGAGCTGTACAGCGCTGAGGCTCCAAGGATAATACCATTCTGCTATTCTGGATAGACCACTTCAGATATGCCTTCCTACCAATCTCACTAACACCTCAAGTCCTGCAAAAGTTTCATCACAACAAGGCTTAGGTCATCCTCAGCATGACCAACTGGCTGAGATAATTCTGACTCCTGGACTTCCTGAGGATTTCAGTCCATCTGCTCATCAACATCCAACTGCTTCTGGCTCTACTTACTGACACAATGGTGTAATCAGGCACCCCAATCCAGGAGCTCCAGAACTCAAGGACAGGTATCTGGATAGACATCAGACATAGAGAGCTCATGATATTCTCAAAGCAGGAAGGATTCTGTCAGGAGATGCTATTTGGCCAAATGGGAACATTTCTCCTCTTGGTTACAAAACTATCAGTTATCTCTAGAGTCTGCTGGGGATTCTTGTTTGTGATGTACTTTAACATTTTTTGACAGATGTGTAACTCAAAAACTGGCAGCAAACAGTCCACTTACCAGGCATTGGTGTTCTGTCTACAGAAACCAAAAGTAACTGCACACTGAGACTATTTGATTGCTCTGGCACTGAGTATTGAGATGCTATAAGCGCATGTTGGGCTGCATCATCCAAGTAACACACATTCTCCCTGCCCACTTCCCCGTGTGTGTGTGTGTGTGTGTGTGAGAGAGAGAGAGAGAGAGAGAGAGAGAGCATAAGAGACATCTGCACAAAACTAACCTTTATATGTAGTATGGCTATATTGCTCTCTGACTATAACATTACAAAACATTATGCGCTGACCCAGAATTCTATAGGTAGGAATAGCAGTATTACAGATATTTATACCATCTGCATCCTCGAACCGTCCTCCTGATTAAATACCGTATTTTAGCGAATATAACCTGCGGGTTATATTCGTTTTTACAAACCCCGCACCCGCCCTGCGGGGTATACTTGGGTGCAGGGTATACACAAATTTTTTTACTCACCTGGTGGTGAGCTCTCCCCTGCCCCTTCCCCCGCTGCACAGCCACCAGCCTCCGGGCAGGGGAGCGCAGCCGCAGGAAGGGGCGGGGGAGCACTCTCATTCTCCCGCCTGGAGGTTGTGTGGCAGCGCGGGACCCAGGGGGGTGAGTGCTCCCCCGCCCGGAGGTTGTGCGGCTGTGCGGGAACCAGGTGGAGTGAGTGCTCTCCCATCCGGAGGGTGGCTAATTCCCGGCCCCCAACCCGTAGAAGTACCCCCTTCCCCTGCACAGTTTGAAAAAAAGTCTTGTATACCCTGCGGGTTATACTCGTGCGCGGGGTATACAAGATTTTTTTAACTCAAACTGCAAAAACCGCAGGGTATATTCGGTGCGGGGTATACTCGGGCGTGGGGTATATTCGCTAAAAGACGGTACTGTTTATTTAGCTCCCACACGTGGAATACACATAGGAACCATCACTCGTAGAAATGGAAGGGTATGTCTACACTACAGTACTATTTCGAATTAACTTAATTCAAAATAGTTAATTCGAATTAAGCTAATTCGAAATAACGCATCTATACACAAAAACTATTTCGAAATAGCACATCCACACTGAGTGGACCCTGAACCGAAGTTAAGGCTGGCCGGAACCAGTGCCGGCAGGGCATCAGGTTAGGACTTAGTGTGTGGGGCTGCTGCCTGAGGCTAACTGAGCTCCGTGCTTAAAGGGACCCTACCCCCACCCCGGACAGACAGTTCTCAGGGTTCCCTGCTTGCTTGTCTACCTCGATGAGGGACAGCAAAGCAGTCCTGTCTTGGAGTGCCCTGAGTGCCTGCACTCAGGACACCACAGCACTTGGCCACATGGAGCCAGAGCTGCCCCTGGGCATGCCGGTGAGTCTCGTGGGGTCATTGCCATCAGCCTGGCTGCACTTGCTGCAGGCTGCCATCCGGGGGGGCTCATCAGGGGGCTGTCAGGATCCAGGAGGCCCTGAGGGAGAGCATCCACCCCGAGAAGCCCTCAGAGCCTCCCCGGTCCTCCCCACTGGCAGCTTGTGGCCCATTCCTCCCTCACGTCCTTCCACTTACCCCTCCCTAGCGCCCCTTCCTGATGTCAAATAAAAGAGACGTATGTTCAAAAATAGAAACTGGGTTTATTGAACAAAACAGGGGGGATGAATCTCTGGGGAGGCTGGGAAAAGGAGGTGGAAGAGGGGAGGGGGAAACCTTGGAGGAGGGAGCTGGAAGGGGGAAGCAAGGGGAAGAAGGGGAAGGGGAAGCTCAGGGCTCAGGGTTGGGGGTCTCGCCGGACCAACCTGACTTTCATGCTAACCTGCTCCTGGGTTCGCATGTGGCCTTTCGTGGCCAGGCTGGCAGCTATCCTGCCATAAACAGCCACATTCCTCCGTCTAGTGCAGAGATCATGGATGTTGGGGGCATCACCCCTAAACCTGAATAAGGTCCATGATCTCCACCCTGGACCAGGAAGGTGCCCACCTTCTCCAGCCCCTGTCAGACTCTTGGGAGCTGGCAGACTGCTCCTGGGGAGCAGTGGAGGGCTGGCTGCCAGTGGCTTGCTGGCTCATGTTTTGGGGCCACTGGGTCAGGGGCCCCGGTGCCCACTGCTGGCTTTGGGCTGGCAGGCTTGGAGCTGGCACAGGCACTGTGGCCAGGGTCTACCCCTTTAATGTCTCCGGGCTGGGGGAGAGGAGAGTAAGCTTTCCTGGTTGTGCCCAGAGTGGCCACCAGGGCTCCCTGGGAAGGGCTGGAGGCCCCCTATTTCGAATTAAGTGTCTACACAGCACTTAATTCGAAATAGCTATTTTGAATTTGGCATTACTCCTCGTAGAATGCGGTTTACCAAATTCAAAATAAGGGCTCCACTATTTCGAATTTATTTCAAAATAGCGGTTTGCCTGTGTAGACGCTATTAAAGTTAATTCGAAATAACAGCAGTTATTTTGAATTAACTTTGTAGTGTAGACATACCAGAAGTTACTTCCCTGCAACTCATTGAGATGGGTTATACCTACCTGTATTCTCACCCTCCATCCCCTCTGCTGCAGATCATGACTGATTCATGATAGGGTTAAAAATGGAGAGGCATTATATGTGGAGAATTGTGCACAGAGACAGCTTACTATAAATCTGCAAACTCAGGCTCATGGTGGGCATGAGTATCCACATGTGGAATACACATCGGGAACCACCAGTCTTGAAGAACCTCCTGTTACAGATATGTAGCCTCAATTCTTCTCTCTCATTACTTATGACAGATAAAACATACTTGTACGGAGCAATTGATAAATCATTTGGACAGATAAATTCAGGGTTTCTATTCCTTAAGCATGTATGATGAAATGTAATAAAGGCATGTATTTATAGGCCACATGCTCTCTTCCGCTTCTTTTTATTTAAGGGTGGCAGTTCTATTTAAACTGAATGTCAAGCACCTACTGTTTTCTGCACGTTTCTATTAAATATTATTGTACATTGTAGACTATCTCTAAAAATATTCAAACATGAATATCATAATTAGCCCATCATGCAATGACAGACTTAAGGAAGAGAGGAACTAAGTCAAATGGAACACATCATGAGTTGGCAAGAAAAACAAAAACACACCAAAAATGCTCCCTCAAGTGTCCTTATACAGTGGCTTGGCTGCTTGCTCCCAGGCAGAAAGAGCACAGCAGGAACTTGCATTCTGTCTTCCTTTCATCTCTGCTTCAGCTGTCACTTTCCAGAGCAGAAATTACCTTAGAATCAATTTATGAAACTTCACACATACACTGCAAACAACTTGACTTGAACACAAATGTCACCAGAGGATATTATGAGAAGGAAATGAATTACATGTGTTTTAATTTGAAACCTTCCTCTCTTGTGGATGATTTTGCATTGACACTGTAGTCATATGACCGACTCAGTGCTTTTCTTTCTCTTTACAGCAACACCCGCTTATGTATTAGCGCTATTAGCAAATATAAAACTCTTCAGACAGAAAGAATACATTCTTTTAACTTTGTCACATATATTTTATATCTGTGACTGAGATACGATGAGCTGCTTGCTTGAATCCCTGAATGAGAATTTATGTGCTTGAGAGTTTAATGCCATTGGAACAGTAGATTTACAATGAAGGGTGTTAGTAAAAGGTTAAAAATCCCATTCCACTATTCATTCTACGAAATCTTCATATTAACTCATGCATAGTGCCATGAAATCTATGATCTTGTACTCATAACCTCTATGCTCAGCCAATCACATGAAGGTTATGAATACATGGTGCTTTGCTTCAGAAGTACAGGCTCTTATAGGAGGAGCTAATGTAGTAGCTTCAGTAACAGTCTACACTGCACATTCTTGCGCAAGAAGATATGCAAAACGCTGCACCTCATTTGCATACCTAATGAGCCGCCATTTTGTGCAAGGAGCTTTTGCTCAAGAGGGAGTGGAGCAGTCTACACTGCTCCTTCTTGCACAAAACCCCCCTCTTGCGCAAGAGCCGTGCTGCTGCTTATTTTTGGGCTGAACGGCTCTTGCGCAAGAGGGGGGTTTTGCGCGCAAGAAGGAGCAGCGTAGACTGCTCCTTCTTGTGCAAAAGCCCCTTGTGCAAAAATAGTGGCTGATTAGGTATGCAAATGAGGCGTGGCAATATTCATCACCCTGCCTCATTTGCATATCTTCTTGCGCAAGAATGCACAATGTAGACGTAGCCATATAGTACTAGGTCTAACATGGTCTGTCATGTATAAATGCTTGCTATGACTAGGATTGCTGCTTCCTAGTCCCTTAAAATATCTAAGGCCATGTCTGGAAAATGTATGTCAAACAGGGATGTCAAAAAACACCCTTCTGAGCAACATATATTTTGCTGGTGTAAATGGTAGTATGCACTGCATTATGTTGGCTGGAGAACTTCTCCTGCTGATATAGCTACCATTGCTTGTTGGAAGTGACTTAATTATGTTGACTTGAGAACTCTTTCTTGTCGGCATAGAGCGGCTACATGAGAGATCTTAGGGTATGTCTACACTAGCCCCCTAGTTTGAACTAGGGAGGCTAATGTAGACATTTGAAGTTGCAAATGAAGCCCGGGATTTAAATATCCCGGGCTTTATTTGCATGTTCCCGTCCGGTTGCCATTTTGAAATTCCACTAGCCCGAAGTAACTGCCCGTGGCTACACGCGGCAGTGAAACGGCAATTCGAACTAAGTCCTTAGTTCGAATTAACTGTTACTCCTCCTGGAATCCAAAATTATCTGAATAGGAGAAAGCAAATTCAAAATCTGAAAACAAAATCAGAAACTGGGCCTAATTAACCACTGCATTCTTTGAGTGACACAGGTCTGACTTCATTGAAATCAATGCAGTTACATTGTTATAAAACAGGAATAATACAATGGCTTTCTACATTACGGAAAGATCAACTATTGTTATCTGCCACATGTTTATAGTGTGCATTTTTTGCTGATGAAAATGAGCCATCATTTATATATACATTTAAAGAGATTCTTGCTAGGAGACAAGGCTGGGTTACATGCCTTGAATTTCCTGTTGAGGAAATCTCCATAAAAATTAATCTGGGTGAGAACTGATGGAGCCCTGCAAAAATACTGAAGCCCTATTGAAAGGGTGACAAAATCCTTATGTGAACAAGAAGTAACCATTCATATTTTATTTGTAAATTTTGGTTAAGACCAACAACATCCTGGAAAGACAGGTGGAACTCTTCACAGAAAAAGAGTTAGATAATCTACTATTAGAACAATGGTGGTCTCAGTAGGTATAACCTCAACTGAGATATTTATACCAGGTTTTCCAAGATAGTGGGTGGAATGAAGCATAAAGGTCAATTTGCTTAGTGTGGGAAAGAATTGCAGTAAGGAAAAAGGGAAGGAAGTGAGATATAGAGAATCATAATTTCTTTGTTTGTGGACAAAAGAGACAATAAACTCAGGACAGATGAAAAGCAGGAAACTGGAATCATGAAGGGGAAAATAGAACTTTAGGAATACTGAACAGTTATTATTCTAGCATGAACCAAATTCAGTGTCCTCTAATGAAGCACTGCTGGAATGTATTTCAATGTCAAATACACTTTAAAAAACCAGTAAATCAGCCAAGACAGGTGTCACAGGTGAGGACAATCAGGAGGATAGTTATTTTTTTTATAGTACAGGGAATGAATTGCCCTTTATAGGCCAGAAAAGATAAGGTAAGGAGTTTGTAATTTAAATTGATTAATGATAAGAAAGAAGTTGTAGAGAAGTTGACAAATCCTTCTCTAAAATGGGCCATGAGGTAATAAGGATTCATCTGCTGCAACAGTATCTACATTGAAAAAACTAACTACTCAGCTCTGATAGGACTCCATATTTGTACAACTTCCTCTCTTGTACATAAAAATCTTCTAGATGTAAGCCCTTACTTTGGGCTAAAGAAGGCCACACAATTGTGATTGTGTATTTATGGCACTTGGCACCCATGTCTGTGGTCAAATTGTCCTTATTATAAATGGGGGTATGATGGGGTGGACCATGACCTGAGGCTCTCCATGCCAGAAGCCCTGTGGTCCTGCCACATCCATCCCCAGAGAATCTACAGAGAATTCCTCCAAGCAGGCTAGAGTGGCTGCAGGAAAAGTAGTCAATCAAGGTCCAGGAAGGCCCTATAAAAGGAGTGGCAGGACCACACAGCAGTCAGTGGTTCTGGAGACCTCAGAGTGTGGAGCTGGGTGAGAGAGCAGCAGCAGCAGCAGCAGCAGCAGCATGGATAGCTCCATGTGGTGAGCTTAGCGGGACTGATGGACTATAATGGAACTCTGAGATAAAACCCGGGGGAAAGATGAGGAAGCTGTCTTGAGGAGAGGAAGTCTGTGGCACCATGCTTGTTAAGACTGAGGGAACAGACTCAAACAGTATACAGAGAGCACTGAGATGGGCCCCTGTTAAAGGTGTATCCCAGAAGGGGTTTGAGTCACACAGAGAGGGCTGAGTTGCCAAAGAGGCTTTTGGCTTCGAACTAAGAGAATGCAGGAACGTGCACTTTGCTAGAGGGGGGTGCTCATGAGAGGTGAGTGCCACCCTATTACAGGTGGTAATTGCTTTGAGATGCTGAGGGCATGTATATCCTATTTCTATACAGTTTTTTCCTTGCTGAAGTAGCACAGCAGCTGAGCTGAGTGTACATAGGATTCTGGACGGGGAAAAAAAGTCTCCTGTCTCATTACTTTGGTTGTAGTGCATTAATACAGTAGTTCCCAACAACCGGTCCATGGCCTGATGCCAGGCTGCAAACTGCTGCCTGCCGGGCCATGGTGGCTCTAGGGCCCTCCCCCTCCTGCTGTGGCTGTTAGGAGAAGTGTGTTCTGCCTCGCATCTGAGCCAACCAGCATCAGGCAGGGGTGGTCTCCTCCCAGACATGGAAGAGTGGTTTGCTGTGCGGTGGGAGGGCTGCGTGGAGCCCGGCACAGCAGCCTTAGAGCAGCTGTGACCCGGGCAGCAGTGCTCAGCTGGCAGCTGGGAAGCAGCACAGGGCTAGGTGAGGGGGGCAGGGCAGGCACTGGGGGGCTCTGGGGATGGATCTAATATTGGGGACTGGGGGCTGGCACAGGGGGAATCTGGGAGGGTTGGGTGCAGTGGGGCTCTGGAAACAGGAGGCTGGCACTGAGGATCTGGTGGTAGGGTGATCTAAGGGGTGGAGGGCTGACACCAAGGCATTTGGGATGGGGGCTGGCACTGGGGGGGGGGCTCTGAGGATGGGAGGCTAGCATGGGGGAGTTGGGTGCAGGGGACTCTGGGGTCAGTAGTGAAGGTGTGGGGGGCTCTAGGGATTAGGGCTGGCACTGGGGGCTCTGGAGCCAGGGTATACCCCAGCCCTGGCCCCCAGAGCCAGCTTCAGCTGTGGCAGCAAATATGCAAATACAAAGTTACCGGTCCGTCAAAAGTTTGTGAATGGATTTGCCGGTCTGCGGTACAAAAAAAGGTTGGGAACCATTGATCTAAAAAGTAAAGCCTGAATATGTGTCTCATTTTAAAGTGACCTTTTTTTTTCTAGAAACCCTGTGAAATGTTTTGATGCAAGCCACAGAAGATCACCTGTTTGTCCTTCTCATTTCCCAAGAGTTGTCTTGGCTAACACTTCACAGCAGTCATAATAAATTAATTCCAGATTATCTGAGGCAGATATGAAGATAAAGGGCTTGATTCAACTGTTGCAGTTTTATGCCAATATGACTTGGTAAAATCAATAGTGTTACATCAGTACAAGGCTGGAGTAATGCAGTGCTGAATCAGGCCCAAAGATACAGAACAATGAAGGTATTTTAAGAGAATCTAGTTTCAGGTTTTCAATAACTCCAATCAATACAAAATCCAAATGGTGAATATGTAGATCCAGGGGGTGATCAAAAGTGTAGAATATGTGCTGTACACAACATTGTCACAGCAAATACCAATCAGTATTTTCAAAATTATTTTTATCGTGGCAAAGCTTAGAAGCCTCATTGTACTAGGCAATGTAGAAATGTATAAAAAAGAGGTGGTCTCTCAAGCACTTGCATTGTAACACTGCAGACAATGGCAAGTGTTATTTACTCCTTCACATACCACAAGTCCTAGGAGTCACTCAATTAAATCAACAGTCAGTAAATTTAAAACAAATGAAAGGAGGTACTTCTTCACACAACTTGTGGAACTTGTTCTCAGGGGATGTTGTGAAGACCAACATTATACTGGGGTTCAGAAAAGAATTAGATAAGTCTAGGGAGGATAGGTTCATCAGTAGCTATTAGTCAAGATGGTCAGAGATGCAAACTCAGGCTCTGGGTGTGGAAAAGGGGATGGATCACTCAATGATTGCCCATTCTGTTTGTTCCCTCTGAAGCACCTAGCATTGGCCACTATTGGAAGACAGGGTACTGTGCTGTATGGACCATTAGTCTGGCTCAGTATGACCATGCTTTTGTAAGCAGAGTCTTCAGTCCTCTCAGTTTCCATGATATTTGCATGATTCTTGGGACATGTGCCAATCACAGGAGAATTCAAGGGGAAGATCAAAAGCCCTCTGCACTGCATCTTGGTTGCTCCTTCCCCAGTAGTAGCATAGCTGGGGTGAGAGGTTCCAGCTGCGCAGGGGGTGTTGCTTTTGTATTTTCAATTGGAAATCTGTCCAGAATGGCTGTTCTCTGCTTCCATTGCCTCTAACCCTCGAAATTGAGAGGCCCTTTACTGTACTGAAGGGATCAGTAGTATTATATTGAAAGGAGGAAGAACAAAGTGGAATGGCTGTTCTTACCCTTCATATTCTTCTATAAATTATCACAATTGGTTAATATCCATGTTGTGCGGAGAAAGCTATCATGTAGCTCCATAGTTGGAAAGAGGATGGATTTCTTTAGAACAACTATATAGAGAAAGCATTTTTTCCCCATTAAAGCATTCCGATTATTTTGCAGTGATTTTATTTTTGAAATAGAAAATGCATCTAGTGTGCACATAAGTCAACCTTGAAAAGTTATTTTCTGTAGTTTTACTGGAATTCATTTAAAAGACCTATATGTAAGTTCTGCATTTTTACCTTCAGCTTTTTCCCTGCACTGCATTTGAATAAATTTCCTGCAGAAATACCAATAACTAACACATTGGAACAGATAGTTACAAACAAATATCTTCACTATTGGCCTGATCTGCAGTTTCTTCATGCTTGGAGCTTCCACTGGAAGTCACTGGGATATATATATATGCAGAGGGCTTGCAGCATCAAGCCCTATGCACTTTTAGGGGACGGTCTAACACATATAGAATTGAATAAAAATTACAACATACTAGTAATTTCCAAAATAAGTCGGTTCTTTTCACTGACCTTATTTGTTTGAAACCCATCCTTAGAAATGAATATTTGGCTTTCCCCCTGCATTTTCTTTCCTTCTCAATCCTATATCTTACACTTACAGAATAAGGAGTGCACAGCTGGATGCCAAAGACACTTTTTTTTAGCATTCTGAAATTACTGGATGCTGACGAAATGACTTAAATGTGCAGTTAACACCTGCAGTATACAGCAAAATAAAATGCTTTTCTGCACTTTTATTAGCGTATATTTCAGATCAGATAACATTTTCACACCTATTGTGGTATCTGCACTCTGATCCATCCCCCACATAGATTCCAAGCAAGTTGATTTTTATTGTATCATTCTGAAAACTCACAGTACCACAGCCAATGCCACTACAAGGTATTCTCTGCCCCCTTGCTATGTTTTTTAAACACCTTGTTATTAGCAAACTAGTGGGCAATAGAGGATAGAATCACAGGAATATTTTGTTCCTCTGTCCTCCTATGGCTTGGAAGATGTGCTGTTTTGGGATTCAGCTGTGTACTTCCATATTAAAGAAGCTTAAAAGTAATTCCTTTCATTACACAATGTTAAGATGAAGTGATATTAAAAAAAATCCTTGGTAGCGAATATTTGCTTCCTATAAAGGAAACCTGAACAGCATTCCTGTTCATCCGATTTGCGCCGCCACCAGGGCTTAATGTGTACCTGCCAACAAATTGTCTTTAAAACGTTCTGGAATCTCCTGATGAAATATATCTTTTAACTTGGCAAGCTAAAAGGAGCTCAATGTATTTATCCTGATTTGCTTCCCTTAAGGATAGATTGTTACTTGGTTTCATTCCTGTGCAAAGGAAGGAAAGGGAGTTAGAACTGCCTTACATCCCTTGGACCCAGGCATGGAGGATAAGATAATGAAACCTACATCCTTACACCTTCCTTAGAACAGGTCAGTGGGCAGGCACAGGGCATTGATTTTTCATAGGCCAGAAAAAAGTTCTTAAGATTCTAGATTTTCACAAATGTATTTTTCATAGTTGATCTTTTAAAAATATCAGCAGTTTGTCAATTTTTCACTTTATCTTGTTCCCAAAAGTTTGGCAGTTGAGGATACAACAACATGTATGTAGGAATCTTTTGACCCACCATAGAAATGTACCCACCAAAGTTGTGGATATATGCAAAGCAAGGGTGTATGACAGTTTAGGAAAAGAAGGGAAGAATACCCTGACTATTCTGTCTTTCATTTCTACACTACCTTATAGTTTGGGGTGGGCAATAATTTTTGATAAGGGGCCACTCCAAGAATTTGATAAGTGATCAAGTCCTGCATTCTTCCATGATATTAATAGAGAAGGTGCAGGGTTTTGGATGGAGATTGGGTACAAAAACTCACGGTAGAAGATTGGGAGGGATGAGGGATCTGGGTAGGAGTTTGGGTGAAGGAGGGGGTCATGACCTGGGGCAGAGATGCTGGAGGGGATGAAGAGGGTCTGGGTTGAAACCTAGGGCAGGAGGGGGTCATGACCTGGAGCAGGGGATAAGAGTGCTGGAGGGGGTGCATGGTCTGGGAGGAAATTGAACCGTGGTAGGGGTGCAGAGGGTTTGAGTTGTGACCCAAGGTAGGAGAGGGTTGTGACCTGAGTCAGGGGTACAGGAGGGAGTGCAGGGATTTGGGTTGTGACCTGGGGCAGGCGAGTGTTGTGATCTGGGGCGATGGGTTGGGGCACAGGAGGGGGTGGGGTGTGTTGAGAAGGTTTTAAAAATCTACAGAAATGTACTCTATACAGTTTGAGGTTAATGGAGAAGGACATTTCAAAATGGAGTGCAGATGCATGATGGGACATACAAAATGGAATCCATCAGGCCTGTAAGGACTTTTTGCCGCCAAAACAGTGTTTTGCACACAGCACCCCATCCAAGCACACTGCCCAGCTGCTGCACCCAGCACCACCTGTCTGCACCCGGCACGCTTTGTTTGCACTCAACCACCAAGAACTTTCCTGCCTCAGCTTCTTTAAAACCCCCAAGATCAAGAAGCTCTGGTCGGCAGTCTCTCCCCACCATTTGGAGAAGGAGGATCCCAAGACAGAGGTGACTGTGGTGAAGGCCCTGTTTAACCCTTCTGGTCTGGTTCCATTCCTGCCTGCCGTCCTCAGGGTGCTCTGGCCCACGCTGTGGTGAAAGCCCAGTTAGTGAGCCTTAGCTACCTGCGCTCCTGGTAACACCATCAGGACTCCACAAGCCGTCTACTACCGTTGTGGCGAAAGCCCTCTGGCGTGCTGTCAGACTGCTTGTGCGCGAACTCAGCTGTTGTGCAGATAGAGGCCTACTCCATTGTGCCTTCATTACATCAAGGACGCCTCAGCGTTCCTCCTCTGACAGCCAACAAGGCTGAAGGAGTTGTAGGTCCTGAGCTTCTGCAGTCCTCAGACAGACTGAGTATTCACAACATCTGTTTATTATTTCTGTTCTTTCTCCTGTTTTCAGAGGGTGAGGGTTGGTCTGTTAGTGTTGTGTTCTATTGTGTTATCTGTTATATCCAATACAGTTCAATTGATTATTCAAATTTTAACCGAGTCTGTGTTTATTTAACATCTTGAGAGATCAACCGTGATAGATACGGTATTTCCAGGCCGGATCTATCTTCTGGGACAAGGCAGCGTACAAGTCAGTTAACGCAGTTTTCTCTAAGGGTATTATCAGTGTGCCTTGCTGGTAACAGGTGCTAGGTGCAGGCTCTGCCCAGGAGGTGCTTATTCTAGGCAGCTTCTGGCCAGTAGCCTAGTGGAACCCTCAGGCAGGCTGCCTGACTGTTGTGTCACTACACAACATTCAAAGCGGCTGGCTGCTGGGGTCAGCGTGTGCATCTCTGTGTGGCACACACCATAGGGGGAAGGGGGCTTTGTGAGCTGTCTGCATCTGCAAGTATGGATGAGGCAGCTCCCATTGGCCAGTTTCTTCCCAATGGGAGTGGCAAGGTCTGTGCTGGGGTTGGGGTAAGCATGCAGAGCCCTCCCACCCATTGGGTACACAGTGTAGAGATGCACCAGCTGGCTCCAGAAGCTGGCACCAACTGAGTAGTGTGTGGGAGCGCAGCAGGCTGGAGCCTGCCTGAGGATCCTAGTGGGCCAAGGTGGCCCAGAGTAATGTGGCAGGTCGAATCTGAAGGTATAATAGGTTGGATATTTTGGACAGTTATTGTATCACTCTTGGGTATGGCATGATTCTATGGCAATTCTTCTAAGAAAAATGTTCGTCCAACAGTAAGAGCATTCAACTAACCCCATATCAGAGAAGTGAAAATATAATAGAACATCGATGTTTACAGGCATCCTTCTATGATGCAGTGTACAAATTCCACACTGGGCAACAAGGGGTAAAGGAACTGTGGGCTCAGCCAGCCCCACCCTGCCTCACCTGCAGCAAATGTTCCATGTGCTGGAGGAGTTAAAAGACCAGGGATTTAGGTTGTTTGGCTGGTAGAGTCAAAGGTGAGCAGACCTGCAGTTCAGATCTACAGCAGCACAGAGAAGAGAGAAGACTAAAGGCTCTAATACAGCTGTCCAAAGAAGCCTTGACTGAGAGAAAAGAGGACCCACCCCAGAGACAACCAGAGAGGAAAGGCTCTTGTTGACCTTGGACATTGGTAATCCCCTCATACTTATTTTGGTTTGGATTTCCTAATCAGTGGAAGCCTTGTACTAAATTAATCCCTGGGGTGGGGTGGGGGAAGGCAAGAAGAATGAAAGGAAAGCCCATGGAGTGGCAGCCTTAAGCAGCTTGATCACCAGACTATTGGTAGCCCTGAGGGCCCTGGGTTGGAGCCTCCCCACAACCCCCTTGGCTGTCAAGATTTATGGCTGTAACCCTAGCCATGCTCCTCAATCAGACCCAAGTGAGGACCGTTATACCTTCCAATGTGGAATAACTTGAGTAGTTGCCATTTAACACAAACAGCAGTTCATAGTTCTAGGTTTTCAATGTACTTTGTATTTTTTAGGAGTAAGTTGACATGCAGTCTACTTCCTTAACATCAAATAAAGAACTGTCACTTCTCAGAGCGATTGCCTGAGCTGATGTTACAGATCGTGGGTGTGTGTGTGTGTGTGTGTGTGTGTGTGTGTGTGTGTGTGTAATAAATGGATTGAATTTAATTCCACAGGTTATCTAAGTGAAGGCTAATTCCTAAATTTCATCATTTTATTTCTGATATATTAACTTACTTAAGTGTATAGGGCATGGATTTTTTTCTAGCATAACTTTAAACATTTCAGTGGTAATTCCTAATATATATAGTTAATGGCAAATTATAAGATGTAGATCAGCTCTCAGAATAGAATGAAAGGTTATTCTTCAGTGTAAAGTGTTTAGTCATTGAGAATTATTTGCAATTTTTTTTGCAACTAACTTACAGCAGGCCCTTGACACTTGTATGTTAACATTATTACAGAAGACTAGAGGCATAATTCTTCAGTGTGATTTTAAATATTATTTCCAGTAGGAATGAGCTAAACAGTTCTGGAAGAAAAAAACAAAACCTTGGGCATCTGCAGACAAATTGTGTGAGTCTTTCCTGTAAATGGAAGGGGTTCCCCCCCCTCAAAAATTCTCTTGGATACTATAGAAGCAGGAAATCTGAATGCATAGAGGGCATTGCCAGTGTCATGCATTTTTGTGTATAATACACATACCTACAATTACAGTACACTAAAATGTTATTGCAAACCACTATAACTAGTGTAATATTTAAAGTTTAGAGGTCTTTAACGAGCACCTTTAATCAGATGGGATTTCTCACCATGGTGTAATAATTGTAGAAATAATGGAGAGAAAGGGGGTAATGGAGAAATAAGACAAGGAGGCAGGATTCAGAGCGAACATTGATTCAGTCTCTTGTTCATTTTCTATGCACCAGATCACAGGGCCAGATTTGAAAATGCCAGGTATGGGCTGGGTCTAGGCTGGGAAGGGAGAGGGCTGATAGAAGCCTTCCCAAGTAAATGGAAACAATTGAAAGAATGATTAACTGCACTATACCATTTATTGCTGGTGTAGCAGAGAGTAGGCCAATGCGTCCCCTAGCCCTCCACCCACTCTCTACTTCTGTCCCCTCGTGGCCCCAACCGGGCCATTCCCTTTAGTCACCAACTTGCCCAGGGAGACTGTGGAATCCCCATCTCTGGAGATATTTAAGAGTAGGTTAGATAAATGTCTATCAGGGATGGTCTAGACGGTATTTGGTCCTGCCATGGGGGCAGAGGACTGGACTCGATGACCTCTCGAGGTCCCTTCCAGTCCTAGTATTCTATGATTCTGTAACTGTCCTCAACAGTGAAGGCTCTCTGTCGCACGTCTCCGTTGTCACAGCCTTGCCTCTGGGCCGCTCGTCCCGCAGATCCTGTCCCGGCCACCGGCTGCCCGCTCTGTCTCGTGGGCTACCACAGCTTCACCTGTCAGAGTGAGGTCCACGCCGCTGGCTGGGTTGGCATCTGTTCCACCTGTTGGAGTTGAGAGCACAACCAGCTCCTGCTCTTCCCCCTCTCCTGCCTGCCACCCTCCCTTTTGAAATCGTAACACGGCGTCCCTCTGTCAGGACTGTCCAGCCACTGCGGGGTCCTAAGGTCCGCCGGTTCCATCTGGGGCGCCGCCGCGCATGCACGGGCGGCCGGCCACTTGCCACTCGGCGCACCGCCAGAAGCCGCGGCTGGGCGGCTTTTAGTGCATGGGTCGGGTCCCCCGTCACAGCTGGATATTCCCAGATACTGTATGTTAAGTGAATAAAGTTGTGGCCTAATTAAATGACATCTATAGAAGTTTTTCATTTTTCTTGCGTGGCTGGGACAAATGCGATGCCTGGAAAATGGTTGCCACTCCACACCATTGCATATTCTTTACTTTTAGAGTTGGTTTAAAAAAGGTATGGGTACAGTTTATTCATTTGCCTCTATCTATAAAGCCAGGTGCCTCAGTACCATGAGTCCAACAACATAGCACTCTGGGGAAGAAGTTAATTTTACAAGTTACCAAAAATACAGTAGCTTCTCTGTACATTATAATGTTTCAGTTTTAATGTCTATCTTGAGATCTTTCTGACTCAGAATCACAAGCTTTGTGCCATTGATTGGAAAGGGGGAGATTCCTGACTTTTCAAAGATCTAATTTTTTTTCTAGCCATACTGGGCCTCATCATATTTACTTTTAAATAAGCCATTGGTCCAGGACTAAATAGTGTCATCCACACACACAACCCTCCCAACCCTGGGCCAGGAGGGAGGTGGCATGAGGTGTAGTGAGGCCTTTGCCTGGGACAGGAACTGGTTCAGACTAAGCTTGCTGTCTAGCCTCCCACTCCAGGGGCAAGACCAGACAGTGGCGTAGCGAGGGGGGAACGGAGGGGGACAGTTGCCCCTGGGCGCCACGCTAGGGGTGTGCCAATTTAGTCCCCCTCTGCTTCCCCTGTCATCCCTCAGCTCACCTGCTCCTCCCCTGCCTGCCGCTGCTGGCTGGAGCCGCCTCTCTGCCCCCAGCCCGACCCTCCGCCGTCTCCACTGGTGGGTTAGTGCGTGCAGGGGCCCGACCCCAAACTGGAGGGGTCGGGGGAAGATGTGGCTCCCTCCCCATCCTCCCAGGGTTGGGCTCAGCCCTGCTCTAGATTCAGGGCCCCACCACACGGCGGCGGCAGGAGGGGGCACAAATTGTTCCCTTGCCCCCAGGCGCATAACACCCTCGCTATGCCTCTGAGACCTGACCTTTCCCCTACAGGGCAGGGAAGGTGTATGGGGTAATTCCGTAATGCATGGGACCCCACATTATTTTAATATGGACCTTATACTAAAAACCCCTTTGGTTTGCTACTCTTTGCATGTGAAAACTAAGTTCACTGGCTCTACTCCTCCTCCTAAATTTTAGGAAGAAAATGCTTAGATGAGAGAAGCATACCTCAAAATCTCAGAGCGAATCACACGAATCTGAGATTATATCAAATCCAAATCTGAATTTTGCAAATGATCCTTATCTTTAGGATTGGAAGGATTAGATTTTTATCTAGTAAATGTTGCTTTCACTGTACACACACAAATTAACAGAAGAATATTTCCATTGACAAGACAAATTTACAAATAGGTAAAGTGAAAAAACTGCTACTTGAGAACTTATGAATTCGATTAAAAGTACATTTACTTTGTATATTTTGACATCCAATGTTGACAATTTTTGTGTTTCATGGTTATAAATTTTAACTTACTGAATCTCAGTGACCATTGCCATTAAGTAATTATTGCCAGATGCCTCACCTTTTGTTGTCTGATCCCTGTCTTAAAATTTTCCACAGTTGTGTGATTTTAATTTATCACAAATGCTTAAAACTCATAATTTTGCAAGCTGTGAATTTAAATAGATATAGAGAAAATGCTTAAATAGATATTGATATTATCCGTCAAAAGGATAAAAAATAAATACCAAATTGTGTCATGCCTACTTATTTTAAATTCTGGTTAATAAACCCTAGAATCAGAAAACCACTGACACTCTGGGGTGTATGAAGAATGAGTTGGAAAGTTATGGATTTGATTCATCTTTACTTTGATATATTCAGTGAACAGTACAAGAAATATGTAGGCATCAGTTATTATCAGCACACTTTTTAAATATCAGCTGTTTCCATTAATATTATTATTATTAATAAATCTAGAAGGAATTGATTTTCTTTAAAGAATGTTATTCAACAAAGCACGGTTATTTCCTTTCCTGTACCCCAAATTTTTGAGGAACAGGCACACTTAATTTTGTCTACTTGCATTAGGTGAAATTCAGGCTTATTAAAGTCCATGTCTTTTCAGTATCTATCAGAAATGTAAATGAACAGTCTATAGTGTTCCCTGCTCTCTGGATTGCTCTGATGATCATGTTGCCATGGTGATAACAGAGCATACAGGTTCATGAGACAGTATTCGTAATACAGCAGTTTGAAACTTAATCAGTGTACTGCTACTTCTCCCCCATATTTCAATATCACTTCAGTAAATTGAATTCCAGTCAGTTGTCAGTCCAGTGTATTCCCTGTGGTTTCCCTCTGCAAAAATTGCCTCTTTATTCTATACACTGATGATCATACAGTAATTGAAATCTGCAGCTGTTTGTCATGCTAGTTACACAGCTCTCTCTTACAAGCAGTCTTTGTATGTCTGCAGCTAATGCTTAAAGACATTTAGGGCTGAATATGTGAGTTATAATTTTTGCACAATAGTAAATTCCTTTTAGGAATTTTTAGATATTTTAAGTATATCATCACAGAAAAATTACTGTGTGCATGTGTTAGGTTTTGAAAAATTGTCAAACTCTAGGAATATGTTGAGCAAAGTATTTGTTTTAAACCCTTGTGGAACTTTATCTCTAGATGTCCCATTAGTAGGGATTGAACTAAAAAATTTCTAGAATTAAAACTTTATAGCAATGGATAACTTAACTTAAAATCCCCAAGGAAAGGGAAATGTATGTATGTATCATATATTGATGGTGTAGATCACTGCCATTACATTGTGCAATTTTGTTCATTCTTCCTATGTTAACAATTTTGAGCATGTAAATTTCAGCAGTTACATGTTTACACATGGGGGAGCACATGGGCGCTGATGCACGTGGGGAGCCAGATTTTTAAGCCAGCACCCCATGAGTACCGGCTCCCCCCAACCCCATTGCCCCCTTGCACTGGGAGGCAGCAGCATGGGGGCGGGAGGAGGTGGCTTTTAAGCCAGCTCCCTGTGCATGCCAGCTCCTGCCTGTCCCCCCCGATCCCTCCACACATACCCTGCCTCCAATACAGAGGCAACAGCTCTTCAGGAGCTGGTATGTGCGGGGAAGAGCTGGCTCCCCACATGCACTGGCTTCCACCTGACCCCCTTCACGCTGTTGCCTCTGCATCGGGGGCAGGTGGCTCCATAAGAGCCAGCATGCACGGAGAGCTGGCTTTAAAGGAATGGGGCAGGGGAGGGACTGCATGTAACCATTAGGATTAACTGATGAGCCCAGGCTCATCGGTTAATTATGTGAATGTGTAGCCATTTACACCCCTATACTATACTCCAGTTATCTACTGCATTTCACTGCCAACATTTTATATTTTGTTCTTCATATAAGACAATAGATGTCCACAATGTGCATCTAGATCAATATTTTTTTCAGGGCCACTGCTGAGATAAACTGTGGGAGATGAGTTGTGGCTGTTAAGGAATAGAAGCAAACTACTAAGGATCCCTTGACAAAGGAGTATGGCTAACTCTAGGGAAAAGAGGTGTCTACAAAGCCAGCTACTCAGTGACCAGAGGAGCAAGTAAATAGGAGTATCAAATGAGAATTTTGCAAGGGTGTTGTGAGAAGCTGATACACCTAATAAACATACTCTAAATCTAGACCCACGCTTCCCTCTCCCAGCTGCAAAACAAGAAAACAAATAAACCTCAAAACAAAACCCCTACACCAGTAAAAATAATGTAAGCAGAAATCTAGCATCAGAGTGGAGGCTACCCACTTTAGTGCACTGAATGCAGCATGTACGCTTACCCACTTAGTGGGCAGCTGGTGAATGCATGCCTAAAGGCAGCTTATGTCCCTTCAACAAAGTATGGGGTCTTGATGCTAGAGTGACTGAACTGGAGGAGGTGAGGTCGGGGTCTCTACCTTCCCCCCGTACTGGTTGCTTCAAGTACTTGTCACACAAACATATCCACCCTGCCACAATAATGAACTGCTTTGTGTCCTAGAGCAATGCATAGTGGGATAGCTACTACAGTGCTCTTCTCTCAATGGCAATGCAAGTTCTGCATATGCAAATGTATGCTGACATCTGTAGAAAACAATGTTAACACAAATCAGCACTTTTAAAGCATTTTTGTTCACTGACAAAGGCTACGTCTAGACTAGCATGATTTTCCGGAAATACTTTTAAGGGAAAAGGTTTTCCGTTAAAAGTATTTCCGTAAAAGAGCGTCTAGATTGGTCCTGAAGTTATTGTTAGAACGATGCGTTTTTGCGCAAAAGCACGTCTAGATTGGCGGCGCGCTTTTGCGCAAAAGCGGAAGCCCGGAACCATTTTGAAGAGGGCAAAAGGGCACCAGCCCTTTCCGGGGGCGGGGCTGGAGCTCCGTTCAGACACGTGCTTAAAGGGGTCTCGCCGACAGCCGCTTGTCTCCTGCTCCGTGCGTTAGGACCTCTAGCAGGGACTGACAGCCATAGCAGGTTTGGTGGTTGTCCTCTGCCTTTTGGACACCACTGCCTTTGCCCCTAGTGCTTTTCCCTGGTTTTGGTTTCTTGTGCCTTGCTGTGTCTGCCATGGAGCCACGGGTGGCCATGTGCCTGCTCTGGCCCCTGTCGGCCATTTTGAGTGCCTGCAGCTGGTGCTCCAGGCTGGTGCCCTCGTGTTCCAGGACCAGGAGGCGCAGATCGCCTTGAACTCCCTCACCAGGGAGGCCCTGGATTCCCTGTGGCATCCCCACCCCACCGTGGAGAGGCCACTCTGGAGACTGGACACCAGTACAGACTGGTGGGAGCGGCTGGTCCTTGGGCAATGGGACGACCAGCAATGGCTCCGGAATTTCCGCATGCGAAAGCGGACGTTCCTGGAGCTGTGTGCCTGGCTCACCCCCGCGCTCCAGAGAGCCACCACCCGGCTGCGTGCACCCATCCCCGTGAACAAGAGGGTCGCCATCGCGCTATGGAAGCTGGCCACCCCGGACAGCTACCGATCGGTGGCACAGCAATTCGGGGTGGGAAGATCCACTGTCGGTGTGATCGTCATGGAGGTAAGTCCCAGGGGAGTGGGGAGTGGGGGGAGGGTGCTGCACTCCATGCCCAGGGGCAGCCAAGACTCCACGCTGGGTCACCCAGGGGTTTCGGCCGTCCCTCCCTTGCACAGGCCTGCTGGTGGGGGGGGAGGCCCGTGCGGTGAGGGGGCCCTGGTGTGCGTGTGCGTGTGTGTGCGCGTGCATGAGGACAGAAGGAATCACGGGGGGGGGGCCCAAGGGAGCGCACACTCACCCCTGCCTTATGTGATGTGTTCCCTTGCGTTTCTCTGCACCCTTCTGCAGGTCGTCCACGCCATCAATGATGTCCTGCTACCGAGAGTGATCCGCCTGCACGACGTGGACGCTACACTGGCCGGCTTCGCTGCCCTCGGGTTCCCCAACTGCGGGGGAGCCCTGGATGCAACCCACATCCCCGTCCGGGCCCAGGAGCATCGAGCAGCCCATTTCACGAACAGGAAGGGGTACTGCTCGATTGTTCTCCAGGCCCTCATGGACCACCGGGGGCCGCTTCCTGGACGTCTACACGGGCTGGTCCGGCAGGGCACACGACGCCCGCATCCTCTGCAACTCCGGACTGTTTCACAGGCTGGAGGCGGGCACCTACTTCCCCCCGGCAGGAGTTGAATGTCGGGGATGTGCCTATGCCCATCTGCGTCGTCGGGGACGCGGCCTACCCCCCGCAGCCCTGGCTAATGCGGCCCTACACGGGGCGGCCGGACCAGAACCGGGCCCGGTTCCACGACCGCCTGAACTGGGCCCGAAATCAGGTGGAGCTCGCCTTCGGCCGCTTAAAAAGCCCGCTTCCGTTGTTTGCTCACCCGTCTCGAGATGTGTGAGCGGAATGCAACGGAGGTACTGGCCGCATGCTGCGTGCTCCACAACATTGTGGAGCGGAGTGGGGAGGCCTTCATCCCTGCATGGATGGCAGCTGAGGCACAGACGTTTGCACATCCCCACACAGCTGCCATCCACCAGGCACACCAGGATGGGGTGCGCATCCGAGAGGCCCTGATGGACAGGTTTGCACAAGCCCCATAGTAGGGTCGCCTCGGTCTCCCCATACGACTCCCTCCCATCTCCTCCTCTTCCCCCTCCCCTCCCCTTACCTCCCCCCAATTGTAAAGCGTCGGTTCCAAGCACGTTGGCCGTCATCGTGAATGTTCGTCGGGTGCGTCGGACATAGCTAGGGTTTTTCTTTTTAGTTTAGGCTTGGGTTTAGGCCACCATCGCCTGCCTGAGCTGTCCCGAAGAACGGGAAGAGGATTCGTGGTTCGTGCGGAAGGCTCGAGTCAGCGTACCCGATTCCAGTCGTCTTCGAGGGGATCTCCTGGCTGTTCTTCTCCCGAGGCCCGGAAGGACCAAAGGATTGAGGTTGCCAGCAACACTACAATCGTCCCTGCGTCTAGACTATGTACATATTCTTTTGTATGTGTCTTTTAACCTTTCTTGCTTGTTTGTAGTCTGTTAATATAGTTGTGGTTTAAATTTTACTTAGAGTGTCAGTATTTATTTATGCGCCACAAACCAATGACCACTTAAAGGAACGACCGGTGATAGATACAGAAATTTGGTGTCCGCATTTTGTAATCCTCTTAAATTTAGTTGGCTAATTGGCATCTCAAATCATTTATTACAGTTACCTCGAGTAACACAATAACCAACACAGTTTTGTTTTCAACTGAAAAATGTATTGTTTTTATTTACAAGGGGGGAGGAGGAGGAGACCTTCAACTGGGAGGGGGAGGAGCTACGCCTGGGAGGGGTGGCCCCTGCGAGCGGTCCTGCAGGGGTGGACCTGGACATGGGGGCAGGCCGCATCGGGGCAGGCTGCACGGGGAGGTGGGCAGGAGGGGCTATTGCAGGGGCATTGCAGGAGGGGGCATTGCAGGGGCAGGAGGGGTGGCAGGGGCATGGGGTAAGGCCATGCCATAGTGAATGGCATGGGCTATGTGGGCAGTGAGGGTGGCGATGGAGTAAGCCATCCGCGTGCACTGGGCCTGGAAGGCAGCCTAGGTCTCCTGGCACCACTGCAGGTCCCCCCTGGACGCGTTCGCGAATCAATGCCTCGATTTGCTCGATGGCCTGCACATGCTGGCAAAGGAGCTGGTCCCGGTGGCGGAGCCTATGCCTGTGTGGTTGGGCAGCTGGGGGTGCCACTGCTGCCGGACTGGAGGGTCCCCGGCTTGTGCTTGGTCCCGCTGCAGGGAAGAGAAGAAAGGATGGGTGGGTCAGGGAGGCCGGCCACTGTCCCCACACCTCATGCCCTCTACCGCACCCCTGAGCCCAGGTGACACCACAGTAGTGTGGCTTGGGCCCACTCGGTTCTCCCCCTGCCCCCCGTGTTGTATGTTTGCAAGGAGGACCGCCCCTGGAGTAGGGTCCTCCTCCATGTATTGTAACCACCGGTCTGTGTCCTGGCCCCGTGGAGGGCAGGAGGGCGCTTGTGTTGCGTTAACCTGTGGAACTCCCTGCCGGTGGAGGCTGTGAGGCTTTGGGCTAATCACTGGTGTTTGACAGGAGCGAGATGCATCCCCACACAGTGCCTGGGAGCACATCTGGCAGAGGTGGTCTGGGCTCTCAGATCCCCATCGCAGGGGATATCTCCTGGACGGAACCAGGAGAGTGACTGGGGGTGTCCCATCCTTGCAGCAAAACTCAGGTGGCCCTAAGGGCAGCCCGAGGGCTCGCCTTCTCCTCCCACTATCCTCACACACGTAGCCCAGGGACATGTGTGGCCGCAGTGGGGACTTCCCGGGAGCCAGCCAAGGCACCGGGAGCAGGCGAGGGGCTCAGTGGGGGCCACGTTCACAGGGCTTTGACGCTGCGGTTTACCCAGGAGCAGCTGGCTGTGCCTCACAGCCAGGCATGGGACAGTGTGCCGTTCTCCGTGCTGCACCCTTGCGGCGGTGCGGGCTCTGGTCTGAGTCCCTGGGGCCCTGGCTGGTTCCAGCTGGCATCCACCCTTCCCCCTGGTCCCGCCGAATGTGTGTGAGCAGCATGGTCCCAGGCGTGCCCTGCAGCTGCCTGCCGCAGCCACATGCTGCTCGGTCACCGGGCTGCACGTGGTTGGACGGGCTGCTTGCTGCCTAATGCTACACAGCGTGCAGCACACGTGGCCTGAGTGACATGCTCTCCCCTTCCCCCCTCCGGGCGCCTGGCTCCCACCCTCCGCCCTTGTGAGTGCAAAGTGCAAGACTCACCGGTGGATCCTTCCCCGGCCTTGGAGGATGCGTGGGAGACGTCGGGGCTGCTGGAGGGGGCCTGCTGGGTGGCAATGCTGGCCTCATCCTCCGATTCAGTGCTGTCGTCTCCTTCCCGCCTCGGTGGTCCTGGTGACGGGGGGCCGCACGCTGCTGTCCACGGGCACGTCTGGGGCTTGCGGGCTGGCTGGCCCAGGATGGCGTGGAGCCTGTCGTAATGGGGGCAGGTGTCTGCTCCTGCCCCTGGCCTCGCTGGCCCGCACGTAGCCCAGGCGCAGCTCTTCACTTTCGCCCGGACTTGTTCGAGGGTCCGGGCTGGATGGCCTTGCTGGGCTAGCGCCTGGGCCATGCGGCCGAAGATGTCGGCGTTGCGGCGCCGCGAATGGGTCTTGTGGAGGCCCTCCTCCTCCTGCCACAAGTCCAGGAGGGTCTCCAGCACCCCCGAGGAACAGGATGGGGCCCTTCTTTTCCAGCCCCTGGGGGCCTCCTGCGCTGGGGGTGCAGGTGGCTGAGTGCCTGGAGCTGCCATGCTGGCTGCGATGTGGCTGCTGGGCACGGCAGGAGCACCGTGGCAGACCTCAGGCAAGAGGTCTGAGGCACGCTCCTGCCACATGCGCTCAGCAGCCTGCGGCTACTTTAAGAGCTCGGGTTACCAGGAAGTCCGGGGCTCCTACAGGGTCTCCCAGCGTCCAAACCGCTTTTTTCCGTTTAGCCTGCTTTTGCACAAAAGTCTTACCTTGCTGTCTACACTGGCCCTTTTGCGCAACAGTTTTTCGCAAAAAGGACTTTTGCCCGAACGGGAGCGTCAAAGCTTTTCCGGAAAAAGCACTGATTTCTTACAGTAGGAAGTCAGTGCTTTTGCGGAAAATCAAGCGGCCAGTGTAGACAGCTGGCAAGTTTTTGTGCAAAAGTGGCTGCTTTTGCGGAAAAAGTGGCCAGTCTAGACACAGCCTAAGAGTATAGCAATAGGAATATATTTTCAACCACCTGACCAGAATGCTGATGGTGGTTGAGGATTGCTTAGGGAGATTAGAGAGGCTACAAAGGTGGAAAATACAATAATCATAGACCCATAGAAATGAAAAACTGGAAGGGACCTCTGTGGGTTACCTACTCCAGTCTGCTACACGTAGGCAGGGCTAAGTATTATCTAGACCATCTGACAGTTATTTTTCTAATCTGTTCTTAAAAACATCCAGGACAGAGATTTTGCAACCTCCCTAGATAATTTGTTACGATGTTTAACTACCTTTACAGTTAGGAAGTTTTTCTAATGTCTAACATAAATCTCCCTTGCTACAATATAAGCCCATTGCTTCTTGATCTGCTCTTGGAGGATAAGAACAATTTATTGCTCTTCTCTTTATACCAATCTTGAAGACTGTTATCATGTACTTTTTCAGTCTTCTCTAGATTAAAAAAACCCAGTTTTTTCAATTGTTCCTAGTAGGTCATGCATTCGAGACCTTTAATTATTTTTATTGCTCTCTTCTAGACTTTGTCCAATTTGTCAACATCTTTCCATCTTTCCACAATGGGACACAGTACTACAGTTAAGGCCTTATCAATACTGAGTGGAGTGGAAAAGTTACTTTTGTGTCTTGCTTTCAACATTTCTTCAGTAGTATTACATTGTTGACTGACATTGAGTTTGTGATTCACTATAACCCCCAGATCCCTTTCTGCAGAACTCCTTCCTATGCAGTGATTTTCCATTTTGTTCCTTCCTAAGTGGAATAATTTTGAATTTGCCATTTTTAAATTTATGCTATATATTTTGGGCCATTTCTCCAGTTTTTCAAGACCATTTTGAAATCTAATCCAGTCCTCCAAAGAGCATGCAACTCCTCCCAGCTTGATATTATTCACAAACTTTATAAGTTACTCTCTGTGCCATTAGAATGGGAGATTTCAACTATCCTCATGTTTACTGAGGATACAGAAAGAGATGCAGAGAGAAAATTTCTAGAGCTCATAAATGTCTGCTTCTTAAATCAGCTTGTCCTGGGACCAACAAAGGAAAACACAATTCTTGATTTAGTCCTAAGTAGAGCATAGGAACTAGTCCAAAAGGTCAATATAGCTGATTCTCTCAGTAATAGCATCCATAATTTAATCAAATTTAACATCCTTACATGGGAAAAATGCCAAAAATGATGCTTCAGTGGGTTTCCACTTCAAAAAAGGAAACTACACAAAAATAAGAAAGCTAATTAAATGGAAATTAAGAGGACAGTTTCAAGGCTGAAATTCTTGCTAAATGCATGGAAACTATTTAAAACACCATAATAGAAGCTCAAACTAAATGTATACTGCCCACCAAAAAAACCCCCACAGTCTCCACAAAAGAAATAAACAAAATAAAAAGATAAAATATGCCACCATGGCTAAACAGCAGAGTAAAAGAGGAAGTTAGAGGTAAAAAGGCTTCTTTTAAAAAAATAGAAGTCAAATCCTAGGAAGGAAAATAGGAAAATTCTGGCTAGTCAAATGCCTAAGTATAATAAAGCACACAAAGTTTTTTTTGTTGTCTTTTGCCAACTGCTCTTCAAATTCTAACAGCAATTTTTTAAAGCATATTAGAAGCAGGAAGCTTGCCATACAGTCATTGGAGAGACAGAATAATCAGACTGCTAACGCATCACTCAAACAAGACAAGGCTGTTGCAGTGAAGCTAAAATAAATTCTTTGCATCAGTCTTCACAGCAGAGGATGCGAGGGAGATTCTTACAGCTGAGCCATTCTTTATAGGTAACATATTTTGAGGAACTGTCCCAGATTGAAGTGCCAATAGAGGAGATTTCGGAGCAAATTGATAAACAGTAATAAGCCACAAGGGCCAGATGGTATTCACCCATCTTCTGAAGGAGCTCAAATATGAAATTAGGGGACTACTACTTGTATCACTTAAATCAGTATCTATACCAGATGACTGAAGGGTAGCTAACGTAAAGGCTTTAAAAAAAAAAAAAAAAAAAAAAAGGACACCAGAGGTGATTCTGACAATTACCTGTAAGTAAGCCTAATTTCAGTACCAGGCAAATTGAATGAAACTACAATAAGGAACAGACTTATCAGACACATAGATAAACATGATATATTGGGAAAGAGCACAGGTTTTGTAAAAGGAAATCATGCCTCACCAATCTTTTAGAATTCTTTGAAGAAGTAAAAAACATAGAAGAGTGATCCAGGTGATATAATGGCTCATTCCCAAGGCACTTTAGCAAAGTAATTAATCATGGGATAAGAGGGAATAGTCTGTCAGGGATTGGCAGGGCTTGACAAGCCACGGTGAAATCTACTCGCCAGCCCCGCACTGCGCATGTGCCAGACCCGCATTGTGCATGCACGCGCTGCTGGTGAATGGGGCGACCGGCTGAAATCTACTCGCCCTGGGCAAGTAGATACACTGATTTGTCGAGCCCTGGGGATTGGTAACTGGTTAAAAGATAAGAAACAAACAGTAGGAATCAATGGTCAGTTTTCACAGTGGAGGGAGGTAAATATCAGAGTCCCCAAAAGATCTGTGCTGGGAGCTGTGCTATTTAACATATTCTTAATGATCTGGATACAGGATAACAGTGAGGTGGCAAAACTTGCAGATAGTTCAGTCCAAAACTGACACTGCAGAGATACAAAGAGATCTCCTCAGACTGGGTGATTGTGCCACAAAATGGCAGACGAAGTTCAATAATGATAAATGCTCTTTGAAAAAAATAATTCAGAGTATACAAAATGATGGGGTCTACATAAACCGTTACCACTCAACAAAGCTATGTCTGTGGTCTCGTGGATAGTTTTCTGAAAACACTCACTCGGTGTGCAGCAGCATTAAAAAAGCTAGCAGAATGGTAGGAATCATTAGAAAAGGGATAGTGAATAAAACAGAAAATATTTTACATAATATTGCTATATAAATCCATGGTATGCCCACACCTTGCATACTGCATTCAATTCTGATCACCTCATATGAAAAAAGATACATTAGAAGTTAGAAAGTACAGAGAAAGGAAATAAAATGATTGATTGGGGATATGGAACATTTTCCATACAAGGAGAGATTTAAAAATGCTGGGCCTGTTTTTAATTTAGAAATTAGATGAATAATGAAGGGGCATGATAAAGATTTATAAAATTATGAATGATGTGGAGAAAGTGTATCAGGAAATGCTGTTTCCCCCTTCATATAAGAAGTAGGGGTTACCTAACAAAATAAATACGCAACAGGTTTAATAAAAACATGAGGAAGTACTTTACATGAGTTTCACAGATTCACTGTGCATTTTTGCCAGAAGATGTTATCATGGCCAAAGGTATAACTGGGTTCAAAAAAGGAGGAGGTATGTTCATGGAGGATAGGTCCATCAATGGCTATTAGACAAGATGAGCAGGAATCCAACCCCATGCTTTGGTGTCCCCAGAACTTCCATCTACCAGAAGCTGGGACTGAATAACAAGGAAGTAATTACTCAACATTGGCCTGTTCTGTTCATTCCCCCTGAAGTATCTGGCAGTTGCCACAGTCTGAGACAGGTAACTGTGTGAGATGATCCATTGATCTGATCCAATATGGCCATTCTTATGCTCTTAACTTTTTATCCTTATTTGTTTCTTCTGTAAATAAGCAGTGAAACGTACAACAGGTATTGATTTTACAGTACCAATAATTTGCATTTCTATAATTGTTTTCAATTGTCTATTGTGACGTGCTTTATAAATAATTAGCCTGGTCTCCAATATCAAGTCAATAGGGAAGTATTATCACTCCGTTTATGACAGATAAGAGGTGCTCAGAAAGAGAACAGACTACATTAGGGTACTGAATCCCTGTCAGAACTGGAAACAGAATCTAGGAAATTAATAATCTCTTGCTCTATTTTACAGATTGAATTTGCCTGAATGGCAATCCACACATTGTTCAGACACCTCAGAAGAAAGATAGGAGGAAATGGATGTGGTTTCAATAGACTGCAACTTTATTCACTAATATTTGGGGTACCTGGCAACAAATTGTACAATGCAGGTAAATCCTTCTGTTCTTAGTAATTTCCACATAATCTTCAACCAGCTATTCTGTTTTTGGGACCCTGCTATCTTACTTTCACATAAAATGAAGGGGCCTGTAAAAGGAGGGGGAGTTGGTTCTCTACTCCTCCAGATGTAGAAGCCCCAAATCATCCTTCCTCAGCTTCCTTAGGACATGGTTTTTCTTCAAATACTTTTCCAATCCATTATATCTGATAATCATAACTCTTCCATATTAAGTGCCTACATTGAATATCTGGTACAAGTTGTATGAACTAAATTGAGACCTTATAACATAACCCCCTTACTATACTGCACTACATCTCAGATCTGCTGTGGGCAGGACCACTGATGAGGTGGGGGGAGCAGGAGGAGGCAAAGAGGACAGCTGCCCCAGAGCCTGGGAATTTAAAAAGACCCGGGGTGCCAGGTCACTGGAGCCCAGGTCCCTTTAAATTACTGCCTCTGCTGTTTTAGCTCAGAATAATCTCAGGGTTGTATATTCAGTTCTTTTAACATTAGGGATTTTCTTCTAAGCAATGGGTTCTCTGCAATAATTTGATTATTTGTACAATAGACTACAATCAACCCTCTGAGCTGTTATGGTCTGCAGCACATTGTGGCTGTGTCTACATTGGCACCCTTTTTCGAAAAAAGGATGCTAATGAGACCAGTCGCAATTGCAAATCCTACTTGCAAGAATAAGAGATCTTGCGGAAAAGGGTTTATTTTCCGCAAGATCCCCGTCTAGACTGGCGCTTTTTTCCGGCAAAGCCCGAGCCGGAAAAAGCGGCAATGTAAATGCAAATACCGCGGGGATATTTAAATCCCACGCGGATTTGCAATTGCGACTGGTCTCATTAGCATCCTTTTTTCGAAAAAGGGTGCCAATGTAGACACAGCCAATATGTATTAATGCATGTTTTTTTTAAATGACTATGGAAAGGATAAAGGACTCTAAAAACACATATTGTAGTTACTCTAAAAACACACTTGCAGTTGCTGCAGTCCTTTGGATAAAAAGTTTGTCAAATAGCTTTGATCACATGTATTATTGACTTGAAACTAGTGTATCAGAAATGTCCAATTTAAAAAAATCTAAAATGTATGGAAAGATGTGTATGTGGTTCCAGTGCAGTAATGGAAATCAGAGAACCTGGTTTGTGTTTGTAACATTGCCACAGACATGCTAAATCATCTTGGATAATTTGCTTTGAATCATTGCTTCAGTTTCTCCTCCTGGTAACACTACCTACTTGCCTCAAGTGATGGTGAGGGGCTAAGTTTGCTAGTGTGTAGAAGTCACGCTAAAGAAGAGGATACTCTAAACCATCTAGGTCAGTGTTTCTCAAAGTGGGTCATGGGTCCACTTTGAGAGAGCTGCTAATGGGCCGCTCCGGTTTGCTTACTTAACGCCTGTGCAGCCACAGCACCTTGTAGCTCCCACTGGTTGCAGTTCACTGTTTGCAGCCAAAGAGAGCTGCGGGAAGCGATGCTGACCTAGGCACATCATTGATACCCTGTGGTAGGTGTCAGCTGGTTGAATGACTGTGCAGGGAGGCTTCTATGTCCATTCATGCTGTGGAAGGAGCCTCATGCATGTTTTTCTAAGCTAATATTGGTATGGTTTGCAGTTATATGGTAGGACGCAATATTCATATTGTATGTTTAAAATACTGTGCATATTTACACTTTTTTATGGAAAGGCTTTTAGAAAATGCATAGCAACTAGAGTAAGATTGGTCTAATTCTCTCCTGACCTAGATGATTTTTATCTAACAGTATATCCATTTTCAGTAGAGTTTCTCCTAAATTATACCATGTTAAATGAAAAGGGAATTAGGCTGAAAGGCAGATCCTCAATTGGTATAAATCTAGCATAAGTGAAGACAATGGAACTAGTCTGATTTACAAAAGCTAATGATCTAGCTAATTTTGTAAATCTACACTCTTTTTATAACACAGAAACCTAAGGATAGCTATCCTTGGTCAGACCAATGGTCCATCTAGCCTGTTTTCCAACAGTGGCCAGTGCCAGATGTTTTAAAGGAAAGTAACAGAACAGGACAATTAGGAAGTGATCCGTTCCCCGTTGTCCAGTCCCAGCTTCTGGAAATCAGATGAGGTTGCTTCCCTGAACATTTTGGCTAAAAGTCACTGATGGGCCTAACCATTTTGTATTTATGTAATTCTTTTTGGCCTTCACAAACATCCCCTGGCAATCAGTTTCACAGCCTGCTGCCTATTAATTTCATTGAGTGAACAAACTCTTGTTCTTGTGTTATGTGAAGGAGTAAATAATATTTCCTGATTCACTTACTCCATATCATTCATGATTATATAGACCTCTATCATACTTTCACATTAATCTTCTCTTTTTTAAGATGAACAGTCCCAGTTTTTTTAATCTCTTCTCATACAGAAGCTACTCCGTATCCCTAATCACTTTTGTCACCCTTGTCTCTACCTTTTCCAATTCTAATATATCCTTTTTGAGATGGGGTGACAAGAACTGCATGTAGTATTCAGGGTATGGGCATTCCATGGATTTATATAGAGGCTTTAAGATATTTTCTGTTTTATTATCAATTCATTTTCTAAAGGTTCCCAACGTTCTGACAACTTTTTTTTTTGACCGTCACTGCATAGTGAGTGAATGCTTGCAGAGAATTACCCACAATTACTCCAATATATTTTTCTTCAGTGGTAACCACTAATTTGGATCCCATCATTTTGTATGCATAGCTGTGATGAGCATTTATCAACATAACATTTCATCTGCCATTTTTGCTGCCCAGTCATCCAGTTTTAGAAGACCCCTTTCTATCTCTGTGCAGTCAGCTTTGTAGATAACTATCTTGAATAACTGAGCATTGTCTGTTAACTTTGCTACCTTGCTGTTTACCCCTTTTTCCACATAATTTATGAATATGTTGAGTAGCACAGACCTCAGTCCTTGGAGGACTCTTATTTAACTCTCTCTTCTGTGAAAACTGACAATTTATTCCTGCTCTTTGTTTCCTGTCTTTAAACTAACTCCCCCTTATCCCCTGATGGTGGGCAGGAGAAGAGGACAAGGGGGAAGGGCAAAAAGGGCAATTGCCCTGAGGCCTGGCAATTCTAAAGGGCCCAGGGCTCCTGGCTACCACTACTGTAGCAGTGCCAGTGCCTGGAGATCTGGTATGCTATGGCAGGCTCTCAGGGTTGGGGCGGGTAGTGGTGTGGTGCAGTCTGGGTTGTGCTGAGGCCTGGTTGCCCTAGACCTGCCCCTTCCACCCAAGGCCTGCCCCTTGCAGGTAGAGATGTTTGGAAGTGAGTAATTAACTAATTGTGTAGTTGATAGTAATTCTATCAACTACATGATTAGTCAATAAGGGAGGAAGCCTCCATTCCAGGTCATGCCGGTTCTGAGAGCTACCCTTGCTGCGGCTCTGCAGTTTAAATGTAGTAAGAGCCAGGTGGGCAGCCAGACTACATTTAAACTACAGAGCTGCAGCAGGCATAGGTCCTGGACCCCGTGTGAGCTGGGACTGAGCTGGGCTTGCTCAGTCACAACAGCCCCTGTCCATGGCACCTAGGGCGGGGGTAAACGCAAGTAGTTGAGTAGTCAACTACTTGCTTACATCCCTCCTCGCAGAGCTGGCCTCCTCCATCTTGCCCAGGGGCCCGCCATGGCTGTTGGCTCCTCTGGGGGTAGTATCTTGCTACAAGATTTCTGAAAGACCAAGTACACCATATCAACTAAACTCCTGTCCACACACTTTTTTTTTTATTTTCTCCAAGAATCCTACTAGATAGAGGCATGATTTCCTTTTATAAAAGCCATGTTGACTATTGCTCAGCATACTGTGTTTATCAATATGTCTGAGAATTTTGTTCTTTATTATAGTTTCAAACACTTTTCCTGGTACTGAAATTGGGCTTATTGGCCTATAATTGCATGACTACTTCTGGAGCTTTTTGTTTTTCTTTAAATCTGCATTATGTTAACTATTACATATTCCCCAATCATCTGGTAGAGACTCATTTAAGTGACAGGTTACATATCACAGTAGTTTTGTAATTTCATATTTGAGTTCTTTCAGAACTCTTGGGTGAATACCATCTGTTTAGTTTACCAATTTGTTTCAAAAGCTCATCTCTTGACACTTCAGTCTGGGACAGTTACTCAGATTTGTCACCTAAAAGGAATGGTTCAGCTGTGGGAATCCCCCCCCATATCTTTTGCAGGGAAAACTGACACAAAGAGCTCATTTATCATCCTTGCAATGACTTTGTCTTCCTTGACTGCTCTTTTAGTACTTTGATTGTCCACTTATCCCATTGTTTGGCTGGCTTTTTGCTTCTGATGTACTGAAAAAAATGCTGTTAATTTTTTGTGCTTTTTGGTTGTTATTCTTCAAATTCTTTTTTTTTTTTTTGCCTGCTTAATTATACTCTTTGATTGGTTTTACTTTTTGACTGTTAAAATACTTAGACTGATTTTATATTATGCAGACACAAACACATTCCATACATGAATGAACAAGCACTCAGATATAAGGGCCTGGACTTGCAAAGAGAGATTTGTGGGCAGAACTTAATATAGCCTTCAAGTCACAAGGAGATAATGATCCATCAGGATAGATTACTTTTACATGATTAGGTCACAGAACTATAATGTATATGATTAATATTATAGCAAACATAAAAATCCTACTTATATCCTCCCCCATGGACCAGGAGGTAAATAAATACATTTACTGTACAATAGTTTAAAGTCGGGGAACAGGAGTTCTCCATTACATTTTGACATATTTTTTTCACAATTATCCTTGGTAATACATACAGATGCTCAAATAAAACTTCAGGTTTGCTCGCTGACTCTCCAGTTTCTTCAATCACTGGACCTCATATTGAAGACAGAATGCTGAATTTTGTGATATGTTTCCATGGCAAATAGCTAGCTATTAGAAACACAGGATGTGTTGACTTGATGTTAGAATCAAGCAGAAAAAAAGGTTATTATTATACAAAGACATCTATGAACTACTTAGCAGAGAAGCAAAAAGTTGTTGTGAATTACTTATTTCTTTAATTATATATGCCCTTTAAATTTCAAGTTTGTTTTAGAGTTAAACTCCTCCTATATTGGCTATTAAACTTTAAGTTAACATGCTGAGGTGCTCTACTATGTATTTGGCATTCAGTTCGTATGTTGACCTCAATGGGAATTCTGCATGGAGAACTAGAAGAGAAATTTAATTGAGTGTTGTGGTTCAGGCAAAGGCAGCAGCGTGTGAGTGTGAGAACATGAGTTTGGAGGTTCTGTAGACTTTAACACTTTTTTCCTTTATTAATTTTTTAAAGAAAAATATGAAAAACAATACATTGAGCAAAACACTTCAATTAGCACAACACATTATTAAAAGCTTAGGCAAAAAGAATTCAAATGTACTACTCATTTGGTTTATACTTTTGGGCTTCTGTATTTTTCTAGAAGTCTGGTAAATGACCAAAAGATGATTGCACATTAGTTACAACTACAATCCAAAATTATGTTTTCAGTAATGACACCACTGATAGGCAATGACATGTCAACACTGCAATAATGCATCCATGAGATGCCAAATTTTAATGTGAATTCTTGTGCTTTGTCAAATGAGTTTTCACTTACCTTTAAATGATAAAAGGGTATTCCTATGACACCACTGAAAAGGGTTTTCCCATGCTGTTTTCTGCTTTAAGATAGAATATGTATATAGTTATTACATCAAAATTGATGTCTGAATGGTTTTCATTTTACCTCATACTGAACAAAGGCATTGTGTCCTGGGACACACAAGTTTGGTTAGTGTAGAACTAGGCACATTTTTGATGCATAGTTTATTCACCTCAAATGCAGTTTTCTGCAACTGAAACTGTTAACAAATTCTACACTAATTTTGCTGAATAGTTTTAGCTTTTTTGGGGGAGATGGTTATTTTTAGTGAGAAGACCATGGTGATTCTACCTTCTCTTTATAACCCAAAGAATGTATGGAACCATTAGGAAAAAGATAACTAATGCTCTCCCATTGACTCCGCTTACTCGCCTCGTTTTGGTGGAGTACCAGAGTTGACCGGAGAATGGTTGTTGGTTGACTTACTGCTGTGCAGATACTGCAGTAAGCAGACCTAAGTCAACTTTAGCTACATTATTCACATAGCTGAAGTTTCATAACTTAGGTCAATGGCCCTCAATAGCATAGATAAGGCATTAAGGACAACCAGAGCCTGAGGCTTAACTTTTTTTGGTTTGTCTACTAAATATTCAGTAGAGCATGATGAGCAACAAATTATTTGCATAGTTCTTTTCCTGCACAGCACATAATATGGTAGGAGTATGCGGCAGGAAGGGGAAGAAGCCATCCTATGCACAATACCTGAAGCAGCTATATGCATTGCTTAACTTACATTTAAATCCTCAAAAATAGGGCTTAGGAAGGCATAAATTTTGTTCTAGATCTGCATTGGTGGAGCTATGGGGCCAAGGAGTGTTAGTCCCCCTTTATGGATCTCTTTAATGTTCTGCAACCACTATGTTATACACAGAGGCTGTGTCTAGACTGGCCACTTTTTCCGCAAAAACTTGCCAGCTGTCTACACTGGCCGCTTGATTTTCCGCAAAAGCACTGATGATCTACTGTCCGAAATCAGTGCTTTTTCCGGAAAAGCTTTGACGCTCCCGTTCGGGCAAAAGTCCTTTTTGCGAAAAACTGTTGCGCAAAAGGGCCAGTGTAGACAGCAAGGTAAGACTTTTGTGCAAAAGCAGGCTAAACGGAAAAAAGTGGTTTGGATGCTGGGAGACCCCGTAGGAGCCCTGGACTTCCTGGTAACCCGAGCTCTTAAAGTAGCCGCAGGCTGCTGAGCGCATGTGGCAGGAGCGTGCCTCAGACCTCTTGCCTGAGGTCTGCCACGGTGCTCCTGCCGTGCCCAGCAGCCACATCGCAGCCAGCATGGCAGCTCCGGGCACTCAGCCACCTGCACCCCCAGCGCAGGAGGCCCCCAGGGGCCGGAAAAGAAGGGCCCCATCGTGGTCCTCGGGGGAGCTGGAGACCCTCCTGGACTTGTGGCAGGAGGAGGAGGGCCTCCACGAGACCCATTCGCGGCGCCGCAACGCCGACATCTTCGGCCGCATGGCCCAGGCGCTAGCCCAGCAAGGCCATCCAGCCCGGACCCTCGAACAAGTCCGGGCGAAAGTGAAGGAGCTGCGCCTGGGCTACGTGCGGGCCAGCGAGGGCCGGGGCAGGAGCAGACACCTGCCCCCATTACGACAGGCTCCACGCCATCCTGGGCCAGCCAGCCCCGCAAGCCCCAGACGTGCCCGTGGACAGCAGCGTGCGGCCCCCCCTGTCACCAGGACCACCAAGGCAGGGGAAGGAGATGACAGCACTGAATCGGAGGATGAGGCCAGCATTGCCACCCAGCAGGCCCCCTCCAGCAGCCCCGACGTCTCCCGTGCATCCCCCGAGGCCGGGGAAGGATCCACCGGTGAGTCTTGCACTTTGCACTCACAAGGGCGGAGGCGGGGCGAGCCAGGCGCCTGGAGGGGAGAGGGAGCATGTCACTCAGGCCACGTGTGCTGCACGCTGTGTAGCATTAGGCAGCAAGCAGCCCGTCCAACCACGTGCAGCCTGGTGACCGAGCGGCATGTGGCCGTGGCAGGCAGCTGCAGGGCACGCCTGGGACCGTGCTGCTCACACACATTTGGCGGGACCAGGGGGAAGGGTGGATGCCAGCTGGAACCAGCCAGGGCCCCAGGGACTCAGGCCAGAGCCCGCACCGCCGCAAGGGTGCAGCACGGAGAACGGCACACTGTCCCATGCCTGGCTGTGAGGCACAGCCAGCTGCTCCTGGGTAAACCGCAGCGTCAAAGCCCTGTGAACGTGGCCCCCACTGAGCCCCTCGCCTGCTCCCGGTGCCTTGGCTGGCTCCCCGGCGGGGGAAGTCCCCACTGCGGCCACACATGTCCCTGGGCTACGTGTGTGAGGGATAGTGGGAGGGAGAAGGGGGGAGCCCTCGGGCTGCCCTTAGGGCCACCTGAGTTTTGCTGCAAGGATGGGACACCCCCCCCAGTCACTCTCCTGGTTCCGTCCAGGAGATATCCCACGCGATGGTGATCTGAGAGCCCAGACCACGTCTGCCAGATGTGCTCCCAGGCACTGTGTGGGGATGCATCTCACTCCCTGTCAAACACCAGTGATTAGCCCAAAGCCTCACAGCCTCCACCGGCAGGGAGTTCCACAGGTTAACGCAACACAAGCGCCCTCCTGCCCCTCCACGGGGCCAGGACACAGACCGGTGGTTACAATACATGGAGGAGGACCCTACTCCAGGGGCGGTCCTCCTTGCAAACATACAACACGGGGGGCAGGGGGCGAACCGAGTGGGCCCAAGCCACACTACTGTGGTGTCACCTGGGCTCAGGGGTGCGGTAGAGGGCATGAGGTGTGGGGACAGAGGCCGGCCTGCCTGACTCACCCATCCTTTCTTCTCTTCCCTGCAGCGGGACCAAGCACAAGCCGGGGACCCTCCAGTCTGGCAGCAGCGGCACCCCCAGCTGCCCAACCACACAGGCACAGGCTCCGCCACTGGGACCAGCTCCTTCGCCGGCATGTGCAGGCCGTCGAGCGAATCGAGGCATCAATTCGCCAACGCATCCAGGGGGATCTGCAGTGCCACCAGGAGGCCTGGGCTGCCTTCCAGGCCCAGTGCACGCGGATGGCTTACTCCATCGCCACCCTCACTGCCCACATAGCCCATGCCATTCACTATGGCATGGCCTTACCCCATGCCCTCGCCACCCCTCCTGCCCCTGCAATGCCCCCTCCTGCAATGCCTCCTCCTGCCGCCCCTGCAATGCCCCCTCCTGCAATGCCCCCTCCTGCCACCCCTGCAATAGCCCCTCCTGCTCACCTCCCCGTGTAGCCTGCTCCGATGCGGCCTGCCCTGCATGTCCAGGTCCGCCCCCGCAGGACCGCTCGCAGAGGCCACCCTCCCAGGAGTAGCTCCTCCCCTCCCAGTTGAAGGTCTCCTCCTCCCAGTTGAAGGTCTCCTCCCCTCCCCTTGTAAATAAAAACAATACATTTTTCAGTTGAAAACAAAACTGTGTTGGTTATTGTGTTACTCGAGGTAACTGTAATAAATGATTTGAGATGCCAATTAGCCAACTAAATTTAAGAGGATTACAAAATGCGGACACCAAATTTCTGTATCTATCACCGGTCGTTTCTTTAAGTGGTCATTGGTTTGTGGCGCATAAATAAATACTGACACTTTTAAGTAAAATTTAAACCACAACTATATTAACATAGATTACAAACAAGCAAGAAAGGTTAAAAGACGCACACAAAAGAATATGTACATAGTCTAGACGCAGGGGGCGATTGTAGTGTTGCTGGCAACCTCAATCCTTTGGTCCTTCGGGCCTCGGAGAGGAACAGCCAGGAGATCCTCGATGGAAGACGACGGCAAAGCTGGCAACCTCAATCCTTTGGTCCTTCCGGGCCTCGGAGAGGAACAGCCAGGAGATCCTCGATGAAGACGACGGCGAAGCTGGCGACCTCAATCCTTTGGTCCTTCCGGGCCTCGGGAGAGGAACAGCCAGGAGATCCCTCGAAGACGACTGGAATCTGGTACGCTGACTCGAGCCTTCCGCACGAACCACGAATCCTCTTCCTGTTCTTCGGGACAGCTCGGACAGGCGATGGTGGCCTAAACCTAGCCTAAACTAAAAAGAAAAACCCTAGCTACGTCCGACGCACCCGACGAACATTCACGATGACGGCCGATGTGCTTGGAACCGACGCTTTACAATTGGGGAGAGGTAAGAGGAGGGAAGGGGGAAGGAGAGGGGATGGGAGGGAGTCGTATGGGGAGACCGAGGCAACCCTACTATGGGGCTTGTGCGAATCTGTCCATCAGGGCCTCTCGGATGCGCACCCCATCCTGGTGTGCCTGGCGGATGGCAGCTGTGTGGGGCTGTTCAAATGTCTGTGCCTCAGCTGCCATCCATGCAGGGAGGAAGGCCTCCCCACTCCGCTCCACAATGTTGTGGAGCACGCAGCACGCGGCCAGTACCTCTGTTGCATTCCGCTCACCCATCTCGAGACGGGTGAGCAAACAACGGAAGCGGGCTTTTAAGCGGCCGAAGGTGAGCTCCACCTGATTTCGGGCCCGGCTGAGGCGGTCGTTGAACCGGGCCCGGTTCTGGTCCGGCCGCCCTGTGTAGGGCCGCATTAGCCAGGGCTTCAGGGGGTAGGCTGCGTCCCTGACAATGCTGATGGGCATAGGCACATCCCCGACAGTCAACTCCCGCCGGGGCGAAGTAGGTGCCCCCCTCCAGCCTGTGAAACAGCCCAGAGTTGCGGAGGATGCGGGCGTCATGTGCCCTGCCGGACCAGCCCGTGTAGACGTCCAGGAAGCGGCCCCGGTGGTCCACGAGGGCCTGGAGAACAATCGAGCAGTACCCCTTCCTGTTCGTGAAATGGGCTGCTTGATGCTCCGGGGCCCGGACGGGGATGTGGGTTGCATCCAGGGCTCCCCTTCAGGTGGGGAACCCGAGGGCAGTGAAGCCGGCCAGCGTAGCGTCCATGTCGCGCAGGCGGATCACTCTTGGTAGCAGGACATTGTTGATGGCGTGGACGACCTGCAGAAGGGTGCAGAGAAACGCAAGGGAACACATCACATAAGGCAGGGGTGAGTGTGCGCTCCCTTGGGGCCCCCCCCCCGTGATTCCCTCTGGCCTCACACACGCACACGCACACACACACCAGGGCCCCCTCGCCCCATGCCCCCCCCCACCAGCAGGCCTGTGCAAGGGAGGGACGGCCGAAACCCCTGGGTGACCCAGCGTGGAGTCTTGGCTGCCCCTGGGCATGGAGTGCAGCACCCTCCCCCCACCCCACTCCCCACTCCCCCTGGGACTTACCTCCATGACGATCACACCGACAGTGGATCTTCCCACCCCGAATTGCTGTGCCACCGGTCGGTAGCTGTCTGGGGTGGCCAGCTTCCATAGCGCGATGGCGACCCTCTTGTTCACGGGGATGGGTGCACGCAGCCGGGTGGTGGCTCTCTGGAGCGCGGGGGGTGAGCCAGGCACACAGCTCTAGGAATGTCCGCTTTCGCATGCGGAAATTCCGGAGCCATTGCTGGTCGTCCCATTGCCCAAGGACCAGCCGCTCCCACCAGTCTGTACTGGTGTCCAGTCTCCAGAGTGGCCTCTCCACGGTGGGGTGGGGATGCCACAGGGAATCCAGGGCCTCCCTGGTGAGGGAGTCCAAGGCGATCTGCGCCTCCTGGTCCTGGAACACGAGGGCACCAGCCTGGAGCACCAGCTGCAGGCACTCGAAAATGGCCGACAGGGGCCAGATCAGGCACATGGCCACCTGTGGCTCCATGGCAGACAAAGCAAGGCACAAGAAACCAAAACCAGGAAAAAGCACTAGGGGGCAAAAGGCAGTGGTGTCCAAAAGGCAGAGGGCAACCACCAAACCTGCTATGGCTGCAGTCCCTGCAAGAGGTCCTAACGCACGGAGCAGGAGACAAACGGCTGTCCGGCGAGACCCCTTTAAGCACGTGTCTGAACGGAGCTTCAGCCCCGCCCCCGGAAAGGGCTGGTGCCCTTTTGCCCTCTTCAAAATGGTTCCGGGCTTCTGCTTTTGCGCAAAAGTGCGCCGCCAATCTAGACGCGCTTTTGCGCAGAAGCGCATCGTTCTAACGATAACTCCGGGACCAATCTAGACGCTCTTTTGCGGAAATACTTTTAACGGAAAACCTTTTCCATTAAAAGTATTTCCGGAAAATCATGCCAGTCTAGATGTAGCCAGAGGCTACGTCTAGACTGCAGGCTTCTTTTGGAAGAAGCTTTTCCGGAAGAGATCTTCTGAAAAAACTTCTTCAAAAAGAGAGCATCCTCACTGTGAAAGTGCGTCCACACTGAGAAAATGCATCAAAAAAGCAATCTGTTTAGTGTAGAACTAGCCAAATTTTCCACACTGAATGGATGCTATCTCTCATGTAAGCTGTGATTACTATGGGTGGAATGGCCACCAGGGTACCTGTGCTTTTTCCCCTTTCCTCATCTTGCGAAAACTCCCTCTTCCCCGTCCACACACGCCTTTTTCCGAAAGAGCTCTTTCAGAAAAAAGCTTCTTCCTCTCAGAAAGAGTGTTACTAATGCTGGAAAAACCCCTCTGTTCTTTTGATTTACTTGCAAAAGAACGTGATTGCAGTTTTGGACGTTACTCAGGTTTTGTCTTGTCTCAGGTTTTTGTTTTATCCGACAAATGGCTGTTTATCCAACAAAACTCTGTAGTGTAGACATACCCATAGTGAACATGAGCAAGCAAAATGTGTAACAAACCTCAGTGAGTTACAGTAATTATTCTACTTGTTTCCTTTCAGGGGCACAATACTGAATAACCATATAGTTTGACCCAAAAGATAAGCCTCCAATTGTTCTGAAACTTTTTCAGGGAAATGCAATTACTAATGAGATTTAATGTAGCCAACTCAAGTGAATGTGATGAGGAGTTGTTGTTTTTTTTGTTCTTCCTACATAAGTAAGATAATAGCAAGAAAGCGATTACATTACAACTAAATGAATTAAACAAAGATCCAAAACATAAATTAGAATTTAACTATGCCATTAAAAACTAATTTAATTTGCAAGCCATCATTATTATATAATAAAGACTTACTGCAAAATGTAAAACAATCTCTTGTGAGCACTAGGAAAAAAGTAATAAATCTCACGGAGCAGATGAGTTTCTGTTGCATTAGTAGAGGGAAAAAGTGCTGAATGGATGTTTCAGTACGTAATGAAAACTAGGAAGTAATGGAATCACTGGCCAGCTGAACAATAAAATGGTTTTATTGTTAAGGGAAGGCCTTAGAGAATATTGGAAGAAAACATATGTGGTATTGATTTTTTTTTTTACTATAAAACTATTTATGAATCAAGAAAAGCATGATGAGACTTCAGATGCCATTGTACCAGCATATGTTAGATGCTGTGCTTAGTTTCAACAAAAACTGCTACCATGTACTCAAGGGAAGACTGAAACCAGTTGCTGGTACAGTAAAAAGAATGTTGAAGTAAATTCATATGTAAAATTAAATTTATTGGCTTCAAATATAGTTTCTAACTATCCCACACATTCTCAACCAAAACAAAACCTACTTTGCGTTTTGCTGAACTTTGATTTAAGAAAGTATTTTTATCTAAAACTTTTCCACCATTTTGGCCTGCTGTGATTGAAATCAGTGGGAATTCTGCTGCTCACTTCAGTGGAGTACTATCCATTTTTGTTATATTTGTATTGTATAATTTTACTGTCAAGATTTTAAATCTTAACTTTTACTGGCTCTCGTTACATTTTGTCGTAGGTGTCAAAATACATTACAATTTATTTTTCAACATAAACACATTAATACTGTTGTTGTAGGCAGCAAACTCTTTTGGCAATGCAAACACTTGTGCTTGTGTGATGACTTTGCAGATAGTCAAATCTATTAGAAACTGCAGAAAAGGAAACAAGTACATTTTATTGAGATAATGCCATTATGTCGTACTGCCAGCAGATGGGAGTGCAGCACTTTGCTTCTACTCTACCAGCAGTCTAATTTTAAAATTAGGATTACAATTTTATTCCAATTAATGAGAACTAGTCATAGGTTCATATGTCTTAACTGTTTATCTCAGCCCATCTAAGGCTGTGGAAATTATATATGCCCCTCTTTTCTCTCTTCTGCTTGAAACCAGTTCAATCCCTCCCCCCCGCACCCCAATCATGGTATAAGAGTACATGAAATTGCTGTCATATTTTTCTTTGTGGATGTTCATAAGGTCATACATTGAGGCAATGATAGAATTATATAATTTTAACAATTTTGCATTTTAAGGCTCATTCCTTTTAAGTGATCAGCCTACCTACAATTCTCCCTGCAGTGTGAATACTTGGATACTTACTTGGCTCTATTGCTGTGGCATGTGTAAAGCTAAAACAGCTGTCACTTTCTATCCCAAAGGATTGGGTTAAAGTAACTTGTAATTTAGGCCCCATTCTTTAAATAGATGAGTTGTCTTATTGAACTCAATGGAACCATTCAGGTGCATAGTTACTCATAGGCATAAGTGTAGATCAAGTAATTGTAAATCAATATGCTATGCGTACTGGAATGCTTTGGTATCGTTGCACTCAAAGCACTATATCAATGTCATTCATTGATTTCTTGAGAAATGTTCTTCTGCAATTCAAAATGACACATTTCAACCAAATTTAGCACCTTGGAAAAGGAAAGACAAATAGGTCCTCTGGGATTACAATAGTTACTTAGTTGGTTTTTGATTAATTGTGATAAATGTTTCTCATATTGTTTATATAGGTGCATAATTACCTCACCATAACAACATTGCAAAGTCTGGGACACTATCTCTTTAGGAGAGGGACCCTTTCTGGCAAAGAGCCTATTATCCAGCCTTCATTCAGCCAGATAGGAAGCCTGAATTATGTAACGCAGTGTTCCTCACACTGCACATTTATTTGAAATGTAATTGGTTGGTGGAAGATGGACTTTGGACATAAAACTTATAGCCATTATATAATTTGGGAAACATCCCTAGTCTACTACATGTATATGTAATTGAGAAGAAAACTACAGGTTGGACTGCTATAATCTAGATTTCCCTAATCCAGCAACACATGTGGTCCAGTATCCCAATGGGTGCTCCCAGGCTGGAGCACTCACTGGGAAAAGCCGGGTCCCCAGACTCTGCAACTCTTCTCCGACCCTTCCAGAGTTTCTGGAGCACTGCAAATAGTTCATTTGGTGTGAGGTGGACTCCCAACTGGGGCTCCACAGTCACCCTGTCTCTTCCCCCGAGTGCCCCACCCCATTCCCTGCTTGGTCAATGCTGGCCCCTCTGCTGCTCCTGGAACAGAGGGGCTGGCATTAACCTCTCCTGGTTTGGTAAATTCCCTGGTTCAAGACCAGTCAGGTCTCGAGGGTGCCAGGCCAGGGAGATACAACCTGTAGTATTGTTGGCCTTTCTTCTGACACCAATGTCCTGTTCTGACAACAGTGTCACACCTCTGCTGAGAAGCAGTAGATGTGCCTAAGGCCTTATAAGTCAGCTTCTTAGTGAAGAAGAAATTGGAGGTAGAGAACCTAAATATAGCTTGAGCCTGAACATAATATAACTTGATTTATTTATGCACACACCCCATCCTGGAAATGTGATGGTCCAACAGCATACAGTGTAATCTATTCTTCCATGAATTACAGTTAAATACCAGTGCCTGATTCCAAGGGAGAAATTCAGCCTCAATAATTAACTCTAATTAGAGTCCAAAGAAGAAAACAAACTCTCCTGTTGCTCAGAGAGCTTTTTTCCTTTACTCAAGCTGTCTTCACAGTAGTCCTTGAATAATCCCAAATTCACAGCACAGCATGTCTTGCAAAGATTCCAGATTTACTCTCATGCTAAAACTTGGATGAATAAGTGCAGTAGTGTCACTATGATATGTCTTGGAACAGGTGAGAATGTACTATACTGTGCTGTTTCTGTATTCTAGCCATTATATTGATAGTTACATGCAGAAGGCTGGAGTCTGCTGTCCATGGTCATAATAAATACTGCCTAATGCTGCAATTAATAGCACTGAAACCAATGGGAGTTCATCTGGAATGATGGACTGTTAGAATTTTGCTGAAAACTAGGGCTAGGTACATCAAAACCTTGCTCTTATGAAGTTGCCTTTGCTTATGTGAGTAATTCCATTGAATCAATAGATTTCTTGTGAATTGTGTTACTTTCAGGACTGAAAATAAATTAAATTGCATGAGATTATCAGGAATGGGTACAATTATAGATATAATGTACAACTATAAAAAACTTGAGAGAGGTAGCTGAGTTAGTCTGTACAGGATAAACTTAAACACCAACAAATAGTCTGGTAGCACTTTAAAGACTAACAAAACATGTAGATGGTATCATGAGCTTTTGTGGGCACAGCCCACTTCTTCAGATGATCAGTAATCACCTATATTAGTTATAGACTTGTTGCCACTTAAAAGAAACTCAATTAAAATGGTTATGAATTATTTACATGTTTCCCCCCTTAAATTTGATTTTTAAATTGAGTGGTGGCTTTGGGTCAGAATTTTATGTGGAAACCTGTAATCTTCCTGAACTGCATATGAACTCATTAGCTAGGGGCACGTTTGAGAGTATATTTGAGTTCTATCCTATAACTGCCAGTCTGTTAAATAATGATCAGGCATTCATCCTGAAGTCCTGATGCTGTGTTGTCTCATATTGAAATATGTATTATGCATCCCTGGAAAGATGCCTCTTTTCTTGGACTCTTTATCCAAACATTGGAAGTGATAGGTTCTCAACTTAAAAGCTGTGAGTGTTATATACAATTGGGATGGCTGTACCTTCCATTTTACCTTGATTTTCATTTAATCATTTTTTGGAATGCAACAGGTCACCAGTGGCAGGACTGTGATTACCCCAGAACTACTAGAAACAGCAGCCATCAGTGGAACCCTTTTCTTTTATGCATGATGCCTACCTTTACATTGTATCAGTAGACTGAATGCAAACCAGAAGTGCAATTATCTGAGTAACACTTAAAAAAATTTCCAGAACGTCCATTATATGCATATACTACCTGAAGGATATGCCTGGGGTGAGTCTGGCATTTGGCCTTTATAACTGTAGGTACATATGCAGACTGTTTCTGAGAGTGTCATGGTGAATTAGATAAAAGGATTTGTATGCCTATATACTTCAAGAACATATTCAAGACCAGAGTTAGATGAGCACACAGTGAGAAAGTGTGCATATCAAAACCACTATCCATAAAGGGAATTGGATCTAGATAGGTCAGTTGATTTATTTCTCTTGTGAATTGTTGTGTATTGTAGTGTTAAAACTTTTCCCATATCAAACAACTGACAGCTGCAATTTAAGGTCTTAACCAATGTTTTGCTAAGTCACAAATGACCAATGTTTAGTAAGATCTGCTGATTTTTTAGTGTCCAAAATAAATTTGCTAATTACCAGTGATCTGGATTGCATTCCTCCTAATAAATTCACAGAACTATTGTCTAAATTCCAATTACCAAGCTAATCAGTTGCATTTGAATCCTCATATTACAGGCAAGTATATTACATAGATGTTATAGAAGGTCTAATCTGAAGATATTGGGGTTGCACTGGTTGGTATCAGTGAGGACCTATGATTGCTTGAAAGAGCCATAATTGCCGGTAATTATGTTTAAGGATGAAAGCACTTGGACTGATTCTTGGGTCCCATATGGATTTATCAGAGTTTGCAGTTAGCCCATTTTTTGCCGGCATATTTGGCCTAGTAGTTACTGTTATACTGTGATATTATACCTTTCTCCAATTCTGCAGAGCAGTACTGCACTTTCATTAGTTTTTTCTTTTTCTGTATTATTTCCCAAATGGTCTGATTTATTCATTGTTTAAAGGGATTTTTTTTAGTGCTCCTGTGTTTACAATGTTCTCTTGCATCTGCCCTAATTCCTAAACTATTGTGCAGTATTTCTGTATAATGTTAAAGTTGCCATGTTTCACCTTAGGCATAGCTGCTCTTCAGAGGTGAATGAAATAATTGTCCCCAAAAGCTCCAATTCTATAAGTATAGCACTTGTGTGAGGCCCCAAAGCCTGCACAGAGCCCCAGAAGAGATGATAGAATACTGTACCATGCTGGAATATGACCTAGAATAGCTGCTTACAGGATTGGGGAATTAGTTCGCAAATTTGTTTTGGGATCCTTTTGCATGAATAACAATTTACAATGACAATGAGGAGTCTTTGGCACCTTAATGACTCATAATTTTTTGGGGAATAAGTGTTCGTGGACTAACACCCACTTTGTTAGATGCACCAGTGGGTGATGAAGTGGGTTCCAACCCATGAAAGCTTATGTCCAAATAAATTTAAGTCCTTAAGGTGCACGTGGTTCTTTGTTGCTTTTGCTTAAACAGACTAACATGGCTACCCCTCTGAAACTAATTTACAAAGGGATATATGTTTTATTATTTGTTATTCAGAATTAAATATTTCCTTTACAGAAATGCTACCCAGTACTGTTTCTATTCCTTAGTTCTTCACTCCTGGTTCAAGTGTAAAATACATAGCTGGAGTTGGCTTACCTTCAGCCAAGCTTGGTGCTGGCCCCAGATTGGGAGGTGGATGGGAGCAAACGCTCTGGTTGGCTTTCCTTAATCCACTTAAGAACAGGAGTACTGACCACCAGCAGGGGCGCCCTCTGAGTTTGATTTAGCAAGTCTTAACTAGACTCACTAAATTGAACTCTGGAAGATCAATTGTGGCAGCATTAATCTTCTGCAGAGTGAATAGAAGGCCTAATGATATTGAACACGTGCTCTGTATTGTGTTCTACAAACCCTTTCAGAAATGTCACAGGAAAGGGGATGGATGGACATACCTATACTCTCCTTCCTCAATGGCCTCTTTCCTGAAACCCATCCAAGATCTGACCTGATCTTTTTCTTTCTCTCTCCTCAAATGTTGATTTAGAAAAAAACATGCAGGAGCCTCATTCCACTATGAATAGTAGGACCACTCTGCTGCTGAGCTACATGGGTGGCACAATAGATTCTGAATTTTCTTGCCCAAAATGCATTGATGAGCTGAGATAAGGATGACAGTCCTGGAATTTTGTATTGCTTAGTGAGTTCCATCTTAAATGTCCTTTTTCTCAAGTGGTATAAAATAGATTTAGATGCGTATATTCAAAACAGCCTGCTGAGTTTTAGCTTCATCGCTCTGACAAAGCCAATAGAAATTGTATGGTTAAATCCTCCACATTTCTTAGAAATAGGCCGCTAGTTTCTCAAAACATTCTAAATAATAAATTCTCCTGACCCATCTATCTTCCTGCTTTGCCTCTGCTATTCCACTTCCTCCTCTCCCACAGAATATTCAGTATGTAGCCAGATCATGTATATCACACGTGTTCCAATATGTCACTTATGTAGTTTCCAACACAATGTTAAAATCTTTTACATTGTAAAAATTCTTTTACATTGAAGCCTCTGTGTAAATATCGTATGTTCATGATTTTCTTAGTTTTTGTTACTGTCAAGCATTATGTCAAAAGTTTTAGAGTTTCATCAAGTGCTCAGATCAGATCTTTCCTGCTTAGTGTTTTCTAGCCATCGTAGCCGCAACTGAAAAAATCTGTTCTGTCCTGAGGGATTATTTTTCATAAATCAGAATTTATGGTGCACAGTTTCTTGCAACAGAATGCTGCAATGCAAATCCTTTCAGCTGTTGCCTTTATCCATTGAAGATCTAGCTCTTGCTTATTTTGTCCTTAGAGTCATTAACTTGCCTATCTGCCCATGTTTCCAGTCTACCCAAGTCATTGTGAATTTTATTGCTTTCCTACTCTGAATTTTCTGGGTTCCCCTGTTTTGTTCATTTCATTGCTTCACTGCATTTTCCTTCTTTCTGGTTTGTAAAGAAAATAAAATCAATACTAACGTTACAGCATTCCATAAGTTAACTTGCTCCAGTTGGACCTGCTTTCACACACAAACACCTTCTGGCTTCAGTATCTTAGCTAGGTTTGTATCTGCTAACTCACCACCTACATCATGCTCACAAAACAAATGCTATGCATTTTGCAAAGCACATTACAGGGAACTTGACTAGAAGTGGGACAACACCATTTCTAACTAGGCTTGAAGCAAGCTGACTAAGTTATTTAAGCTCTTCAGGAAGATGAACAAAGGAAGGGACAACATTTTATCTAGAGGGAAATTTCAGAGTATTTCCTGCTCCTTATAACAGTCATATATCTATTGTCTCTCTGTTTGCTGTTTTCTACATGCTGTGGGAATTTGAAGTGTAATGCCAGCGGCCAGATCTTTAGCTGATAAAAATTGATAGCACTCCATTGATCTCCATGGAGCTATGATTACTTATATCAGCTGAGGATCTGTCCTAGGTTGTTTAAGTGATGAATGACATTGATGCCATGTTACAATGAAGTTTTGTCATTCTGTAAAATTATGTTGGAACCCTTTGAAATCAAAGTTGTGTACACATATTGGAGTCACCAGCTATGATCAAACTTAGGATACTCTATGCCAAGAGGACAAGGCCCTAACATTTGAGTAAAGGAGCAACTGTAACAGCCCATAAGTAATAGATTGCTATAGTCTCTGGAATCAGTCACTAAATAGTCATAATCTCCACATGGTAAGACTGTATTACACAAGACCCTTCAGGTGTAGGAATGTCTAGGATTTGGGGAAATTTCTGCTTGTCTTACTCAAATTAACAGGACTGGCAGAGGGATGGAGTGAACAGGATTTCACTTTAAATGAGGAAAATTCCATAGAGGAGAGGATGTATGGCAATTTTGCCTTTCCCAAACAATACTCTTTACAGCAGATTGAACACGAAGTAGATTAACAATGTCAGATAAGCCTCCTTCACTTCCCTTAGGGCAGCAGACCTAACATACTTCATAGAGCATACTTCAAACCATTCAAAATACAGACTATAAACACGTATTACAAAGCCAACAATTATTATAATAGTACCTTCAGGGACTTACTAGATTGTGGCCTCATTGTACAACTTCATGACGAGTGACAATCCTAGCCCAAAAAGTTTACAATCTAAATAGAGAAGACAAAAGGCAGAAGAGGAAATGGAGAAACCAAGAAGTGAATTATCTTGCTTTCTGTTATCTTCTATGAAAAATAATACATTCTAAGAGAACCTTAAAATAAAATATATTCATTTCTTGTGAAGCCCGTTATATATCCAGAGCATGTACAAATGAAAGAGAAATTCTCCTGTGCCCTTTTCACTTGACAGTAAATTCCAAACATAAGAATCACTATCCTCTGATTTTCATAATGTGATGTTATTTCTGTTTCTTGTTCATGATCTTTTACACTAGTCACAGAACCATGTTCCAACAACGCTTAAAGTAACATCAGATGTAATGTATAGCGAACAAAATTAGAGGTCTTGATCTGCCTGTTGTAAGCAACACGACTTATTTTATTACCTGTTTTTAAAAAAACGAGTGTCTATATTCTTGCTTCATCAAAGGCATGTGTGACTGGCTCCACACAGCTTGGCACAGGACCAATTCAGATTTAATACTTAAATCTTAAGATGTGAGCTCTCATGCGGTGATTAAATGATGACAAATTCTTCAAGGACTTTGAGCAAGGGTAGGAAGTAGGACAACAGAGAAGACAACCTTATATATTACAGCATCATTTAAATCCCTTGCCCTCTTCTGGTAATTGATTCTTATGCACACTGTTGTTTCTAAATTGTATAGTTAATTATATTTGTCATAAGGGACAAACTGGGCTTTATAGATTCAATGGGGTTTTTCCCCTCTCAACAACTCTCACTACATTGGAATAAATAGAAACAACTCCTTCTACATTTCATGGAAACATTTACATTGGAAAACTTCTCTGGTGTTTTATCTTGTCCATCTTGCATTCATGGTTATAAAAGCTTTCCTGGCAGACAAACATCTAGGTCTAACCTTGAATATCTCCTGCCAAGTTGATAATTTCATAATCCATCTTGGGACCATGTTCAGTTGTCTCTCTTCACCGTTTTCTAGTATTCAGTCAATTGTTCCTCCAACAGGCTCATAAATACATCACTATGCATTAATTTGACTCTTAATTTACATTAATTACAAGGTCAAGATCTCCTTCTACTAATGGACATAAAAAAATTCTTATTGACCTCACTGGGACCAGGATTTGGTGCAATAAACAAGGTTTCAGTTTTAATAATAGATACAAAGGGCTTGATTTCCCAGTGCCCTGTGCCTAATGCGATCACTTACAACTGTGCAAAGTGAAATATGAAATACAGCCGGATCAGAATGGTACGGTTCAGCTCCCATTCTGCACAATTGGTATTCAAGGGGCAGGGAGCATCAGGCTGGGAGAGCCAGGAGAGAGAGAGAGAGAGAGAGAGAACGCCAAAAACAAAATCACTGATGTTTTGTTTTACTTTCCTGGCTATGTAGTTTTGATACACTCATTTCCCCAATATCCTTGCTGCTGTTTATACCCCCCCCCTATAATTCCTTATTCAGGAATGAAGCTGTAAAATAACTGTCAGATATTGCACATCATAATCAAATACTATGCAACATATTGTATGTATCCTGGCTTGTTATATACTTCTCTCTTTTGCTGTGCCTTACTCATGTCTCACTGTGTCAAGTATAACCAAGAGCTTGTTTTCTTCTCTGCCTATTATAGATTACCTTGCTGATCCTATAGTATAGGGGTGGGGAACCTCAGGCTTGGGGGCTGGATCCGGCCCCCAACTTGCCTGGATCCGGCCCTGAGGCTCAGGGGCCCTCCATGCATTGGGGAGCGTGTGCTGGCACTCCAGCCCCCCACTGCCCATCATGAAGCAGGAGTGCACAAAGTCTAATAGGCTGGGGTCCACGTAGGCCCTGGTGTGCAAGGGGAATGTGGGGAGTGTCTTTTTCTTTCTCAATTGGGGTGCCACATCAGTGAGGACTGGGTTATTTTTTTTACTTCTCACCTGTGTGTGGCCCCCAACTGATTTTACTGGGGTCAGTGACCCCCAACCCAAACAAGGTTCTCCACCCCTGCCATAGTACCCGAGCTGATGAAATCTGGGGAAAGGAACACCAAACCCAATATAGATTTCACTGTAATAGGTACAAGACCAAAGTAGGATTTAAACAGTCCCTGCTGGACTCATGTTTGCAGCCTCAAAACTTCAACTAGAATTTGTGTGTTTCTCTAAATATAATTTTAGATTGTCAAGGCTGCGCTGAGAGGATGGGGAAGAGGAATGTGTAACTCCACTAGCTATTTTGTATCACAAATTATGCTTTATTATATAGTTGTTAATGTTAAAAGCTAAAGCAAATGCTCTCATAAGACTACTCAATGCACTGGTAATGTGCTCTCTTCAGAGGTGTATTAGAAATGCTGTTCAGCTACATGCAGACTCTACACACTATATTGTAAAATAAACTATTGTGCTTTAAGTGCAATTAGCCATGCACCAGGATGATTGCAGCCTTCTTGCTGTCCTGGATCTGGGTATCATGGTGTATAGCATCTTCTGATTCTGATTTTCATAGCATATCTCCCCTGACATACTCTTCATTGAGTTCAGTCACAGTATGGATAGAACCTGCGTAAATGAATGCAGTGAGATTAAAGTAGGCTACTGCTGGCACCTCATTCCAATAGGTGCCTCCTGTTTGCTGGCTGTCTTGGTCCCTGGGATTCTGCTGCATATCAAACACTCCTCTTCCACAGGACAGTTTTTATGTGTTTGAAAGAGAGAATTTGTACCCCGAATAGCACACACTGCTTTTCTAACTGACAAGCAACATCATAAAGGCAGCTGCTAGGAGCATAGCATAGCATAGCTGTCAGGATCTAAAGTATCTGTGACTGACTCAGCCTTCTGAAGAGGGGAAAAAAATTCTATCTTGTAAGAGAAGATACCTAAATCCCAAACTGTACAGCTATCATCTCTCATTGTGCAACAGTCTAAAAGTGACTTTTAGTGGAAAGTTCCCAACATCTTGCCTGACTTCCCCAGGATTTGCAGTCGATTTATATTTCAGCACTGTTATTTTAGTGCAAATTGCAGCAAAGCTGGTTTTGTAAATGTTTGGATTCAGTAAACCAGAATGCAAAATTCTCCCCAAAATATATTAGACACTGACATATAATTTGACTAACTGCCTTGTCCTCCCTTCAGAAAACTGGGCAGTGCAGATTTTCTCTAGATGGCACTGGAGATCTTTCATTTTCAAGTCTGCTTTCTTACCCTACCCCCTCTCCTTCTTTCAGAGACTCATTCCAATTCTACTGCACTATGATTTAACAGAGCTTTGATGCTGTAGGATGCTGGCGTGCACAAATCAGATTTTTTTTTCTAAAAGGATAATATACTGCTTTTTCAAAGTCAATTAACACTTAGGGCAAATGAAATGGGGAGAGTGAAAGGTCAATTACTAAAGGGTGGCCACAAAAATCTTTCTGGTTTACACAGCATTCATTCAGGGATTGCAGATCATTGGGGAAAGAAAGGATGTAGTAATTAGCTCCTTTCACTTCTTGATGACTATCAATAGGATGGTTTATTATGGTTTATCAATTTTATTTCCCAACAAACATGATAGGTGCTAATCACTGTTTCGACTAGCCCACGCCTATGCAATTTCAAGGTGTCAGGTCGTCAACAAAGCAGTTAGAAGACTGTCGGGACAATTTATGTATCAGGCAAAAGTTGGTAGAGAGAATCTCATTGAAATTTCAAGATTGGAAATATTATTTAATATGTTTTATGTAAGAAAAATACCCTTGGTCATCCTAATTATAAAATAACAATGGAATGAGCAAGAGAATGGTCCACTAACATTTTCCTAAAGCCTACTGTCCAGTCTCAAGCAAATGCGTTGCTAATAAGCTAAATGTACTATTTACAGAAATTCTTTAATGGCAAAGAATCATTAGCTAAAATTCTTGCCTTATGAATGGTGTATTTCTAATTCATTGTTATGAATGTAAAGGTTTTAGTAAACTGAACCTTAATCCTACAAAGACTCATGGCCGGAATATTGCCCATGTTAGTAATTCATTGGAAGTCAGGGGAACTACTGACTTCTCATATGTAAAGTTAAATTTGTGTACATGTTTGTGGGACTGAAGGCCTTAGTTGAAAAGGCCACATTTGAGATTTCTGTCAAGGGAAAATCCACATGTGGATTCCCTTTAAAATCAGAAATAAAAAACGCACTCATTATGAATCAAATTAGCAATTCATTGATGACAAAGTTGAATGCTGACTGTTTGCTACACTGGACAGGGTTGAGTTGAGTTTCTGCTTTCCATACACCAATTGTATCTTGAACAGCTTTCCAGTCATGCCTCACAGTTAAAATTGCAGAAACAGTTCATTTCTCTTTCTCACTTAAAAAATACTCTGCTGAGTTTAATAACATTTTCCTTTTTGAATAAGTAGTTTCTGTTTGCAGTTACATGAAAGAAAAAAGGCCAGTGCTACAGGCAGCAGGAGATTATTTCATGCCTACCTACTAAAAGAGGGTTTTAAAATAGCACAAGGGACAGAGAAAGTGCATAATGAGCAGACCCTTGTGAAGTAAATTATTGTTTGGGATTTTGAATTGGTTCTTTACGTCTGAGGGGGAAAACTGCAGCAGCATTTGACTTTTCTGATAGTAGTAACTTCTCTGGAAGGCTTGTTATCCCTGCCCTGCCTCTAAGCCTGTGACACTGCTGAAGAGTGGTCCAATGCCACTTTCTTCATTTATCTGATGTGCTATCTTCCTGTCATAAATTCAAATCTCTGGCCACATAAATATGCATGTACTACATTATCAGCTATACCACACGCACATGGAACTAGTGATTGTGATCTTTTTGTTTTGAAAAGCACAGCAGTGTAGCTTTTGAGCAAAACGATTATGATAATGATAGTGTGCATAGTACTTTAAATCTTCAAAGCTCTAATATTAACCCTCACAACGCCTCTCTATGACCCCATTTTATAGATAAAGTGACTGAGGCACAGTGGTTAAGTGATTTTTATCAAGGCCACAGAAGGAATAAGGGTCAAGGAAGGAATAAGGGTCAAAGATGGAATTAGAACTCAGGAATTCCTAGTGCCCAGATTTATGTTCAAACAATAGTCTGCAACTCTCTCTTAAATGGCCTTTGATAATGGCTAGTAGATTATCAGATATATATGCTACAATATCCTCTTTGGTAGACCACACATGATAGAGCAAGAACTTGAACACTAGAGCAAGCCTGATTCAATTCAGCAGGATACACTGCAGTGTCTGTGCACTCATGGTAGCACCATCCAGTTTCTCTGGTTTTAAAAATTATACACTGATTTATTTTATGAGCTTGTATCATTTTATTAATTTTGGAACTTCTCTGGCTCTGCATTTAATAGTTCACTAGTCAGCCTCTGTTTTGCTATGACTTATGCTTGTACTTAACTTTGTGAATGTAGTCTAATATTAAACATCTGTGTAAGTCTTTTAGCTGGATTGGAGCCTTGATTAGCAAATTTCATAGTGTGGTATATATTAATGGAATTATTCTGGTTTCGGTTTCCATCTACTCCACCTTTCCATTTCTAAATACTGTGCCAGTCTATAGTAATAGGATCTAATTTATTTTCTGAATTGTTGCTTCTTGCTCCAGAGAGGGGGCATACTTTCTTTTGCAGAGAGTTTACTTTTTTCCTTTTTTTTAATTGAAAATGTTATTTTAGATTGAAAGCAGATTTTGCTTATTGTGCAGGGAAACATAATAGAGAAGTTCAGAGATTCAGTTTGGGGAAGCACAAAAAATGTATAAAAATAAAATGTAACTGGAAAACTTGTGAGAACTGCTCTTTGCATGGTATTTTAGCGGAGCCAGGAACTGCAGAGGTGAATGAAAATTTAAAACAGGAAAAAAGTTAGGTGGCTTATACCATTCCCTAAGGGTGTTCTTTTGAGTCTCATATCTGATCCAGCATCCATTGAAGTCCATGGACATTTTGCCATTGACTTTAATGGAAACAGCTTCAGGCAAAATTGTATTGGAAAGTTAAACCACAACCTCAGAGTATCAATCTGTGTGTATGTTATGTTATGTTTTTTGGGAAGCCCATGCTTTTATCAGTGTACATGCTATGAATTCAGAATTTTTACTTTGAATAAGCGAGTGAGAAATGATTTGGAAGGACTTTTTTTTTGTGTGGGCAGTTGCAAATCAGTTACAAATTGCAAGCTCCTCAACTATTATTTTTAAGTGCATAGATTTAGTAGGTGTTTAAATCTCATTCATACACTTCATTTAAACCCTAAAGATGAAAAAAAAATGATTTGCTAAAGGAAAATGCACAACTTTACTATGCTGCAGGGTAAGACAACTAAAAACAAAACAAAAGCCTTCCTTCATGACTTGGTGTCATGGTTCATTTTGAACAGCTTGAGGATGGGTACATACAAACCCCAGCTGAAGCAACTCTGTGTCATTCAAGACTTCTTTTTAGTTCTGTGAGCACCTTCTAAAACTAGCCAGAAATTAAAGGCAAATACACACTTAGTTTTGAAACAACGATTGGTGTTGGAGGGAGTCAAATTAAGGGCATGTCTATACTTGCACCCTAGTTCAAACTAGGGATGCAAATGTAGGCATTCAAAATGGTCAATGAAGCGGGGACTTAAATATCCCGCGCTTCATTGGCATGATCTCACTGGCGCGTTACTCCGATCAACAGCTGTTTCGAAAGTGAAAGTGCGTGCCGGGACGCGTTAGTTCAAACCAAACACCTTGGTTCGAACTAATGTTACTCCTAAAAAAATGAGCAAAGATGGGCGAGATCATGCTAATGAAGCACAGAATATTTAAATCCCTGCTTCATTGACTATTTCTAATGCCTACATTTGCATCCCTAGTTCGAACTAGGGTGCAAGTGTAGATGTACCCTAAGAGAAAGTGTTTAAGAGCTGAACATTCTTTGGCTAAGCAATGCCAAAGGGACAGACATGAGTCTACTCATAGTGGTAGTGTATAAGCACTATGGTTGGAGAGGAACGATGGGTGGTTTATGAGGATATTAATTAGAAGAGAAGGCTCTGATCCTGCAAACTGTTCCATTGGCCCGATTCAATTCCCACTGAAGCCAATGGGAGTCTTCCCTTTCACTGAGTTCAGTAGGTTTTGGATAAGGCCGTAGGCGGGCAAAACACCACTGATTTCAATTGACACAACTTTGTACTATATGCACCCATCCTGAAAGTTGTATAGATCAAAGTAAAATGGAGGAAATTTAAATTGAATATCAAGTAAATCTTTATTGGGTAAGATGAGTTCAACTTTGAAATAATCTTTCAAAGGAGAAGTGGTAAAAGAGCCATTTCTTGGTAATTTAAAAATCAGACTTCATAAAATAATAGAAAATGTTGACATCCCTATGCTTTATAGCACGTGTTGATGACTAGACTTTTTGATGACGCCTGGACTTATCGGTTAATCCTGTCAGCTACATGCATTCCCCCCCTTGCTGCCTGAATATCAGAGGCAGCAAGGGGAAAGTCAGAATCCTGTGGCCCCCTCCCAGCCCAGTGCGGCTGTGTCTCATACAGAGGCAGCAGCACAGACATGCCTGCCCCCCTTGCCACTTTCTGCAGAGACAGCGGGGTGGGGACAGGCAGGAGCGGGTGCCATGCACCACCCCATGCTGTTGCCTCTGCCAGAGGCAGCAAAGGAGGGTCAGGGGGCTGCTGTGAAGTAGCCTTTGTCCACAGCAGGCCCGAGCTCATTGTGGACAGAGGCTGCTCCACGGCAGCAGCTCCTGTCCGGCATCCCAAGGAGCAGTCTGTGTCTGGGGTGAGCCTAGGCTCACCATGGATAGAGGCTGCTCCGTGGCAGCAGCCCCTGTCCGTGGGGGGGTCCAAGCTCCCCATGGACAGGGGCAGCTCCCCATGGACAGGGGCTGCCCCTCATGGAACGGCTCCCACCTGCCACCCTACGCTGCTGCCTCTGATAGAGAGGCAGCAGCACAGGGTGGCAGGGGGCTCCCCAGGAGTGAGGCTCCTGAGAACACTGATGCTGGTTCCACCCCCGGGGACCATTGGGTAGTCGTGTATCCACTAAAATTTGATGTGGTTACACGACTATTCAATTACACACTATCTAACATTCCTAGTAAAGCACTAATCCTGCATTATCAGAGTCCTGAAGTATTGTATACTTACAGTGCTGGTAGGCCTGGTGATGACATACTCTTTTTGCACACCATGTAGTACATAAGAACATAAGGGGAACATATGAATCACAGCAAGCAGAAGCACATATCAAACACAATCTCTTTCATGGTGATGCACACTTCTCCGATCTCTCCTGAGATGTCACCCACTCTAACATTAAAAAGGCATTACTGTATTTAAATGGATGACAAATTCAACACAAAATGATCTTTGGGTACTCTGGTCACTTGATAAGCTACACTCAGCATGCTTTGCAAGCAATAATTTGTGCTATCCGTATGATCAGGCCTCTTATTTCTCACTCCTATGCAGGGACCGTCCTTGGATCACTGTCATTCAGAAGGAGTTTCCCATAAGAAAACAAATCATTTTGAACTATACTTTCCCATGGCCTTATTAAATCATCATTGGTATCTCTAACTGTAGCTTAGTACTCCCATGGGCTTGGAGCTTTTTTCATATTCTGTATCAACTTCTGTATAGCACCCTTTTTGGGATGAGCCCCTGTCAACATAGGGTCAAAAGTAAGTGTATAGTGTCATTTCTGAACAGCTTCTGCCTCCTTATGTTCAGGAGTGAGTTTCCATCCTATAGGAATTTTCATACATCCTGGCTCCTGAATAACTAATTATACAGCCTGAATTAGAAATACACCATTCATAAGGCAAGAATTTTAGCTAATGATTCTTTGCCATTAAAGAATTTCTGTAAATAGTACATTTAGCTTATTAGCAACGCATTTGCTTGAAACTGGACAGTAGGCTTTAGGAAAATGTTAGTGGACCATTCTCTTGCTCATTCCATTGTTACTTTAAGTGAAAAACACAATTGCTTGGGCAAATAAAAAGACTATCGTAAAGTAAAAAGTAAGTAAACATAAACATTGATGTCCTCTTGGTCTTGTCAAACACAACTTTACACCTACTATTTAAATCTTCATTTCCCAGTCCAAACCAGTTGCTGCAGAAATCATTTTTCTTTCCAGAAGTATTTTCTATTACTGGCCTGCTATCCAGTCATTAATCTAATATCACTCCAGTAGTCCTATGGAATTTTTTTGTGTGCTAACAGTATTAAATCCATTTTCAGAGATGCAGGTTAACTAAGCAATAATCTAGATTATGGAGTTGCTTGAACAATATTTATCAAATAATTCATTAGATAGCATTATATCATATATATATAGTAGCCCAATGTCTGTGACTCTGTAATGCTGAAACACTGGCTGTTCCCTCTGGGCAGCACTGTTGCCTCCCGCCGTGGCACTCGGCTGACTTCTGCGCCGCTCAGCCGGGCCGCCGCGTGGGAGCAAGTGGCACAAGTGGTGCATGCTGCATGGGGAGCACAGACCCTAAACGGCCACTTGCGCCACTTGCTCCCACGCGGCGGCCCGGCTGAGCAGCGCAGAAGTCAGCCGAGCGCCACAGCAGGAGGCAACAGCGCCGCCCAGAGGGAATAGCCAGGGGGCCGGGCCTGGATGAGAATGCGTCTCTGATGTCAGGAAAGGGCACCAGATTCAAAAGGAGGAAAGCGCAGCAGACACAGAGGACGCGGAGGAGACAGAGAGGAGAATGGAGGAGGCGGAGGACAGCGAGAGACAGAGTGAGAGAGACGCAGCAGGAGGAGGAGAAGAGAAACACAGAGTGAGAGGCGGGAGGGGGAGAAGAGAAAGAGAGAGAAGGAGAGAGAGGCAGGAGGTGGACGAGAGCTGAGAGAGAGAGAGAGAGAGAGAGGGAGAGGCAGTAGGATGAGAAGAGAGCGAGTCCGTTTGTGCTGCTTGCTCCAGTGTGGTGGCCCGGCTGAGCGGCGCAGAAGTCAGCCGAGCGCCACGGCGGGAGGCGAAGGGGGCGGGGCGGTGACTTACACGCCCAGGGGCCGGGGCCTGGACGAGCGTGCATCCCCAACAGAGACAGAGGAAAGCAGAGAGAAAGTGAGAGGCAGGAGGGGGAGAAGAGAAAGAGAGAGACGGAGAGAGAGGCAGAAGGTGGAGGAGAGCTGAGAAAGAGAGGGGGAGGCAGTAGGAAGAGGAGAGAGAGAGAGAGTGAGACCCCGGAGGCTCAGGAGTGAAGACCAACGTGGAGGCGAGACCTGAAAATCCCGTCTTATGATGGGCTAATTGGCTAGTTTATTAAATATTTTCCATCTTAAATGTTGTTTATTCAAATATTCTCGGATTTCTTTAAATAAACAGAAATGTTGTGACCATTTATGAGCACAATATTGACATATTTTTTCAATATTTACTCTTTGCTTTGTAACGTGGCTACGTCAACCTCAGCAGTGCAAAACATTTGTGCAGAAATTGGATAAAAGTTAAGATGTATAACACAGAGTTACAACTCAGAAGTACAGATGTAGGCTTCAATCCTGGAAAGACTGACATGTTCTTAACTTTATGCTCCATGAACATGCCTATGGAAGGCAATTAATGAGGATCAAGGCCATAGTTAATTGGACAAGAACAGTATTTTAAAATATGCATTTTTAAATCCAACAGTGTCTCTTTTTATCTTCAAACTCAGAATTGTGTACTTCCCTTTTCAGGACTTGTGTAGATAAATTATGCCCCACATTTTCTAACAAGGAGAATTCAAACTGTATTTTCAAATATATAATTTGTAAGGTGTGCAACACAGACAAATTTGGGCTAACAAATACAAACGTCCTCTTGAGGCTTGTCGGTTTCATTTTTTAAGTGATGGCGGGGCAGAAAGAGAGTCCTCAAGATAGGACAGATTCCTCCAACCACTCATTTTTTAAGCTTCTATGTTTTTTATTTTTTTTACTTTAGAGAGTGGCTGTGGGTTTCAGTGCTGCAGCATTGTTCTCCCTCCCGCTACTCCCAAGATGGTTGGGCTACCTTTAGAGGTTGTTGAGTCTGCTACAATTTTGGCTAAGGCTTATGCTTTTAGGACAAGAGGTACCAGGTTTGACTTCTCACTACCAGTGACCCATCCACAGACTACACAAGTACAGCTGGTTCAGTAACTGCAGCTCCAGTTTTCACTGCTACAGCCACTGTTGATATTAAGAGACATATTTATGAACATATTTGGCTATGCAAATCTACTAGTATGTCTAAAGTTTTAAAATGTCTGTAATGGATAACAGGGAGATAGAAGAAGTTAATATTTCTGTGGCCCCTTTGTGGTGAGATTCATAAGATCCACTAAACCATCAGTTCTACCTGCACTGAGGACAAGCCTTTTACTTTTATTCAGGCACTGATGGAAACTGTCAGCATTCCTTTAATAGACTTTGAATTGCTTTCAATAGCTCAGTTTATGTGGGATCTTTGTCTTTTTGCCACCTGCCCATTTGCCACCTTAACCCTCTTGTGTGGAAGAGAGATCAACAACCTTTATGGCACTATTTCTATCTTCTTGGGGCTCAAGGAAGGCTTTCTAAAGGTTTGGAATCCATACAGGGATTACACGGGTAGTGGACTGGTCAGATTAAGTTGGCAGTGGGAAGACAAAGCAGAACTCCAGGCTTTATTTCCTTTTCTATTGATTTCCTCAGTATGGAGTGAGTCCCTTTAAGGGTGGTCCCTGGAGAAACTGTCCAGAGGAGTAGGTGACAGTGCAGTTCTAAAAGAGCAGTTGGGAAGGTACTGGATCCAAAAGTAGGATTAGGGACAATATCTGAGGCTCATTCCACAACAGGGTGGGAGGAGGAGGAGAGAGAACTCCCTCCTGATAGAAAAGTGTACGCATGGGAAACTCTATGAAAGAATGTTCATGGAATTTCTCTTCCCTCTTGGCCACACCTATAAGCAGGGCTGACCTTACTATGAGGCGAACTGAGGCGACCGCCTCAGATGCCAGACTGTGGGGGGAGGGGGGGGCGCCACTATGACCCAGAGTGTAGAAAATTGTGTCTGCTGCAGGTGCATATGTATTCTCTCTGTTCTAGATGCACAGAGATGGTGGAGTGCTGTACTGGAGGAAGGAGGGCACAAGAGACATAACAGGCAGGCAAGAGAAAAAATGGCATGGGGGCATCATTTGAACTCCCCGCCTCAGGTGCCAAAGTGTTGTGGGCCGGCCCTGCCTACAAGAGAAGCTGAAGACTGGGTTGTCCAATTCCATTCTATATTTGGCGTTTTCATTGAAGCTGCCAACTAATGTACAAAAGTGCAGTGGGAGTTTTGAGATGGTCAATTAATTTAATATTGGCCACTGGCACTGTGACAGTAGTGACTTGAACCCGATTTAAAGCAGCTAAGGATGAAAAGCTTCTATTCCATTTACCAAAACCATAAAACAATAGTTTAAATGATTAAATAAAAGCAAACTATTTCCTATGGCAAAAGTTAAAGGGCCTATATAGGAGAAACCATATTGCGAAACCAACCCCTAGAAATGATTGATAGCTGACAGAGTAACGATGTCATTGCCATCAATTTTGGTCCATTACCAAAAGACTCCTAAACTACTATTGACATTTGGGAAGCAATTTTATATCTTGAAATGTTTTAAAATGATTATTAGTTAAATACGTTGGGAATTAGTACTTTCTTGTATAAAACTGGCTCCACATGCTTTGAAGTCAAAGTAACAGTGACTAGAATACAATCTCATTCACTTTCCCAAGTGTTTGTCCCTCAGCAGTCATTGTCATTCTTTTTGCTTCTTGAAAGATGTCAATCAAAGAAACTTATTTTTCAGGTCCTGAGGGAAGGAATTATATTAAGTAGTACTCCCTCTTATTTTTGGTACATTTTATTTCAAGTGCCCATTAACTAGTGCATGCTGTAGCACATTTTGAATTGTGATGAATCTCTCTTATTTAACTCCTGTAGCATTTATATCAAATTTCCTGTGGAATGTATTCTGAACAATGGCTCTAATCTTTTATTAGCTTGGCCAGTTACATAGAAGGTAGATTTTCATAAAGTGCAATGGCTTTTTTCTCGGTACTGAAAAACTGATCAGCAACAGTCCGCTTTCTTTCCTGACATGTTTTTAAAAATCAGTGAGTTGTTCCACACCTGTTCCTATATGGCAACTGCTACATATTTCAACACGTGATTTCAGATCTTTATTTTAATTTTTTCTAAATGCCCAAATGAGAAGAGATGCAAGAAAATATATTGTGTGTCAGATTTCTTTTCAGACTCATCATTTCAATAGTTTAATCTGCTCCAATAGTTTAATTAAAGAAGTCTTCTTTTGGTAGGGACATTTTCTATAAACTTTAATGAAACTGAAGAGCATGAAATGTGGTTTCCCTGTTTTTAAATGAAGCTACATTTGGAGAAATAAAATGAAGAAATTGTTGAAGTCACAGTGCATGAAATTAAGAGAGCCCAGGCTATATTTGCAACATTTTTTCTTTAGCTGATGTTTGGTATTTTGATGACCAAAGAACTAAATAGTGGAGGGATAATGGTTGTGAGGGTGTCTTGTTTTGGCTCATATGCTTTTGATAGACATACCAAGTTTGGGTTAGGTTGAACAAATAATGGCACAAATTCTGCAATTGTCTTGGAGCAGGTGGACCCCTGCATCCAGGTGAATCTCATTGTCCTACGTGGAGTTCCTGTGTGTGTGTTCAAAGATCCACTGTCATGGAACCCTGTTGAAATCAAATGGGCACCTCACGGATTCATGGTTGTGCCAGCAAAAGGACCCTAAGAGATGCTCTTGCGTTCCTTTGAAAGGTCCAGCCTGAATGATACATGTTATAGTACATGATATAAATACGGGCTTTCAAAGTCAAATGAACAGTGCTGTAAAGTTATGATGTCAACCATCAGCATGTTAGTATTTAGGTAAAGGGGGATAGCATTATTCTCATTTATAGAGAATGATCATTGAACTGTTCAGACCAGTTGCTTTTGTTTTTGATTTGGAATGGTTTTTTAAAATCTTTACAATTTCCTACAGAACAGAAATTCTCGTTTCTGATAAATTCTGAGCCTATTGTGAATTAAAATAATCATTATGCAAATGAACAGTTATTAAATAAACTGGTTCTGTTTAGCAAAATAAAATAAAATCCTAATGAAATTTAAAGTGAAACTATAAATGTGCATTTTTATAAAAGTTCCCTCTTTGTTCTAAATGTGATACATATCTGTGTGTAGTCCATCCTTGCTCACTTAAGCATGTGCAGAATTCTTGGCATGTAGTTACATCCCATTGACTTTGATGGGATGCATAGCTTAAATGGTGTTCTGAATTTCTGCCTAAATTACTGTAGCTCCATTGAGCTCGGAGTAACACTGGTTTCGATCAGCTTACGATCTGGCCCCATACCCACCCAGCCTTTGTATGCATTAAAATTCAGCACCTCAACCTGCATTTCAAAGGCTTCAAATGTGTTTTAAATGTTGCAATACCTACACAATGTATGTTTCACCTCTGGGAAGTGAAAAAGAGCTTGTGAGTTCCAAATATTTGTATGTTATTTTCAATGTGTGAAAGCCAGAAAAGGCTAAATGGCTATTTTAGGTTGTGGATGGGGGAGAAAAGAAACCCATGTACCACATTAAATATTTAGCAGAGAACATTGTTATAATATTTGACCATGTAGTTTAAATTGTTAACAATATAAGCTTGACAGTGTGCTGAGACTAAATGTTATATCACTAACCCCTGTCAAAAAAGCAGAGTCTTTTTTTCTATGTGGCAAATTAACTATCAATTCCTATACAATCGTAGAGGAAAAATAATGGTCAACCAGATGCACTAGTGCATGGAAATTGAAATAATTGTTTGTGGTTTTCTTGAAAAGATCACTAGTTTTCAGCCTTTTAAAACTGCATGCAAACGGGGTTTTACATCTCTAATTGCAGCGCTGTTGCTTTTAGGGAGGGGTGTCTTGACATTGACAAAATTGAACAAAATACAAAGAAGGGAAAAATGGGTTGGTGTTTGCCTTGTAAGTGATTAGCTGTATCATACTGTGATGCTTTCTTTATTCTTTGGGATGCTGTAGGGTGCTAAATTTACTCTTTGATCAGACTGGAGATGCTAGTTACACTGCAGTGGGCAGAGGTGCACTGGCACAAAGACCTCATGCAGTCAAAGAGACAGATTGGTTTTTTCTTCCATTTTGAGATTTTAAAAAAGTACAAAGGAATTTTTTAATGTGCTGTTTTTCGTAGTTTTCTTCCTAATGGGTAATAATCACAGCAGCAGAGGCTGCCAAAGGCTTATATTTCATTTAAGCATTTAAGACCTGATATTAACCAGGGCTGTGAGGGCTATCTGCATTGATGAGAAGTTTTACCCAATATTAATACGCTAAAACCTTAGGCCCAGGTTTTTTTTAAGAGTCCACACTACAAGTCCAAAATCTGATTTTCAAAAGTAATTTTGCCATATGACACTAAATCCCATCAATGGACAATGGGATTTTGACTCCTACATGCCTAAATCTCTTTTGAAAATTACTTAGGCTCCTTAATCAGTTAGACATTGCAAAGCTGAGCACAGCAATACCTAAATACCTTTAAACGCCCAGGCATTAGATACCTTTAGAAAATATTGTCCTGAGTCTCTTAGCAGAGCTATTGCTGGTTCAGCTAGAGAAAAGCTTCCTTTTTGCTCACCTGGAAGTGCTGCTTCTTATGGACTCTCAGGGCACCTCTACACAGCAGGGCAAAAGTCGAATTAAGCTATGCAACTTCAGCTACGTCAATTGCATAGCTGAAGTCAAAATAGCTTAATTTGGCTTTTGGCACTGTCTACACAGCAGGAAGTTGAAGGAAGAACACTCTTCCTTTGACTTCCCTTACTCCTCATAAAATGAGGGTTACAGGAGTCAGAATAAGAAGTCCTCCAGCTCGCTGCTATTTCAAAATAACGTCTTGCTGTGTAGACACGCTCTTTGTTATTTCAGAATAACGTCAGTTATTCTGAAATAACGCTGCTGTGTAGACATACCCTCAATGTCCTGATTTGAGCATCAGATGCAGTAATGTTTAAGACACATGCTCATGGAGGCTAGACACTAGATGGAAAACTTTACTAACTAAAAAAAAGCCATAGGAAAAAACTTAGGAGACACGCTTTGTCTGTGGTCAGTCCTTCCTATTTTTGCACTTGTGCTAGTAGACTCCAGTATCTCAAGTATAATGGTGGCTTTGGCCTCTTACTCTGCTGCAGCTGTCCTCTGGACTGACTTTATGCCAGTTGTGATCCTATGCTAGTCTCACTCTATATCTGCTGAATGAAGCAAGCCCCACAGATTCCCATCCCTCTTTGTTTTCTACACTTGAAATGTTTCATACTAGGTATAACTTCCCCCTTTGCCTTTAGCCTTTGAAGTTTAACACAAGTGTGTAGTTATAATTTTTTTATTAACAGAAATTATGCTGAAACTACAGTCAGAACGCAACTGTTAGAATACGGTGCAATTACTGTTTGAGAGTAACAGCGTTTTCAGGAGAGGACCATTCAATAGTATGTGATGTGTATATAAAATGCATTAGAAGACCTGGTGTGGTTACAAAGTTATGCCTACAAAACCACAGTACAAATACTGTACTTAATTATATGTCTGCAGTGTTAAAAATAGCAAGTTATATGGTTTCAAAAACAGATAAGCTCATCACTAGAGGACACCATTAATAATTTCCTCCGCTAGACTGCAGATAGAAAGAGGTGCCAACATGACTTTCTGTTCTGCTTGATCCTCAGTTACCCCTTTGAAAAGATGGGAGCTTATCTAAAAATAACAACTTAACTCAATATCCAAGTGGTGATATTTAATCAGTGAAATTGGAGAACATGTTGTTAGAGGTTGAGAGACAATATGGGTGCTTAGAGGCTTTTGGGATCTCTTGTGTAAGTTGCAATAACAAAGACATATTTCATGACTGTAAGTCTGGTACCTGCAATGTCTGTTTTATTTTCCTTACCTTTTGTGAAAATGGCATACTACTAGAAATGAATCTCCAGCAAATGTTGTAGTAACAAATAAACATTGCTTGTCAAACCAAGAAATACAATCCATTTGACCAGCTGCAGAAGCTAATGAGGTGTAAAACTTATCTGTACTAGAGGATAGCTGTACATTCACATATCCCTGGTCTTATATCTTTTTAAATTACTATGCCAGAATTTAGTCAGAGATGGATATACTCCCTTAGTGAAATCTTGGTCCTACTGAAGTCAGCGGTGTGACTCTCAGCTCAGTGGTACCATGATTTCACCCTCTGTCTCTACTGGAATGAGGCACCTGAGCCTGGATATATGATGTTGATTCACACATAACTAGGTTGAAAAGCACAACTCAATTTTGCATTGATTTTTACTTGACAAAAAGTCAGTTTTAAAATTCACCAATTAATGTAATGCTATGAGATTTCTCTGATGTATCCAGCCTCTGGATGACTAAGCTGATTGACTAAGCCACCAGTGGATAATGGTGAAATCTTCTGGCCTTAGAATCATGTATTAAGATCAGATTGTATTACTCTTATGGTGAGTAATAATGTACTCTGAGACAAGTGTCATTAATTTCAGTTAGACTTGTCACAGAGTAAGGTGCCACTCAGTGTAAAAATCTGGCCTGTAGTTCTTTGCTTAGACAAACTGCTCCTCTTAGTGGTCTGATCTTACCTGAAAAAATAAAGAACATAGCCCAATTTTCCACTTGGTATATGTCTAGATTACATTGTTTTTTTCAAAAAAAAATTCACCTGCGTCCACACTGCAATCACGTTTTTTTTTAAAATTAAATTGAAAATGCGGTTTTTTTTGACATTAGTAAACCTCAAATTACGAGGAGGAACGCCTTTTTCGAAAGAGCTCTTTCGGGGAAAAAAAGGCATGTGGGGATGCAGAACAGGGACATTTTTCAAAAGAAAAGGCAGTCGAAAAAAGCACAGGTGCCCTGGTGGCCATTCTGTGAATAGCAATCAGGGCTTTCTTTCAAGAGCGCGTCCATGCAGTCTGGACATTCTCTTTTGAAAAAGCAGATTGCTTTTTCGATCTGGTTTTGAGGTGTGGCCGCTCTTTCGAAAGAAGTTTTTTCCAAACAGCTCTTCCATAAAAGCTTCTTTTGAAAGAAGCTTGCAGTCTAGACGTGGCCTCAAACTATAGGAAGAAAGTGCAAATTACTAGGGAAGGGTACTTTTCTGGCAGATTATCACGCACCTATCGGTCTTGGTTTGGCCATTAAGCCTACTCCTAAAACCAAAAAATAAATAGCAGCTGAAAGGATTAGAGTTCCAGCAAGAGCCATCGTTATAAGAATACTATGATTTTCAAAAGTTGATTTATAGAGTTCCAAATGTATATTCAGCACCTCAGTGTATCTTATTGATTTAATATTTTATCCTATCAGTGGGGGGTGAAGTTTCTTCTCTGTGAAATGAAAAATTGTCTGCGCTCTTCTTGATGGCATAAAAGTTATCAATTTTTGATTAAATAATAATTCAGCATAAAACCTACTTACCCCTGTTCCCAGCCCTTATCCCATCATCCCCATAGGGAGAGAAAGCACAGGTGAGGGGACCATCTGGGGTGAATGTGTGTGTATGTGTGAAATCTGAGTATTCAAATCTCTTCACACCAATTCAGGTGAGGGTTTTTTGTTGTTGGGGTTTTTTTTTTTTTGCATTTGTATTTAATTTCAAAGTGTCATTAGGAAACAGGAAGCCTTATTTTTGTTTATATGTTTAGAGGTAATAGAAAATAATCTTTTGTGGCCATGGGGATTCTTAACTTTTTTCTTTCTGAGCACCCCCAGAATGCAAGAAAAAGGGCTATGTGCCAAGGAAGCCTCCCCTGGGGTCATTGCCACCTGAGGCCTCTGCTGGCCTGGAGTCAGGTCCCCTCACCTGGGCAGCTCTTACCATCTGCAGAAACAGTCACAGGGGGCTGTTACATGAGGAGCAGTTGTAGCTCTAGAGCTCTGAACATGAGCAGCAAACAGGGAAGTGCTATGGCCGACTGCTCCATGGCACCAGCCAATGTAGTAGCCACCACACACCACCTCACTCCAGCCTGCTGCCTGGCCAGGGGACAGAGCCTTTGGGAGCGGGTTGACAGAAGGAACTATGGGGGAATGTGAAGCTGCTCTCAGGACTGTCCTGTTCTGCTTAAGGCACTGCAGTTTGGAGGGGCCAATGCCCCAGTTCCCCCTTCCCACTTGTCTCATGGGTTTGCAGCTTTTTCCCTGTAGGTTGCCAGAGCTTGCACATCTCTGAAACCAGCTTGTGGCCCTCAGGAGGCTACAGATCCTCAGTTGAGAACCATTATGTTAGAGGAACAACAGTTGTCTCATCTTATCCACCCTGCTATGCACTGGGTCTAGTGTCATATATAAATGTGTAGAAAGTATCAATTGAAAGTGAAATTTCTGTACCATATACATTCCAAACATGCCAATACTGAGATACAGACATACAGGTTCTTAAAAACAAACAAAAAATGAGCTTCAACCTTTCTTTTGTTCCAGTCTCATAGGGCACGTCTACCTAGCAGCATTATTTCGAAATAACAAAGTGAGCATCTGTCAGCCAATGGTCAGGGCAGTGAGTGGTGTGTGTGTGTGTGTATTATACACCCGAGACTTCAACTGCCAGGACCGGGTTCCCTTAGAAGTGGGCAACCTGGAGGAGGTTGACGGGCGCCCCAATAAGTTTACAGGGAAAAGCTTATAAACCCGAGACTTCAACTGCCAGGACCGGGGTCCTTAGCAGCGGGCAACCTGGAGGAGGTTGACGGGTGCCCCAATAAGTTTACAGGGAAAAGCTTATACACCCGAGACTTCAACTGCCAGGACCGGGGTCCTTAGCAGCGGGCAACCTGGAGGAGGTTGATGGGCGCCCCAATAAGTTTACAGGGAGAGCTTATAACACCTCAGATTTTAGCTGCTAGAATCCAGAAATCCCTTCGCAGCGGGCAGCCTGGGGAGGCTGAGAGGTGCCCCAATGGATCTGTCACCTGGGAGTGACACAAATCCAAATGCCCAAGCTCTCCCTATACCTGTCCCTTTTTGACCGGCTGAAGTTCTTTTAAATTGTGCTTGGTTCTGTTACAGCGACTGAAGGAGTCACTGTCCTGGGACAGTGCAGGCGTGTCAATTACTGGTACTAGCCATCAGGGCGGTGGGAGGCCCCGGGTCGTCAGCTAGCCCATTTACTGTCTGGTTTCTGTTTATGGTAGAGTCAGGGACAGGCAGCACACCTGCGTTCCCAGGGCATCAAAGGCTGACTGCCTTTCTCTTGCTCTTTGGGGGGGGAAACAAGATGGGGTTCATGTCTGGCTACAGCATCTACACAGCCAACCCATTATTTTGAAATAATTTTGAAATAACGGGCATCTTATTCAGAATTCTGTAACCCTCATTTTACGAGGAATAATGCCTATTTCAAAATAAGACGTGTAGACAGGGCAGTTGTGGTTATTTTGAAATAAGTGGCCTCCAGGGCTTCCCACAGATGCCCTGCTAGCCACTCTGTCCACACTCATCAGGACTCTATAGTTCCCCTTCCCTTGCAGGATTTAAAGGTGCAGCCTCAGAGGAAACTCTGTGGCACACAGCAGGCCCAGCTCTTACCATGCCACACAGCAGCACCCAGATCTGCCTACTCTCCTGCCATGGCAGACCACAGCACTGACTCTGAGCCACCAACAGCTGCAAGCACAGCTGCAGGCCGCTCCCAAACCCCTGCCCAGGGGAGGAGGAGGCGGGCCACATCCTGGATGGGTGCTGAGATTCTGGGTCTCATTCAGATCTGAGGAGACAAGGCAAACCTCCAGGATCTCCGCACCAGGTGCAGGAATACTGATGTCTACAGCTGGATGGCCAAGAGCCTGGGCCAGAGGGGACACACGAACACCCAGGAGCAGGTGTGCATGAAAGTTAAAGAACTCAGGCAGGCCTATACCAATGCCAGGGAATACAGGTCCCACTTGGGCGGCACCCCACACCTGCTACTACTATGAGCAGCTCCATGGCATCCACAGTACGATGGTGACCTGCTTTTGGAGGGGAATGTCAGGTCACATGTGGGTGTCCCGTCACCTGAGGGCGAGCCACTTGCACAGTTCATGAAGGTGTCCTTCCACATGTGGAAGTTCTGGAGCCACTGTTGGTCATCCTACCATTCCATCATGATCCAGTCCCACCAGTCAGAACGGGTGTCCAGATTCTGCAGTGCCACGCGGGCAGCCTGAAAAAACTGCACCACGAGATCCAGGAGCTGGCAACTGCTTTCCAGCAGGTCTGGCTCCATGGCAGAAGTGCTCTGGTGTGCACAAGGGCAAGCAGAGCAGACAGTGAAAAGGCTTCGCTGTCCCTCCAGGAGGTAGGCAAAAGAGAGGAGCCTGAGACATGACTGTACAGGGGGTCCCTTTAAGCACGAGCCTCAGCTAGCTTTAGGAAGCAGCTACAGGAAGTGACTGCTGTCCTGATGCCCTGCCTGAAGTGCTTCTGGGGGACCTTAAATGTGACTGAGGCTCCAATCAGTGTAGACAATCTATTTCAAAATAGCTCAGTGCTATTTCGATGGGCATTTGCTGTGTAAACATGCTATTTCGAAATAAGCTATTTTGGAGTTTTTTTTCCATAATAGCTTATTCCAAAATAAGCACACAGTGTAGATGTACCCATACTGAATTTTTAGCTAAGGCTTCCGGAGATGTGCAACGTGGTTGGCAGTTGCAAAAGCACTCCGCTGTGGCCACACTTGGCTGCTATTGACATCACTGGTAGCTTTAAGACTGACTTCACTGGATCAGAATGAGACCAAAGCTGAGCACTTTTGAAAATTCATTCTTGTGTGCTTTTGCGGAGGAAAGCTTTGGAACATGACATATTTAAATAAAACAATTTGTTGGGCTTCCAGAATGGTGTCGGTAAAGGTCTGGAGCTATCTGTGGGGACACAGGAAAGAAAAGATTTCAAGGAAAAGGAAAACATCTTTGAAAAAAGAAGGATCTGGAGACCGAAAAAAGGCATTTTTAAGAGAGAGATCTCACATGGTTGATTTACATTTCATAATAAGAGTTCCAATAGGTATCTAAACTTTTCAGGGCTTATTTGAACTCTGACCAAGCTTTGAAACCTTTAAGGTTCATTAATTTAAATGTTATCCATAAGGACATTTTGAAGGGGAAATATGGGCATATTCCTAAATATGCGGATATGCATTGTTCTCAGTGAACTTTTTAAAGAGATGAAACCAAAGCTATACAATACAGAGACAGTTGGCCACCTGGGTATACATTACAAGCAGGAAAACATGCACAGTACTGAATATTTTTGGTTTAGAAAAATGATTTGGAGGGGAGCAACATTATCCAGGGTCCCAACCCAATGTAACTTGCAAAATTCAAGTCACAAAAGCCAGATTCAAAGTTTGGGATATTTAGATCTAGGATTCTGGTTTGGCTTCTTATAAAGACAGGAATCATTTGTAAAATTTGAAGTTCAGATTTCATTCCTCCACAACCTCTGCACTTCATGGTGTTCAGATCGGGGGTTAGTTTCTAATGCATCTGTATATAAAATAGAATGAACCATCAAGTAAACAAAACAAAAACAAAAAAAAAGGAAAAGAAATAGCTCACTTGGGAGCATGCTTGTGACTGGACAGCTGGTGACTTAGTTCCAAACTTGACGAGCATAAATTTGTGATTTTATGAAGGATTTCAAAAGGATTCAAATTCAGAAGGATTTCAAATTGAGCTTTGTACGTATCACAGATGTGCTCATGCACAAACATCTGCAAAGGTCTTGACAAAAACTAAGTAATTAGGGTACGTCTACCCTGCGGCGCTATTGCAGAATACTTCGGGTATCCTGAAATAGTTATTCCTCATCTTGACAGTGCACCCGTTATTTCAAAAGATATGTTGAAATAACAGGCATGCTATTCTGATGTCCCTGTAAATCTTGTTCCACGAGGATTAAGGGACATTTAGGAATAGGGTTTATTTTGAAATTTGGTGCTGTGTAGACAGCGCCAAACTATGAAATAAACTATTTTGAAATGCACTCAAAATAAGCTACGCAATTTGCATAGCTCAAATTGCACAGCTTATTTTGAGGTAAGGGTGCAGTGTAGATGCACCCCTAATGTTCACAGCACCCTTCTGAGGTAGCCAATACAGAAGAGGAAACAGAAGCTAGAGGGTAAGTGATTTTCCCAAGTGTCTGGGGTGAGTGTGTTGTTGAGCTGGGATTAGATTTCAAAAGTGTTTAGCTTTTGGTCTTGTTGTCAGATCTATAGCCCAAGTCTCTCCATGAAGAATATAGGTTATTGTTTTGCAAGTAGAGAGTGCTATTTAGCAGGGAAACTAGGTAATCCCTTATAGAAGCCAATAACATATTACTCTCCTTTCCCTCTACATGGCTATTGTGAATGCTGCAGCAAATTCTTCATGGGTGCTGTGGGTCAACGAACAGCCACCAGTTAACATAACAAATGATCCCAATTGTAAAATTGATTCTTTAAGGGGAAACATAAAACACAAGGATAACCAACCTAACCATCTGCCTTATTCTTGATGTATAATCAAAGCATAGGTACCTTTCTATCCATGTAACATATACTCCAGCATGTAAATAATTTAAAAATTGTTAGGTAATATATTAATATTTTACAATTACGCCACATGTATGTATTTGAGTTGTTTTTACTTTATTATTTTCAGGGTCTCCTGCTCTGCATTTCTGTTAGAGTCCTTGTAGTGCACAGGTAATTTATCCTTCTTTGTACTTTTACTTTTAAAGCCGCATGTTGCAGTTGTCATTTTTCTGCTCCCTTTAAAGCCCATGAATACCACTCCTTGATGGAAAAGGTTACATAGTTGTGCAGTATGAAATTCTTCAAGCCCCAGTGGTCCAGGAAGAAACCCCAGGACAGAAGTCTAACCATAGCATTTGTTTTAGTGCATCATTAGTGTTTAAGTGCATCTTTAGTAAAATATCTGCTAGCACAGATACAAATAATTAAAACGATACTCCGGTGAATTATCCATATTCCATTCACCCTGGAGTCTATAGTCCTATAGATTTCACTAATCTCAAGCAAGGTTATCATACTGATTCAATAATGGTGCACATGCTTTCCACAACCCAAAGTGCTGATATTTCAGGGGTTCTTGTATGATGTCTTTTTTAACTGCATGGCTGCTACTGTATCTTATTTTTATATACAGGGTCATTGGAGTGCTGAGAGACAGAGTGGAGACTCACCTGGCAAAAATTTTGAATGCAACACACACCATCAACAAAAAACCCTTTAATTATGGAATGAAACAGCTTCTGGAAGCCCTTCTGTCCCCAGAGAGAACTCCCTCCACCTTTAGCTGAGGCTACGTCTACACAACGAGTTTTCGCTGCAAAAGTATGCTAATGAGGGACTCGTTTGCATGAATCGTGATTTCATTTGCATATTTTCTGCCGATCTGTTTTTGCGCTAGGGATTTTTGTGCAAAAACAAGCAGCGTGGATGTTTTCTTTTTGCGCAAAACCCCCTTTTTCTGCAAGATCAGTATACCTCCTTTTTGGGGGCATAAGGATCTTGTGGAAAAAGGGGTTTTTGGACAAAAAGAAAATGTCCACACTGCTTGTTTTAGCACAGAAACCCCTAGTGCAAAAACCCCTAGTGCAAAAACAGATTGGCAGAAAATATGCAAATGAGATGGCAACTCATGCAAATGAGTCCCTCACTAGGATATTTTTTGCCAAGAAAACTCATCGTGTAGACATAGCCTGAGAGAGGAAATTGTCCCCAGGACTGAATCTCTCTGCAGCAGTTTGGGCAACCTCTTTCCTACTCATTTTAAAATAGCTTTACAGTCCTTCACTTTGTCTCGTATGCACTCCATTTAGCCAGATTCTTCCTCAGTTTCCTTGGAAGAGAACTATTGGACCCACATACTATTCTGGAAGTTATTTGGTCAATAGATGATGCTTGGATTTTAGAAGCTTTCTATTCCAAGTTGTTTGGGACTCTTTGTATCTGCCTCAAGATAAGGTTATGCTGAATATACTACAATGCTGAATAGTAGTTTGTTTACAGCTTTTGATTATCCGGAAATATGTATTTTTATACTTTTGGGAGGAGTTTCTGTATCCTATTATAAATTGGTTGATTTGACCCAATACAACAAGTGGATATATGAGCTAATATTTTACTTTAGCTTGTAACAACAGCAGATGCATTTTAATACATTTCCAATAGACCACGAACATTAAAGAGAAAAAACATTTAAGATACAGAAAAAGAGAACAGGCTAGTAATTAGAACCCAACTTTTCTTGAGTCGACAGCAGCTAACTCATTTATTAAGCCAGTGTAGCAAAGTAACACAGCAACATCACACTTGATTGAAATCTTGCCCAAGTCTGACAGATGTTCTCAACTCATTGTCAATCTCAAGCATGTTTTAATGAGTTTCAAGTGGCTGGAGCTCCCCTCTGCAGATGCCACTGTTACAGAAACTGTGAAAAGAATCTTTAGGGTAATGACAGCATGGAAAATTCTTTTGAATAAGTGACACATCGGACGAAATCCTAACTAGCTACACAACTGCAGTTCTTGAGAATGCTCTTCACCATTTGTGTCTAATGAGCTGGTACAAAAATCAGTCTGGTCTGGATGAGTAACTCAAAGTCTTAAGCCACTTGATTTTGCAAAACTCAGCTGGAAACTTTCCAAGAATAAGTTCTTACAAGATTTCTGGGATTTTCTGCTTCCTGACAGTTCTGAAATACTTCAACAAATAGCCTACCCATTTTTACTTCAGGTACTGGCTGGAAATAAGAAGAGCAAAAGTGCAAATATATATGTAGGGCCATAGTGAGTCTTAGTGTTTATGTAGAATGGCACTTTCTCTATATTCATGTCCTAAACATATGTTTGAAACAATAACATGAATGTTGTTACAAAGATAAAGCTACTGGCAAAGCTATTGATTATGGCTTCTGTCTTGTTGTAGAGGAGTGCTGCACTGGGAATTGATAAGTGCATGAAAGCAAAAACAAGACAGGGGAAGAAAAGGAAAGTACTTGAGAGCCAAGGAGGCCCTTTAGTTTGACTTGGTTTATTAGGTAGTTTGCTGGGCAATCAGACAAACCCAATGTAAAGTGAATTCAGAGCATATCAAGATTTGGAGGACTTTGTACACACAGTAATGTCCTACCCAGGGAAATTAATGATGTACCAGGCAAACTTACTGAATCAGTCTCAATACAATAAAGTTCTGGTCAACTTCTCAAGACAATTTTTCTGTATATTACTTCAAAACTCCCTTCCATTCTCTATTACAAAACTCAATAATTAAATATATAATTGAGTTAGTTGACAGAATGCCGACTATTTAGCACACAGAGGGAATAGTTTTGTCTAGCATATTCTCATCAAATTGTAGGAAAATCCTATTATGACCATTGCTTACCTATGACTAGCTGACATGATGTTGATCAGAAGTGAACCTTGAATGCACTGACAAATTAGAAATGGCCAGTACTGTGTTGCCTACGTTACCTGTTAAAAACTGTTTCAAGATGATTAAATTTCCTAGTGAAAATAAATTAAAGTATTAGTTTGAATTATGGACAGAAGTTCAAGTTGATTCTTATTAGAAATTAGCCTGAATCAAACCTCTTGGTGAGGTGAAAGTAACTTAATATTTCTTACATGTACTGTCCTATTGCAACCTGGGTCCCTGCCAGCTCTTTAAATAGCTCTCTGCTGGCTTTTGCTGGAGCTCAACCAGCTCTTGCCGGAGCTGTGCACCAGGGCGCACCCACTTACTTTCACCTCTGCAAATGACCATAATCTTGTCATCATTGTAGCGTCTGATTGTGCCTATCCTTATCTTTGGAAATTTGGTCTTGACCAGAAATTTGTGTCTGTGGCCATCTCTAGTTCTTACTGTGTCTGTAATATTTTTGCAACTAGCATGAGGGTTTGAAAATTAATTAAACATATTTATGTCTATTTATCTGGATATATATGGATCATTGTTTTTAATCACAGGACATAATGTCAGATGGATTTCTGTATTGCCTACAATATGACACTTTAAAATGGCTTTGTGCTTGCAGAGGATTAAGTATCTCCCAAAATACGAAGACCCTGATTCTTATGTATAATAAGGCCCCTCTAGCAGCGTAGATGGAAACAGGCAAAATAATTTTTGGCTTTAACCTCATCTGCAACTTTTCTCTCGATGTTCTTCTTGTGGTATCATTTTTCCGCAAAACTCTTTTGCTGATACTAAAAACATAGATAGGTACTTCTTGAGATCCAATCTGAGTAAATGTCTGAAGTGTATAAAAGAATTGAACTCATAAGGATTGCCCACACAGAAGAGATTTGGAGATAGGTTATAGAATTCAATATACATCAGGCAGGACATGTTCAAATCAATTATTTCATTTATTGGAGTTGCTTAAGTAACCAAATTCTGTAAGTATACAAGGAGTTCATTGCTAAAATTGCATTTATGACTTTCTACAGCTGATTGAACATACAGAGACAATCAGAGCACCCGGAATAAGTAAGGGTGTCTTTCTAATGAAGAGATTTATTTGAAATACATATAAAGAAAGAGGCATACCCTTATGTGAGCCTCTGCATGGGGGAGTTATGGAGAATGCTGACAACTAATTCCACACCCTGAAGAAATGTGTTTAAAATATCACTGCTGAAACAAGAGGACAGTATTGCTTCTGCAACAAGGTATTTGCCTATACAGCTCCTGAGATATATTGTTTGCTTGTAAAGCTGCCTTATTCAAGAGGTTAGACTAGATTACCTCATAGTCTCTTCTGGCCTTAATCTGTGAAAGCGGCATGGTAAACTACCCACAGAGTTACCTTGGTTTGGTAGTTGTAAAGACTATTTTCTGTTCATTTAGGGAGGAGTTTTCAAAAGTACTTTGAGTAAAGAATAGAAGTCACTGGGGCTTGTGCTCCTAAGTTTTCTTAGCTATTTTGAAAATGCCACCTGTAAAAACAGATGTGAAGACGAGACTTAAATATGTGCATAATACATTGTTTAACAGTGCTTCACTGTAAAAACTGCTGTCTGTCAAGCCACTGAGGAGCCTTAGTTTGACTTAATATTAGAAGTTTGACAGTTTAGTTAGAACTTGTTCAGCCCCTTTGACTTTATACCTCAAACCTCTCCTCTTCTCTCTCTCTACTGTAACTCCTGGCATGCACTCTGTATACAAATGGAAAGCCTCCAGAGAACATACAATTTGATCAGAGATTCTAGGAGCCCTATATGCAGCTAACTGCAGAAAAGGGGTGCAGGCTGGTGGCTGCAGAGGTAGTTGGTGGCAAGAGCAGAAAGTGAGTGAGTCAGTTTCTTGGGCAACCTTGAATTTGCCTGAGGGAGAATAAGCAAATGTTAAGTAGAATTTGGAAATCCTGAATAACACACATCTATGCCTTTTTTCCTTTTTTTTGGTGGCAATATTGTAACCTCACCTGACTTGGAAACAGCAGATGTGGGCTCTCTTTGCTAATGATCTACTGTGTGACCCTGGACACATCCCTTTAATTTGCTGTGTCTGTTTTCCCACTCACTCTTCGTTGTATGTGGCCAGACTAAAAGCTGTTCAGGGCAGGGACTGTTTCTTATGATGTGTTTGTTCAGTGTTTAAAACAGTTGGGATTAATGCAAGAGGCTGTGTGTGTATGTGTGTGTGTGTGGGGAGGAGGCTCTAGATACTAATATAATACAAATAAATAATTTCCTGAGTTTAGAATGGAGCAGCAATTGTTAATCTAGCTCTAATACGTAACATATAACAAAAATGTGATGGAACTTTCATTATAGGGGTTTGTGATAGTCTGTGTTCCCCACACTTGCCCTGAAGGGGTTAATGTGGGCCAGAGGGACCAATCAAGCTGTTAAAATGCGAGCTGGGGAAATCAAAGTTGAGAGCAAAGCTCTACTTAGGGGAAGGTCACCTATACAGGAACAGGTGGGGCCTCTATAAAACCAGGGAGCTGATAGCAGAAGTGGCTGCAGGAAAGTATTCTGCAGTCATTCCCTGGGCTAGCAAGTTATGTTTGGGACTATAGAAATTAGTTATCAGTTACTTGCTGGGAGTTTGAACTTGCAAATCCAGATGGGGGAAGTCAGAAGGAGCAGAAAAAGCTTAGGAAAAGGGCAGCAAGGTTCAGGATGATGTAGACTTTGCCTGATGATTAGTGAACCCACATTCCCCTGCTACCTGCTGGGGAAGTGACACCATAGGGGCAGTGATTAAGAATACTGCCAGTAATGAAAGACTTTGATACCCTGTGAGGGGGGAAGTGTTCAGTGACCTAGCCAAATAGGCAAGTCATGAAGAGGGAGTTGCAGAGACTAAGAGCAGCATCAGTAGTGCATGAAGTAGAAGGAGACCTCTGATGGGGAAAGAATGAATCTCAAGAGCAGCTAGGAAGGTGAACCACCTGTGGTGAATGTACCTCAGGACAAGGGTCAAATCACAAAGGTCCAGATACTGACACCCATCTGCACTGATTGGTACCTTATCCCTTAAATAGTCCTATCAAAGTCAGGTTTGTAGACTATAACTAAACAGTAAAGGGTGCAGAATCAAGCCCACCATTTTTATTCAGTCTTCACTCAGACAAGAGTCTACTGAAACCAACAGTAATTTTTTCCTGAAAGGAGTGAATAAAAACTGCGTAAGGTCATCAGGAATTGTATCTACCATTATAAGCCAATAGCAAGATATTCTCTGTGCATACTGTGAAACCCTTCCTCTACGAGATGGGTGATCTACCAGAGCACAGTCTAGACTAATGAGCAGTTGCATCACCTCTGCCCTGCAATACTGGGTAACTTACAAACCTTGCTGAAATAACTCCCAGCTGGCTCATTCACAAATAGTCTTCCAGCATGCAAGTTCTGTCCCGAGTATCTGTGTGTACAGCCTGCCAGACCAGCCATATTAAGGTTTTACTCTGGCTTTCCCCAGCCTTGGTTATAGTCCAGGGTGATTCCAACACAACCCTAGCCTTATATTATCCCCCAGACATGTACATCCTATGCTGGCCAGCTCTCCCCTTGACAAAACAAGTTTTATTTTTTTAATAGAAATAGGCTCAGAACTTGTCAACTCAAATGGAATATCCCATTTACTTCAATTTAAACACTCTCTGGGTTAGCTAAAACAAACGTATTAATACAAGGAGATTTTAAGTGAGTACAAGTAATGAGGCATACAAGTCAGAAATGGTTACAAGAAAAACAAAGGAAAAGTTAGGCTATTGGTGCCTAATTTTGTTAAATTTAAATAGAAGTTTTCTCAAAATGTGCTTTCAACAGTCTTACAAACCAAACTTTTTAGTCCAGGACCCCTCTTCCCAGAGGCAACAAACATTTCCTTTGTTGCTCTAAGTGCAGTGAATGCAAAGGGCCAGAAGAGAAGGGATGTTTTGTGGTGTCCGTTCCTCCTTTTTTGTAGTCCTGTATCTCCTTTGAGAAGATTTCCAGCTGCGAGCAAAGACAGGCAGTCCGCGTGGAACATAACTCAGTGCTGTTTCTTTGTTAAGATGTAGCTATTTGGCCCTCGCCCACTTTCTTCAAAAGAACAGGCATTTAGTATATGTCTACACTACCAAGTTTTGTTGCCAAAAACTGCCTTTTAGTGACAAAACAGTGAGAGTGTACATACTGCGGTGTGATTTTTTTTTTTCAGGAAAAATGCCCAGTATCAGCAACAAAAAACTTTCACCCCACAAGAATTTTTTTTCTTTTTCCCTTCCCTTTATTGTCAACAGAGGGCCAGTGTGGACACTTCTGTTTGTTCTGATGACAGAATGGGCTTCCACCAGCATCTCTCAATGCCTGCCCTGGTGACTCTGCTTGGTATTTTGATCTCTGCAGTCCTGCAGGCGTGCACACTTCCCTTTTCAAAGCTCTGGGAAGTGTCTGACAGCTGGGAGAGCTGCTCCTTTGGGGAACAAACAAAGAGCAAATCATTGGAGTGCTCTTATTCTGCCCTACACCAGGAACACAATGGTAGGCAGACTGCTGTTGCAGAGGGAGAGGGACAGGCTTCTGTGCTGCTTTGACATTTCTCAACACAGAGAGCTCTGTTATGATGCTGCTCCCAACAGCTGAGGAGGCTGTGGGAGAACTCGAAGGAATCCCCAGATGTGCTCAGAACCGCTCTGATTTCCCGTAACGGTGCACCATGGGATACATACCCACAGTGCATTGCTTTCACTATAGATGACCCTGCTCCCAGTGTGGATATGATCTGTTGACAGAGGGAGCAAATGTGAATACACTTTGTTGTGTTGGCTTTTGGGTGTGGAGAAAATGTTGTAGTTTAGACATACACTTAGAACATAATGATCCCTCAGCCTTGTTTACACCTGGCTGAGGCATCAGCTTGCCCTTTGTTTCTGGTTTGGCCACTCCCCAGGCTTCTCTGGAAAAATCTACTTTTAGTGATGATCTTGGCTTATGTTTATAATTTCACATAAAATGTTGTGACTGCATTTTGTTGTGGTATTATTGATCAGCAAATTATGAGGTTTTAAAATGATACCTCACAAGGCATTCCTTGTACAAACATGATTACAGTGGTTTGTAAGGCATGAACATGGGTATATGCTGTCACAGAGTGCAATGACGGAAATCTGTCTTGAAAAATGCAGGGGAGTATGGTGTTTGGAATAAAGTGTGCTTCGTGCTTTAACCTGTAATAAGAAAAATCAGGCATTTGCTTGTAATGAATCTATAACCTCTCAGCTTTGTGTGCTAACAAGTACTAGTGCAGGCTTGTGTGTATCACCAGCTGGAACCACTTCAGATAGAGAGCACTTTATATTCATCTCCTCTCCAGCAGTAATTGGTCGGTATATTTTCAGCCTACAATCAATAGCTTTTACATTTGGTGTAATATTTCTAAGCTGGAAGAAATATTACACCAAATATAAAAGCTATTGTTTGCTGGCAGAAAAAAAAATAAACCCATCCTGAATGCCACTCCAGATGACTGAAATACAAAGCAACACTATGACATCACTGACATGATCAATAAACCTGTCACTGGCAGAATACCAACAAAAGGCAGGAAGTGAATGTGATTTCCCTATTCACATTCCTTATGAAACGTCACATGCAGACAGCTCTGAGAGCATTGGGAATAAATAAGGGACTCAAGAAGAGCTATTGCTTGCATGGAATTATATAAGGAACAAGCTACTGAACAAGGAAACAATTCAGTTGTACAAATGAGTGTGAAATGTGTAGATTTGTTTCTTGAGAAACAGTGATCTGTATAGTGCAGTCTTCAGAATCCAATGGTCTCTAATCAAAGATTAATTGATGCTCATATAACCATCTGGTGAGTGTGTGCTATGAGCTTCCTTTTGTGCTCAATTCACAGAGGATATGAATCTGTTACTGACATACCTGAAATGGTTTGGCTCTTGAGCCCGAGTTGCAGTGGCTCATCCTTTTAGGTATGGGGGTTTGATCCCTGCAAAGTCCATCAAGATGGCTGCCATGACAGATACCAAGCTGATAGAAATGTTATAAATACTTTTCTTCAGCTATGTCTACACTACAGACATTACCATGGTACAGTTGCACCACTGCACCTGTGCCTCTATATGCTTTTGCATAACAGCTCAGTTCCCCCAAGAGAGCTCTCTCGTTGGCATTCGCCCCAGGGAGCAGCAGGAGCTGTATCAGCCGGATGGAGTCTCTTGCCAACATAGTAGTGTTCCAGACTGACACTTGTGTCAGTGAAATTATGTTGGTCAGGGGGTGGCTTTTTCATGCCCCTGACCAAAGGTGATGAATCGGGAGACCTAGGGGATCAGGTGTCCACCGTAGATTGACTTGCTGGGGTGGGGAAGGAGAGGGCTCTCTGCCCTTAATTCCCTGAGCTTCCCTCACTTCCTGGCACACTTGTCCACTTTACCTGGCAGGTGGGCAGGGAGTGGGACAGTGTCACTTCTTCCTCTCCTCTTCTCTGCTCAGCTGCTAGAGAGAGTGGCTAAATTCTCTCAAGCAGAAGCAGCTCCATGCTGCTTCATGTCTGGCTGCCAGGAAGAGTAGCCAAACATGCTGGTGAGGGGAGGCACAGGAAGAGAGAACGAACAGAGAGCTACTCCTCTGGTTATGTGGGGTGAGGAGAGTGCTGCAGCCATGGACACCTAAAGCACCTATTCATGGCTGACCAGTGTTTCAAGAACATCATCAAAAGCTCTGTCTCCCCCCCCCCCCCCCCCCCCCTTCTTCTAGTTTGTCCTCCGCCTGCTGTCTGTCAGAAACAGGAGCAGCAAATGCACTCTACACATATCTGGACTGAGAGTAAAATTAACTCTTTCCTTTTAATCAAAGAAAGGTTATTGGTGAAAATAAAAGATCTAATAATTTGTTTCCAAAAGGACAGAGACTTTAATTAGCTTTAATTAAGTTTACATAATTACTCAGCTTCAGTTTCACTTGTTTGGATTTCTTGTGTTTGATCAATACATTTTCAACTTTAAAATGCATGCTTTAGGGGATTTGCTAAGAAATCAAGTAAACCATGGTCTCTGTTTAAAAGCTACAACAACAAAACCAACCAAACCTTAGAAATATTGTTTCATTTTAGACAAAGGCTGTGTCTAGACTGGCCAGTTTTTCCGGAAAATCAGCCGCTTTTCCGGAAAAACTTGCCAGCTGTCTACACTGGCCGCTTGAATTTCTGCAAAAGCACTGACTTCCTACTGTAAGAAATCAGTGCTTCTTGCAGAAATACTATGCTGCTCCCGTTCAGGCAAAAGTCCCTTTTGCGCAAAGCTTTTGCGCAAAAGGGCCAGTGTAGACAGCTCAGATTTGTTTTCCGCAAAAGCCCGATCGCGAAAATGGCGATCGGGGTTTTTTATGAAAGCATCTAGATTGGCACGGACGCTTTTCGCAAAAAGTGCTTTTGCGAAAAGCGTCTGTGCCAATCTAGACGCTCTGTTCAGAAAATGCTTTTAACGGAAAACTTTTCCGTTAAAAGCATTTCCGGAAAATCATGCCAATCTAGACGCAGCCAAAGTGTTTATTGTACCATTTGGTTCTTGAAATCAGTAAAGCAGCATTCACCTGAAGTCATTGTACGTTAAAGGCTTCAGCACAAAAACTTTATATCTGTGGAGAAGATAAGTAAAAGCCACTGGTCCCTTACCTTTTGCGTAACTTTCCTATAAGGAATTCCTTCAATCAGCTCTTTCTAGCTAATAAAGTATCAGTGCCATGCATCTTTCAAAATTACATAGAACACCATCATGGAATACATGCAGACCCTGATCCTAGGAGAAAAGGCAGAAGTATTTTAATTTTTATTTCTAAAATAATTTTGCATTACTAGGAAAATATGGCAAATAAGAATGTGTTGCTCCCCCCGAAGGAAGAAAGGTTTGTTAACCTGTTGCTTCTGGGTAAAATAGGACTGGAAGATATAGTTGTATAAAGCAATTTTAACCCCTCTTAGGCACTGTTTTGCTAGGCTAAACAAGCCAAGCTCTCTTAGTCTCCTTTCACAAGATAAGCTCTCCATTCCTTTGACCATCCTAGTAATTCTTCTCTGCATCTGTTCCAGTGTGAATTTCTCTTTCTTAAACATGGGTGGCCAGAGTTGTACACAGTATTCCAGATGAATAGAGTTAGTTCCTCAGCTGAGGGTTTTTCACTAAAACTATTGTCTCCAGCTGCCACTAGACTTACTCTATCCCCTAAGTGATCCATTGTACCCACAAATCACAGCAGTGTCAGTGAGCTGGTTTGGGAAGGAGAGGAGTTTCTGATTTTTTGAATATACAATATACAGGTTGAATCTTCCTGGACCAGCACCTGTGGGACTTGACTAATCCCTGAACCAGAAATTTGCTGGACCAGGGGGAAGTCAATTCTGATCTCTCTGTTCCCGTCCCCTGGGGCTCCAACGATTGGGCCACCAGTACTCAGGAGTCTGCTGCTTCAGGTTCTGGCCCCCGGGGCTCCATTCTTCCCTGGTCCGGTAACGCTCCTGGTCCCAGCCCACCATTTTTTTTCCTGGAGCACCTATGGGGTTGCTGATGATGCCAGATCCAGGGTATTGCCGGATCACAGAAGTTCAGATTACAGAGGTCATGTGTACGCGTACGCACACGCACGCACGCACGCACGCACGCAGAAAGACAGTCTTGTTAAGCTCAAGACTGGAATTTTGTCATTATTTGATTTTCAGCTGGTAGCCATTGCTATGGTGGGAGCAGTAAAGTGATGTGTATTCATCAACTCATGAACAGATGGGCTGCTGCATTTTGGAACATTTGGAGTGTCTAATGTCTTGTTACCAAGTAACATGCATTGGAGTGACTGAGCATGGAGACCATGAAGCCATGAGTCATTGCGGCTAGGTGATCTTCCTCTGGTAGGATGCAGAGGAGAGAGGGAGCCAGAGATGTGTTTTTTGTGTGTCTTTCCTGTGGCAGTAAAGTGTCTCAGTTTCTAGCCCTAAATAGGATCAGAAGCTACTGGTCGTAAAGAGATGCCCACTGAATCTTCTCCTTTTCAGTGTTACTAATGGCTCTGTATATTGGAATGATCATGAAAGACCCAGAAATTCCTTAGTCAGACATCCACTCATGCTACTCCAATTTGAGATGCCCTGGACATTTCACCAGCCAGTGAGTAGGCTGGCATGCAAGGGAACAATGCTCTCCCAAGCTAGGAGAGGAGGCGGAGTGCATTTTCTTTGCTTTTAGCATTCGGTGGGGAAACTATTCCCCTTCATTTATGTCCTTGCAATTTGGTATCTTCTGTATCTGTCTGAGGAAATAATAGAGTGAATTTTTATATGAACATAGTATCAGCAGTTGGACTTTTGCAAACAAACAGGAGGGCCAAATTCCTGCTTTTGTGACCCTGAGGCTCACTTTTTTTTAACAAAGCTAGGTCCTTTCTTAAACAAAAAAGGGCACATTTACTGCCTCACACTCAACAATAGGTGCAAGATATTTGCTAGGTTTCTCAGAGTGAGATTCAATCCCCTGCTTTAGTGACTAAAGTGGACAACACAGACTGAATTGACAGACGTTGTAAATTTTAGACAGTTCCATATTATTGGCAGGATTGATGATGGTTATTCCCTTGCTAGATGAAATGTATTTATTTTATCTCCAGAATGGATCTCAAACCATTACAGGAAAGCCTGGTTAACAGTAAAATGTTCCCAACAGGGAAAAACTCAGAAAACTTGTTTTAATTTAAAAGGGGGAGATAAATCTAATATTTTTTAGACTAGATGAGAGCACTACAGATTGCAATCACTCATTCCTGTGCCCCTTGAGAGGAGAGACTATGCTGCACAGAGATAGATATGTTACAGCGTATGCGTGAACATGCAAACACTTTCATTCTATCACTGTTTAGGGCAGCTCTTTGGCTCCATTCTGGACTCTTTGCACCACTCTAGCCAATACAAGGAGGCTGCAAAGCAGGATCTTTGGGGATGTGCCTCCTGATCATCCCAAAGACAGAAGCACAGAATAATTATTCTTATAGGAAACTTAAAATGCTGCAAGATGCTTTTCTTTAGAGTAAATAGCTTTGTCCTTAACCTCATATCCATGAGCTTCTATTTTTGATATACAGAACTTTTAACACTAAGAATGAGGAGACACCAAATGTAGGTGGGACTAAAATGTTTCATGCCCTTTGAAATGAGGGACATTGAGATATACAGATGGGCATTCTCCCAGCACAGGAGGAATTTTTAGTTGGAATTGCCTCAACAGCTCCAGGCATTAAAGGCTTGGTTATGGGAAGGTGATGTAGTCAGAGTACCTATATTATCCAATAATCCTCAGCTGCTAACAGGACTCCTTGAGGCTGTGGGCAACCACTCAGAACTTTGCACAGTCCTGGAGCTGCTTTAATTTGCTCTGGGGATGAATTAACCCTTGTCTATCCCTGGGCCAGGGAGGTTTTGGTCCTGTGCTGAGTAGACTTGGTCTACACACAGGTCCAACCATCTATTTCTAGTCAGTCTTCCTACTTTTTCTTTCTAGTGCAGTCTGCTAGTTTGAAGCCTGTTTTAAAAAGCTATGGGTCTCTCTGTGTGGCAGATGAGTGCAGGTTTAGGCATCTCATTAGAAGTTTATTTTAATTCCTCTCAGCTCTGATGGTAGTTAACTGTGCTCTCCTAAAACATATGGATCACTTACTGTGGGGTGTTTTTAACACTAACCTTATCCTGAAAGCTTCAACACTTTAGAAGTAAGAATTGTGTCAGCTCAGGAAGCCAAACCCCCAAGTATTAAACATGCTCAGAATATTAAGTGTTAAAGTGAAACATCTCTGTCTTTTCTGGCTCTCGGTAATAGGCTTTGTGGAATGAAGTTGTGGTGAGTAATTCAGTACAGCAAGAATCTGCTTATGACGTATCTCACACAGTAACCTTTGTCTGAAACTAGAAAGTCTGATGAGTATTTGAATGTGACCATCAAGAGTGTATAAGTTTTAGAGCTGAGAATTAATGATGTTTTATAACCACTGTGGAGAGAAGCTTCAGTCTGCTGTGCTGAAAAATTCTGGTTTGATGTTTGAAAATGGAGCAGCCAAAGAGAGATTTAAAAAAAAATTCTACAGGCATCATCCCACAGACTTTATGAAGAGGTGAGATGAAAGACAGCAGATGGATTTATCTTTTACTTAGCTGCAAAACCATGAAGCTTCATATAAACAGATCTCTCAGCCATATATAGCTTGACAGTAATTCTATAAGATTCATCAAGTCAAGGGAAGTGATTATGTCTGATGCCATGAAATAATGTGAAAGTAGCATCTCTCATATGATTTCAATATATCAGACTATAGGCCGTTATATGCAACTGTTTTTTGATGAAAAAGCTACTCTGTGTTTCAGCAAATTTCATCTTCACACTCTCCTTTTTAAAATGCTATATAATTCTTATATCTTTCAAATTCACACCGCATGTGTAAATTACTAAGAGTATTACTGACACAGTGTTCAAACTTCAGCTGATACTGAAGGCTTTTAACTTTTCTAAAATGGTGGATGTCTGCATAGGGTTTTTAAAACTGTGTTCCTGGAAATTAGTCCAATGGATGCATTTTAAACTTCTCATTCAGGCTGTGATATTATAATCTCTTAAACTAGAAAAAATAAGACAAGATACTCATTGTAATGTAACTTAACTAATTATATTTCAAGGCAGAGTTACATCACCATGAGAAGAATTGTAAAGATACTGCACATTACACTGAGATAAAAATCTGCATAGTTAGTTAATTGCCTAACACTAGAAAACCAGGTTTCTTTCACTGACCATAATTATTCTTTACTATTGTTCTTCCATTGTGTCATGAGACATGGCACAGGATTGCTAGTGAAGACAACACACAGTGTTACAGACATTTTAAAAACAATGTATTTATCCAGCAAAGCCTGGCTTACCACATGAAAGGAAAAATGAGAGAATTTTCCAGTGGATTGTCTGTGGCACAGCTTATGTTGAAGTAAGTAGGACTTCGGGCATTATTTTCATTAGGAACAGGATCAGGTCCAATGAGAGCATGTGTTTTGCTCAGGGACACAGGGATTGGAACCCAAGATTCTCTGGGTATCCAACCTTTCCCTTCACCAATAACCTTTGGTATTGTAGATAGTTCTAGCTAATAAATTGCTTGGCATCATTGAGTATGGTGACAATGATTTCTGGACTAATTTAGACTGTATATTTTGCCCTTCTTTTCTACCTCCCCTCATTCCTGCAGAAAAATGTTAGCATTTTATATTTCTCCATGGCTACACATGATGTAATATAACAGAGATAGCAATCACCTTCACAAGAGGCACTAAAGTTGTCACGTCTCCACTGACCAGGATTCTGGCCTCTTTGAAAATGCATCTATTCAGATACTGCAGCTATGTAATTCCATTTAGAAATTGTTTGGCATTTCCCTTGGAATCTATGGACCTTTCACTTTCTAGTACTTTACTTTTTCCCTTATTTAAAGTGTATGCATCAATGTCATTCCCATTTTGTGCTGATAAATCATTCAGTGCTGTGAAATGCTTGCTTGTGTGCAGCTACTTGAACCCATCTGTGTAGAGGGACCTTAGACATACTGGTATGAAAAATTAGATTTCAGAAAATCTTGTCTACTAGCATGGTCCCATTAGTCCATAAAGACCTAGATGAAGTCCAGACAAATCCAAATCATAGTATGGGAAATTTGTGAATGCATTTTTAATTATGTTTAGGGAGTTAGTAGATTCTTCCTGCTCTACTCAATACAGGTGGCATAGCTTCACCAACTAATTCTGCATATTTTTTATAGCATGAATGACACTGCTTAACAGAGGAATGTTGCCACATTCAAAAGGCTCATGGCCTTTTGAAAAGTTATTTACTTGTTCCCATAATATAAGAACTAGAGGACAGCAAATGAAATTAATGGGTAGCAGGTTTAAAACTAATAAAAGAAATTTCTTCTTCACACAGTGCACAGTCAACCTGTGGAACTCCTTGCCAGAGGAGGCTGTGAAGGCTAGGACTATAACAGAGTTTTAAAAAGAGCTAGATAAATTCATGGAGGTTAGGTCCATAAAAGACTATTAGCCAGGGGGTAAGGAATGGTGCCTCTGGCCTCTGTTTGTCAAAAGCTGGAGAAGGATGGCAGGAGACAAATTGCTTGATCATTGTCTTCGATCCACTCCCTTTGGGGCACCTGGCACTGGCCACTGTAGGCAGACAGGATACTGGGCTAGATGGACCTTTGGTCTGACCCAGTATGGCCATTCTTATGGTCTTACGTTAGAGTCTTTACAACAGTTCACATAAGCTGGAATTCATACATTGCCAGGTTATGTCTACACTGCTGGCTTTTGCAGGCAGAGAGTATGCAAATGAAGCACTGATTAGCATTTTGTCACACTTCATTTGCATAATTTATTTGAGCCGTTTTTGTACAAGGGGTTTTTGCAGAAAAAAAAGCAGTGTGAACATTTCCTTTTTGCACAAAACCCCCTTTTTGCGCAAGATCCTTATGCCTGTCCCGGCAGTGTAGAAAAAGCCTGACTGAACAAGGCAGGCAGTATCTAAAGAGGATACTTTAGATTTGGTTTGGTTTGGATTTAATTTGAATTATGTCCTTTGCTTGAATCATACAATTTGATTCAATACAACTCATGATTTGTTGTTCTAAAAATCCCTTTACTTACTAAACCCCAGATTTACAAAGGTATTTAGGTGTTACAGTGTTTAGCGTTACACCACCTAACTGATTCAGGAGTGAAAAATCTCATTTTCAAAGGGATTTAGGAGCCAAAAATCCCATCACTTCCATTGGGAGTTTGGCTGCTAAGTCTGTTAGGTGTTGCAAAGATGAACACAGCAACACTGGGCCTAAAGACATAAAAGTGAGTGGTAGTTGGGATGTAATTTGACTGGAGACTAAGCCAACTTTCTATGCATACTGAATGTAGTGATCTCTGAATAACAAATATAAAACAGCCAAAAATCCTCACTCAAGAGCTATGCATTTGACACTTATTTTCACCTGGGGAGGCATAATGTGAAATAAAGACTAGATTTTAGATACCTCTCTTGCAGGGTAACTGTGCAGAGTAGCTGACATATGTGATACGGTAGTAATTTTCAATCCAGAAAGTAGATCACATATCCCTTATTTTTTACTCTACATTTCCTCCAGTTGTCAAATAGAGAAGAGTAGTTCCCATTCATATGTCCCCTGCAGTAAGCTGTTAATAATCAAGTAAAGTGCATGCTTGTCATTGGTTTACTACAGTTGTGTGAAAGTGGCTGGTGACAGCATGCACAGCTGTTGCCTTAAAAAGACAGTTTGTTGGCAGCCTGACAGCTGTTGCCTGCTTGACTGTTTAAGTAGTACAGAGGTCCTCAATGCCCTGTAGTCATCCTATAGATATGCTGGAAACCAGCCAAGCCTCAAATACTGAGAATGTGGTTGTCATGCATGCTTGTGTCTTCTTTTATCATCTCTCTTTTTTTTTCATCTTGGGATGCTAATATCACTTTCCAAAATGTAACTTTGGCAAGCTAAGCTGGAAAGCAGAGAGAATCTAACACCCCTTGCAATAAAATATACCAACAAAACCAAACATGTTGATTCATGTGACATTTGCATTAGTGTGATGTCTTCGCTGTTGAAAGAATACGAGAATGCATTGACCTAATATGATGCATCAGGGTTTCCTAAATTAGCCAGCTAAGATTTCTGCTGGGAATTCATTACACTACATGCTTGTTTGTTTTTGTTTTCTACAGTTCTGTTTGACTTGATCTTTCCTGAACCACAAAAGGTTTACTAAGAGAAACTGAATGGTGGTATACAACTGCATAATGCACCCTCATATTTCTGACCTTTACTTGGTCATTTGTTCACAGGACCTCAATGTTAAAAAGTAAAATACTCAATTTTTTTTTCTAATTAAACATGTTTATATAAAATTCTTGGGTCACTATATTAATTTATTTTGATTTGTTTGATATACTATGTGAATTTAAGCTTAGAAAGTCACATGTTGTAAGGGTTTTGTTTTCCGTCTTGAGTATGGGATTTAGTCTAAACAGCCCTGTCTAATAATATCAATGATTAGTTTATCCAAAGGCATAGATGCATGCTACCTCTCCATTGGTCCTTACTCCCCTGAGCATGGAGCAAGGTGCTTATTTGTCTGTCTGTCTGTCTGTCTTTGCAGTCTATATCATTCTGGAGAATCAAGGAGATAGCTGTGTTGCTTTTGGTATGATATGTGCCTTCGTTTAATTGCTCTATATTATTCTGGATCCCTGGACTTAAATCAAAGGAGACTGTGAGGGGACAGCATGAAACATAACAATGACAGATATAGTATCACCAGGATGAACATTATGGGTCCCTGGGAGAAAAAAAAATGTGTGAGCTAGGAAATCCCTACTTGCCTGTCACCAGACAGGCTAACAAACCTGTTTTCCCAAGGCTGGAGCCTAAGAGCAAAATAACACTAAGCCATTTAAAGCAAAGGCAAACAAAGGTGAGTGGGCAGCAGCTCCTTGGGGAGAGATGTTATGTGAGAGACAGACAGGGAAATGGCAGGAAAAGAATCCGTCTCCCTGTCCAGAGATAGGCAGTCCATAGTGGGACTGTGGAACTAAGGCAGAGGCTCTGTGGGATGTATCAGAGGTATCTGGGTTCAACTAAACTTTGAGAGGTGAGGAATCTCAAGCAAGATCCAGGAGCACAGATATCGGGATGAATGGACAGTACATCAGTTTGGAAAGAGTTGTTCTCAGTCACATTAATCAGTTATTGGTCTCCAATATGTGGAAAGGAGTGCCTTGTAGATACCAATTACAATTGGGCCTATTTTATTAAACACAATTGGAAATGGGGTGATGGGAGATTGTTCCCATCCCAGGATCCCATCTGAATGGCACAAACTTCAGGGTTCCATCTGGAGAGAGATGAAAGAAGTGGTGCACTTTTGAGGGACTGTAATGGGTATAGGGCACCACTTGCTATGTAACTGTGTCAGGAAGGTGGAAATAGCCTGATGAACCCCCATGGGCTTCCGCTCTGGAAAGAACACAGTTTGTGACCTTCCTGTTGGACATGGTGGCTGCTAGAGAGACTGGGGGAGAGATCATAGTGCATTTGTCCTTGAGTGGTTACTCTAGATATGTCTGAAGAAGGGTGTGATATATTCTGTGCTAGTATTGTAGACTGTTACTGCCAGTTCTTTGCACTCTTAAGATAAATTGTAGCATTCTTTCAATGGGTCAACAGCAAAAAGGGGGTACTTTCCATATGGGTGAATGAATCCTACCTGATGAATCTGGGAATCCTGTGTAATGTATGAAAGCCATAATTAAAAAAACCCACAACTAACTATTTGTGTCCCTCAGACATAATTAGTTGTGGACACACATTATGCTATAAAATGCATCATTAACAGTTCCGTTAAAGAAAAGTCAAGATTTAAACTGCTGCTATTTAAGTGAAATTTTATTCATACTAAAATCGTATGAGTCAAAGTTTTTCTTTTTTCACATTGTAGTAGTTAGTTATCAATAGGCAGCACACTTTCAGCATAACGATTTAATAGTATTCTTGATAGGTAGGGCTTAAACAAATATATTCAGATTAATCCAAATACTCTTAATGTGATGGCTTTGAGCCAGATGGAAAGAATGATTTACTTTTTAATCTTGACTTTCTTCATGTTTACAGAACCAAACAGAAGAATAGATGTACTGTATGTTTCCCCTGACAATTTTATTTCCATTCTCCATCATGAAAATACAAATGGAAATGTATTGCAACAAAGACTGATTTACACTGAAGTCATCCTTTCTCTTTGTGCACGAACACAGCATATAGCATATTAATACTGGCTGTTATTCCCCATTACAGATATAAGACTGTCTATTCTCTCATGCAGTCAGTGCAGTGTTATGTCTAGTACCCTTTGGGATTCATGACAAGAGTCATTCATAAGAACAGCCATAGTAGCCTGCCCAGTATCCTGTCTTCTGACAGTGGCTAAGACCAGATAACCTAGAGGGAATAAACAGAACAGACAATCATCAAGTGATCCCTTCACTGTCACCCATTCCCAGCCTCTGACAACAGAGTTTAGGGACACCATTCCTGCACATTCTGGCTAATAAGTATTGATGGACCTATCTTCCATGAATTTATCTAGGGTTTTTTTTTTTTGAGCCCTGTTATTGCCCTGGTCTTCACAACATCCTCTGGCAAGGAGTTCCACAGGTTGATTGTGCATTGTGTTAAGAAATACTTCTTTTTGTTTGTTTTAAACCTGCTACCTATTAATGTCATTTGGTGACACTGAGAACTTATAGGAATAAGTAAATAATCTTACCGTATGTGCTTTCTCCTCATCAGTCACGATTTCATAGATCTCTGTCATATCCCCCTTAAGTCGTCTTCTCTTTTCTAAGCTGAAAAGTCCCAATCTTTTTTATCTCTTTTCATATGGCAGCCATTACACACCTTTAATAATTTTGTTGCCCTTTTCTGAACTTTTTCCAATGCCAGGATATCTTTTTTGAGATGAGGCAATTCCCATGAGAATAAGAAATCCTGCGAGACTTTTAGGACTATCAACAATAGTATAAAAGAATTCACTGTTAATTTGGTGATAGTCTTTAAAATGATTCATTTATAATTTTTCAAATTCATCCATCAATAATTCCATTACTGATTAAATTGATAAATGCAAAAGATTTTTCCCTGTACTTAAAGTGTTTAAAATACACTGACAAATTATTATATCTGGAAAAAAGTCTTCTAAATATTTGGACAATTTCTAGAAGACATAAGGCCAAAACCTCAACTGGTGTGAATCTGTATCACTTCAATAGCACAGAATTAAGGGATCTACATTGATGTACACTGGAGCAGGATTTGACTTAGGAAAAGTATATAAAAAATAAATATACACTTATTTTATTAATATAAAGAAAACAGAAATGGAGCTGTTCAAAGGTATATATTTTATATATGGTGATAGAAGCTGGAAAGTATATAATTTTGCTACTGACTTTGCATTCCCCACTCAAGTGTGAGAAGGTAGCTACAAGACATCAATCAAGTTGAAATCAATCTGTTGAAAATTAGATAGTAATGAAATCCTGAGATTGGCAGGTATTTCTACTCAGTAGTGGGTTGCAAAGTGTGAAGAAATAAAAATTTCATAAAGAAAAAGAACCCACATGATATTTATGTAAGAAAGCGGGGATAATTTTTAAGTGGTCTGCAGTGATAACCATAGGTTATATCACAAGGGATGTAACACTTTTCAGTAACTCTGCTCAATATAAATTGTCACCACTGCATATGACTGTCTTTTCTTGCAGCAGATGGAATGTAATGCTAAAGTGATAGATATCTCAATGAGAGAACCTACTGCTTTGCTCTGACATAATTATATGTAAAGTTGATAACAAAATGAAATCATGCATCTGGAATGGAATTTGAAATGAAATAATTTACCATTTGCACATCTCCAATAATGACATTTATTTTAAGAAACCTTTAATAATGGCAATGACAATTTACTGCTCTTTAGTTTCATGGCAGTCCATGGGAAGTGCCCTACATCAGTCACATTTCTGGTACAGGATTTGTGGGAATTATTTCATGGACACTATTCTGACAAATTATCAAATAGTGCCATAAACAGGAGGGCACTTGGAAAATGTATTATGGGAACTGACAAATAAAAAGAGAAATTATCTAGTTGGAAGAAATAATTTTTCCTAAACAAGGTTGACATTCTGTGCTGCTGATTCTTGATCCTTTGAATAGCACAGGCTCGATCTTTATCAGAGTGTTTGTTATTAGCCACAGAAGTATAGTTTTAATCCCCTCTCAGATGCACTGAAACCTTGAGAAAGAAGCTGCACTAGAGAGGTGCATGTTTTGCAGTTCTATTTAGGATTTAATGTGGAAAGTCTGAGAGAACTGATACAGAAAGTACAAGTTGAACCTCTCTAGTCTGGAACCCTCGGGATCTGACTGGTTCTGAGAGAGAATTTTCTGGACCACGGGAGGTCAATACTATCAAGCAGCATTACCAACACTTCCACTACTTACTGTGCTGTTAGAGGACATTTAGGGAGTAAATCAGAGCTAAATAATAGTACAGAATACTGAGAGCTAGGACTGGTGGCTGTAAACAAACTTTATGGGGCCATAGGAAACTTGGCCACACTCATGAAAAATGGACATCCATCTAACTAAAATAATTTCGGATGATGGATGTTTCTGGACAAGAGAGTTCTGGATTAGAGAGGTTTATCTTGTATGATATTGTACATGACCTTTGGAGTGGTATATTTAAATGTATATACACCCCAATATATATATATGTATGTACATATTTGCAGTGATACAAAGAAGCAAGTCTTAAATGATAAAAAGACTAATACAACTCCCCTCCCCCCATTTTCTCAATAATGTCCAGAACTAGCAGAGCACTAAGCAAATGCTTAACTTTAAGCATGTGGCTGACCTCTTTGACCTTGATTTTACTACTTAATGTGTTTAACAGTATTCATCCTTATGTGCTTTGCTGAATAAAAACCTAAAAGCGTTTCTAATGTCTCTGCTCTTTTTTCATAGTATTGTTAAAGTTGTCTTTTTTTTTTCTTTTTAATATAAATACATGGATGGATATTTGTAATCCCTGCAGACCACATGCCTATCTATTACTGTTCTTCTTCACAGTCCATCATATGCTGGTTGCTTGTGAAACTTTTGTAGCTAGTGCCAACGTATCTGTATTCACAATACACATCTGATGCAGTTGGAAAGACACCTTTATTTGGGATAGGATTATTCACCTATTATTCACCTTATTAGTCCACACTCCCTTATACAATTTAATCCATAGTTAAGTTTTTGCAGATTTTGGGGGCAAGCCTCTGCATTTGCAGATACCATTGCTGAGCAATGCCATTTGTTTTCCTTTCCACTTCATGCTACACATGCATATTTCTGCCTAATGTTTCTCATATACATTGTTATTTCTGCCAGAGAACATGATTTCACAAAATGCTTGTGAAAATGCCTTGATATAGCATTTCCTTTTTTTTTTTTTTTTTGCCCAATTGTTACTAAAGAAACTATTGGCAAGAATTAGAAACTATTGGATAAACACAAGACTGTTTTCAATGAACAGTAAACAGTGGGTTAAATTCAGACTTAGTTAAACTGTAATAGACTCAGAGCTTCTATTCACTGTGCTCTGGATTGATGCTGCAGCGATTGATCTACCAGGGTTGATATATCATGTCTGCTTAGATGCAATAAATCAATCTCCAAACACTCTTCCATCGACTCCAGCACTCCATCAGAAGAAGAGTTGCCAGAGTCAATGGGAGAAAAGTCCCTGCCAATGTTCCCTCTAATTTTTTTCATCCATGCATGGAATAATTTTTGTTACGTCCACCAACACGTGTGGATATGCACCACTAGTAGATACACGCTGCTGGCTGTGGGCATTGTGGGTGCTCTCCTAAATAGCTAGATGATGTCTGAATCTGTCCTGGATGGCTACCAAGCACATAGCTTACAGGGAACACTGGCCCCTGCTGACCTTACTGCACAGAAGATAGCGTCGTAAATATGTCAATATCAGCTACGCTATTTGTGTAGCTAAAATTGAATAGGATAGATCGATGGGAAGCTGGGGTAGGAGGTGGAGTTAGTGTACACAAAACTTCAGTGGCATTACACTTAGAATGAACTCGGCTCATTATTTTAAGAGAAGATTGTATTGCATTTCTCACACTGTGGGCATCACTAATATTTTTTGAAGATAGCGAAGTTACAAAATGCCATCACGTTGTGCTTAGTTTAATATTTTTTCCAGGGAAAGTTCTCTAAACATGATGGAGGTTTGAAGATCAGCTATGCCCCTAGGGATTTATGTGTATTCTGGTGAGCTGCAGGGAATTTTTGATATAACTCTTACTTTTTGTGGGATATCTCTATCTTTTGTAGAATTCTTTGTACTCTTTGTATGTAGGAGGCTATGTTGTCAATGGAAGCTTTATCACAAGGGCAGGGACACATGTTGAGGGCAACAATCTGTAGCCTGCATTTCACAGTTGCTTATCAAACTGAAAGGGTATAAAGATCAGGCAAAGAATACCTGGTTGCTGTATGACTGTAATAAATACCACTTAAATTCTACTGCTCAGCTATGCATTTAATTTAGACAGGACAGTTACATTATGAGAAATTTGACGGTTAGGGTTATGGAAATAGATATATGCAATACACTTACTTTAATAATTAAATGTTTTATATTAAATACATTGTAACATACCTGTCTTATTAAATATAAATGATTTTTTGTGCAGGACCCTTAACCTAAAATATAGCAATTACTTTAATCAGTGCATTTACAACCCCCTAGTAACAGCATACATGATTTATAAGCATTTTGAAGTGAGGTAAAACTCCTCCAAGAACTGAGCAAATGATGATTTCAAAAGTTCAATAAATATAATTTTACAGCCACTGTGCTGGCTAAGACAAACAACTGCAGAAGACCTGTAAATATGTTGCTTTCTTCTGTGGAGGTATTTCATGTCTTGCCACTACTAGTGAAAATATGTCCTGCCTATGGTTAACAATCCTTGTCCTATGTGACAGAACTGAAAAATAAAGAAACAATGATGAAATGCCACTTAATGCACAACAGCATGCTGAAGAAAAGCCACTGCAGGTGTATGCCTTAATTAGATGCTTATTAGGAAGCAGGTGCACATAAATATGGAAGGGGGAAAAGTACTTTAAAAAAAATAAATTGTTAAACTAATTCCCTTGAAGTCTGAGTTGCACATTTTTGAGGCCTATGCCTAGATTGAAAACATGCAGCCATATTTTGCAAAACATGATAAACCAGAGCAGCTAATCTCTGATAACTCCCTTCAATATGCTAATAAAGGAAACTTGAAAAGGAATATATGTTTGAACATTTTTATCTCATTGCAAATATGCTCTCTCTCAAGAGATTGAAAAATGAACCTTTCTGCATTCACCTAATCTGTTCTATAATGGAGGAATATTTGCACAAAGTGTTTTGAATGATCATGGTATTCTACCAATAATCTCAGAATCAGAGGTTTTCAAGTCCAGCCCCTGGCACTCATGGGAGGACTGAGCACCATCTAGACTATCCATGACAGGTGTTTGTCTAACCTGCTCTTAAAAATCTCCAATGATGGAGATTTCACAATCCCCCTAGGCAATTTATTCCAGTGCTAAGCCACCCTGACAGGAAGTTTTTCCAAATGTCCAACCTAACCCTCCCTTGCTGCAATTTAAGCCCTTTACTTCTTGTCCTATCATCCGAGGTTAAGGAGAATAATTTTTCTCCTGCCTCCTTGTAACAAACTTTTAGGTACTTGAAACCTATCATCATATCTCCAGTGGGTCTTTTTTTCTCCCTGCAGACTAAACAATTACAATTCTTTCAGTCTTCCCTCATAGGTCATATTTTCTTGACCTTAATATTTTTCCTTTTTTTCTTCTCTTTTCCAATTTGTTGACATATTTTCTGAAATATGGCACCCAGAACTGCATATGGTACTCCAGTTGAGGCTTAATCAATGCAGAGTAGAGAAGAAGTATTACTTCTCATGTCTTGCTTTCAACACTCCTGTTAATGCATTCCAAAGATGTTTACTTTTTTTGCAACAGCGTCACACTGTTGGCTCATATTTAGCTTGTGGTCCACTCTGACCCCTGGATCCCTTTCTGCAGTACTCCTTCCTAGACAGTCATTTCCCATTTTGAATGTGTGAAATTGAGTGGTCCTCACAAAGTGGAGTACTTTGCATTTGTCCTTTTTGAATTTCATTCTATTCACCTCAGACCATTTCTCCAGTTTGTCCAGGTCACTTTGAATTATAGTCCTATCCTCCAAAGCACTTGCAACTCCTCCCAGTTTGATATCATCCGCAAACTTTGTAAGTTACTCTCGCTGCCATTATCAAAATCATTAATTAAGATATTGAGTAGAACTGATCCCTGCAGAAACCACACTTTTTGTGCCCTACCAGCATAACAGAACTCTTAATAACCACTGTCTGGTAATGGTTATCCAACTAGTTATATATTTTATATATGCAGTGCTGTGGAAGCTGTGTTGGTCCTAGGATATTAGAGAGACAAGGTGGGTGAGGTAATATCTTTGGACCAGCTTCTTCTGGTGAGAAACAAGCTTTTGAACTACACTGAGCTCTTTTTCTGATTTGGGCAAGGTATTCAGAGTATCACAGCTAAATATAAGGTCTAATGGATAGGTCAGCATGAGTAGCTAGCAGATATTCTAAGGGACTGTTCAAGGTGAAGTGGCCCATTAACATTCCTGTAGTCATAGAAGAAAAAGGGGGGTTACTGGGATGCAGATTGTTGTAATAGGCCATAAATCCAATGTTTCTATTCAGACCATGATTTTTAGTGTGTAGCAAAGTTACAAATGTAAGTTCCCAGGCTTATTTTTTGAAAGTGCTGGGCTGGTGTCCTTTGAGGACAAAGACATAGGTTTTGTGATTGTTTTATGAAAAATGTGCAAAGGCCTGCCAACAGAAGTAGGCAAAAGAAGTAGTTGCCCAGAGGCCCAGAAATTCAAAATGGCCTATGGTTCCTGGATGGAACCTTGGGCCCTTTAAATTGTTGCTGGAGCACTGCGCCGTGTGTTCTGAGTGGCTCTAAGGGCTGCTGAGGGTGAGTGTGGCATACTCTGCCCAGCATTGAGGGCTGGCTGCCCCAGCTCTACCTCTTCCAGGAGCCCAGAGCTGGCCTTCCCCACTTTGCCCTGGGGCTTGGCAAGTCTGTCGACATCCCCCGACTCCTCGCCCTCAGGTGCTGAGTGTTTTCATCTTATCATTTTCCTGTGTAAGTTCACTTCAGAGTGTTGTGATTATCTGGTTTCAGCCACCTGGTCATCACTGGTCTATTTAATACATTGTGTGAGGTAGGTCCCATGTTGTGATATGTATGTATTTGGCCTATGGTTTTTGAAAGGCATGTTGCGAGGGATGTTGATCATTGTAGCAGAAGAGATATTTCTGCAGCTTTTGTGTCTGTTGTTCTGGCAGGATCAGAGAAGAAAGTCAAAGATGTATACCTCACCTTAACACACTCAGAACCACCTTCACCAAACAAAGACCCTTTACCAGGAAAGTGGATTGCACGCAAATAGAACCTGCTGCAATACGGAAATAGAACACCATCTGACTGCACACGCCTAGTTGTCACCTACCACATATAGGGTAACAGCAAACAGCTACAACTCATACTTGATTGGAGACCCAATTCTGAAAGAAATCTTTTCTGAACCACCATTTCTTGCCTTCAAATGACTGCAATCTCTCCAACAAAGATCATCATCAGAAACAAACTGTTCACAAATCAGGGTACACAAACTCAAAGCAGCATCAACCTGGGACTAAAATCTGTTTGCGTTACCTTTACCATAATGGTAACGATAAAAAATTATTGATGCTATTTCTCTACCATAAGAAATATTTGCTCAGGTGCGTGCAAGTAGAATTTTGCTAGATTAATATAATACAACATGGACATAGCAATGTTAAAAAAAAAGTAGAAATATAAAGCATAACATTTTCTTGGCTGTAAACATTGAAATGTCCCTCATTTCGTATATAAATCTTAAAAACACACAATATATATTATAGTCCATAGTCGCACTGAAAGAAAACGAGATCAGAAAGATATACTTTACTTCTAATTGAGAAAAAATGGCAATCTGAACATTCCTAAAGTTGGGTTGAGGAGAGTTTAAATCTGATGGCTTGTTTTAGGTCTGTTTCTAATTTTGAAGGCAGTCTTCTCTACTCAGCCTTTTCTTAGGAATATTAGAACAACAGAAATGAACAGGTGAAAAATAACTAAGATGGCTCCACTGAAAATATACTACAAAAGGAGATTTTCTTGGAAACTGAGTCAGAAGGGATTCAGAGAAATAAATGAGAAGGTAGTACTGGGATATCTGCAGGGTCAAAAATTTAATGAATTGAGAAGAAAAATGTTACTTTAGGGACATATTGTATCTCTCAGTGAAAGAAATACAGGAAATATACTTTTGTCCTTCATAAGAAAAAAAATCTTACCTGCTTTTTTCACATAGTTGCATACATAATTAGATGTGTGGTGTTAAATTAGGTTCTGATCCTTCATTCAGTTGCTCATGTGTTTAACTTCATGCATGTGAGTAATCCCATTGAGGTCAATCAGATTTATCATCTGTGTAAAACTGAACATGTGCATATGCATTTGCTGGAGCAGGGCCTTAATGAACAATCAAGTCACTTTACATAGGTAGTAAACATCCAAGAATTTCTGAAGGAATTCAGGATTGAAGTGGCCAACCTGTTAAATATACAATTACTGGTTAAACTCAGCTTCCAACCAGGAAGGAAGCAAATATAAAAGGTTTCAGAGGTAGCCATGTTAGGGCATGTCTACACTAGGAAATTATTTTGAAAAAAATAACTCCTGAAAAAACTCTTTCAAAATAGCATGTTCACACTACAGGGAAGCATCAAAATTAGTCCAAGGCATGCTCCCTTAATGTGGACGTGCTACCTCGACTTAGAGCCCCAAGAAGCACTGGGGAGTAGTTACTTTGAATGACCCTGGGGAGAAGTTATTTTGAAATAGCAGCAGTAGAGCGTTCACACTAGTGCTATTTTGAAATAAGTGTTATCCCTCGTGGAGAGCCAGCATTGTAATTTCAAAATAATAGGCCTGTTATTTTGAAACTAGCCAATTAGCCCATCATAAAATGGGATTTTCAGGTCTTCTCTCCTGAGCGCTCTCTCTCTCTTTCTCTCTCTCTCTCTCTTCCTACTGCCTCCCCCGCTCTCTCTCAGCTCTTCTCCGCCTCCTGCCTCTCTCTACATCTCTTTCTTTCTCTTCTCCCCCTCCTGCCTCTCACTCTCCCTTTCTCTTCTCCTCCTCCTGCTCCTGCCTCTCTCTCCCCTCCGTCTCTCCCCACCCTCCTTCCCCTTCCCTCCCGCCGTGGCACTTGGCTGAGTGCTGCCTGCTCAGGCGGGCTGCCGCGAGGAAGGGGGGCGGGGCGGTGACGTACATGGCCGGGGGCGGGGCCGTGTACATCACCGCCCTTCCTTCCCCTTCCACCCCGGGGGAGCCCAAACAGCCCCTTGCGCTCCTGGCTCCCCCGGCGGCCCGGCTGAGGGGCGCAGCACTCAGCTGAGTGCCACAGCGGGAGGGGAAGGGGGGCAGTGATGTACACGGCCCCGCCCCCTGGCCGTATACGTCACCACCCTGTCCCCTTCCCCTCCCTCCGTGGTGGCTCTGCTGAGTGTTGCGCGCTCAGCCGGGCCGCCACGGGAGAGGAGGGGCAGGGCGGTGATGTACACGGCCAGGGGGCGGGGCAGTCGATGTCACCGCCCCCCGTCCCCTCTCCCACGGCGGCCCGGCTGAGGGGCGCACCACTCAGCGCCACGACGGGAGGAAGAAGGGGGGTGGAGATGTACACGGCCCGGCCCCCTGGCCGTGTACATCACCGCCCCGCCCCCTTCCTGTCCCACCAGGCCCACCTGAGCGGCGCTCAGCTGGGCTGGCAGGGGAGCAAGCGGCGGCAAGCAGCCCTTTGGGGTCCGGCTGCGGCCAGTGGCTGCACCCCCCCCCTCGCCAGGTCTGCTTCCCGCCCCCCTCCTCCTGTCCAGCCCCACAGCCCCCGATCCCCAGCTCTGCTTCCCACCCCTTTCCTGCCGGCCAGCCCACAGCCCCCGGACACCCCTGCCAGCGCTGCTTCCCTCCCCCTTCCTCCGGGCCCCCATCCTCCCCTACAGACCCCGATCCCCCAGCTCTGCTTCCCACCCCCTTCCAGCCAGCCCCGCCCTGCGTGGCGCCCGCCCCTTCCCTCCCTCCATGGCGGTTCCGCCAGCCCCACGTCCCCTGGACACCCCACCAGCGCTGCTTCCTCCCCTTCCTCCGGCCCCCATCCTCCCCTCCAGCCCCACAGCCCCGATCCCCAGCTCTGCTTTCCACCCCCTTTCGGCCCGACCCCTTCCTCTCCCTCCCTGGTGCGCTCAGCTGGGAGCGCTCAGCTGGGTCCCGGCGGGGAGCAAGCAGCAGCAAGCGGCCCTTTGGGGTCCGTGCTCCCCATGCGTGGGGAGCGGACCCCAAAGGGCCACTTGCTGCCGCTTGCTCCCCCGCCGGGACCCAGCTGAGCGGCAGCAGCGCCCGGCCAAACCGCCAGGGAGGGAGGGGAAGGGGGGTGGGGCGCTGACGTACATGGCCAGGAGGCGTAGCCGTGTACGTCAGCGTCAGCATTACAGATGCACAGACACTGGGCTACTATATATATGATAACGGGGTTGGTAGTGTGGACACTCTGCTTGTTGTTTTGAAATAAGGGGAGTTATTTTGACCAGGGCTAAATGTAGACCAGGGCTTAGTCTGTTTCAGCAAAAACAACAAAGACTAACACATTTATTATAGTATAAGCTTTCATGAGTTGCAACACACTTCATCAGATGCATGAACTAAAAGAAAAAGAAACAGTATATAGAGATGAGAGTAAAAAAATGGTCCAAGAGATTATCCAGGAATACAGATGAGTGAGCCTTACTTCAGAACCAGGAAAACTGACTGAAACAGTAATTACAAGCAAAATGCCTAGATGAAAATAATCCAGGCTATCTTGTTTTTTGTAAAGAAAACTCTTCCCTCTCCCAACTATTTCTATTGTTGAGTGAGTGAATAAGTAGCAAATAAACAGGAAACAGGTGATTATAATTTATTTGTATTTTCTACCTCAAGATGCTATGAAGAAAACTAAGCAATCCTGCAATGAGAGTTAATTTCTATAATTGATTAGAAACTGGCTAAGAAACAAAAAACAAAGAGCAGGAGCATATGGTACATTTTCAACACAAAAAATTTTAATATTGGGGATCCAGGTTATCACTGGGGATTGATGATATTTATTAATGTTCTGGGAAAAGGGTTAAGAGCAGTGATAAAATAGGTTGATGTTACAAAACGGACTATTTTAGAGAGCACTGGGAGGAATTTCAGAAGACTCTAACAAAGGTAGGTGAAAGTGGGAGAAAAGGTAGGCGAAAGTGGGAGAAAGTTGAGAGTTAAAATTCAGTGCTGAAAAATGCCAGATAATGCACATGGGAAGGGATCCCCATGTACATTGCTGTCTTCTAAACTAACTGTAAACACTCAGAAAAGTCCCCTCAGGCAGATTATACATGCACTTGCTTGTGAAGTCTCCCGTACTGGATACTATTGGGAGCAAAATACTGAACTAGATATAACAATGCTTTAGTCCAATATGGTGACAAGGTAATAATTCCTGTATCTACTGTGTGTTCCTGTTTGGAAGAAGGCATTGTATTTGGCTAAATATACAATAATGGTATGTATGCTGAGGAGACTCATAGAAATATGTAGTATGAGAGCTAAAGAGCACTGCAGAGTCCTGTATGAAGTGCATGTACAAGAGTTCCCTGTGTTGTCTACTATGGATAAAAACAATCAAATTCAGGTAACAATACATTTAAATTGCCATTTTACTGCTAAAAAGAGCTTTAATATATCTTATACCTTTGCGTTCTTCTTCCTGCATGTTTGACAGTCTATTGAAAATTTAGGTCAGGCAAATCACTTGAATTTTCAAGAGCAATTAACAAAACACATGCATTTTCCAGACCTCTCTGGGTAGATGCTGGGTGGTAGTTGTGGAGATTTCAAATACAGATGTGCACATCTACATTGCAGACACAGTTGCCGTAATTGCTTCAGTACATTCCAGAACCTTGAGTTGGGCTTTACTTCCTCATGATAGACTGAGCTGTCATCCTTTATCTCACTGTCAAATACTTGTTCTGTGTTGGAATTGTGTCTCATACTTGGCTGATATCATCAACTGCAACCCCGCCTAGGCAGGACATCTAAGGCAACCACTGAATGGACAGTATGTTTGTCTCTGGTCTTCTTTGCTTTCTCTCTGATGTGTATGTAGCCATTATTTTGCTTGAGTGATCTTATCTGTGAGATTGTCCAGTAGTTCGTGTCACTTTACAAACTCTAAATGCTCACAGTGGTGGTTTTTGCCTTCTGCAGCAGTATGTATGTTATAAATACATATTATGTCAAAAAAAATGAAAAACCCTAAGAGTTTCTACTGAGATCTAGTATCCATATTAAACCTTCCAGAACCCCCAATGTTGTAATTCTTTTATTTAATTACACTGTTCTGTGCTCATGAACACAATGACAATGCAGAAATTAAAATTTTAGCTGTTAGCAATACTATACATTTTTAGTAATCTACTTTTTTTTAAAGCCAACTAATAGCATACATGTTGTTGGGTAGGTAATGTTTAAAACTGACACTGAGGTCCAGTAGAGTCCACAACAGTATGAATTGTCATGTAACCAAACCATTAAACATGAGACGGAAGAAAACAGAAAATAAGGATTCAAAAATAAAATGAGGTAAGCAAAGCAAAATACTTTACCAATAGGGAAAAATGAAGCCGTAAGAATAATTAGATCAAAATGTGATCAGCTGTACCTTTGTGTTCACTCCCTGCACACTAGTGTAATAATCTTCAAACTATGCCTTGTCAGGTATTTGATAACTCATAATCTGCTAGCCAGTATTATCCTAGTCAGTGTTCCCTCTAACATTTTCTATCCTTTGGACAGGTTGAATTTTCTTTTTGGGTGATTTGAAATTTCTTATGTGCAACACCAATATTGTTAACAAGGAGCAATGCTTATGATATTTAATATGAAATAAAATATACCATCTATTAATTAGTAACACAGGATTTTAAAAAAATCATTAAGATCAGAGTTGTAGATATCTGCAACAATCCAACAAATCTGTTAAAAGAATCGTTTAAGCCATTAACTCCTATGTAAGCTTTGTTTGAAATGTAATTATGCATTTTTTTCGAAAGTGAAAGCAGTTTAGACGTTGTTTTTGGAAAGAACCCCCCCCCCCCCTTTTTTTTAAAGAACCTTGTATAGCTCATTTTTTAAGGAAGAAGGGTTCTTTTGAAAAAGGGGGGTTCTTTTGAAACCTCCCCATCTAAACTGCTATCACTTTTGAAAAAAACGCTTTTGAAAAAGCGATCAGAAGAAGATACGCAAATTAGCACCGAATTTGCATATTTCTTTTCGAAAAGAAGAACGTAGTCTAAATATACCCCAAGTTATCTAACCCCTGTCACCTATTTCCAGCTTTTGGCAAACAGAGGTTTGGGACATCATCCTTGCCCACCTCTTCCTCCCTTTTTCTTACAATGGCTACTTTTAATGTCTGCTTTATCATTGACTCTCCTACCAAGGCCTAGAAGGACAAATAAATAATTTCCCCTGAAATTTCTGTCAACATTTCCTCTGAATAAGCTTCTCTAGATGCAAGGTTAGAAATACTGTTTTTGTCACCCAGGCACTGAGAATAAAATTCTGGCCTCAGTAAAGTTAATGTCAAAACCCCCATTGACTTCAGTGGGGTCTGGCTATCATCCTAAAGGTGAATCACATCTTTTAAAAACTTGTTTCCACAGACAGAAAAATTAAACTCTATAATTGTCTGAATTATAACCACCTATCTCTGTGTTTCTTATATATAAATGGAAAGGTATAACAAGTGGGGTTCCGCAGGGGTCTGTTTTGGAACCGGTTCTGTTCAATATCTTCATCAACGATTTAGATATTGGCATAGAAAGTACGCTTATTAAGTTTGCAGATGATACCAAGCTGGGAGGTGTTGTGACTGCTTTGGAGGATAGGGTCATAATTCAAAATGATCTGGACAAGTTGGAGAAATGGTCTGAGGTAAACAGGATGAAGTTTAATAAAGACAAATGCAAAGTGCTCCACTTAGGAAGGAACAATCAGTTTCACACATACAGAATGGGAAGCGACTGTCTAGGAAGGAGTACGGCAGAAAGGGATCTAGGGGTTATAGTGGACCACAAGCTGAATATGAGTCAGCAGTGTGATGCTGTTGCAAAAAAAGCAAACATGATTCTGGGATGCATTAACAGGTGTCTTGTGAGCAAGACACGAGAAGTCATTCTTCCGCTCTACTCTGCACTGGTTAGGCCTCAGTTGGAGTATTGTGTCCAGTTCTGGGCACCGCATTTCAAGAAAGATGTGGAGAAATTGGAGAGGGTCCAGAGAAGAGCAACGAGAATGATTAAAGGTCTAGAGAGCATGACCTATGAAGGAAGGATGAAAGAATTGGGTTTGTTTAGTTTAGAAAAGAGAAGATTGAGGGGGGACATGATAGCAGTTTTCAGGTATCTAAAAGGGTGTCATAAAGAGGAGGGAGAAAACTTGTTCATCTTGGCCTCTGAGGATAGAACAAGAAGCAATGGGCTTAAACTGCAGCAAGAGAGGTTTAGGTTGGACATTAGGAAAAAGTTCCTAACTGTCAGGGTAGTCAAACACTGGAATAAATTGCCCAGGGAGGTTGTGGAATCTCCATCTCTGGAGATATTTAAGAGTAGGTTAGATAAATGTCTATCAGGGATGGTCTAGACAGTATTTGGTCCTGCCATGAGGGCAGGGGACTGGACTCGATGACCTCTTGAGGTCCCTTCCAGTCCTAGTATTCTATGATTCTATGAAATATACACACAAACAGTAGGGGGTGGTGCCCCTTGCTCTCTATGTTCACAAACTCCCCTCTGAGGGCAGGCAGCTCTGACCCCCCACACTTCCAGGGAGGGCTAGGCTGAGGCGTGGCAGCCTTGGCCTGCCCTGGCTCTCTCTCCTTGGCCACCGGGACACCCTGAAGCCAGGCCAGCCACAGCTCACCTCCCTTGGATGACGGGGGGTTGGGCCAAAGCTGCCCAGGCCCTTGCCCCCTCCACCCCTACCTCTTTGCCCCCCTCCCCAGATGCCGGGGAGAGGGATGGCGGCGTGGCCATGCCTCTGGCTGCAAAGGATAAGGGGGTGTGGCTCCTGGACCCTTCCCCAGAGCTCCAGGGAGGTCATGTGGCTGCCGTCCGCCCCAGCACCAGGGAAGCCGGGGACCGTAGCACCGGTGAGGGAGGGACGAAGGGAGGAGGCTGGATGGCTGAGTGGGGAGGGGCTGCAGGATGCAGAATGACGTAATGACGTCACTCTGTTGTCCACAGAAAAAACATTTTTTTTATATAGAAAGATATATATATATTTTATGTAAATAAAATCAGTGCCCATGGATAACTGTTATTTTGGGCTATCTTTTCACAGGTGACACGGGTTTATATGGAGGTATAGAAAAAGGTGAATGCAGTTGGGCCAAGTAGTCCACTATCTGAAGACTATTTTATACAACCAATGAAACTGTTGTATGCAAATTAGCTGTATCATAAGAGTGGTGATTGAGTTTCCTCTGTGTTCAGTTTTGTTCGGTCAGAAATTTGGCAACCATAAGTGTACAAACCACAGCAGTGATTGAGCCTACTGATATTCTAAGTAAAAGAACTTTCAACTATGCTTCTAGCTGTTATTGTTGCTTCATGCTGTCTTGACAGTCGTATGCTTTAAAGTGACACATAGAGAGACAGTCCTGGCATAATGATGATCCTGCATTTGTCCAGGTGGTCTCCCAACAATGTGCAATGTGCTGACAGGAAAGAGACCCCATCGGTCCCATTACCATGTTTTAGGAAAAATGGCAAAAAAGCCTTTCCTGAGCAATTTGTTGGCCCTATGCTTTCTTCTGGCACTGTTTCTTTTTATGAAGGTTCATTCATCCTCTCACATATAGAAAATAAATCAGTACTTACTACAAGCAGTCTGTGAAAGCCCATAAACCTAAATATATTTGTACAAACTACTCATAGAACAATTAATGAATGAAAAAAAGAAAAGAGAAAAAACATGTATTTAGTTAAAATTTGCCAACAGAAAGAGAAGAGCAAATAAATCATTTGGGCAAATAATTTGTCTAGCACTAATTCTAATTAGGTATTTTCTTTGCAGAAATAATTTGATCCTTTTAAAGGCCAGAGGAAACCATGTTATAAGTGATCCTAAGTGAACTTGATTTTTCACAGTTAGGAGAATGACTAGTGCGTGTGCATCCCCAACCATTTTATGCAATCACTGCATCAAGGAAACTCAATTATTCTAAGAAGATATTTCCATCTTCCATGCCTGACGGCATTACTTTTCATGACATTTTGTGCTTCAAATAGCTAAGGAATTAAACAATTTAAGAGAAAAGTTAGAGCTGGGGGGGAGGAATCCCACCCACCTGCAGTCATTTAATTCTTCAGGTCCTTAGCAGCATCTATTATCCCAGACGCCACAGGGAGAAAAACATACCAGACATGGGCTTTAACTAGACTGCTCCTTTATTAGGTGGCAATCTGGGAACTATATGGCAATAACTCATCTAGCAGGTCATTGTTCCAGCGATAATCTGAACCACCCATGGAAGGGTTGCTCTCAGAGATTCCACACCCCTCCCCTCTTCTCAGGTTTAAAGGATGGGGAAGAGAGGTTGTCTCCTGACTGAATTAAATATTAGGATCCCAAATCTCTTTTCTGCTTCCAGTTCCAGTTTTTATCAGGGCACTGGACTATTATTAAACTAATCCCTGCACTGGATATTTGCCAATTATAATAAAATAATTTTATAATCTAATTTATCCACTGGATCCCTGAATTGTTGAGAAGGTGAAAAAATCCATGTGCCCAGGCCAATTTGTCTGTGATAATTTCTTCCCTACCCCAAAAGATGCCTCTAGCAAGGCCAACAACTCCAGTCCTACTCTGATGCCAAAGGAAGGAAGACCTTATCTCCCCAGTGCAGAATGGCACCTCTGGATAGAGGAAGAATTTATAAGCCCGCTCATTGTGTATGCAGGTTATTCCTCACCCTTCTGTCCAACAAATCCAGCACAGAGCCCTTCTCTCCTCTTCAAGCCTACAAGAAGGCTGAATAGTTACATAGAGAGGTGGTACAATACTTAGAGGGCCGAAGAGTTTCTTTTCCTCCTGGCCCAGACAAAACTTCCCTGTCTCTAGGACTGCTGTACCCTTTTATAGTTCTCAGCGACCTTGTGGAATCAGGAAAATTTTCTCTGTAAGCCAACCTCTTTTATTTCCTCTGTGGCTGTATTCTGTATTCCTCTACATCCTGTTAATGTACATCCAGACTTCCCAGGTGTTACTCATCTTTTCTGATAACCCCAAACATACAAAATATTCTGCTCCATTGCTTTCAGAAAAGCCTGTCTGAGTGATATATGGGTACGGCTAGACTACAAGTTTTTGTCAGAAAAAGGTATGCAAAATGCGCTCCGCAGTTTGCGTACCTTTTTCCAATTCTTTTCTCGGAAGAAGCTTTTCCGACATTTGGCCTGTCTAGACTGGGCCAAATGTCAGAAAAAACCCTTGTTTCAAAAGCCCCCTTCTTCCTCTCAGAATGAGGAATACAGGGGCTTCCAAAAGAGCACGTTTGCTCTTCCACAAAAAAAACTGAGAAGAGCAAACCCGTTCCCTGGATATGGCAGAGTTTTTTTGGGGATACCTCTGGTATTCCCACCCCTCCCCCCCACAGTCTAGCTGTACCCATATTGGGAAAGGAATTTTGTCCCTTTATGTTCTGTTCCAATCCTTACATTGTTGTAGTGTAGTTGAAATGTACAGTTCTCCATGTTTGTATTGTTTCTGCTATGTGTACTGTAGCTGACTTTGGACATTTATGTATCCAAATATGGCATACATTACTTTTTTAGTACATAAGGTTTGCAGTGTTTATGAGCAGCATAATGGATGGCACTCAGCTCCCAAGAAATCTCTGACACAGATGTAGCTGTGTAATCACCTCAGGATCCACTACCATCAAAATCTGTCTTCTCAGACACTCTAGCCTCACACTTTACTAGTTTATACTCCGCACTCCTAAGAAGAAGGGAGTAGATGTGTAAAAAGCTTGAGACATCATCTTAATTTAGAAGACTATGACAAGAGTTTAGCCTTATTTTCACCCATACATAGTGTCTGCTCACACTTGCGTGGGATCTCAACAATGTTGCATTCTAAGCTGTGTACCATACAGACTTGCAGACTCCAAGGCCTTGAACTTGGACCTGATTCTCAGTTATGCTAAGGAACTTTACATGGCTAATTTACAGTTACACAAATATTAGACATTGTGTTGTGTACTGCATTAATTATGTTTGCAGTGGATTTAGCAACACAAGGGTAGTGAAGTCAGATGGTGGGAAGGAAGCCAATGTGAGACCGAGATTAGGATTTTGCCAAAGAAACAATGCTGTCCAGGAAAGCTAAAGTGATTAGGGCTTTTCCATTGCCCGACAGAACCCTTCTCAGTTTTTAACAGTTAAAAAAATTACCAGCTAAAAAGTGTTAAATTGGTTGAAGAACTGAAACCCAAGTAAACCAAGAATTACAGATCTGCTCATTGATCATTCACTGATTTTTAGCAAGCTAATGTCAAACAAAGCTGCATTGTACCACGGTGTTATGAACGTGACCCATTCCATTCTGACAACTTCAAAGAAGTACTTGTATTTCCCCATGTTTTTTATCTGGAAACCTCACATGATTGGATATAGAAATGCGTGTTTGAAGGAAACCTAAAGGAGCAGTAATGGAGTAGGGTATTGGAGGGGGAGGGAGCTGTGATCATTGCTTTTTATGCTGACCATATTCATCCTCTCTTACCTTGTGATCTCATGTGTGTTCTCTTTCTATCTGTTGTCTCTAGTATTAGATTGTGTGATCTCTGGCATAGGGACTGACTCTTTGTTAGGTATGATGTCTATCACAATGGACTTTGATGTCTACGCGCTACTGAAATACATATGGATAACAACATCATAGCAGAGGGGGAAACAGCCAGTTTTGGTGAGGCTGTGCTCTGTGGGCTGATATATGGAATAACGCTGCTCCCATGTGTTTTGACTGACCAACTAGCACTATATCCTGAAAAAGAAAAAAGGAGAAACAATATGACACACTCATGATTGTATGTGGTTACACTGAAGGAAGGCAAGATAAGAAGAGAGGCTGAAATCATGAATTGACCAGGAAATCTCTGATTTTTTTCCATGGTAGTTAACCTACTCAATTCCTTTTCAGGCTCCAACCCCACCCTTAATATACATCACTTTGACTTATACATCTTATCTCAAATCATCTGAGCTTACTTTAATTTCTGACAATTTGCAGCTCACGCATCTCTGGTATAATTAAAAATGTAATTTGAACTCTGTTTTTTTATGCTCTCACTAAGGACACGAAGTCAGAGCAAAATTTGCATAGTAACATTTGCTTTCTTCTGTGTTCAGAGCAGGAGTATAATTAAAAAGGTGAAAGGCTTAGAAATGATGGTTCATAATGTACTTATTCAATAACAGTATATTAAAATTCTGATTAAAATAAAATAGCTAATGAAAAAGGATTAAGCTGCGTTAGTGTTTCATTTTCATTTTCCTCATTATATGTATGGTGAGCAGATGACTCAACAGTGTTATAACGGAGAGACCATCCTAAGCTACTGCTGCTTGGGAAAACCTATTCAACTGGAGTTTTTAACAGCTGTTCCCAAGCTTCATTAAGGCTCATTACGAGTTGTCATGTAATGGAGAACTTATATTTTCTGATGATCTGTGCATAGCAGTAAAGATAAAAGTCTATCTTAAGGCAGAACTAGAAAGAACAGAAGATGGTACATATTAAAAATAGATTACTAAAATTCCCTAATTAGCTAGCACAGACTGTAAAAGCTAAGTACAGCCACTCTGTTTTAAAAGGAGACATGAAAAATGACTTATTGAGGCTGGACTTTTTATGACTCAACCATGACATTTTAGATAATACAGGTAATCTATCTATCTATCCTTTAAATAATACACTAGTATATCACAATAGTGTGCATGCACACACATTTTGAATTCTCCACAAACAAATGCCAGCTTTTTTTTTTAATTTAATTTAATTTTTTAAAGAAATGGATTCCAGTCTGATTCAGGTGATGAGTAAAGTTAATATGGTGATTTTAGTCTAATTCTTAGGTAGTACTGTGCAAAATATTAGATTTCAGATTTGGAACAGTCCATAAATTTGAATTGTGTAGTTAAGACATATTTCTGTGCTGGACTGAGAAGAACTTCAAGTATAAACATCTCTGATTTTTTTTGAGAGTTAGGCTGTTAAAATCCAGACTTTTACCTGGATCTCAGTTTTGAAGCAATTCAGATTAATCTCTAGTTCTAAATAAGCCTCTCGTGTATTATAAGTATTGTTCCCTTCTCTTTGTCTAAGAGAAGGATAAGAATTTTATCCAGTTTAGTGGTGATATCAAGGGCATTTCTTATAAAATAAAAAATAGTGAAGTGCAGCAGAAATGACAAGGTCAGCAACAGCAAAACAGCAGGCATTCCTCTATACCAGACACCATGATCAAGGGGTTATAGAGAACATGGGCAATGGGCTGCAATTTAAATTCATCAGCAAAGTATTCTCTACCTTGTGCATGTTTGCATACAGATTTCAGAGAGCTGGTTCTCCAGAAACGTGTTTAATTTACTAAATGTGATAAGTAAGAATCTTTGGTATTTGGAGTGTAGGGTGACCTCAAAGGAAGATACAGATGGCACATTTGGAGAGAAGGGTTCCCCTGATGTCAGTTAATCTGGAACTCAGGAGCCTTGTATTAAGGGGTGGTAATCCAGTGTGAAAGGAGAGTGTAGGAAGGTGGAGCAGTACCTGTAGCAGCATCAGAGGTACCAGTTATAGCTGTTGCAGCTCATGCGGCATCTTTTGTTCTTTATTAGTTTTCTAATGGGTCATTATTTTAGAATTTGTGACGAGGTCCTCTAATACGATTAGAGTGATTTTGTTACTGATACATTATGAAGCAGCTCTGGGCAATGAAGATAAATATCCGTTATACAAACAGACTTTGATTGTAAATTTTAATATTTGTATGAAGACAACTCTATTTCCGATAGGCATGTTTTATATGTTAAAATAAATTATAATGGCTGAAGTCTGGAGTCAATGACACCAGTTAGCAGCAGCAGTTGGAGGGGAGGCATGCTTTCTCCATTCCTGTGATGGTGTGTATATAATTCTCAGGTTAGATTCAGTAATGCCTGTTAACAGTGGGATTCTCATTTTAAAGAAGAAGACGAGTGTTAACTCTTCTGCTGCTGGTGCAGGTGTACTGTGTGTACAACCATGCAGGTATTTTCTTATCTAAATATGGCCTGTTATTTCCATCCTGGTGCCTGCCTATCTGTTTCCTCCCTGGTTCTTGACCAGAATTCCTTCATATCCACCCAATAGATAGCTAAAAGGAGATCGAGAAGAATGATTGACCACTTAATTTAGTCTCTTCTGGGTCCATGATTGGAAGGCCTTGATTCAGCAAAGCACTTAAGTGTTTAACTTCAAGCATTTAAAACTCCCATTGCAATTGAATAGTGAAATGTCCAAGTGAACAGTTCATGAATAATCCACAGTCTTTATCAACCATGTGTTTTGGAAAATGCATACAAATATCAGATTGGTTTCAGACAGATTCATGAACCGAAGAAAAAAAGTCTTTAATTCATAGTAATTATTATTTGCAACAAGTAATTTCACCAGTTCTAATGTGCATTCACTTCATAAAACTGCCACATTATTTCATATGATTGGCTGTTGCCATGTAGGAGAGGCGCTATAGCAGGAATAATCAAGGTCTTTCAGTACAGGATTGAGATACAATGGCAGAGCAATAAATAGTCTACAATATGGTGTGCCCACAATATAACCAGCCTGCAAATAGGCTGTTAATAACTAGTGCCATAAGTATCAAATTCATCTGCATGAAAATTCCCTCCATAACTTAAAAAAATTATAACATTGGCCACCTCCTGTGAGTCAAGTTGAAAATAAATCGAAGAACTTTTTTTCCCTTCTGTGCACTGAAGATTTGATGTAAAAGGACTTGTTAATTGAAGATTTGAAGTGAAAGAGCTACCCCAAAGTAGGCAGATGTAGTAAGATAAAGGCACACAAATATGTTTACTCTAAAAACAAACTCCCCCTGCAAGTCTTACAGTCCTGGTCAACTGATAAGGGCTTGTGGGGCTCATTCTCTAGGGCTAAAAATAGCAGTGTAGGCATTTCTGTTTGTTCTTGAAACCTGGAGATGGAGGTGGGGAGTCTCAAAGCCTGAGCAAGAATGTCTACATTGCTATTTTTAGCCTGGTAGCATGAGCCACTCAAGTCAGAATCTTTTGACCTGGACTCTTAGACTTGCTGCTGTGGGTTCTCTCTGTCTGTCTGCCTGTCTTTTTCAGTGTAGATGTACCAAGTGCTGAGGAAACCTTGCAATTGCTCAGATAAGTTCTCCCAGGAGAGAAGACTAAATGTGCAAATATTGTGTGTAGACTATTCTGAAAGCTAAAAGATGTATTTAAGCTCAGTGGCTAAAGCTAAGATGGGTGGGAGAAGAGGAATTTAACTATTCAGCAAGAAGCTGTAGAGAGCCCAAAAGTTAAGAAACCACCAGCACCTTAGGAACACAAGCTTGCGAATACCAGGCGGAATTCCTTTTATCAGAGATTAGATGGGAGAGGTAAGGAGAGGCAGAGAAATGTGAGGGAGAAAAAGAGAAAGACAAAAGAACATTTTGTTCTTCTTGGAAATGCATTCAGACAGAACCTTCTTCATTTATAAAGAATCTTCTCCAGGCAGTTAATTAGCTTTGTCAGTCAGCTGTCGTAAACCAGATTATTGAACTGTTTCATATTTGAAATTCTTTAAACTAACATCTTGACATTGCCGGTAGGTGTGTTAATAATCTGAAGACATGAGAAGAATTTATTAGCTTTGGTGTGCTTGTCTGTGAAATGGAATAGCGAGTTACTTCATATTATCCAAACACAGCTTGGGCTTTCTTCTGAAAGGTTCTAATTGCATTTTGAAAATGCTATTAGCTTTCTTTGAGGTGGCAAATGGCAATATCATTGTGTGGAACTCACGATGTACATAATAACTAATCCCAATGCATCAAACGCCAGTTTTTACACACATCACACAGCTAAAGAGAAGAGTGAGAAGAGAAAGGGGTTATTATCATTTTCAACTAGCATCTTCCAGCAAACTTTGAGCTCAGACTTCAGCTGATCATGATCACTGTGTCAAAGGTGAACTGAGCTGAAAATGTGTTGCAGAGTGTCACATGATCTTACCTTACTTGGAATATTTATATCCTTTCTTCTAGTGAAATGCCATTTTTTAATTCACCAATGCTAATAATACATTTTCTCCAGGAATTCCTCAAAATACAACAATCAATTTAGCTTTAAAGTTTAGTTTTATGTTTCTAGGCTAGTTATTAATTATGAAACTATCCATCTCTTTCAGGAGTTTCTAATATGGCTCATCACCACAATATTATTTTATTATCATCTGCTAGGGTCTAAACTCTACAAATTGACACCCCCTCCCCAAGACCTACTTCTTAAGGACTCCTTACATTACACTGAATATACTTATATGTAAATTGCCATTTTTTGTTTCTTTTCCTATTTATCTAAGGAACTTATATGTTTCTAATTGCTATAGAGAGAATCCTCTATTCAGTGGACTGAATGAAACTGGGCTCCTATGGGGAAAAAAGTACTTAATTATGTAATTAAAGACTGTATCCTAATGTATATGCACATAGGGGGAGAATTAACATTGAACAAATAACCTTATTTCTGACATTTCCCAATGTTTGAGTGACTTAGCAATTTCCATTTTCATTTAATGTAGTTTTGTGTGTGCTATGTCCTCCCCATTTTTTGAAAACAAACTAAAAAGAGAAATTCCATCATGTGGCATCATATTGACACACTCGTGGATTGGAATCATTATGACCACCACACAGACCTCTGACTTGAGCTAATGGTGCAACAGAGCAGTATTATGGTGTAATCTTACTATTATTGAAGGAGGTAGGGAACTTTGCCAGAGGATTACAAATATATAGGGCCCTACCAACTTCACAGCTGTGAAAAATGTATCATGAAATCTGATGTTGCCTTGTTCCTAGCAGCGCCCCATCAAAGGGTGCTTCTTTGGTTCAACTGGACAGTGTAGGGACAGGCAGTGGAGGAACAGCATTTGTTTCTCACCTACATGGGGACCAGACCCGACCCACTGCCAAGTGCCTCCCCCTACTGCTGGACAGTGTCTGGGACTGGGCAGCAGACTGAGATTCCTGCAAATGGAGGAGATTTGGATCATATCTTTCCCACGCTGCTGGGAGTACCCCATAAAATGGGGCTTCCTAGCTCTGACTGGACAGGGGAAGAACAAGGGCCAGAAGTGAGTGTGGGATAAGGATTGCAGAGCTTTCTATGGCTGTGCAGAGAGATAGCAAGTGTTGTCTCTCCCAAGTTGGCCAGGACTAGCATCTAGAAGCCCCTAGTTGGGGTGCTCCCAGCATCACAGGGGACATCAGAACTATCTCTACTTCATGGAACCTCTTGTGGCTGCAGAAGGCTCTGAGGTTGCTCCCTTCAGAGTCCAGCTCTGAAGGCAGCACAGAAGTGAGGGTGGCAATCCCATGACCTCCCTACAACAGTTTGTGATCCCCACATCTCCTTTTGGGTTAGGACTCCACGGTTACAACACTGTGAAATTTCAGGTTTGAACAGCTGAAAATGTGAAATTTACATATTTTCAAATCGTATGGCCATGAAATTGGCCATAATGGGCTGTACGTTTGGTGGGGCCCTACAAATATATCTGCTGACAGCAGTGGAATAGTGAAACTCATGAAGTTTTGGGTTCCATTTCAGGCTATAAGGAGGAGTAGGTTTTAGTGGAAACAGAGCCTTGTGCTTGTTTTACCCAAGCTTAACCCCTTCTGTCACATCTGCAACCTACCCCATTCTTTACTCTTCCCCCCCTTCTTGCTCCTCAACCCTTTCACATTCTCCTTATCTAGACAGTCCCAGTCTCCAGTCATCGGGCTTCTGACCCCAGTACCAGTTTCCCAGACCTGCAAATTTGAATTTCCCCTTCCAGACTTCCTGTCCCAATGTGAAGCGGTATATCAGGAGTCCTCTTGCTGGAAGCTTCTTGGTCCTACCACACCCAGTCCCGAGAAAGGAGCAGTGAAAGTGAGTCCTCCATTCTGGAAAACAGCCAATTAAAGTCCAGCAAGCTAAGATAAAAGGAGTTGCAGGGCATGAGCAGGTCAGTTCCTGCCTGGGGATAGAGAGGCAAAATAGTGTGCTGTGGTCTGGCCAAAGGGAGCTTGATGGGTTGCACTAGCTAAATTTGGAAGGTGAGAATTCTTGCCTAAGGCGTTTGTCCATTTTAGACTGTGTGAATTGGCGTTAGGGCAGAGCCACTGAAGATCCACATAGTGAGGGTACCAATCTCCAGGGGCACAAGAACCAAGAAAGATTGCAGCACCAAACCCAGCTGACAGAGGGCACTGATGAGACGTTAGTGCTCCATCACACCCAGTCTCCCATTCCCATTCCTAATCTCCTTTGCCAGTCACAGTTCCCTCTTACAGCTCCTATGCTGACCTGCTTGCATCCCTAGCCTCCAGTCTCTGTCCCTTGACCACTGACATTCTGCATCCTCACTGGCTCCAGTCATAACTTCCCTCCTTGAGCTCCTTATCCTGTGTCACTGTCTTCCTCTCAAGCATGTTTCCCCATTCTCATTGTTCAACCAGTCAGTGTGCTCCCCAAGCATGGGACTTACAGGGAGATCTATCTACTTTCCCCCTTTGCCTCCTGGTTCTTAGTTCCAGTCTCACAGTTCCTAGCTAGCCCCACCCTCCCCTCCAAGCTAGCTCCCCCTTCTAGTTTCTCCTCTCAATTTCCAGTCTTCTCATACCCAATCCCCTTGTCCCATCTGTTCCCATCACCTACCATAGCATCACCACAGATGTCTTGTCCCCTCAGGCATCTTCCTGTTTGATGCTGCTGGAGCTCAGTAGGAGGTCACTGAGAGCACAGAGGAGACAGTTTCCCTGTTCTTTGTTTTGGTGCCCGGATCCACGTCCAGGATGGCCTACATTACCTGCTAGGCCCTGGGCTTGAGTATGTACAGTGGCTAATAACTAAGCAGTCTCTACTGATCATGTGTAAATGTAATTTGTAAAGGGTTATAACTTGGCCAAATTTGGGCAGACTTTCTTAGGGATGATAGTAAGGCCAGTCCCTACCAGATTTCAAGTCTCTGCTCCTGAGCATGGGGGTATTAAAGATTTTAAAAGAAAAGCTCACTAGAGTTCTTTTAACATGGACAAAGCATTTTACTTTTTCCTAATTACTTTCTCAGAAATGGCTCAACGGTTTGGACTGATTTTTTTCAAAAAATGAAATATGAAACAAGAAACCCAACAGCAGCCCGAGGAAGACACCATATATGGAAAATTTCATCCCAAATGGTCAAAACTTGGTAAAGTTATTAGCAACTGTAGACAGGATCTTATAATAGAAAGTTTTGGGGAAGCTTAATAGATATCAGTCCCACATATAATAATAATAAGCATTTTCTTCAGATTTAACATATCCCAGTTTTTTGGCAGAGGCTAAATTGATATGTATGCAATCTCTAAGGCCTGAATCCTGCAAACATTTATGCATATGCTTGCCTTAAATGTGAGCATAAGTATTTGCAGGTTCAAAATCAGGTTCAAAATCAATAACCCAATGCAAAATCTAAGACAAAGTATTTTCTGTTATTGTAAGGGCTTGTCTACATGATACTTTAGTCCTCATGAAAGGATTGTAAATTTTAGTCTGTATCAGCATGTTGTACCTGTGTGGATCCTGATGGCATGTACTGAAAGTTCCCTAAAGCACATTTATGTAGCGCTGTTTGAAACAAGAATATATACATGTTAGGAAAATATAGCAGAGTTTACCTGTCATAACCAGGAGGGCTGACCAGCAACCTGGTGACTAAAGGGTTAATTATGTCTCCTATCCCTAGCCAGGTATCTGGTCAGCCAATAGCAATGCAGGTAGGGATTTCAAACTGGGACAAAGGAATTTTTATTTTTTCCCTCCTTTGCCAGAGACAGAGTGGTTTCTTCCAGGTAACAGGAAGATGGAAGGCCATCTCTCTCTTCAAGAAAAGTCTTCTCACAATATGTAAGTGGGGCAAAGTTTAGCTAGCCCATCAGGTTTTATTGTTTTCTGGTTTGGGAATCTGGAATTGAGGTCTGTGCTGTTAAAAATGTTTTTTCTTTCTTTAAAGTGTTTTTTTTCTCTCTTTTGTAATGATGCTTTCTCACCCAGGGAATTTTCTCTGAATATACTAATTGGTAGCTCTTACCATCTATCCACCTCAACTGTGCTTACAACGGTAGTTTTGTTTTGATAATAGAAGTTTGTTTTCTTTTTCTTATTAACTGGTATTGGTTCATTTTTGTGTCCTGGGAGGTCTGTCTGTCTGTCTGTCTAACTAAGGAGTCAGCTACCACAGACTGCAGCTTGCTTTCTCTTTTCTTTTTCAAGCTCTTTGGGTGCCCCTGGGATAGGTTTCAAGTGTCCACCTCTGTTTGTGGGTACAAAAGCACTTGATGGTGCAGCGGATGTTCCCCAAAGTCTGGGTATTAGGATTTTGGGGGGAAGTTTTTGTACCAAAGCCTGTAGAGACAAGGTTTTAGGGTGCTCTTGCAGGCCCCCACTTCTGCATTTGTCGTGCCAGAGTGGGGAACAGCCTTGACATGGCCCAACAGATTAAATACCAATATTATAAGTATTATAACAATGATCTGTTATTAATCAGTTCATCCAACTTGCTCCCAAAATAGCTGTTTTTAACCTAATATTAAATATGTATAAATAGAGAAGAAAAGCAGAGAATAAACATATATTTTGGCAAGGAGTAAGGAAATATTATGATACTTCGATCCTTTTTCCTCCCAGCAGACAACTTCCCTCTATTTCATCAAAATGGAATCAGCTATACAGTTTTGGTAAAACAAAAAGAAAATGTGTGACTAAGGCCAACACCCCTATCCTTCACTAATCTGCCACTTCCAAAATGAAGCACTTTAATTTCTTTCAAGAGCTTGCTGATTGATGTGAATAAAAATTACCCACACAGTTTGAATGTTTGGGCTTTTTAAAGGATATATTTAACACAGATGTAGGTGCTAGATTTTAATGTAATGGGATTTCTTTGTTAATTGCAGTTTCATTATAAATAGAGTCTGAAAATATAGACCATGGGTGAAACAATATAAAGCAAGTTTTGCCTTTTACTTCAGTGGTGTCAGGATTTCATCCTATGTCTTCAAATAATAATTTCCCATATTAAGTACCACTTTTACTATCAGCTGGAGGCATTATTCCATAGAAAGGGTAACCTTGTATTTTTAACTCTGGCTAATATTTTAAAGGAAGATTAAGATGAAAAGGATTTTAGGTTGCATTTTAAAAGACGCCTAAAGGGTCCGAATGCCTGATTTTAATGGAATTTCTTTGAAAAGATCAGCCTTCAAGTCTATCCTATTTTTTCCCCCTGGGACTGTAGCTATTTTGATAGTGAGATGGTTGTAACTGCTCCATATTCTCTCCTTGATCTTTGTGGAAAACTATTTAGTGTCAATGGGATTTCCAGGTATACACAAGACTCTGTCTCCTCATAAATTTAGAATATTTACATAATGGTTTGTCCTTGTTTTACCATACATGCTTATTTTCATTGATTCCTTTTTTACCTGTAGTGTTTCACTTTAGAATATGGAGAGAAAACTAGTGGCCATGTTTGTTACAATTCAAAAAGGACCTTATAAATATTTACCAAAATACTCACTAGATTTTTCTGACTTAATTATGACAAAGAGTGTTAATTACCCAGAAAAGGAATAAGTAATAATACCTTGGTGGATTAGTTCTTACTTAATTTCATTGCACAAAGTCGGTTCTTCATGTTGGTGACACTGGTTGATGTAAATTCTTGAACTTAACTATTAGACCACAAGAGAAACTTCCATGCTATGTTTACTAGCTCAATGTATTTCATGAGAATGTTCTGTATTCAGCACTTCTGTAATCATTATCAATCCACGTAGCTCAGGAACCCCCCATTCCATGGTGTAACATATAAATTTAATTCTGGAATTCCAGAAGGGAATTACTAGAGACTTGGGACTCATTTGCCCTGAGCCTGGGGTAGTCACTCACACCATTACAAATGGTGTACAAAGTGGTTGTATACTGGTACCATTTGGATTTAGTAGCATTGAGTAGGGTGTAAAAAGTTGCATAAAGGGCAATGGAGAATCTGGCCTCCAACTGACAAATACAGAGGAGCCTTATTATCTCTTCCTTGTAGTGGTTCTGGAGGTTACTGAAATACGGTACACAATAAGAACATTTTTGAGAAAATTTCTTAATTAAATGAAATTTTGATGAAAAACAAGTTATTTTCCTGCAAACTATAATCCAGCTTCTCTTTGAGGAATGTATGAGTTCACTGATTCCTCTGTTTGCTTCCAATATTCTAAATGGAATAATGATTCCATAAAATTATTATATTAAATTTTCAATTAAAGATAAAGATATTTGTTAACTTTGGTCTGCAGATTGCAGCTGGGTTCATTAAGAATGCTTGTGTAGTTGTGTTCTAAATTCAATTTTATGTTATCCCATATTATCTTTATTCGAGTTGTATATATTCCTTAGTGGTAAGCGTAACCTTCCAAATTTTTATTTAAAGACCATAAAAATATTCCAGGAAGCTCTCAGTCTTCTCACAGTTAATTTTTTTCTGTTATGTTCTGGTATCTATATTGAATTTTCACTAATTTTTCAATATAAAGTATTTCAGAATTTAACTTTCCTTTAAAGCTTCAGCATGTAAAACTCATGAGCTCTGTGCATCTTTCTCACAAATAGTTGTGGGAACATCAGAGGCCTAAAGACAACTCCAAGGTTCTCTTCCTCCCGCCCTCCAGGAGGAAAAAGCATTCGAAAGGTTCTGCTATTTCCTACTGTATCTGCCAAGATTTATTTTCAAATATGCACCTGCCCTTGCAAATATAGGCCTCTATAAAATCAATCTTTACCTCGAAAAGCAGAAATGACATTTTCTTACATTTGCTTTTCCATTTGTATTTATTTCCTTCTTCATATATAAAATCTTTAGTCCATCTCATTTAAACTACCTTTTCATTTCAATATACACACAAACATTTCATTGCACATGTTGATTCATTGCACAAAGTCAAGTGAAAGAGATGAACCTAGTTTGTGTAGATTTGTCCCTACATTGTGTAATGGGGCTTAGTCCTAACTTGAAAAGGCCATGGAGAATTCCTGCAGGCAGCTAGAGTAGCTAGGTCTGGGTCTAGAAGGGACTACATAGGAAGCTGCAGGACTAGAAGTAGCTCAATAGCAGCCCATACCTGGAAGGGAGAAGATGGCTGGCAAGCAGAACCAAGGACAACTCAAGAGTGGGGAGCTGTTTAGATCATTGTCTCCAGGAGGAAAAACCCTGAAGGCACTGCTCTCATAATGAGTGGGGAAACAAACTAAGAGAATGGACTGAGAACGAGACTACAGGAGGCACCGGGATGGGCCTCTGGTAAAGTATATACCCATGGAAGGGGTTTGTGACTGCACAGAAGGCTGTATAACTTGGTTGGAGGGCTGAGTAACCGCAAAGTTTTTAAAAGGCTAAGAGAATGCAGGCACACACATTCGGCCAGACAAGGGTGCACGTGTGAGGTGAGTGTCACCCTGTTACAATCAACTCATAACATGATTGCAATGGTTAAATGTCCAGGTTTAGTGTGTGCAGTTTGTTGTAATGGCAGTAATGCAGAGTTTCCATGAAACTCACATTAGCCGCTTTAATTTGGCTTCATTACATACATGTGAAAACAAGTAGAACTGATTTGAAAATTAAAGGGGGTTATAACAATCTCCTATAGGACATAACATCAGTCAATTTCATTAAATGGTTTAATCAGCCTGAATTCTTTCCAACAAATCAGATGCAAAATAAACAGATTTGGTTGATAAATTGCCTGCATGGCTCTCCAGAGTCTGCAACATATCCCTGGGATATACTGTCTCTTCTTCTCTCCTCCCCATCCCCCGCTCAAAATATTATTCCTTTTTTTTCTCTTCTACACTAACTCCAAAATCCAGTCCTCCTTCTTTCTTCCAGTATTCTGCCTTGAATGTAGCATTGGACCCAAAGATGTTAGCTGTCTAACACTTAAAGTTATTCTGATAGAGGGGTTCTGGAGTTAGAGAATCACTGCTCAGGGAGAGAATAGAGAGGCCACATTCTGGTGGCTCTTTCGAATTGCAAAGTAGAACACTGAAATCTAATGCTATGGTAAATTAAGTCCTTCCCTAACCCATTACATGTTAATAAGTGAAGGTTGGCCACCCACCATCATCTATCCTAAGCCTGCATACACCCATATCCAGGTACTCAGCTCCACTACTCAACCACATATTCTAACTCTAATCTGATGCCAGCAGATGAATGGAAACAGATTAAAGGTTATAAGGTCTTGAGCTAGGTATAGTTCATAATATTCACCATGCACTCCTTCTTGTCATGGGATGATGCCACAATGAGACTTTGTATTCTGCAGCTTTGATGGCTTGAGGATTGTAATGGGTGACACCATATAGGCACAGGTGTGGTATTCATAGAATCATAGAATCCTAGAGCTCGAAGAGACCTCAAGAGGTCATCGAATGCAACCCCCTTCCAAAAGCAGGACTAACCCCAACTAAACCATCCTAGCCAGAGCTTTGTCAAGCTGGGACTTAAAAATCTCTAGGGATGGAGATTCCACCACCTCCCTAGGTAACCCATTCCAGTGCTTCACCACCCTCTTAGTGAAATAGTTTCCCCTAGTATTCAACCTAGACCTCCCCCACTGTAACTTGAGACCATTGCACCTTGTTCTGCCATCCCTCACTACTGAGAACAGCCTCTTTCCATCCTCTTTGGAACCTCCCTTCAGGAAGTTAAAAGCTTCTATCAAATCCCCCTTCATTCTTCTCTTCTGCAGACTACATAAGCCCAAATCCCTCAGCCTCGCTTCATAAGTCATGTGCTCCAACCCCCTCATCATTTTGGTTGCCCTCCGCTGGACCCTCTCCAATGCATCCACATCCTTTCTATAGTGGGGGTCCAGAACTGGATGCAATACTCCAGATGTGGCCTCACCAGTGCTGAATAAAGGGGAATAATCACTTCTCTAGATCTGCTTGAAATGCTCCTCCTAATTCACCCTAATATGCCATTAGCCTTCTTGGCTCCAAGGGCACACTGTTGACTCATATCCATCTTCTCATCCACTGTAATCCCCGGGTCCTTTTCCGCTGAACTGCTACTTAGCTGGTTGGTCCCTAGCCTGTAACAATGCTTGGGATTCTTCCGTCCCAAGTGCAGGACTCTACACTTGTCCTTGTTGAATCTCATCAGATTTCTTTTGGCCCAATCCTCCAATTTGTCTAGGTCACTCTGGACCCTATCTATCCCTACCTCTCCCCCTAGCTTAGTGTCATCTGCAAACTTGCTGAGGGTGCAGTCTATCCCCTCATCGAGGTCATTAATAAAGATGTTGAACAAAACAGGCCCTAGAACCAATCCTTGGGGCACTCCGCTTGAAACTGACCGCCAACCTGATATCAAGCCATTGATCACTACCCATTGGGCCCAACAATTTAACCAGCTTTCTATCCACCTTACAGTCCATTTATCCAGTCCATATTTCCTTAACTTGCTGGCAAGTATATTGTGGAAGACCGTATTGAAAGCTTTGCTTAAGTCAAGGTATATCACAACCACTCACTTCCGCATGTCCACAGAGCCAGTTACCTCAGCATAGAAGCTAATCAGATTGGTCAGGCATGACTTGGCCTTGGTGAATCCATGTTGACTATTCCTGATCACTTTCCCCTCTTCAGAGTGCTTCAAAATGGATTCCTTGAGGATCTGCTCCATGATTTTTCCAGGGACTGAGGTAAGGCTGACTGGTCTGTAGTTCCCTGGGTTGTCCTCCTTCCCATTTTAAAAGATAGGCATTACATTTGCCTTTTTCCAATCATCCAGGACCTCTCCTGATCTCCCCAAGTTTTCAAAGATAATGGCCAAAGGCTCTTCAGCGACATTTGCCGACTCCCTCAGTACCCTCAGATGCATTAAATCCAGACCCATGGATTTGTGTATGTTTAGCTTTTCTGAATAGTTCTTAACCTGTTCTTTCTCCACTTTGCCTATATCTAGACTACATCCCTCTTTCAAAAGAGGGATGTAAATTAGACACATTGAAATTGCAAATGAAGCCGGGATTTGAATTTCCTGTGCTTCATTTGCATAATCGCGTCATTGCATTCTTTTGAAAAACGCTATTTCGAAAGTGAAAACGCAGTCTAGACGCAGTTCTTTTGAAAAGAAAAGCCTTTTTTGAAAAATCCTATAAGCCTCATTTTCTGAAATCCAGTGTGTGTATTCTGCTGCTCTCCTTTTTTCCTTTTGTCAGGATCCTGAAATCTATCATGTCATGATCACTTCTGCCACCCACATCTACTTCTCCTACTAGTTCCTCCCTGTTTGTGAGCAGCAGGATTCCTCTGGTCAGTTCCTTCAGCACTTGTACCAGGAAGATATCCCCAACATTCTCCAAAAACTTCCTGGATTGCTTGTGCACTGTGGTGTTGGTCTCCCAACAGATGTCAGCGTGATTCAAGTCCCCCATGAGAACCAGGGCCTGTGATCTGGAAGCTCTCTTAGTTGTCTGAAGAAATCCCCCTCTACCTCATCTACCTGATCTGGTGGTCTATAGCTGACACCAATCACAACATCACCTCTGTTGTTCCCGCCTATAAGCTTTGCCCAAAGACTCTCAACAGGCTTTTCTCCCTCTATATACAGGAGCTGCTCTCTTACATACAGTGCAACTCCTCCTCCTTTTCTCCCCTGCCTGTTCTTCCTGAACAGTTTATACCCTTTCATGACAGTGCTCCAGTCATGTGAGTCATCCCACCAACTCTCTGTTATTCCAATCAAATCATAGTTCTTTGACTGTGCCAGGGCTTCTTGCATTTGTGTACAAACATCTTAGATAACTAGTTGATTGCCCTACCTTCTCTGTTTGAATCAGGGGTCCTCCTTTGTTGCTCCTTCCTCCTTATGTTTCTTCCCTGTATCCCACTTCCCCACTTATCTCAGGTTTATATCCCCATCCCCCGATGAACTTAGTTTAAAGCTCTCCTCACTAGTTTTGCAAGCCTGCTTGTGAAGATGCTCTTTCCTCCCGTGGTCCCATCTCTTCCTAGCAATCCTTGTGCCCAGAATCGAGTCCCATGGTCAAAGAAACCAAAGGAGAAGAAAGTAGGATTATCAAAACGGGTTGCTCTCTAGGCTTTTTAACCCTGCATTTCCCATCCCTACTACCATTGGTTCATCTCTACTGATATAACAGTGGGAGCATCAGTGCACACAGGGTTCTTGGCAATATTTGGTGTTTTGAAACAGCATACTGTTTAATTTTGCATCGAAAATTGCTTAATTTGCTAGTCATTGTTAATTTACTTCAGACTGTTAGTACTAACAATGAAGATTAACTGAAAGCAAGAAAGTTAGGAAATTTTAGGCCAAAAAGGTTGATGAAAATGAGGCTAATGGATGAATATTCATTTGTATGATGGTTGTCATCTATTTTTTGAATAAAGTAAATGAAAGGCAAGCACTGATTAATGGCCATGTGTTAAAGGGAAAATAAGCCAAACACTGTAGAAATATTGAAAAGTAAGAATGGAAATGGGCATACACTAAATAAAGGAATACAAAATTTAGGGAAACTAAAGTTGCAAATGTTATAAGAACAGGTATAAAAGGAAAAAAGGAGACAATTTGGCTTTAGATAATTTTAATGTACTACACCATTAAACTTAATTAGATCGCAGTTTCTAACAGAACAATATGGTTTGGCCTGAAAGGTTGGCTATTCAGGGCTATATTTCTGCTAGAAGAAATTTATAGAGTCAGATAGTTCTTGATACAATTCTTTAGATTTACAGAAAATATAAACAAAGTCTTGCTTCTCTGAACACAGCAGGAACAGACAATGAATCAGTTTCCTTGTCTACAAACCTTCCTGTCAGCACTGTCTCAGAAAGCTCACTTTCACTTGGCTGTCTCAGATCCACAGAACTAATGCTTCTCCTGCTCTCTCCTCATTTTTCTGGTCCTCTCTGCAAGCAATTAGAAGCAGGAAGAAAGCAACTGGCAAGTGAACACACACAGCTCCACCAAGCTCCTATTTCGCATTTTGGGGTGGTCTATACCTGCTGTTCTCAAGCTTTTTCATTTGTGGACCCCCTTTAGAAATTTTGAATGGAGGTGTGTACCCCTTTGGAAATGTGTTGTTTGTATACAGTATGGAGTTGAATTCTGTTCAGTCAGTTTTCAGTCTGTCTTTTAGACACCCCTTAGACATAGGTATGCCCAGTAGGAAAAGACTGAAAACCATTGGCCTACATTACAATGTTACAACAACCTAGATATGTCATTCAGAAGTGTGTGAAATTCACTCCCCTGAGGCCCAGTTAAGACAACCTAAGCCCCCGTATTGACACTGCTAGGTGTCCTAGCTGTTGCTTCTCAGGGGAGTGAGAGGAGAGGTTTCTGTATCTTGCTGCTGTAGTGTTTCTAGTGTAGGTATATCCCTCAATCTCACTTTTGATGGTGGCAACCTTACAAAGTTTTCCTTTTGTTTTGGCTATAACTCTAGGGACAGTTATCTGGTCCCTAAGTTAGCTTGAGTGATGGGTGGGCATATTACACATGGGCTTCAGGGAAGTATTTGTCTACCCATAGATGAAAGACTCACTTTCTGGAAGTGACCCAACCTCCAGGGAAACAATATGATATCCTAATTAATAACACTTTTATCTTCACATGATTATTCATGTGGTATTTATACACTGAAATCATTAAGTTTTTGAATAGTTGGTAGATTAACAGAAATATGCAAATTTTAAATGAATTAATAATTCCACTGTTGTGGATGTTTAAAGAAGAGTAGGAAGCCAATGACAGATTGTTAATGCATTTGCTGACTGAGCTTAGAAGGCAAAGACTTAGTTTTGTGGGATTCTAAGATGCATTTTCCTGAAGGGGAGCAGAATGAAAATCACTCATACTTTACCATTATGTATTACTCCATTGCTAGGAAATAATTTACAAATGGAGACTATACCTAGTACCAAACTGTAATATGTACCCCCGCCCAACACAGAGTGAGAGACTTGAGTAAATTCTAAGCATTTCCAATGTTGGAAATGTAAATTAGAAGATTAAAGGATGGAGGAAATTCCCGAGCACTTGAACTTGGAAAATGAATAGTAGTTATAATAGTTGTAGGAAGTGTAGGAAGCAGTCTCTAGGTTTAGAGATAACACTTTGAAAGAGTATTAGAAAAATGTCTCTCCCTGTCCCTCTGAATAAAGATTTTGGCATACTATCAGGAGAAGCAGTGGATACAATTTATTATGGATTTTGATACTTTAGTGCACATGCTGTGAAGAAAAAGGAATTGAAGAGTCACAAGGAAGACATCCTAAAAAGTTTGGAGAAAGCACTTGAACTGACTCTCTAGGCAATTTTCAGATTTGCCCATTCTAGTCTAGCAGAAAACTGCTGTAATGGATTAACTAGTTTAAGGATGGAAGGCAAAGGGATAAAAGGTATTGATTCATGGTGGGCATAAGTGACAGGTTGTTGAGCCATAAGGATCAATAGTAAGTCCTTTTCTTGTTTACTTTTCTTCAAAATGACCTGGGAGAAGGCAATTTTAGAAGTGGTTAACTCTCCAGTGGCAAAAAAGGGTCAGTGTGATGGAGCAAATTCAAATAAACCATCCTGGAGAGATTTGACTTTGAAGAAACTCAGTAGGTGCTTCACTGAATTCCGTGGGGCAAGAGATAAGGTAGTAAAGCTAAAGAAGTGCAGAGTTCTTGGGAAGTTCAGTCAGAGGTTAGCAGCTGTACTGTAAACTAAGGAATTATAGAAGCCCTTCGGGTAGGGTCTTTACAAGGAGGTGCTTGATCCTCAGAGGGTTTTGGCAAACTTCCTTCCCTGGATAGTACTAATTGCGTTTGAAGTTGTGCTGGTTGACTGCTCCCCTGCTACTCCTTTCCCAACATTGCACATCCTTTTAGCCACAGCACAAACTTCTCATTCCTCTGGTGTATATTCTTCCTTCAGTGGTAGTGTGACCTGAGTTTACTGGTAAGGTAGGCACAATTGTCTAATGGATAGGGCATTATACTGGGACTTGGAAAACCTGGGTTCAATATCTGGCTCAGCCACACATTTCCTCCCATGTGATCTTTAAATCTCTTAATCCACTCTGTACTTTGGTTCCCCACCAATAAAATACTTCTCTCCGTTGCAGAAATATTCTGAGAAGAAAATGAAGTGATTATGAAGTGTGCAAACACTACAGCGACGAGGGCAGATAAAGTACAGAGATGGTTAGAAATGTTGTATAATATAGGAATGAATTATGACTCAACTAAATAGTCCTCACAAAGGGAAGCCAAATATTTTAAAAAGCGTTTTTGAACACATCGTCATGCAAAACAAGTCACTCCAATGTTTTTGTGTCCCCTTCTAATTCACTTTCCATTTTTTTCATCTGAGTTCAATTGTGTTTACAAAAATATTTACACAAAGTGTCTCAAATAGTCAAGTAAATTATCATGTCAGCAGGCCTGGCCAAAGAGTGTGTGGGGTCCAAGGCAGCACGCTGAGCCGCATGGCTCCTGGCCGCGTGGGCGGGGCTGGTAGCTGGGCAGAGTGGGGCCCTGAATGTGCAGGGCCCAAGGCGACCGCCTCCCTCGCCTTGCCCAAAGGCCGGGCCTGCATGTCAGTGAACATTCACTTAATAAAGCAAACACATGCTAATTGAAAGCTGTTTGGGAGGCTTGTAAGTCATCCACCATGTGCATTAAGTGACCAGTCACATAGCACAAAACCTGAATTCTCAAAGTAATTATTGTGGAAAATAGTTTGGGAACAATCCATAGCCTAATATATGTTCACATAAACTATTTATTGAATAATTATGAATAAAGAACTGTTTGAAAATGTTGTATATTAGACAATTCTTATCTGTAAAAGGGCTAAATATTGTTCACTCTTAATAGGTTGTCCAGCTGCAGTCTTTATTTACATGAGTAGGCTCACTGATTTTAATGTGAGTAAAGGTTGGCTGGACCAGCATCTAAAATAGTATAATAAGCAATTTTACGTAAGATTTACATCACACCAGTCTAATTTAACATGAAGAAGTCTTTCTTTCTCTGACTCAAGAAAAAGAGAAAGAACAGAAAGTAGGGAAGACAGAATAGATTCAATTCTTTCATGTGCTTAGACATTTGTGCATCCATCTCTTTGCATCAAATTAGTTGCGTAAGAAACTTGTCTCTAAAAAGCAACCAGATGTTATGAAAAAACCCAGATGTCTGCTACCTTTTCATATTTGGCTGAATTTGACAGAAATTGTGTCCATAAAAATGCTGAAGGCTGTCTGTCACTTTTCTCTTTTGCATACATCTCAGCTATTTAACTAGCAGCAGAAGTATTCAGTATTATTGAAATGTCATCAAACTAATATGCAAAGTCGATGCTATCTGTAGTTTTATACTTAGAATATTGTCTACTTTTACTCATTTTGTTCAAGAAAAACTTGCAAAGTAATCTTATATTCATAGTGTATGCAACAGACTGCTTGCATTAGATTTACATATATTTCTGAAAGTCTTTTTTGCCCTTTTGTTCAATTTGATGAACTACACAATTGTGTCCTATCCATTTTTGTAATTTTCTTTTTTGAAACTTGCACAAGGAGCATTTGTGCCACAAAGTTTAATAGGTATTCAATCACTTTTCCTTCCTTTAATTTCTTTATAGCATTGTTCAAAACTATGCTTAATTCTTAATTAGTCAGATTTTTAAAAAATGTGTTCAGTTTCTATTTGGCAAATGCAGCAGGATAGAAGACATGGATAATCCCAAACTGGGATTTGATGTTACCAGTTGTTGTTATTGCCTCTAGGAATAAAGGATGCAGGTTGCCATGATCTGGCACATAGCAGATTATACAGATTTGGGACCCAATCCTCAGATGGTGTAAATCAGTATTGCACCATTGACTTTAGCAAATTCCATTGATTTATACGGGCTGACAATCAGGCTGTGGGAACTATAGTTGAGTGCACCACATTGTGCCACCTTGTGACAGAGCAGACAAGACCCTGAGCCCAGAAAGGGCCATAGAGTAGTTCTCCAGGAAGCTATAGTGGTCAAAAGAAACCAGCCAATCAGGGCCAGGGAGGCCTACAAAAGGAGCTGCAAAGCTCAGCAGCAGTAAGTGCAAGGCAGAGCACAAGGAGAACAGACTGCGGGCCTGACTGAAGAAGTTGTCTCCAGGAGGGGAAGCCCTGGAGGCACCACGCTCTCTGAGGGTACGTCTACACGGCATGCTTATTTCAAAATAAACTATTCTGGAATAGTTATTCTGAAATAGCTCATTTTGAAATTGCACATCTATACTGCAGGGAAGCCTCAAAATATAGACGTGCTATCTCAATGTAGAGCCCCAGGGGGGAGGAGGAGGTAGAATAACTTAGAATGGCCTCAGTGAGAAGCTATTTCAAAATAACAGCAGTGAAGCATCTACACATGCCTTATTCCGAAATAGCTATTTCGGAATAGGCGTTATTCCTCATGGAATGAGGTTTACAGAAGTCGGAATAAGGTGTCCATTATTTCAAAATAATTTCAAAATTATGGAATGGCTGTGTAGATGCTCACACTGTTGTTTCAAAATAATGCTAGTTATCATAAAAAAACGGTGCAGTATGGATACACCCTGAGTGGGGAATGATACGGAGGAGGAGAATGAACTGAAGGAACATACTGAACTGAGAGACACTTTACAGAGGGCACCAGGATAGGCTCCTGTTAGAAGGGTACCCCAGAAGGGGTTGTGATCTCACAAAGGAGGATGACTCAGGCTGAGTTGCTGAAGAGGCTTTTTGGTTCACAAAAAGAGACAGTGCAGGCACATGCTCTCAACTGGACTGTGGTGTTTGCATGAGGCAAGTGCCATCCCATTAATTCCCTATATGCAGATGGACCTGATTCCACAAAGCACTTAACCAAGAGCTTAACCTTATGAATAGACACATTGAAGTCAAAGTATCAGCTTAAAGTTGCTTACGTGCTTTGCAGAATCAGGTCCTTATTTGGTGAAGTGTGAACACTTCGAATCCCCCTTCAGCAAACAAAGATATTCCAGCAGAGCAGATCACACCCTGGAAAGGATCTCACACATACCCCAGAAGAGCCTGTTTCCATACAGACAAAACTCCTGGTAGCACACCCCTTGTTGTCACCTGCCAACACAATGGAATACAGGGTAAGTACCATCAAATAATTATACAAAATGAAGACACCATCCTGAAATAAATCTTCCCTGAATCCCTTCATACACTCCCAAGCTCTTCATCATTAGAAGTGAGCTCCCTCCAGACTAGGACACGCGAACTCAAGGTGGCACTGGACCCTGCACTAACAACTGATGTAAAAACTGTAGACGTATCTCCTCTGCTGGAAAAGATCAGTATCTCCCTTCAATAAACCTTTCAAAGTCCATGGCTGCTATACAAGCTTGGCACAGCATATGAGGTACCTCATCCAGAGCACCAAATGCCCCAGTAACAACTATGAGTTTGAAACCAGACAGGAACTTGACTCTTGAATGAAATCACACAGAAAAGTAATAAAAGACAAAAACATCTCTGTGTGAACATTTTCACAAAACGATTATTCTTTATCTGACCTCTCGGTCCTCATTCTCAAAGGAAATCTGCACAGTGCCTTCAAAAAATCAGTCTGGGAGCTGACATTTGTAACTTTGCTAAACGCTAAAAATCATGAACTGAGTAGAGACACCACATTTATGACGTAGTCCAACAATCTATGACTTCCCCTCCCCCCGATTTGTTTTTTCCTCTCCTCCATGACTGGAAATGTGCCAACTGGCCACTTCACTTTGAACGGTTCCTTGAAATATGCTTTAACTACTTATGACAGATTTCTTAGACCTGGAAAAATTAAAACCCTATTCAGGCTCAAAAGTTTTTCTCGCTCACCAACAGATATTTGTCCAATAAAAGCATATCACCTCACCTACCTTCTCATTCTGAGACACATGAGTTAACCATTTTTTAATCCACTTAACATGTGCCAAGTTGTACAGAATACACAATTAACATTTGACAATTTAAAGGGCATTTGTAGAATTGGAACTGCAGCTTTGTGATTCTACGCAAGGGTTTTTTTAATAGATTTTACCATGCTGAATAATTTCCTCATAATTTTGCAAGTCCACATTTCAGTGAAGATAGAAGAGCTACCTTTCACCCTGATAAAAGCTTTGGCATCTGTTTTCCACACTTATATTTGTAATCCCACTTAACTTGGAATTAATTTTCGTGTATTCTTTCTGAATTATGCATCTTGCTTTCTGCTTTTATTAATGAAGGTCCCCACTATTACTCAGGCAACCAGAATCAGCACACTAAATCATAGTGTGTTACTTATTTCCCTGTGTGTTTCTTTTAAAGGTGGAATGCTGCCTGTGCTGAACATATACACTAAAGAAGAATAAACACCAGGGAATTTAACAAAATAATGAACAGTTTAACAGAGGTTTATGTTGTGAGGCTTAAGGAAAAGTCTCTTGGAGACATTTGCTGAGGGAATCCTTGCCATAGCTAAGTAGATAAATAAAACCAAACATTGATTTTGTTTTTCTTTTATGATGAAGACAGATCTAAAAAGGAAATTTTATCTTTATGGTTTTATAATTACTATTGGATAGAAACGAGGACCATGTTTCACCTCTCAAACCATTCTTAGTATTTAGTTCCTGGACTACTCTGGAAGATGTTTTTGACTATTAAGCTCCTCGCAAATAGGAATAGAACAGCATCCTGAGGCAATTGAGCATTAACCAAACTAAAGAAGTACCACAGCGACTGCAGCTTTAATCATTGGAATATGTAACAAAATTAACTGCAGTGGATCTCAGTTCAGTCACAAGAAAAAAAACAATTTATGCAGAGAAAGAGATCTGCAGTGGTTCAGAGCTGTAAAAGGGGAATAGCCATAATATATATCAATCTAAATTAAGGCTTAAGGAATTAGATTCTATGTTATTGTTTAAGGAAGATTTTTCTACAATTGCTTATTCTGTTATAATGTATTATTATTCCTAAAGGGGGAAGAAAACCTTCTCCCTTTCTGTTTGTTCAGAGGAGATGTTAGCAGGGGGAAAATGATGCAAAAAATAAATTAATTTTATTTCACATTGCAGTGCTCATAAAGGGATGCATAATGGTTCCCAGTGTGCAGCAGAGATGAACTAAAGAGAATGTGTTTCAGTTCTGTAAAACCAAATCTAAAATTGGGGGTAATATAGATTTGAATTCTGCTGTTGTGTGTCAAAGTCTGGAGTCGAAAGGGGTGGGGCTGTATAAGAGATTTAGGGGTCAACCCCTCTCCAATCATAATGCAATGAGCATAGCTGCCACCAGGGCTGTCCATAGGGAGGTGTGAGGCATGGGGAAACTGTCCCCCTACCCAGTGCCCCAGGTGTGAGGCCTAGGGCAACCCCCACCACCGCAGGCCCCACCCTGTCCCTCCTCTGCTCCACTCCTTCTTCCAAGCCCCACCTCTGCTCTGAACCTGCCCCACCCTGCCCTTCACCCTTGCTGAAGCCCTCTCTAGAATCATAGAGCTGGAAGAGACCTCAGAAGGTCATCAAGTCCAGCCCCCTTGCTCTAGGCAGGACCAATCCCAACTAAATCAACCCGGCCAGGGCTTTGTCAAGCTGAGACTTAAACACCTCTAGGGATGGAGACTCCACTACTTCCCTAGGTAACCCATTCCAGTGCTTGACCACTCTCCTAGTGAAATAGTTTTTCCTAATATCCAACCTGGACCTCTTCCGCCACAACTTGAGTCCATTGCTCCTTGTTCTGCCATCTGTCACTACTGAGAACAGCCTTTCTCCATCCTCTTTGGAACCTCCCTTCAGGAAGTTGAAGGCTGTTATCAAATCCTCCCTCACTCTTCTCTTCTGCAGACTAAACAGACCCAACTCCCTCAGCCTCTCCTCGTAGGTCATATGCTCCAGCCCCCTAATCATTTTGGTTGCCCTCCGCTGGACCCTCTCCAATGTGTCCACATCTTTTTTGTAGTGGGGGGCCCAGAACTGGACACAATACTCCAGATGTGGCCTCACCAGAGCCGAATAAAAGGGAATAATCACTTCTCTGGCTCTGCTGGCAATGCTCCTCTTAATGCAACCTAATATGCCATTAGCCTTCTTGGCTCCAAGGGCACACTGTTGACTCATATCCAGCTTCTCATCCACTGTAACCCCCAGGTCCTTTTCTGTAGAACTACTACTTAGTTGGTTTTCCCCAGCCTATAACAATGCTTGGGATTCTTCCGTCCCAAGTGCAGGACTCTGCACTTGTCCTTGTTGTCCTCCAATTTCTCTAAGTCATATCTACCTCTCCCCCAGCTTAGTGTCATCCGCAAACTTGCTGAGGGTGCAATCCATCCCCTCATCCAGGTCATTAATAAAGATATTGAACAAAACCGGTCCTAGAACCGAACCTTGGGGCACTCTGCTAGAAACCGACCACCATCCTGACACCGAGCCATTGATCACTACCCGCTGGGTCCAGCCTTCTAGCCAGCCTTCTAGCTTTCTATTCATCTTACTGTCCATTTATCCAATCCACATTTCCTTAACTTGCTGGCAAGAATATTGTGGGAGACCGTATCAAAAGCCTTGCTAAAGTCAAGGTATATCACATCCACTAACTTTCCCATGTCCACAGAGCCAGTTACCTCATCATAGAAGCTAATCAGATTGGTCAGGCATGACTTGCCTTTCGTGAATCCATGCTGACTATTCCTGATCACTTTCCTCTCTTCCAAGTGCCTCAAAATGGATTCCTTAAGGATCCCTTCCATGATTTTTCCAGGAACCGAGGTAAGACTGACCGGCCTATAGTTCCCTGGATCGTCCTTCTTCCCTTTTTTGAAGATGGGCACTACATTTGCCTTTTTCCAATCATCCGGGATTTCTCCCGATCTCCACGACTTTTCAAAGATAATGGCCAAAGGCTCCTCAATGACATTTGCCAACTCCCTCAGTACCCTCAGATACATTAAGTCCGGACCCATGGATTTGTGTACGTTTAGCTTTTCTAAATAGTTCCTATCCTGTTCTTTACCCACCAAGGGCTGTCCATCTTCATCCTCTCTGGAGCCAAGCAAGTCAGTGGATAACCAGGGGTGGCAGCAGGGTTTTTTTCCCCACATCCTCCACACTCATTATTGTCAGAAGCCAGAGAGGCCCAGAAGCCTGCTCTGCTCTGCCTTGCCACCCTTTTCCATCCTACTGCGTGCATTCCACTTCTCCACAGTGTCAGGGGAAGCAAAGTGCACCCTGGCTCGGCTGCTCTGCTTTGCAGTGCTGCGGTGAAGCCGAGGGCAGCAGGGTGGGATAGAGCTGAGTGGAGCAGGCTGCCAGGTTGCTCTGACTCCTGCTGCAGTGAGTTGCCTGCTGAGGTCCCTCTCTGTGTGGACAGCTTGCCAGGCAGTAAAGGAGCTGGGCAGCCCTCCTGTCCATCTGCCAGGCAAGCAACCGGAAGAGCTGGGCAGCTGGAAAGCCAGGCAGCCTGCCTCTTATATGCCATATTGGCCAGTAGCTGAATGAACAGATTGGCAGAAAACCAGGCAGACACCCTGTGTAACAGCCTAGTGCCTGATGGGTTTTAGTCAAAAGTTTCAGTGGAATTGACACATTCATGCAGAAGGCTTTGATTCTGGCCAATCAGCATTTTTAATGGAAAATGGTTCAGTAGAACATTTTGGATCAACCCACTATTTGTTAAAATATTTAGACAATAAATGAAGCATCAAGAGATGATAGAATTTTATACATGAACAACAATAAATAAAAGCAGACTAATGCTCTAGGTTCTCTAGACTGTGTTCTTTTTCCATAAGATTCATTAAAAGCTGAGTACTAACAATCAAAATGAAGGGAACTGTAGGTAATCACTTTTCATTGAAGCATAGCTGAAGTGATAAAGTATGATTTGATAATGTATTGCAGGGAGATCTAAGTGGTACATAATCATCTAGCTGGACAGAAAACAAGCTGGGTTCAAGATTAAATAGGTGAATTGAGCTAAAAGATGCTCTTTGAAATGAAATCTAATTAAACTACTTTTTAAAAATTTTACTACTTTGCTCTATTTATTTTATTTTCTGGTTTCCCCTCTTTGGGGTAGCCTATAATTACTTGTGGAATTGAAGAAGGACAACAAAATAAATGCATCAATAACAATCTATTACTGAATGAGATTCTTAAAGAAACTAGTATGTCTGTCGGGGAAAAAAAAACCAAAATAAGAGAAATATTTTCCTCTTCAGGAAAAATACGTTGTAAATAAATCTTTTGCACACAATCTCTCTCTTTGAAGGAGATTCTTTCTTCTCTTCTGTACAGTGTGGACTGTAAAGACTTGAGTGAAAGATGAAAAATTCTCCAGAAGGGAAGAAAAACTTCTTGTTAAATTCAAATTGAATAACAACACAGCAAATAATGGACTTAAAAGTCTGTAATTTTAAAGTTCAATACAAACAGAAGAAAATGTCAACAAAGCAGATATGTGGGAGGACAATACAAAGGTTTATCATCATGCTGGGGCTTCTACCCTGAGATCAAGATATTTGAGACTGTTCTCTTTTCATAAGGGGGGAAAAAAGGAATGTGGACATTTACCATGACCAGGCAAAGATAAATATTTTTTACTTATGTTCATAAAAATGATATCTGTATAAAGTTCATGTTTATCACGATTACTGTATGATTGTAAAGACATAATTTGTGTAATTTATCCACTATTTTTTTAAAGTGCTTGTTATATTATATATCCTGATTCAGTTATATCTTATGGCAATAAATTTCAAAGGCATTGTGTGAAAAAAATGCACCCTCAATCAGTTTTTAATTTGTTACTTTTCAGTTTGTCCCAGTTTTCTTGCTTTATGTGAAAGGGCAAATAGAAATTCCCAAGCAGCCTTCACTATACCTTCCATTCTTTGTAGTCTTTTATAATGCCTCTTTTTATATGATTCATCTAATTTCTTTTTCAGTTCTATTCATGTGGATGTTTTCCCACCTATCTAATACTTTCCATTATTTGCCTCTGAACCCTTTCTATGTCCTATTTGAAACTGGGAGACCAGAATTGAAACCAATATTTCAGATGAGGGCATGATTTATATAACACTATTTCCATTTTATCCCTTATGCATTATAGCGTTTTGTTAGGGTTTTTTTTTGTCTGCTGCTGTACAATGAACAGAGTTCTAACAACCTGTAATGAGAAATTTCATTTTAGATCCAGACCTTTCCAGAGGTCTAAGGCTGTCCTTCTGAAGGTGTTAATGATTCACATTTATGTGTTAGTTATGACATGTCTTCTCTGATGTTGTCTGACCTTTCTTCTTTACTCAACAAAGTTATTCCCAAAACTCTGATTCAGTGTTTGGAGACATGTAAGGCATATTCTGGCACTTACTTAAAATGATTTCACTTTATTTCACCCAGTATACACACGATTGATTTTTGTGCGTGGGATTTTTTTCTAACCTAGGAAAGATGGTCTGAGAAATCCCACAGGGCAAAATTTTTGGATGCATGCTGTTCTGTATATGTGTTTTCATTAGATCCCATCAGATAAAGGTATAACTGCAGCTAGATAGTTGGGGTGATGACATATAGGTTTATTTTTCCATCTTAGCTGACTCCAGGGAAGCACTTTCTGGGTTGGTTAGGTGTCTACCTTGATGGTCAGACTTAGGTATTTGAAAATGTCCTGTAGTTAAATTGAGGAAACAGAGTTCAATTTTAATTGGCTCCTGCTGCCTTCTGAATATTAGCCTCTGCAGTTCTTGCTGGTGGTAGTATTGTACAGTCTTTTATTAAGGTGAAGAACTTCAATTTGTCTGTGGTCCTGAACTTCCCTTATATTATCCTTTTTTTTCAGTCAGAGAAAATGTTTTTGTCTTTCCCAGAACATAGCATAGTTTGACTGGTACTTTCTCAAGGTGACCGGGAGCCATCAATCTGTGCTCATATTACATGTTGGGTAGATTTCTTTGATTTATTTTTCTTGTTCTCAGTGTGATATGGGCAGTCTATACAAAATGAATCTAGAGTGATAATTTGTTCAAGTTCCACACAACGTATTACTCTGGATTTGAGATTCTGATACATCTAACGAGGTTTTTTACAACAGTTGTAAGATTGCTGTTCTCGTGCATAAAGCTATTCAGTGCTTTCCTCCAGCTGTCATAAGTCATTGCTTATTGTATCTGTACCAAAACATTGTGGTCTCCCTCTATAGTATTCTGGGAGGAGGGCAGCTTTTAAGGTTTTTAAAAAGACTTTTAAAGAAAAAAGTTTTGTGATTATGTGCTATAATTCTTAAATCTCTTGCATAACATATAAAGAACTCGGTGTCTCATGCTTTCATTAAAGCCTAATGTTCCACCAAGTCATGTGTTTAACTCTCATTAGCGCTAGTGAGTAACAGATATTCATGTCAATGGCACAATGGATTACTTTAATGAAGATTATATGCATATTCTCATATTCCACATAGTTGCTGAGGAGCTTTACCCTTATCTCAATCAGTTCTCAGTACGTGCTGGGCACTTAAGATTACTTCTGCCCAATTAAGTGTGGAAAATGAGACTATACAATTATTGTTATGGAATAAAAACCTAGAGCCTGAGGGCTAGATAGTGTCTTGGGCTAAATCACAGTGTGGGCTGGGCCCATTAAGAGAGAGCTGGTCCAGCCCACTTCTGCCTCATTAACAGCCTTGATGGGTCCTGACAGTGCACAGCTGGTCTCTGTGAAGTGCCTGGGGAAGGGGAAGTACCTAGAAGAAGGTGTGGTAGAGAGCTAAAAAGCTCTTTCAGGCTTCAGCAAGGTACACAAGTGTTTGAGACTTTAGGGACCAAAAGACTCCACCTACGTAGGGCTGGGAGTAGTTTGCCAAAAGCAGGGGAGAAGGATGAAGGCAAGAAGCTCCTAGGTGTAAGTTAGCTTCTTTGTCTAAAAATATATTAGGCCCAGAGGGGTGTGTTTTAAGGACTCTGGACTAATTGTGATTTAAGGAACCCTAAAATGGGTACACTGAGGGGCTACGTCTAGACTGGCATGATTTTCCGCAAATGCTTTTAACGGAAAAGTTTTTCCGTTAAAAGCATTTGCAGAAAAGAGCATCTAGATTGGCACGGACGCTTTTGCGCAAAAGCACTTTGTGGAAAAGCGTCCGTGCCAATCTAGATGTGGTTTTGTGCAAGAAAGCCCCGATCGCCATTTTCGCCATCGGGGCTTTTTTGCGCAAAACAGTCCTGAGCTGTCTACACTGGCCCTCTTGCGCAAATACATTTGCGCAAGAGGGCTTTTTCCCGAACGGGAGCAGCATAGTATTTGCGCAAGAACACTGACATTCATACATCAGATCGTCAGTGTTCTTGCGCAAATTCAAGTGGCCAGTGTAGACAGCTGGCAAGTTTTTCCGCAAAAGCAACTGCTTTTGCGGAAAAACTTGCCAGTCTAGACGCAGCCAGGAAGTTTACCCTGAAATGTATAAACTGAGAGTTAACCCTTGCCAATATGCTTCTGTTACAGGCTATTGAACCATACAGTGCTTTAAGAGGTGTGTGTAAAAGTCTGATTTATGTCCATAAACAGTCTGCCTGGAACTTGATTTCAGATATGTAGGAGTGAATACAGCACTTCTCCCCTTCCCCTCCCACTATTCACTTCTCCTGGGAAAGGGAGGGTGAGGAATGGATACATTTTGCCACCTGCCCTGACTGTTCTGGTTAGAACAACTGACATGGAGGAGAAAGGATAGTAGTTTGATGTAGTATATGCCAGCAGCAAATTATACCCCGGCTTGTAAGCATTGGGTAGTGGTGGAAGGGTTATGGCTCATGGGTATGTTTGAGGTATAGTGCTTCCTTGGGTGATACAGCTTTTGCAGCATTTCTTGCTGAGGGCTGTGCCTTAGCCATTCTCTCAGTACCACAAGTTAAAATGGAGAGTTTAACTAGTTCTACTGTAGACACAATTTAAATATTGTAATTATGAAGAAACTAGTCTGTGCAAATGGCACAACAATTACTAGCTTGTTTTTTTTCAGGGTTCCTCATCACAATAATGATATTATTCACTAATTTGTAAACAGGCATTAGTATGCAATGTAACTAAATTGAAAAAATTGTCATGAGTTCAGAGTGATTCCACTTACCCTGCAGGCTTAGCTTTTGAGCTTTGTCAGTTTCACTTAAATAATCTATAACAATCACAATAAAAAAAATTGCAGACTGTCAACATCCTAATCACAGATATGTATGGTGAATTATATGTAGCTACTTTAATAAGATAATATTGCATTTAATTATCTTTGCTACAATAGTATCCTAACAGGTGTGATTTCTATTCAATTTATTCTTACATTTCAATTAAAGTATCAGTGAAAACCCATCTTGTGTGGGTAAGCTCTGCCAGATGAAATTCATAGTAGAGCATCATAAACAAAACATTCTTTATGGAGCTTGGTTAGGAATGTACCAAGTTCATTGGTTAGGAATGTACCAAGACTGGACTGAGGTGAAGCTAAAGTCTAAGTTTTTGGACGACTAGGTGCAGAGTAATGGCTTTCTGTTTGCATAGTGCTCAGTATTCTATGACAGATGCTGAAGATTTTCACATAATCCATAGAAGTTTATGGACACTTTCAGCATTGTGACTGAGATGCAAGAGAATTAATTTCTATAATAATTCAAACTGTGTTGCAATCCCTTAACATGAAAGTGAATGGGGAAAAAAGTCTAAAGAGCTAGTAAGCTAAAAACAGAACACACGTGCATTATTTAAAATGACCAAGAATGACCATGATATTCATAGGCCAATAGATGTCTTGTAAATGCTCCCTTTAAAAAATGTACCCATATGTAAATAATTCCCAATTTTTCATGTACCTAACCATTATAAACTTTTTGTATTAATACTTAAAATATTGTCACCTGCTTTTCTAGCTCTCCTTCTGATTTTCCCTATCTATTCCTTGCAGCTAACTGGTGCGTTTTCAGTCTTTTGTCTTCGTTGCATACCCCTTTCCCATAGTTAGCCCATTGGTGGTTAAGAGAGAACAAAGCCTTAAGTGTTTCTCAATAAATGAATTAAATGACATCAAATATCAGGAATAGAGCAGGACAAGGTTCCAATTTTTATCGGCCCTGGTATACAATTTTTATGTTTAACAACCTGCATTTTCAGAAGTAAATGTTTATTTTTTACACTGAATCCAAATATCCAGCCTAAGGAAGAGCTTTTCAAAGGTGCATATACGAGTAAGACACTAGTCTCCCATTGACTTTAAAAAGAATCTGGTCACCTTTTGTATCTTTAAAAATCTCTTTTGAAATTAGTAGAGTGTACTAAAACTCAGCTAATAAGATGGTTAGGTATCTATGGGAAAATGGTCAAACCCAGATGCATCCATGTTGATGCACCTAAATAACTGATTTGATTTTGAAAGATGAAAGAACACACCCAACTGCCATTGATTTCAGTGGAAGCTATCAGGACCTCAGAGATGCTGAAAATAATGCTATTTTGGAGCCTCAAATATATATCAAGGTCTTACATTTTTGGACACTAGCCACTCTAATTTGAAAGATTTTGGGCCCTTGATACTTTTGAAATTCAAGCCACTTATTTTTCAAAGTCTAGAGATAAATTAAGAGACTATCTTTAATTACCCTTTGTTTTTAGACACCCATTGTGCAGAAAAGAATACCAGTGTGTATGAAAAAAGGTAGAAATGTAATGGGCTTTTTTTGGTCCTATTTGTTTGGCATGGTACATTTTGTGGACACATGTTGTACCTGCTTGGAATTTGGGCTTAATGTAGGGATGGGGAACCTCCACTGTGCCAGCCACATACAGTTCATCAGGATTATCTTCTGGCAGGCCACCAAAGGGTATGTTTACCTGAGCGTCCATAGGCTTGAGACCTTGCAGTTCCAAGTGGCCACGGTTCACCATTCCTGAACTTCCATTGGCTAGGAATGGTGAACCATGACCACTGGGAACTGCAAGGTTTCATGCCTATGGACGCTTAGGTAAACAAACTGTCTAGCAGTCTGCCAGAAGCTCACCCTGACAAACCATGTTTTTTCACCCTTGGCTTACTGGATAATTTTCTATTTTTCAGTTACAACTGTCACCGATGTTTGACTTCACCATCAGTTTGAGAATACACAATGTAATAGTAAATACTGGAATAGGTGGATAGTGAGCCCTGTCTTGTGACAAGGTGGGGGGAAGGAGAGTCTTTGTCACCCATACCCCAGGTCAGATAAATAGGCTTGGAGAAAAAGTAGTCCTGTGTTTTATTCCACAAGCTATAGAATATCTGCAAAAGCAAATTGTTAGTGATAAAATCTTAGAAATACCTTTTCAGAATGTCTAACTTCTCTTAAAATTACAATAAAAACCAAAATAACAATAGAATTGTATTTTTCCCCTGTTGGTATTTGTTCTTCCATATGGGCCACCACACTTTGAAAATCTGCCTGAGGTTGTTCCAGATGTTTCAAATTGAAAACAGAGATGCATTAATGTGAAGGCAAATTCAACATAAAAGTTTATAAAACTTCATATACGCAGGCTCTGTTGGCTTGGATGGAGGTAGTTCCCATATCAAAACTGTATAAAAGTTATAGCAGAAGAAGTTATTAACTTCAGAGATTGGAAATTTCAGAGTATTGATTGTAGACTGGCCTCATGAGATTTCTGCTCCCCTGAACGTTGGCTGGCTTTGCTCAGACATGAGTAGAAACATTTCCATGGGAATTGGCTCATGCCTTATATGACAATCCCATAAGTACCATGACTTGACTAATGAATGCTACAGCACTGATCCTGCAAGCTGATCTGGATGCTTCTGTCTGTGTATTGTCCAGTTAAAAGACAGTGTGGCTCCCTGTGAGTGCAGGTGTCTAATCACGGAGACCTAGAAAAGGCAGCATATGGTTATTCAATTATTGGCAGTAAAATTGACCAGGCAGTAAAATTGACCTAATGGAACTTTCTCTTTGCTTTAATTCTATAAAAAGCTTAGTATGAAAATAACATGAACTATATTTCCGTCATGTTACATAATGTACCTCTTTTCAGGGGAATATGAAGCAGTCAGAAAGGTGATGTTCAAAGATTGGGAGCAGGGAACTGAGTTGGAAGGCATGTCTTGTGACCACATTTCTGGGCTAGCCTTTTAAAGAGATTAATCTGGACTCAATTGGCCATTTAAAAATTCCCTAAGGGAGAGAACTCTTAACTGTCATGAAGACAATGGAGTTGGCTCCTACTCCTGGTATAAGGAGACTTATTGGAACTTATTGCCAGTTCTCAATTGGCAAATGGTCCCTTAGACTGTCAAAAATTAGTGGCCCATGGTCCACTCTATTTTACAGCAGGGCAAGAAGGCCTTGAGAATCATGGGGATGTAGCTGGCTCCCCTTTCTGTCTTTTCCTGCAATATACACATCTTTTCACAGTTAAGAATCTTACTTGTTGTTATTGATATATATGTTTTATATAAATGTTTTATATAATATTGTTAATGCACAAAATTATCATTGTATTAAGTCATGTTTAGTTATTTTTAACTGATTATATTCATATTATCAACATCCAGCAGACTCACAAAAATGTATATATTGCAAATCTGTTGGATGTTGTACAGATAGAGGGAAAAGGCAGGCTGCCTGCTGTGTAGATCAAAAACAAACAGCATACAACAAATGGGGTGTGGAGAAGAGGAATAAAGGAAAGCAATGGCATTGACTGATTACATGACTTGTGAACAAAGTCTGATTTTTCTTTTCAACCATGTATGTGATTGGACTCTATGTGGGCCAGCTTAGTAGACCAGTAGCAATCTTTATAGAAGTGTATGATCATTCACTAGCTATTCCAGTTGAAAACTTTTTATTCCAGTTCCTGCAAAGTGGGCATGAGCATGGGTCCAACTGTCCAGGCTTCACTGGAAGATTGGGACCAAAGTTGCTCTAGCAGCATGTTGTGATCAGTTGCTCAAGGAATTTCCTCCTCTGCAGGATTATTTGAGCTGACAACCAATAATGAGAATTATTTTGTTTATTTCACATAAACCTATATTGTAAAAGTCACTGGGAATAATGACTATCCAACTATTATCCCACCTCTGAAGTGAAAGGGTAGCATTTCCCAAGTGTGTGCAGTGGGTGTACCATTTACTGCTCCAATATTTATGATCTCTTAGTCCTGAGGATAGATCAATATATATCAATATATTTGAAATATTTTTTGTGGAATTGAACTTAATTTTAGTCAAGGGTTAGGGTGTGATTTTTACCATTACCTGATCATGATCCTGCCTTTGGATATCTAGACTTATATTGGTTTCTACACTATATTTTGAAAAGTGAGACGATTTTTCTAAATTACAATTTTATTGCAGCTGCAGAAATGCTTCCTATAACTGTTCACTTTTTGGCATATCACTTTGTATTCAGTTCGCCCTTTGTTACTTCTTTTAATAAAGAGATTGTTTAGTGTCTATGATTTTAAATTTTGGAAGATATTAAATTTTAAAACTTATTGATGAAAATTCTTTTTTATGGTGTTCAGGAAGCACTTCTCTTAGGGATTAAAAAACAGGATGTCTTGTATAATCTGTTAGAAGACCAACAACAAATTGCAAGAAATGGATTGTGCATTCCCTTTTTTTCCTGTACAGTACTGTTATTCTGATCTCAAGTCAAAGGATCTAAAATTGAATCTTAAATTTGATTATGATACTTTAGTTACTGGTGTTAATAAATACATGCTTTTTAAAAAAGCGTTTAATTTTAGGATAATATTACAATGTATTCTTACCACTTGAATCACATAGAACTACACAATTATGGGGACTGATACGCAGGTGTGTGACCTAAATATTTTCAGCTATTTGGTTGGAATAGGCTTAAATATTTTTAATATTTTAATACATTAGCAAATAGAGAAAACAGCTTTCCATGAGAATCTTTCATCTAAATCATTCAAATGGATGTGTATAAATATTTGCTGGAATTAATATGTAATTGTTTACATTATGCATTGTACAGTGCTAATATTGATTTTAGAAATAAGTTGTCTTTACCAAGTTAGGATTTTTTTTGTCTGTTTCACAAGCTCTGCTGCATTACAAATGAAAAAAAGCAGACAGTTGTAAGTTCCCTACATCTGACAAGATTGTTTTGTTTAATGATAGCTGTAATAGAAATGCAGATCATAAAGTCATCCTTTAAAATGGAAGCTGTGTGGAAAAATGGAAGTAAGAGATAAAATAAGTCCCTGATAATGGATTTACAGAACTCTGAAGGCAAGCTTTATATAACTAAATAAATAGGATCAAAGATGACAATTTTGATTTTTAAGAGATTTCCACTGAGACCTGCAGTACATTACAGCTCATTTCTTCAAATGCAGGTTTTGATTGTGCTAAAGAAGATTCTTTTCTTCAGAAGAAAGAACCTTGTAAAGGCCTTTGGGAAGTCATCCTTCAGGCAAATTTAATCAATAACAAAGTTATCCATTTTTTTAAAAGCATGCAGAGCTAATCAAGAGTACATGTTTATAAAAGCTGGGCTAAAACGACTTGACAGCTTTGAAAATGAGTGACTGAAATATGAGCCTCTCTTAATTCCCCTCAACAGGCTATATAGGCATTTGTGTTTGTGCATGTGATGTGAGAGATTCCCTTTATGCATAGAATTCATGGAGAATTCATGGAGCACAGAGACATGAATTGTAAGATTCTTCACATTTTAACACTAAATACCTTAAACCTGATTTGGAGAAGGGAGGCGAAGAGATCAGCTCATGTGTACTAAATTGAAGCAATACTTTGATTCTTCACTAAAATTGCCAACAGTGGCAGTATGCGCCAACAGGGCTTCTTTGGGGACCAAAACAAATGCTGACATAAGTTGGGCATCTCTGAAGTTGTTTCTGAGTTACAGCTAGTGCCTTAGTGCACCTATGACTTGTGGCATTCGCCAGAATGGCCTTAGTGGTGTGTAATATGGCCCCACTCACTTCTGTCTCCAGCTCCATCACTGACATACATGGTGAGGTGAGGGGGGGACTTTCAGCTGTGGTATTCTGGTGAGCTCTTTACAGCTGTTCTGCACTACTGGAGTATCAGGGCCAGAAAAGGGATGTAGAATCCCTCCTTCTGATTAGGGCTGCAAAGGTCAGGTGAGATGGCTGAAGAACAGTAGCTTAGGGCTGGAGAGCAGTCAAAAAGTACTTTAGAGACATCAGAAATTATACTCTATCCAAGGGCAGAAACTTCCACTTTGCTTACAAAAAACAATCTTTTATTCTGCTTGAAATGATGGAGAAATCAAATGTATTTGAGACTTGAGGTCAAAAGCTAATGTCCATAGACATTTGTGTTCAGTAATGATGTGTTTATAAATTCTCAGGAGAAACCACATATTTAATCTTGCTAATGATCTGCTTTTGAACTGATTATTTCATATCCTGCATATTTATCTCTTGTTCTAAGGAGCAAAGCAGTCTTTCAAAACACAAAGGAATAGGCATTCTAAGATCTATTGACAGAACATGCAAAAATAAAATTCAGGGTAATGACATAGTTAGGAGCCTTTGAATAAAGGATCAATCTATCTCACGTTTCTGATCCAGCACAGCCCTGAAAACATTTCTGTTGTGGTGCTGAGCCTCCTCAAATCCCACTATGTTTAAGAGGAGTTGTGGAAGTTCAGTACCTTACAGGATCAACTCTTAAGGTGTATGAAATGTGTTTACAAACTGTGACACTTGAAAACCATTCTGGACACAACTTGCTTAAGGCAGTTTTATGTTCAGTTAGTTAAACTATCCATTTTTCAGTCAAACATTTTCCTGACTACCTCAAAGTTGTTAAGTGACTGCATTAACCTTGGTCTGTTTTGGCAATAGAAGAGCAAATTAAAGTCAATAAATGTCTCCCACAGCACTGATAAACTCCAAGGGCACATAGTGAGGTGTTTATGAGCTGTGGGGGGATAATTTGGTCAAGTACATCCTTCCCTTCAAACTACTATCACCATTTCAATATTAGCAGAGCATATTTTAAGTCAGTTTTTTAATAGTGTATATTGGCTGACAATGTGTGCGTTTTATTAGACAGTTGGAAACTACTCAGATTTGTGTATTGTCTAGGGATTCTAGGCGCTGGATTTAAAGGAAGCAGAGTGGAAAGTGGCTCTATTTATTTTTTTTTCAATTCAAAGAAAGATTTTTGGGGGAGATGAGGCATTGCCTGAACATCTGGGCTGTCTGAGTTTGGATGATTACTGATGCATTTTACTTACCTTGACTATCTAACTTCTTGGTAGTGGGGGAAACATTTAATGGTTCAGAGTTTGGGATTGAACTTCATGAGATTTTTGGATTTGGTATGGATAAGCATTCAAATTTTTGAATATTTACTTGAACTCTTTAGTGCTATTGAGTATGAAAACTGGATACAAAATCTCAGTAGAACAGACTTATTCATGAACATCTGTATTTGCATTTATATCACGTCCTGCTTCTCATTGTGTTAGAAATTCCACTAGAGCAAGCTCTCTAATGGTATGTTGGTACAGGTTGGACCTCCTTGGTCTGGTACCCTTGGGACCTGAGCGGTCCCAAAGGAGGGAATTTACCAGGCCAGGGCAGGTCAGGCCTCGGGTGGTCTTGGGAAGCCCTTTCTGGCCACTGGCTTGGCCAGTTCCCTGCCCCGGCCCGCTGGAGAAGCTCTTCTCAGGGCTACAGCCCTGCTCAGACCGGTAGGGGTCTCTGCCCATGGCCAGTAGGGATCCTTACCCCCGGACAGCAATGGCTCTGCATGCAGGGGTTCTCTGCTTCTGGATGGAGGCGGCTCCATGTCCACAGCTGATGGGGCTCCCTGTCCCCGGCTGGCAGAGCTCCATCCCGGCTGCTGAGGCTCTGTGGCCCTGGCCCACAGTAGCTTCAGAGCCAGTGAGGCTCATCTCCTGGCTGGTTTCCTGCCCCAGGCCACTGTCCTGCAGGCTGCCTGTTTCCAGACTAGCTGAGCTCCCAGCTGCTGGCATTGGCAATCTCTGTGGCTGGAGCCCTCTAGTCCAGCAACGTCCATGGTCCTTCCAGACAGCCAAGGGTCAGCCTGTATTTCTGCTTTTGTATTAGCCTAGAACAGTGGTCTCCAACCTTTTTAACCACAAGATCACTTTTTCAATTTAAGTGTAATGTAAGATCTACCTCAAACCCAAATACCCTCGCCCCACTTCCCTTCTGCCCCTTCTTTGAGGCCCTGCCCCTGCTCCACCCCTGCTCCCCGGCCTCACCCTGCTCACTCCATCTCCCTTCCTCCCCCATCCTCACTCACTTTCACCAGGGTGGGGTAGGAGGTCGGGGTGCAGGCTCTGGTCTTGGGCCAAGGGGTTCAGAGTGTGGGAGAGGCTCCGGGATTAGCCCAGGGTGGAGGGATTGGGGTCCAGGAGAGGTTTCAGGGTGCAAGCTCTAGGAAGGAGTCTGGGTGCAGGAGGACTCATGTCTGGGGCAGGAGGTTGAGTACAGGAGCAGGTTCAGAGCTGAGACAGGGGTTTAGGGTACAGACTCTGGCTGGGCACCATTTAACTGAGATGGCTTCTGCATGGTGGAGCAGTGGGGTTAAGGCAGGCTTAATCCTGCTCTGGCCCTGCATCACTCCGGAAAGCAGCTGGCATGTACAGCAATGGCTCCATGGTGCCCCATGCTGCCCCTCATCTACAAGCACTGAGCACACAGCTTCTACTGTCCATGGTTCCCCATTATCAATCAATGGGAGCTGCAGGAGTAGTGTCTGCAGGCAAAGACAGCATGTGGAGACCCTCTGCTCTGCCTTTCTCAAGGGCTGCAGGGACATGCCAGCCATTTCCAGGAGCAGCAATTACTATGGGGATAATTACTCCAGCCATGACTGGTTAGGCATTTTAGAACTCACTACTCAAAGAATTACACTTAAGCGTAAGAGAGAAAGGAAAATTATGAAATGCACAGACCAGTCAAAAACCAAAACTAACACAATTTGCAAGCAGTAAAAGAAGCAAAAACAAGAATCCACGTATGTGGATTGGGTCAGGAGATGAGAGCGAAGAACAGTGTGTGTTTGTGAGAATGACAGACACACACTTAGTGTATAAGTGTGACAGATTTGCAGTGCCAAACTCCCTCCATTCCCTTCTCTCTGTATGGAGGTGGGGTACAGAAGAAGGGGCAGGGGAAACACCCTGACATCAGTGCTCCCCCTTCTCCCTTACACACCCTGCACAGCAAGCAGGAGGCTCCTGGAGGAGCGGGGGCAGCTCCAAGGCAGAGGGCAGGAGCAGCAGGACAGTGGGGAGAGGGGCAACTGGTTATTTCAAAATAAAAACTCCTGCTTTCCACGAGGAATAACGCTTATTTTGAAATAGTGTTAGTGTGGACGCTCCACTGCTGCTATTTCGAAATAACTACTCCCCAGAGTCATTCAAAGTAATTACTCCCCAGTGCTTCCTAGGGCTCTAAGTCGAGGTAGTACATCCACATTAAGGGACCCTACCTCAGACTAATTTCAAGACTTCCCTGTAGTATGGACACGCTATTTCGAAACAGTTATTTTGGGACTTATTATTTTGAAATAAGTTATTTCAAAATAATTTCCTAGTGTAGACATGCCCTAAGGGTAAAATATAATTCCCACTGAAGATAGTGGTAAAAATCCCATGGGCTTCAGTAGGGGAAAGAGTTCACTTTAGAAGTCTCTTTTGTTGTTGTTGTTGTTCTTTACCCCTTCTGCTTATAGTTATTTGATATGAGATCTGTTTGGATGGGACCTTTCCCCAAATATAGTGCCCATTTATAAAAAGGGAAATAAGAACAACCCAGGAAACTACAGACCAGTTAGTTTAACTTCTGTGCCAGGGAAGATAATGGAGCAAGTAATTAAGGAAATCATCTGTAAACACTTGGAATGTGGCAAGGTGATAGGAACAGCCAGCATGGATTTGTAAAGAACAAATCGTGTCAAACCAATCTGATCGCTTTCTTTAATATGATAACGAGTCTTGTGGATAAGGGAGAAGTGGTGGATGTGGTATACCTAGACTTTAGTAAGGCATTTGATACGGTCTCGCATGATATTCTTATCAATAAACTAGGTAAATACAACTTAGATGGGGCTACTATAAGGTGGGTGCATAACTGGCTGGATAACTGTACTCAGAGAGTAGTTATTAATGGTTCACAATCCTGCTGGAAAGGCATAACAAGTGGGTTCCGCAGGGGTCTGTTTTGGGACTGGCTCGGTTCAATATCTTCATCAACGATTTAGATATTGGTATAGAAAGTACGCTTATTAAGTTTGCAGATGATACCAAGCTGGGAGGGGTATGACTAATCTGGAGGATAGGTAATAATTCAAAATGACCTGGACAAATTGGAGAAATGGTCTGAGGTAAATAGGATGAAGTTTAATAAAGACAAATGCAAAGTGCTCCACTTAGGAAGCAACAATCAGTTTCATACATACAGAATGGGAAGCGACTGTCTAGGAAGGAGTACGGCAGAAAGGGATCTAGGGGTTATAGTGGACCACAAGTTGAATATGAGTCAGCAGTGTGATGCTGTTGCAAAGAAAGCAAACATGATTCTGGGATGCATTAACAGGTGTGTTGTGAGCAAGACACGAGAAGTCATTCTTCTACTCTACTCTGCTCTGGTTAGGCCTCAGTTGGAGTATTGTGTCCAGTTCTGGGCACCGCATTTCAAGAAAGATGTGGAGAAATTGGAGAGGGTCCAGAGAAAAGCAACGAGAATGATTAAAGGTCTAGAGAACATGACCTATGAGGGAAGGCTGAAGGAATTGGGTTTGTTTAGTTTAGAAAAGAGAAGATTGAGGGGGGACATGATAGCAGTTTTCAGGTATCTAAAAGGGTGTCATAAGGAGGAGGAGAAAACTTGTTCATCTTGGCCTCTGAGGATAGAACAAGAAGCAATGGGCTTAAACTGCAGCAAGGGAGGTTTAGGTTGGACATTAGGAAAAAGTTCCTAACTGTCAGGGTAGTCAAACACTGGAATAAATTGCCCAGGGAGGTTGTGGAATCTCCATCTCTGGAGATATTTAAGAGTAGGTTAGATAAATGTCTATCAGGGATGGTCTAGACAGTATTTGGTCCTGCCATGAGGGCAGGGGACTGGACTCGATGACCTCTTGAGGTCCCTCCCAGTCCTAGTATTCTATGATTCTATGATTCTATGAATGTATTAAAGTATAGCTTTGCATTTCATCTTCTTTGGGAGGTAGCTCTAAAACTCTACAAAAAGCTTTGAGTTTAGTAGGAGAGTTGCAAGCTGAAAGAACATACTCTATTTATCCAACAGCCCAGTCCTTTAAAGGAGAAAAGAAATTTAATCTAAGCTTGAGGTTTAGTATTTTAGTGTTATTAGCTATCAATCTTAATAATATTTTAACTCCAATTTTTGCACAAATTTAATAATATGGATACTTTATAGTCTCTTGGAAGATTCACAAAACCAATTATAGAAATGTCAGAATTTCCATAGGAAGGTAACCTTCCTCTTAGCAGTAGCAAGGGAACAAAACAAACTGATAGTGATTAAAGTGTCAGGATGTAATTGCATTTTCTTCCAAATAAACCATCAACTCCCAATAAATAATTAAAACAAGCGCTGTTCCTTGGGATGCAACAGTTCAGTAGCTGTGATTAAAAAGTGCTAGGAGCCATTATTAGATTTTTCTATGATAAATTTTCTCCTGTTGTCAATTTGTCAGGTTTTATTATCTCACTGTTCTTTTGGATGCTTTTTCCTTTCAGGTTTACCAGGAAAGCATAACTTTGTACTTCATATGCTGGAGATGGTGATGGTATCTATACTGCATCTTCATTTCAGAAATAACCTTTAAATGTTCTCTATTCCTGAGAGGAACATATGAATCTAGACTTGGGAATGATAATTAATTTTGTCAAGGCCTCAGGATTCCCCTAAGAGCCATAATATTACCATGTGACACTTTGACATGTGTATTAGGAATTTTTTTTTTCCCCACCTCTCTATGTAGTCTATGGTAAATTGCTTACGTGTAGGTTGCTTAATGAGCCATTCAGTCTTAACAAACAATGCAAACATCTTGACAATAAACTTTTTATAAGAGAGAGAGGAAATATTTGTAGGTTGACTTCCTCCTTCCAGGCACACACATGGGCTGTGAACTAAACTTTTAAAGAGTGGGCTTAGGATAACAGTATTCAATTTCTATTATATTTTCTTTAGTGATCTCTGTGCAAGAAGTAAAAATGATTTTACCCAGTCCTTCTCTAAATAAACTGGTTTATAGAGGAGTTATCCATGTTAGAACTATTTGAAGTAAATCTATCATGAAAAAAACTGGCTATGTACAATTGCTCCTTCACAGATCTGCTTTACCAGTATGAATTTAAACTTACATCTGGTCATTATGATGACAAGAATAAGTTGGGTTTTTAAAAACTATATTTTACCTCTGTTGGATCTGCAAAGCTAGTTCATCTGAGTAGTATTCTATTCTGGTTCAGGTATGGAATTATTGCAGAGCCAAATTATGCTGCTGTCAGAAGTTAAGACTATAAAGAGTGTACAGTTATAACGAATGGCAGAATTTGGCCCATATAATGCTTGTTACTGATAATCATGAAGTACAAGCCAGAAAGATTAGCTCACGGTTTGACTTTCACATCTTTGTGGGGGCGAATGGGATTGATGGCACTCAAGAAAATTACACTAGACTTAAACTTGATATGGAATCCTTTAGTTACAATAAATAAAGGCTCCTACAATGACATTTTTTATAGTTCCTTCTCAAAAGTGAAGTTCACCTTAAAAAGAAATCACCATTTCTCTGTGGAATTTTCTTTCCATTCAGCAGTGACTTAATTCCTCTCTCCACAGGGAAGAGAGATCCTCTCCCACCCCCCCAAAAAAGGTTATTCTTGATAGACTGAGCAGTCTAGAAGTTCATGACTGAATGAACAGAAATCTAATTCAATTTAATTCCCTTCCCTCACACTGATAGAAGTCGAAAATAAAGGACCAACATGTATTTTCTCTAGAAATTCAAGTTTAGATAAGAAACTTAGGTTTATGTCAATAAATTGCTTCACTTGATCATTGTGTTGTAGCCATGTTGGGCTGAGGATATTAGAGAGACAACATAAATTCGTCTGATAAAAGGTATTATCTCACCCATTTAGTTTCACTAGATTAAATCATTCTGATCTACTAAAGGCAAATATAAAGTAGAAGAGCTCATGAAACTTTTGGCAAAGTTTTCATATATAACATATTTGTTTTCTCGGTCAAGAATAATCAGTTTTGTTAATACTGCACATATTTCCAAAAAGAGAGGATGGATGGTGCAGTTGTTAGAGTGCTAGCCTGCCTATCAGGAGATAGAATAATAGAATTATAGGACAGGAAGGGACTTCAAGAGATCATCTAGACCAGTTCCCAGCACTCATGACAGGACTAAGTATTATGGGGATTCAAGTCCTGGCTCTGCCACCAACTTCCTGTGCAACATTGGGCAAGTCACTTAGTCTCTTTGTGCTTCTGTTCCCCATTCCCTATGTGTCAAATTGGGGATAATAGTTACATGGCTATTGTGAAGATAAAAGCATTTTAATATTATGAGGGGCTAAGAATTAAGGCATTTAATTATATACTAAAAGGAAGGATGAAAAATTGTGTACACTTTCAAAATATGTCTGGCACTGAATAAGATATCACAATAGGAAGGTGTTGTAGCATATTTTTTAGAAGGCATTGGAGCTGGAATAAAAAGCTTTAAGATGCATTTGGGAACAATTTGGTTGAAGAGGAGAAAAACAATTTACCAAGTCTGCTCCGTTCCACTATTTTAAATCCAACATAACTTCTCTGACTTCAGTGGTGTTCTCTGGATTTAAAGTAGTGTATGTGAGTGGAATTTGACATATTAAATATAAGAATAGTTTGATACTTCAGTAAACTGCCAAGCATGATTATGAAATCACTGTCACTGGAAATATTCAAGGATAGATCTGATTCTGCTACAATTCAGGAAAATGAATACTGTTAGGTATTAAGGCTGAGGCATATAGAGAGAAAGAAGTTTAATGGGAATTTTGCAAATATCAGTTCCATTTTCTTGAAGGTTTTTATGAGTTTGCAGACCAGAATTCTATGTAACAGAGAAATATGAGAAGGAAATTACCCCTGATAAATGAAAACTTAAAAAAAAATTATTTATATCCATAACTGTATTTACAAAAAGTGCCTTCTCTAGCCTTTGCTGTCTCATTTGTCTTTGTCAGAATGTAAATATATGTAATCAATAAATTCCTAAACCCGTGTAGTTGTGGCCACTTCTAAATCAAATGATCTTAACGCCAGGTCTATGACAGAATTATTGCTGTTTGTAAATTAAACTCATCGGTGTTAACTGAGTCTGTTGGCTTCCATCTCCAAGTCCAAACTGAACACTACATATCTATACTCTAGATAGTACCTCATCATCATGGCTTTACCTCTCTTCACTTTGCAAGGGCAAACTTTTTCCCTTGGAAGCTCTTCTGATTTCCTTGAGTACTAGGCAAACTAAGTGGATGCAAATGATCAGTGCACAGCATATGATACAAATGACAATCCCTCCACTTTTAAATCCCATTGTTAATGTAATCGCACACTAACATCTGCTGTTCTGAGCATCACAAATAGGTTCCTTTGAGTGTAAAGCTTTGCTGAGCTCTGATAGTTTACTAAGAATAGAACATGTGCAGCTAATAGAAGGCATAACTCTTTAATGCCAAACATTATCTGGAAAGTGCAAAGAGGTGTCTTGTTATATAGAGCTGAGCTCTCATTTTGTCCTCTGAGGAATGAACTTACATGTATGATTTCTATTCCTTTACCAAAATATAAGTTAATTTAAAAATAAAACCCTCCCACTTTTTAAAAAAACAGTATTTTGATAAATAGATGGACCTCATGTTTTGTTTATAAGCCTCTATTTTAAAATAGGTCCTGATCCAAAGTTCCTTGGAGTAACAGAATAAACTCTGAATCTCTAGGTTCTATAATATAAATTAAGGAGGAAAAAAGGAAAATGAAGTAATTATTAACTTACCACCCCTTCTTCCCCGCCCAAAAGCCAAAAAAACCCTGACTCGCTCCCCAAACACACAACTTCCTTTTACTATACTGATCTCACCCGCATCAAATCCCCACTCTGTGCAGCAGGAAGGTATTTGTAGCATTAAACTAAATAAGGAAGCTTTGCAAGGGCAGGAAATTATTTCTGTAGTTCAAAAGATAGAAAATAAAGCGTCTATGGGATGACAATAGTGAACGCTAAAAGCCCTAGGATGAAGTACTGTATTACTGAGGTTTTTTAGAGTTATCAAGTATTCCTGTGGGAAATAATTGGGTCTATCAAGATACAAAAGAGCAGCTGTGGACATCTGAAGTGGCAATTTATATTTTGTGCTATTAAGGTCAGATGTGAGCTGCAGCAAAAAATAATAAAAGAATGTTTAAACCGGGCTGAGGTAATGAAAGGAATGACCCAAAGATCAATTGCTGAATGTGTAGAATTCTTTTTACAATTAAGGTTGCAAATATTCAGATAATATGTTTACAAGAGTATCTATCTGTGTAGAAGGACAAGCTATATTAAAGCCAATACTCTCATAATTATAATTGTCACTGTTTGAGATTGATTATAATATACGTAATCAATGTACTGAAATTGAACAAAGCAGTATTAAAAATGCAGCTGCAGAGTAGATTAATTATGATCCCCCCCCCCCTCAAATTCACAGTATTTTGTTTCTGTTGGCTGGTCGTTTCTCACAGTTTATTACATGGGCCCATATTTTTAAGTAGTTTTGCATGCAGCAGCATGGAGCCCTATCAATTTCATTCTGAACTCATAAAGGTTCCAGACCATGGTGCATTATAACCCAGATAATGATACCAGTTACTTCAGTAGAATGATTTCCATATTAAGATTTTAATTACCCACACCAGAGCTGGTTGAATAAAGAAACTGTGATTGTTGTATTTTATATCACACATTTATTGAAATACATATTTATTTGTAAATGCTGATGTTGTAGAAAATGGGTGAATAATAAGAACAAATTCAAATTTGTATATGTAAAAGCACACAGTTCATTGCATATTATTTGCCTAGCTCTGCTCTGGGTTATTAAAGTCTTAATTTTTTAAGAAAGCCAAAAGTGATGACTACACTTTGTTCTGGAAGGAGGAGCTATCTGAACAGTCCAAGAATTCATTACCCTGTTCTCTTGCTACTAGAACATGGGTACAAGTGGTCAGTTGGTTCCTCATGGTGGGCAATAAAAGAAACTAGGGTCTATTTCCAAGACATGCCATTCTGGTATAAAATGCCTTGCAAGTAACTGGTATCATCTGGATAGTAAGTACAAGCAAAGATGTTAAACATTTAATTGCATAATTCAAATTCTCTAAAAGATTGGTGGAAACTGCAGTAGAAATCTAGGCACTGCTCATTCAGCCATCTCTGCTAGCAGAGACCCTAGCATCCAATGCTTGTTGCCCCACTAGAAGAAACATTTAGAAATGGGTGACAGGTACCCATTTAATTCAGTGGGCTCCCTATGGGTGCATGGCTGTTGGCAGGCTTATATGATTGCAGCCTTGGAACTCATATTATGAAAAGGAATATAAATGCCATCCTCAAATCTTAAATATGTCACTTTCCTAAGGTTAAACCCTGCAAAGTGCTGAATAGACACTGTTTCCAGTGAAGTCAGTGTTCATCCCTTCATAGTATTAGATTTCTGGGGCCTGATTCTATACTGCTTTGCACCTTGTGCAGGAATTTACACCAGGGCAAAGAGTACATAAAGTTCTCCTGCTTAATTTTACCAATGCTTTTACATCATTTTGTACATTACTGTACAAGGTTGATGGCTGTAAGGAATCGGTTCATGTATGGGTATTTTCTTGTCATCTTCCTATGACTCACACAGTGGAATAGCACTTCAAGAGGTATATTGATTGTCCATTAGCTCTGAATAACAGATCTAGTTTTATTAGGTCTTGTTAATAGCCACTTTCCTTCAAATAATTAAAAAAGTTTTGAAATGTTGTGACGCCTAGGAATATTAGTTTGTTCCTTACTCCAGGGTACCAGTAAGATTATTCAGAGTTCCCCTGGAACCATTATCTATTAATGTTCCTGTTTACAGTAGCTTCTGTAATAGGTGGTGACATCCATTGTAGGTCCTGAATAGTACTGATTAAGCAGAAATTCCTAAGTGCAATTCAAGTTCCAAAAGGCCCCATGGCACCAGATCAATCTAACATTGAGGGCAGATGTGCTCAAACACTAGGAATGTTATAGGGGAAGCAAGTTCTTTGAAGTTCTTACCATTTTCCTACCAGTATAATTTCTGGGGTTTTTTTAGTCCAGCTTCAGTCAGTTTTCTTCTTCCAGGTGCTGATTTTGACTAGGCATTGATTATGGTTTGATATAAAATTGTGAACAAGATGGAGGAGAGGACAGAGCCTTGTAGGACTTTGGAGGTAGAGGTACAGTTATCCATATGAACCATCTGGGAGCCAGGACGCTTTTTAGGACATTTCTGTTTAACCTTGCAGCTTCTTAAGACAGGAGTATTTGGCGATGAACAGTATCAGACAATGCAGAGAAGTCTAATGGGATGAGTGCCGATGTACTTTCTGTGCTTATAGGCAGAATGAGGTAATCCACCAAACATCAACTGCTGTTTCAAGTAGGAGATGAAGTGGCTCAAGTGGCTTCTGAAGTAGGAGAGGAAGCCTAATCACCAGATGATATGTTTGTGAGCTCTCTAGGATCAAGTGACTTTTTTTTTTTTTACTGGTTGGACTGTTTTAGGGTTAGTAGTATCAATGCAGACTCCCTTTGGTAACTATAAGTCTTGGGATTCTCTATGTTCTTTTGTCTTTCAGGAAGGGCAGATATCAAAATCACATATGTTGGCACTAATTGCTGCTGTGTTTCTACCACCACTACATGGGCTGAACTCCTGAAAGCTGTGTTTTGATGTTGCTTTTGATAGCTCATGAGACCATGCTGAATGAAGATGATCTTTTCTGTGAAATAAGGTAGTAGTTCCTTCTAAGGGGAGGTGTGGTATCCTGGAGATGGCCTGGATTGTCAAAGTAACTGATGATCCAGAGAAGATCAACAGCATATCATTTAACTGCCTCTGTGGCAGAAGAAAGGCAGTGGCTCTGCTTCCTCAATGATAAAGATATAGATTTGCAGAAATTTGTTTTGTCTGATTCTATATGTAATCACATTTTCTAACCTTAAGTTGTCATCCATCCTGCTTTTATGGTGGCAGGTTTATTTGAAAAGGGTAATCTTTTCTGGCTCTTCAAACAGAGGGCTTTGGTGCTAGAGTGTCGGTAGCAGTAGTAAAGGAGAGGTAGTAGGTAGTAGCCTTCACTTATTCTTCACTTTTTGGTCTCTTGGTAGGTAGGTACAGTCTATAAGTACAGAAATGAGGAAAATAAATTTGATATTAGAGGACTCTTGAATCCTAAAGACAAAGATATAGTGAGAGAAAATACTCAGAAGTTGAAACTAGACATGTTTAGTCACGAAACAAGGCATATACTTTTAACAGGGTACATAATAGCTGGCACAACTTACAAAAGATTGTGGTGGATGCTTCATTGCCGAACCAGACTAAGTTGTGATTTCTGTAAGATTTAAGGTAAATATTTGACATTCCAGGTATTTTTTCCACTATCTTTTCATTTTTCCTATTCCATGTCTTCTTTACAATTTAGCAGTCCTCTCCTTTTTCTAGCCATTCTATCTTTTATTTTCTATCCATTCTTTCCCTTCATTTTCATTCATCCTTTTTCTGAACTTTCACACAAATATGATCATTTCTCCAAATATATAACTCTCATATGCTAGTAGATGATGTTTAGAGGTGCTGGATGTAGTCAGACCAAGCCACAGAAAAGATTTTGAAGAGGATACAGGAATTCTAGAGTCCATTGTAGGATAGGATTGGTTAAGGGCTGTTGGCATATGCTGATCTAAAAGTTGAGCTATGCATCTGCTTATCTAGATGGGTCATTCTGCAGCCTGTTTCCATCTGAACTGTGCATATTTAATAATTCTATCTATAAAGGATAAAATGATCAATATAAATATGTATATTAGTGTTCTAAAAATTTCTGATACTAGAAAAGCATCTTTACAACAATAGCTTCCTTTAAAACCTTCAAATCTGTTTAAATATTATATTTCAATATACAGAAATTCTCCAAGCCTAGGCATACTATAGCCTGACTTATCTAGTCTAATCAGATGATTACATGACTTTTCATATCTGTCTTAAAGTTTGTCTATGCAAAGACTTCGTTCACAGCAAGCCGGGATATAAACTTATAGTGCTGCATACTAACTGGCTGTGTGCACTGAAAATTCCAGAACAACAATACATCAAAGCACAATAAGAAGCATCTTCTAGGATATAGCAGCAGTGTCCATATGACCAGTTAGAGTGCAACATAGATTCACCTTCTGCCCGCACTTGCTTCACATTAAGATTCCATGTAGCTATGCCCTGAGGTTTTACATTGCCACCCATCACTGTAGTATCTTCCATATAAATGTATAATATTACATTCTTGTCATTTACAAACCAGAGCTGCTGTGCCTCTTCATAATGAGATGGGAAAAATCACTTGCTCTGAGACAATTTATTTAATCTTCAAAATTAGCTGCCAAGTCTTCAAGTTATACAATATTACATTCCTTACATATTTTCACCTCACTCCTCTTTGGTGCTAATCTCAGTTATTCCTTCCCACATACTGTTATAATTCTAGCAGAAGTTCTCAGCTGTAATTTTTATCTGTATTTTGCCTCCTTTTTATGTTTAATCTGACGCAATTATCACACCTACAGACATACACATTTATTGGTTTAATGCTTGTGTCTAAATTGAGGCTTACATTTGACTCCCACTTATGTGTCACATGTCAAGATCAAGGTAATACAACTTCTGTGACTGTGGATCCCAGCAGCTGATAAGACTGCTTTGTGACACTTGATGATGACAAAGAAATCATACATAGTTTCATGGAAATTTCTCTAGTGCAAGCAACTCCTTGAGCAGTGATTGCATGGGGAGGGGATGTGGTTAGAATATTAGAGACCTGTTACACCCAGATATAATTCAGAACAACCCTAAAACTGCTCTAAATTGTACCAATAGCAAAATTAGCCCTAGGAGATCTGGGAAGTGAGTAGCCAAAATAACTATCATTTTAACTCTGGATGCACTCTAATGTAGGTTCAACTGGAATTCTGACACATCTGATCCACTACCTCTCTCCCTGATCTAATCCCTCCCATTGTGTTACCACTCAGTTATTTTTTTTAATTTTAATAAGTGTCTTAATAGATTGTGGTCTTTATTTTTGTGTACACCCATCAGTGAACAGACATATAGTTCCCAGTGGCTAGGGAACTTTGCCAATTAGAGAAATTGACCATCATATATAGTTTATAATCTACACCATTGTAGATGAGACAAGAGGACTGGTTGTGATATAATTTACACCATTGTAAATCACGAGTGAACTGATGTCAAAGGAGTCATATTAGTATAAATCTGGTGTCATCAGGACCATAACTGAGCTCAAGAACTGTGAGAATAAGTAACAAATGCCTCCTTCTGGCCATCAGAATAGGAGGTATGTTTTACTCCAGAAATGGCTTTTGTATGCACCATTTTCTTCCACTTGCAGGGTTGTGTCCTGAAGCATATAATAATTTTGTTGACCATAATAGGGCTCCCATGAAGTGCTCAAATTCTCCAAACAGATATAGCCAATTAGTGGAATTTCAGATCCTGTGGCTGGATTTCCAACTGAGAACAACTTACCACAATTCCTGTAAGCTCAATCAATTACTGACTTCCCTTCAACAAACCTACTAGAACTACTTAAAGAGCTGTGCTAAAATCAGTCTCATCTACCATTACAAGTCTTCATTTTTTAGGGTTTTGCACATTTCAGAAAAATTAGTATCTGCCGCTATGAGCTGTGACTGTAGTTTTAAATACTGTTGAGAGGAACAGGTGCACTGGGAAAATTTCATACTAAATTATCAGCAGGCCAAGTGTGCTGGGGCTGGATCTAGTGTAATATGTCTTTTCCATTGCCTCCGCCCCCAAATAATGCTGCCCTTGCTGCCTATTAACCAGCCTGGAGCAAGGGAGCCTGGGCTGTACCACTCTGCTTTAGGGAAGAGCACTATTGCTCACTCTCTGGTTTTGGTTTTGGGTCTTAGGGTTCTGTATTTTAAGAAATATAGTACTGTTACATGGCAAACTCCCTGAAATAATATTTGTTTTTATTTGACTTCTCTGTTAGTATGCCATGAAAATAACAGCTTGATTTTCATTTACACAAGTGTACACTTTAAGGCCAGAACAGTATAAAAGGCCCATAATTAATGTAGTCTATAATATAGATAAACAAAGAATCAGTGATTTTCTGGTCTAGCAATTGGAAAGAATTCAGAAATGTCAGATATCTGACAATCCAATAATTGTAAAACTGATGAGTGCCACTGAAAACTGATTTTTGTGTTCCCGAGAAGAAATAAAATCCTTGTTTAAATATATATAATACATATTCCATCTACAGTGGCAGCTGTCAGATATCATCACTCAAGGTTTCATACAATTATATTCATGACATTTAAAACATCTGTCACATTTTTGCTTCCATTTAAAAAGATATTTTTTTTCTGAAATATACACCAGGCCAGATCCTGAAGTCCTTAGTCAGGTTTTACTCCATTGTTACTGGAAGTTGATTCTAGTTTGCCTGAATAAGCAATGAGTGTGAAATGAAGTAGAAACCTTAAGATTTGATACAATGATATGCTCTCCCCCAACCATATTAAACTGATCACTTTGAAAAACATCTTAATATGTCAGCTACTGCCCAATGTATTATTCACTTAAAATTTATTTGAACTACTTTTGTAAATGCCTGTAGTACCTTATTGAATCAATGTGGTTAAAGTTTTAATAAATAATAATAAAAAAGCCCTCTCTTCTGGAGTTATTCTTGCCTTTAGCCATTTTGAATGATTAAAAGATCCAAATCAATATTGCCCAGTTAATTTTAATAATGAATTTAGTGATGCAGGAGAAATCTCTCTTTTTTATTAAGTTCAGTGCATCTTGGTTTGTATATGGAATACTGACTGCATCTATAGCTGTTTTTGGTAGTTTCAAAATGATTGTTAATTAACTTTTCTGCTCAAATTCCTGGAAGCTCATATGAAGTTGATGAGTGATCATCCTAAAACCAATAAATTCTGAAGCAATTTCATAAACATAGCTATTTAACTTAAATTAGATCCTCCATCAATGGAGACTAATCAATTCTTTAAATGCCATATTATTGTGAATTTCAAAAACATTGGTTTGCACTTAGAAAGGACTTAATATTTGTGTATGCATCCATAATTCTGAAAACGGAAGACTGGAAAAGGGACATGGTAACTTGGTGTGCATGGCTGTTTACAGAAATGGAGATATCAATAGATCTGATCCTGCAGCCTCAGCGTCTAACACCTTACCTGTTACTGATGAGCTCCAAATCAGTCTTTTCATTATTTTTTGCAAAATGTCTGAATTGCTGATTTTGTACTTACTTTGAAACTGAGTTTTCCTTTTATAAATAGTGTTGTAATCTGGTTGAAAATAGAGTTTTCCACTGCAATTATATTTATTAAAATCCCATCAAATAATGGATGTAACTCTTGAAATATTTCCTAAATTACTAATATTAATACTTAACTTTTGTAGACCTCAGCTGAACATTCAGTGATTTCCATGGAGGATTTTCCATTGACTTCAGTGGGTACTGGATCAGGGCCCATATGGAAAAGACATTTGTTTTTATGAAGCGGAGACCCTATGGTTTGGGGAAGAGAATAAATTACTGTATGATGTGCCTATTGTGGGTTTGGCAACATTGATGGTAACAGCGCAGTGTAAAACAGATGCATTAGATATTTCTAAAGATAGACAATTATAAAGATATATTTGAACATCTTCAGGTTTAATTAACACTGAATCACTTCAAGATTGACACTGACCTCAAAGAGTGCCTACTTTGCATCATCATGATGCATGAGAGTCTTGGATTGATAAGCCTTTGATAGAAACTACTTGAATGTCCACATCACCTGTGTATATTGATGACAATCAGTGAGAAAGTGGTGTGCTAAAGAAAAGTGTGACGATTACCATTCTAACCATCTGTTATGTTTTGGAGGATACAATTCATGTCTAAACAGGATAGCAAGGTGATAATCACCATTATTTTCAAGTTCCATTTTAAGGATTTCCAGTAATGTTCCTTCTAATTTTTTTCTATTCACGTGCAGAATAAATTTGATCATGTGCACTGAGGTAATGTGCACATCTGCACAATCAGTAGGAAAAAAACCCTAGATGTAATAAATATTTTAAAAACATTACTATAGGGTTAACTATTCCAGCCACGACAGGTTAGGTATTTTCGAACTCACTATCAAAGAAACAAATTTCAGTGGAAGAGAGAAATAAAAATTATGAAATGCATCAATGAATCAAAAAACTAAAATTGCACACTTTTGAAAATTAAAATGATAGAGAATATATGTGCATTGCAGGAAGTACCAAGAAGTAACTACAATAATACAAGTATGCGTTGGCAAGTGAGTGTGCAAGACTCTCTCTCTTTCTGTGTGCATGTGACACAGAGTTTGTGTGTGTGTGCTGGTTGTTGGGGAAGTTTCTGAGACACAACATGCACTGTCTCTTTAAAGCACTCACTGAAAGCTTTCCTGCTTCTGACTGACTGAGCCCTGTCCTGCTTCCCCTGCTCTGTGGAGATGGGGTACATGGGCTAGGACTAGTATTGCAACCTTTTCACCAATGGATATGTCACTTGAAGCAAGAACTTACAAATTCATAAGTGATACCTGGTCCGTTTGAACCTAATTGTTCTCATCTGGAAGTTGTACAGAGTGTACACCACAATGTTGTGTCAGCATTTAACCACAACATTAACTGATGGAGAAAACTGACTTTCCAGCAGATGTGAATGTAGGGTGATTGTAACATGACAAATAACTAGCTACGTGTTTAGTGTTCCTGACACTGTTTGTGATCTGCTAGACACGGTATCCGCTCAGAAGAGTTTACTAAAAACAAGAGAGAGACAGATAGGAGGCAGGGGTAAGTGGAACAACAAAGTAGTAAGATGGTAAGGAACTGAATAGCAGCATCCCAATAATTAAGATTTAATGACACAATGGATTGCATTAAGACATACACACGATCCCAAATTATTTTAAGCTATGCCATTATCAGAAAGGTAATTAATAAACACCTCTTATCTACAAGTATTCATTCACTAAATTGTTTATAGCATGGCATTTTTCTTGTTGAGGAATATTGTCTGAAACAGAGACCATGTGACTCAACTTTTGAGCTGCTAATGAAACTTCAGAGCAAGGGAGATTTTGGTTTTATTACGAAGGATTTGCATAGCTCTGTTCTTTGTGGAAGAAGTTCCCTACAGGGCAGTGTACGCATCCAATGCCCTACGTGCTACTTAAATCCCATTCAAGGTATAGGGGAATCCAATGACAGCCAGGTCATTCTTAAGCAATTCCATACTTGGTGCTTTCACTCATGATGAATACCTGGAATAGATGATCTAAAAGAAGAGAGACTGTAAATTATAATTTCCTGACATAGGAAACTGTGGAGTAAGCACCATAATCCTATGGACAGAAGAAAGTTGCATGAATGCTTTGCTCTGGGTTGAAATTAGTCAGAACTTACTCATAGCACTGTTTACCTTTCCACTTACGTATTTTGAGCATAGTGGGTGGTTAGAGTAGAAAGGACAAAATTAATTTTTGTAAGCAATGACACACAGAATAGTCAGAGAAGAAATATGCACTACTGTGAAACTTACAATAGGATATTTAGATCCTCTGTGTCTCACACCCACTGCCTTGCACTATGTATTGTCATTTACACCTGTGCAAAATGGATTTACTGTTCTTTGAGTCAGGATGGTAATATCTTACAGCCACCTTACATTCACCTTGGACTGTTGTCTGTTGTATATTTGAGAGAGTTTGTGTGTCTCTCTGTCCATACATCTACGAGTCCGTTGATTCAAATATTCCAGTTAAACAGTAAGAGCTAGGACCACCAAATTTGGTATGCAGATTCCTCTTATAACTTAAAAGGAGGTAAGGGTTTGGTTGTGCCAGGACAATAGGATTTGCCTGGAATACGATTGTTTCTTATAAAATGCAAAAGGAGGGATCTGTTAGCAGGCATAGTTATACTGCAGAATGACCATATTGGACTGCACCAGTAAGAGTGTGGCTGGCTGGTGGGTGGTCTCTGGATGTTGCCAGCCACCATCCATGGGTTCCATGGTTGGTCAGCTGCTGACTGGGCAGAACAGCCCTGGCCAGCCCCGGGGAGCAGGTAGCCAGGCCATGTGATTCCTGATGGCTCAGCCATTCCTGCATATTGGGCAACCTCCTACATCCTTCATGACCTGCCCTGAGTTCCTCCTGAGCTCCCAAACCTTAGTTCTGCACTCCCCACACTACCAGCCCCCATCCTGAGCTATCCACATCCCCAAGCACCTGACTCCCGCACCCCCCATAACCCAAGCCCCCTGGCCTGAGCCCCTCCTTAATATCCCAAGCAATGCTGGGTAAATGTACCAGTAAATAACTATGTGAAAGGCAAGGTAGAGGGAAATATGATCCATAATGTTGTTTATTAATCTTTCCATAAAGTACTTACTTACTTTGAAAAATGGCTATTGATGATGAAAGAGTAAAGGATGTACTAGTGTAGCCACCAGACATTTGCAAAGTGCTTTCAGGATCAGACTACAAGAAGGGAGTGTGAAAAAAATCATCTTAATTTTTTTTTAATCTCTTTGTGATTTTGCAGTCACTATAGGCATATGAGAGAATCCTTCTTTCTGTAAGGGAGCTGATCACCACGGAGAGGAGAAAACCCCAGAATCCTTTTGATGTTACATTCTAATACAATGTAAAGAAAAATCATAGCATTAAAATGTTTACTAAAATGATTTTAGGCAGATTTGACCTATAATTATAGCTTTAATATGAAAATTTTAGAATGCTTTCATGCAGCATTATTGAGGAAAAAATAGAGCAGACAGGTAATGAGCCAAAGCAATCAAGTATGCCATACCATTATTTTAATCAGATGTTGCTAATGTCTTCCATTTTTATATTTTGATGATAAAATTAAATAGCTTTACATAAAAAGCAATTGAAAACTCCACTAGGAGTTCTTATTTCTGTGGGGAATGGAAATTACTGTAATTCTCTTTGACTGAACATTTTAAATGATCTTTCAGATACAAAGTTCAAAAATTAAAGAACCCAAATCACCTAACTTCTATAAGTATTGTTTTAATTGGTTTTTTTTTGTAGTTTGCAACTATAAATTTTAGTGATCGTGTTTTACATCTGTGATGATTTAACTCATGATAATTTGTATCTTGCAGAAGTACATAAATACTAGAAATTTAAAGACAACTTTGAGTAGCACGGGGAATACTGATGTGGAAGATAGCAGGAATTAGAAAAATTAAGAGCTCTTCTTGATTTGAGATGGAAAGGTTTCTCTTTGTGTACTATGTGCTAAGCAACCTGAAATATCTGATACTACAATTTGTGTGTAATGCTTGAAGAACTAAATGGAGCTGGTTGAATTATTTGCTGAGAATAGCTTATCTTAATTCAGCTCTTTTTTCTCTTTGATTTATTCTCAGGCAGGTTGTGATTTGTATGAACTTGTTCATTATTCATGAATTTTCAGCCTGAGATTTTCAAATGAGCCTACAGGAATTAGGCACCCAACCGCCATTTAAACTCAATTGAATTCAGACACCTTAGTTTCCTTAGGATCCTTGAAAATCTAAGGGTACGTCTACACTGCAACACTATTTCGAAATAACTAGCGCTATTCCAGAATAGCTTAGTCCAGTTCTACACAGCAGGCAGTTATTTCAAAACAGTGTCAAAATACTGTCAAGCTGGAGGACTTCTTACTCTGACTCCTGTAACCCTCATTGTATGAGGAATAAGGGAAGTTGGAGGAAGAGAGCTCTTTTTTGAAATAAGTGCTGTGTAGATGCTCCCTATTTCGAAATAAGCTATTTTGAAATAAGATACGCAATTGTCGTAGCTCAATTTGCATAGCTTATTTCAAGTTAAGCCCTGCAATGTAGATGCACCCTCAGTGAATGGGTTGAGTAAATAAATTCTAGCTCATTAGTTGTTTACTAGGAATATTTTCTATTTACTTTGTCTGGGAGATGACAATTCAGGGAGCAAGCATTCCTATGCCTGAAAACCTATGGGGAGTGCTCTTTTATCAATTTGAAAGAGGAAAAATGAGATTTGGTATTTTAAGGAGAAGCCTCTAGCCCCAAATATGGGATTGATATAGAGGATATCTTTTAGAAAGGCATCCAATCTTGATTTAAGGACTTTGAGGGATGAGGAATTTACCACCACCCCTTGATAAATTGTTCATTGGTCAGACACATCGCTAGACTGACTTTAGTCAAGTGTAGTTGAAACAACTTAAAAAGCCTTCTTGGTTTCCCCAAACTCTTTCCCAGAAGAACTTTCCTCTCCTGACTCTCAACTTTTAACCTTGTTACCTTTTTCTAGGGTATTAGGGCATTCACTAAGGACATACTGCCCTGCAATGAAGCAGGAAACTGTGACTTTACATACAGAAAGTTCCCAATATCAGGAAGGGGCCATACACCCCATCGCTCTGTTCTAGAAGGCATTTTAAGGTCTTGCTACACTCAGAGGTATAGGTATCAGTGTCATGCTAGGTTATTATTAGGAAAGTGCTTACCTGTCTGTTAATAACCCTGGCTTCTTTGTTCCCCTACTTGTACCACAATGTCACTTGATGCCTTTCAACTACCTCCATCCTGCACTTTCCAGCCCTTCTGCATTCCTGGCTTGCCAACTCCTTTGCCCCATTGCAAGATCTGAAGAAGGGAGCATGGTGCCTCAAAAGCGTCTTGCCCCATGTCCATGAGGAAAGAACAAAAGCTATGTGAGGAAGGGGCCCTCATGCATGTATCTAAGGGGATGATTGAATTGTCTAATAATAGTAACAGCAAAAAGAGAGATACTGCCAACTCATGCAGTAGATGATTATATTTTATGTGTATATGGAGCATCTGACTTATGTTTCCTGGTCTGTATGCATAAGGAATAGCTCAAGATCCTTGTTCTGGAATTACTATGTGTCTGTATAGGAAATATTCCTGTATTGATGGCCAATAACATTAATGAAATATAAATGAAACATTTTTGGTGATAGCTTATCACACAGAATTAACTTTTTTTAGGTTTAGTGTGAAACCAATTGTCCTTCCCAATAACCTTTTATAGCAATTATGAACCATTGTGTAGTAGTTATCAAACACTACAAATGGTAGTGGCTCTTGTTATTTCTGTTTGGCTTACGTACTGGTTTCACTGGGAATGACTGGAAGGACTTTTTAAAGTTTTCTATTCTGCTGAATCATCTGCCTGAATTTTTATTTGTTCTGTGGCTTTTCTTAAGGAAAAACAGAGGGGGCAATGCACTACAGTAAGCCTTTAAAAAACAAACAAACAAAAAGAACCTTTGCATATTCCCAGTGCACCACTTTCTGTGCTCGGTGAAGCAGGAGAGAGCAAATCAGCACATTCATCCAAAGAAGAAATGGTTTCCTAAAATACCTTGAGAAGTTTGACTTGCTAAACAGCTTCTGTAGTTTTCATACACTTCTGTGGCTGAAAAGAATAATGTCCATTACCAACTTTAGGAATGCTTTTGAGCAGTTTTAAAAATTATATTTGAATATAAAAAAATTATAAAGTTCAAATACCTGACTATAAAAATTAGCATTGGAAGATCACACAAGCAGAATTAAAACAATATAAATGATAATGTATTTGCACTGATAATACTAGTCCTGGACACCTTGAGTAAATTGAGAAAATATGGTCACAATTCCCATTAATAACAATAAAACTAGCTCAATATTTCTTTGTATGCAGCTGAAAAATGTGGTGGTTCTTGTATCAATACAAGACTCACCCAGCTTACACATGGCATAATTCAAAGAGGGGAATTACAACTGAGTGAACTGCTTTGACTTTAAAGGTATTTCTCAAATAATTCATTTTTGGATGGATGACACTGTTCACAAATTTGGGTTAAATATGGCAAATAATTTCATCAGAATAAAATGTGGGATGCAAATTCAGCAAAAGTAAAATGTTTTGTTTGAATATTTTCAATGCAGAAAATTGAAAATTTCAAAATTCCCTAAAGATTTTTTTTCAAGTATTCTTCTTGAGTTGATCAAGACATTTTGATTTTATTTTTTAAAAACATGTTGTGTTGTATTGTATTATAACACCAATCATTCGAAATTTAAAAATCAAAATGGTACATTCTGTTGGTGTCTTCAATCTTACCCAAACCCTTAAGTCACCCATACCCTTCGGTCACTCGAGGAAAGATGTAGGGTTCCAAATGTCTAGAACTCTAATCTAACTCTAACCCGAAGAACCTTACCATCTTACCATAATGATTCATTACTGTGCCCTTGGAAGGATATTCTGTGATGTATTTCTTAGAGGCATAACTTGTCAGACAATCTTCCAAGCCTGCTTTATGGACCACAGTACTTCCCAGAACCTCTGCAACATTGTGTGCTATTGTCTTACTTTTGACATGCCCCTGGCAGACCCCTGTGCCAAGGATTGTGTGTGGGGGTCCTCTGAGAAAAGACTTAGCGCTATTTTATGAGGTGCTTGTGCCAGAGGAATCCTTTGCCTGGTCTCAACCTCAATTGTCTGGGTGACTTTCCATTGTTTTGGACTTACTACATGGCATAAAGAATCTGGAGCAGTTTTGAGGATTTCACCTTAGATCTGCACATTTGCGAATTTGGAGAGATCTTGGGTCCTGGCTTAGTTCCATATTTGAAGTTTGAAGCTCAGATTCAACTTTAATATAAATACTGGAAGAAAGGCTCTACAGTGGTATTTACATTCAGAGCAGGAGGTTCTGGAAATGTCACAAGAGAGCCTTTCTCATTAGATTTCTGACCATATTTTGCAGACTTAAGAAGTCCGTCTGACTTCAGATAAGAATCTGAACTTGCTGCTTAAATGCCCCTAACCTAGAATAGAGCCCATGCTGTTAAGTACTACTAATCCCAATTGTTATTGCAAGAGCACCTTTATTAAATAAGTAATTTTAAAGAAGGGCAAAGCTGTGAGTATATCACAAAGAATCATGAAAAACAAAATATTTTTATGGTTCAGTTCAGTATTTGGTAGGCAGACCAAATAAAGAGGTGCCACATCATACCTTTATTTTAATAATCTGTTACCTTAGATTTACCCCTTCAATTTTGACTGATGATTTTTTCCCATGTAGTAAGGTAGTTGATAGTTGCTTTTACAGAAATTTGCAAGAGTGACTTAAGTATAGTCTAAAATCAAAGCAAATTGAACCATTCTAAAATAACCAAACAAAATGGCTGCAGGAAGAAATAACTTTTATTAATATGTGTGTGTGACGGGGTACACTTGCCCCGTACTGGGCGAGTGAGGGTTAACCCTGCATTGAGGGTTGAGAAAGCCACACCCCTTCCATGCTTTATTGGGCATGGTCCAGGAACACGGGTATAAAAGAGAGCAGCTCAGCTCAGTTGGGGCTGACTGCCAGAGGGAGAGGATGTGCAGTGCCTACTCTAGGCAAGTTGCCGTGGAAACCCAGGCACAGAGATGTTGCAACTCAGGCTGAGGGCAGGACACTTGCAGAGATGTCACAGAGTTTAATGACATCAAGGAGGGGGCAGCCCACAGATCAGGGCAGTAAGATGAAGGCCTATGCTGCAGCTGTGGGAATGGCAGTAGGAAGTAAAGAGGAAGGCGACGGCTAACTGGTGAGTGAGTTGGCTGATGCTGGGGAGTCAGCATGTTTTGGTAGGAACTGGTCATTGGGCTGCACTGCCTGGAAAATGGGGGTGAATGTACTGACTCGAGCCATTCAATTGCACTGCCTGGAGAATGGGGGTGAGTGTATTGACTCTGGCCATTAGGCCACACTACCCGGAGAAAGGGGGTGAGTTTAATGTTTTGGGCTACTAGGTTACACGCAGCATGACTGAAGGTGAATCTATGGACATAGTTTGGGGAGCACAAGGCAGGGAATTGCACGCACTTCCACAAGAGAGACAGGCAAACTCCCCCCACGGTCTTCCCCAACTGTGTCACAGTGCGCCTGAGTGAACCACACCCACTAGGTGTGTGGATTACATACCACTAGGGGTGTGGGTTATACCTGCTTCTCACAAGGAAATTTTTCCTGTGAATTTACTCTCCCAATACCTAAGGAAGTTTCTGGAGTTAAGCTGAGTAGTTGTTATTCATTGTGTAATAAGCCAGCAGATGGTGCCTAACAGCAGCCAACCAAGTCCCAGAGCATCAGTGGCCTAGAGGGGCAAGAAGCCAGAAAATTCAATGAGTGGGGAGGAGCTGGAAGTCAGGGACAGAGTAGGGTAGGGTATCTAGGTTGTACTACGTGTGTTGGGCGCTTGTTGGAAGAAAGAAGGATGTTGTTGCTCTGGCTGTGGGTGTGCATGAGCCTAGGGAAAAGACTTGTGCTGCACAATGCTAAACTGGGATTTGTAGTAAGAACTTTGGAAGTAGTCTTGCATATGCTGTGGAAGAAGGCTGGGTAGCCAAGCATGAGTGCACCCCACCAAACCAGGTTGGGGCAGGCACCAGGAGAGTGATGTTTTACTAGGCTAGCTCATTTCAGCTTTATGTGCACCACGGGTGGGATTAGAGGCCTTTGGTAGTTTGGGGGGCAAACCATTGGGCACCTCTTCATGTGAGGGTTTCACATGTCATTGCTGAATTCCTTTATGTTCCCCACCTCTATTTTGGTCAGTTGGCGTATACCCACTCCCTTGAATAATACTCATTTTTATAAAAGGCTACAGAATGCCTCTGTGTGTAATTGGGTTCTCGTGTTAGGGGCTTCCAACTCACCAAAGCAAAGAGTGCCAGTGCTTGACCTACCGTTCCTAATCCCCCAGGATTGCCCTAGTCTCCAGGAATTAAAAATTAATATTTAAGTAAAGATTATGCCATGTGCTGAAATCTCCAGGAATGTCTGACCAAAATTGGCAACCTTGGCTTAACCCAAAGAGGAATAGTTGCAGTCTGTCTACCTTAGGTTGCCTACCAGTATCTGTGTCCTGCAGGGAAGGTTTTGGTGCAATTGTGTAGGCTTATTAAAAGGTTGCATACACAATTCATGTGCTTGCATTCATCAACACAAAATCTATTTGGGTAATTATCTATACTAGCTGCTGACCTGTTTGCTTCCTTGCAGTGGAGATGGAGGCTGTAGCTCAGTTTTTAACCAAAGGTTCTTGCTTTTTAAAAAATTCCCAAACTTTCCAATTTGCACCATGTGGCCATTCACTTGTTCTCTTCCTTTGTTCCACCATATGCACATGCTGTCTGTTCAATCAGTTACTGATAACCTATAAAAATAACAATTACACATTTTAAGTATCTGTAACTGTCTTTTCTTCACTTCACTCCATTTAGTGTGCATAATTATAGCAGACGCATTTCCAATTCCCTTGACCAACTTCACAATCATTTTAGTACTGCCCTTTATTTGTGGCTTTAAATACGAATCACTATCTTATTAACTCTCTCATATCTCAATGGTTACCAACAAAATGAACTGCTGAATCCTTTGCTGTCTTTACTTCCCAATTCTTATTTCTCTTGAAAGTTTTTATGCATTTCTTTCTGCTGTACAATACCATCCTTATAACCTTTTGTATTTCTTATATCTGACAGCAGTGAGCACCCTACGTCATTCATTTCTCTGATGCTATCTTCCTCTCTCTCCTCCTTAATACTACGTTTCCTCAGTCAATGACTGCACTCTGTTCCTCCAGCGTACTCTGTGTGTAGCTCATTATTTAAATAATGTGTTCTAACTGAGGCAAGATATAATCTTAAATCCATATAGCAGATGTTGACTGATAAAATGCTGGCCTGAAACACTGAAATCAAGATCCTTCATACAGATCTAAGAACACATATTCTCCCAGAAGAGTATCTGTTCATTCAGTAACGTAGGCATTTACATTTAATTTATTTCTGACCACTCTAAATTATAGGATTGAAATGTCAAGCCGATTGAAAACAAAGTTAATACAATGCAAATTGTTATATGGATACCATTAACTTCCCATCTATCTATTGCCTTCCTCAGTTTCAATATTTAATGCCTCCAATTTCTTAAGCAGGAATAAAAATTAGAAACAATAAGCCAAGTAAGTTATTTTCCAATAAATAGGAATGTCTTTGCTGACTAAAGAATAGTAATTGGCTATTACATGTTAACAGTATGGCCCAGAGCAATTTCATAATAACCTTCTAAGTGCTTGCAAAAAAAAAAAAAAGCCCCAACACTTTATTACTTTCAACAAAATGCAGTTACTGCTTCTCTTAATTCATTTTAGTGAGCTGTCAATAAATTTCACTCCATTAGATGCTGAATTTAATTAGCTGGGGTCACGATTTACGTGATTTCTAACTTGCTTGCTATTTACAATTTCTAGTAAATGTTGCCCTTGGCACAATAAACTTATTTAATTTATAGCTCCGTAGTGAGCAATTATTTTTCATTTCAGTGACACTAAACGTAACTAAAATGCTGTCTGTTTTAAGGTTACAAACACATTGCTCCCAAAGTAGAGCATGCAATTGTAACAAAATAATATGAGAGCTACCTTTATACAGAACCTTTGATACACAAGGTCTCAGAATGCTTTAGAACAGTGAGAAATCATGAAACCAATATTGCCCTATATTGCACGTGTATTTTGGGGGTGAGAGGTCTAGAGAACTCTTTCTTTCTGTGCACCTCAATATCCGAACAGCAGCTGGAGAGGAGACTTTTTTTATTGGTGTCTTAAGTGGTGGTGGGGGTCCTGGATTGATGAGTCTATAATGCTCCACACTCCTGAGGCAGTATTATTTGCCATTTGGGAGAAATTGGTCATATCACTATGTATATTTGCTAGGGAAGTTGACAAAGGGAGAATTATCTCTCTGTTAATTGGCTTGCTGGTGGAGAAGGAAGAGCTGGAGTTGATGTGTAATGCAACTCAGTAAAGATGATTGACTGAAGGATAGGAGTCAGATGTTTGGAGAGGTACAGATGGGAGAGGTAATAGATCAAAACCCCACTTCCCTATTTCTCACCATCACCACCTTTCTCTCCATGTCTTTGAGCAGAACCATGCTGCTCCCTTCTTTACTACTGCACCTTTGCTCTTTCCACATATTCCTAAGGACTTGGGCCTGCCCCTTGCAATGAGATATGCACAAGCTGACTCTTAGACCATTGTGAAGTCCTACTGACTTCATGGGGATGTATACGAGAGCAGGAGGTCTGTCTTCATTCATTGCATTATGGAATTAGGCCTTGGCTTCTAGCCTGAAAGTTGCCATGCTTGGTGATTACTATCTTAACATGCATTATAAGAGGTAATTACTTGATCCTAGTTCTGTATGTGGGGAAAGTCTGTCAATTAATATTGTAATGAAAATACATTGTTATAGATTTCTCTAATTAAAAAAGGCATGTGTTCTGCAATTTTCCTCAGGCCTATATTAATAATAAAATAGCTTTGTTCAATGGGTTTAAATGTATTGGTATAGTAAACAAAAGTACTATTAATCATGGGTTATAATTCACAATAATTGAAAGTAGATTTTAATTAGTAGCTCTGAAGACATAGTTTGTCCTTAGGTTGGGAAACGGGTGCAAATATTATTTAATTCTTATGCACATGACTCTGCCCATGTTAGGTCTCTATGAAGTCATTGATGCTCTCCACAGGTGCCTCCATGGATCCAATTGCAGGATCAGGTCTTAGGTATGAAAGAAATGTAGCTAGCCAGATAAAAGGAATGAATGAGATTGCCCATACTATGCTGGAATTATCACACATGCATTTTTTTCATGGCTAGCACATACAAATCAAGACAGCATGGTGTGGTTTATTAAACAGTGCTTTAGCCTAAAATGTGCTTCTCTGTACAACCTATATGGGAATGAGAGTCTGTTTCAGTGCTGATCATCTGACTTGTACCTGAAAATGAATGACTTTTTATAGCACTTTTTCACATTTCTCTTATGTTTGGTTTTTAATTAAGATTATATGTGGTCAAGATAGAGTAATATACCATTATGGGCCAGATTCACTGTGCATAAGCTACATAAGAACAGCCATATTGGGTCAGACCAAAGGTCCATCCAGCCCAGTATCCTGTCTGTTGACAGTGGCCAATGCCAGGTGTCACCTCTTACTTCCATCAGGGCAGCTGCACCTTAAGGCATTTTTATCTGAGGATGGAATCTCAGATGCCCCCTAGAGCTCCACTGAAGCTAGTAAGAGCTGTGACTGTATGAGAGATGTACTGAATCAGTAAAGGTCCCACAGCACATGCAACATGTCATTAAATGTACATATTCATGAAAAAAGAAAATATTGCCATATACAATGATTTAAAAATACTACATGTACACAAGAGGGCCAAGGTACAATTCTGATGAGAACTATGGGCATGATTCTGATTTCACATCCATGCAAATCAGGATCAATTTCATTGAATTCAACATAAAACTAGTGCAACTGCAATGGGAATTAAGCCTCAAATCTTTAAATTTCCTAAGTTTCTGAGAGGCTATTTATTTAGATAAGGCTAATTTAACTAACATAGCTATGGGAGACATTACAAGGATTTGACAAACTTCATTATAGGGGTGCTGTCAGGTTCAAAATCATATGCTTTAAAAATCAAATGTTGCTTACCTCAGCTGTCTGAGAATACTTTAGATTACTCAAAAAATACTTCATATTTCCTACGTTTTGTCTGCTGTTTGTATTTATACTGTATGGTCTTTGGGACAGAGACTCTTTTTTATTATGTGCCAGTTTCTGATCCACTTGTCATATTGAATAGTACTATTGTAAGCTAGGTACAGTAAAACTCCAATTGTCCGGCATCCAGTGGTCCGGCACTCCCGATAGTCCTGGAAGTGCACCTGGAAGTGCTCCGGCCAGCCTGACAATTGGAGCTGCTCCACATCGCTTCCCCAAGTCCACTGCTGCTGCTGCTGAAACTGATGAGCAGCGGACTTGGGGACGCTGCGGAGCAGAGCAGCTGGGGTGCTGCCGGGTTGGTCCCGCAGCGCCCCTCACCCCCCTGCTCAGCGCCCGGCAGCACCCAGCTGCTCTGCTCTGCGCCGCTTCCCCAAATCCGCCGCTGCTGCTGCTGAAACTGACGAGCGGCGGACTTGGGCAAGCTGCGGAGCAGAGCAGCTGGGGTGCTGCCGGATTGGTCCTGCAGCGCCGCCCCTCACCCCCCTGCTCGGCGCCCGCAGCACCCCAGCTGCTCTGCTCCGCGCCACTTCCCCAAGCTGCCGCTGCTGAAACTGATGAGTGGTGGACTTGGGGAAGCTGCAGAGCAGAGCAGCTAGGGTGCTGCCGGGTTGGTCCCGCAGTGCCGCCCCTCACCCCCCTGCTCGGGGATAACTTCTGCAGTCTGGGGGTTGGGGAGCCCGCTCCCCTCCCCTCCCAGAAACTCTTGGGTCTTCCCCCGCCTTCCTGCAAAACGGCAGAGGGTTCTTCCCTTGCCACGCCATTCCCCGCCCAACCCCCAGACGCAGTGCGGACGCAGACCCGTCACAGCTTCCCTGTTGGAGTACCTCTCGATACTCCAGCATATCCGATAATTCAGCACCACCTAGGTCCCAAAGGTGCTGGATTATCGGAAGTCTACTGTAAATCCTTGTGGTAAACTTCATTCATTTTTGAGATACCTGTAAGAGATAGTTAAAGGACTGCATGTACAACAAGACTTGAGTTTGTCCAGAAATTAGCAGCATGTGGGCCTTCTACAGGGTATTGTGACCTGTTGGGTATGTATGTAGGTGAGAGCACACACCACAAGAGACAGAAGCAAAAGGCAAGAAAGACAAGCAGTTGTCTATGAACGCATTATGACCCCAGGGAAAGTTTTGGGGTCTATTAAAGAGGCTTGGGGCTATAGCTAAGAAGTGGCCCCATTTTTTTTCTCCTGTGTTCAGAGAAGCAGGTGTTTGTACATTCCTTGTAAATAAACAAGATTGCATCAAAGAGAATACCAGGCTCCATCAATTTCTACTTGTATCAGGAACATCCCCTGGACAAAACTGCCTTAGTCCAAGATAAGTTTCTTTGACTTCATTTAGGCTGCTTATGGAATAAAGTACTACTCCATGTGAGTAAGGGGATCAGACTCTGACCCTGGGTATTTAAACTTAACATAGTAATGGGCCATCTGTTTTGGTTGAGACCTTGAACTATAGTAATACAAGTAATCAATATCAATAATGAAAATTAGAGTTTATAAAAAGCAGATTTTCACTTAATAATGACATTTTAATTCCTGCATATTACTCTGCTTGCACAATGAAAACTTATTACTGTGTTGTTTTTTTTATCTTCACACTTTCTAGTCATCATGTTGCAGCTCTAAGCTGGCATTTTCTACATTTTAAACACTGTAGGAGAATATTTAAATAAAAAATACTGACTTTTTAAAAAATCATGTTTATTTTTAAACATAATGTAAATTTCAGTTGTAATCTGCCCATGAGTGTTTGCTTAAATTCTGAGTTAAAGGATTAAATTTGTCCTATGAAGGTTTAAAAATTAGCTATTACTGAAATATATAAAAGATGACAGCAACAAAATACTATGCCAAACTTGTACTGATTTGAAGTATTGTTTGGGTGCAGTAGGGGTTCTATTCTTCTTCTATACTTCATATTTTGTGCTCTTAAAAAGTGTTTTGTCTATGCATATTTGGCTAATCAGTGGTGCCATTAGACCAAAATTACTAATAGTTGTCAAAGATGGGAGAGAAAATTCAATGCTTTAATGTTTGAGACTCTGATTGTACCTGTGCCACCTTCTCAGCAGGCTGCTTCTTAATAATAATCACTCGTGTTCAAAGTGCTTTTCCAACATTACCTAATTAATCCTCATCATACCCTGGTGAGGAAAGTGAGAGACTATTATATTATTTGCAATTCAGGTATGGAGACACAAAGCAACACTGGCTGAATTGTGGCTATAGAAGTCTGGAATGGGATTAGTTCCTACTTCCTAATCCCATTGACTATCTCTCTCTTTAGCAATTTTCATTGTCTATATCTTGTGATTTTGGGATTGAACAGATGGTTTCTTATATCAAAATGTGTCTTTGCAATAGAAAAAGATATGTCTACTTTTGCTTGATGTTTATAAAGTAAAATTCAGATATTGTCTTACTCCAGGTGTAGAATTGCATATGTTTCTACAAATAGGAAATAATAACAAAATATTTAAATATGATTTATCAAGTGTTCTTTGCACTCAAAGTCATTCAAAGTTCTATGTAAAATTTTAGAACATTCTATTTAACATGATCATAGAATCATAGAATACTAGAACTGGAAGGGACCTCGAGAGATCATCAAGTCCAGTCCCCTGCCCTCATGGCAGGACTAAGCATCATCCCTGATATACATGTGTCTATCCTGCTCTTAAATATACTCAGTGATGGAGATTCCACAACCCTCCTAGGCAATTTATTCCAGTGTTTAACCACTCTGTCAGTTATGAAGTTTTTCCAACCTAAAGCTCGCTTGCTACAGTTTAAGCCCATTGCTTCTTGTCGTATCCTCAGTGGCCAACGAGAACAATTTTTCTCCCTCCTCCTTGTAACGCTCTTTTAGGTACTTGAAAATCACTATGGGTATGTCTACACTACAAAGTTAATTCGAACTAACAGCCGTTAGTTCGAATTAACTTTCATAGGGGCTACACATACAAACCGCTAGTTCGAACTTTATTCGAACTAGCGGGGCGCTTAATTCGAACTAGGTAAACCTCATTCTACGAGGACTAACACCTAGTTCGAATTAAGTAGTTCGAATTAAGGGCTGAGTAGCAACTTAATTCGAACTAGTTGGAGGCTAGCCCTTCCCAGCTTGCCCTGGTGGCCACTCTGGGCCAAACCAGGAAAACTTTTCTGCCCCCCTCCCTGCCCCGGAGCCCTTAAAGGGGCATAGTCTGGCTACAGTGCTTGTGCCAGTTGCAAGCCTGCCAGCACCCAGCCAGCAGAACCTGCACCTGGCACGGCACGAGCCAGCCACCCGCTGCCACCCAGCCCTCCGCCTCTTCCCAGGACCAGGCTGGCGGCTCCCAGGAGCCTGCCCGGGGCCACAAGAGATGGGCGCTCGCCTGTTCTAGTGCGGAGATCATGGACCTCATCGAGGTTTGGGGGGAGGCCTCCAATGTCCACTACCTCCGCACTAGGCACAGGAATGCGGCTGTCTAGGGCAGGATAGCTGCCAGCCTGGCCACCAAAGGCCACATGCGAACCCAGGAGCAGGTTTGCATGAAAATCAAGTTGGTCCAGTGAGTCCCCCGACCCTGAGCCCTGAGCTTAGAACATAAGAACATAAGAATGGCGTGCTGGGTCACACCAAAGGTCCATCTAGCCCAGTAGCCTGTCTGCCGACAGCAGCACCAGGTACCCGGAGGATGGACCGACAATGACCAAGTCATTTGTCTCGTGCCATCCATCTCCAGCTTTCACAAACAGAGGCCAGGGACACCGTTCCTACCCCCTGGCTAATAGCACTCCATGGACCCAAACTCCATGAATTTATCTAACTTCTCTTTAAACTCTGTTATAGTCCTAGCCTTCACAGCCTCCTGTGGCAAGGAGTTCCACAGGTTGACTATGTGCTGTGTGAAGAAGAACTTTCGCTTATTAGTTTTAAACCTGCTGTCCATTCATTTCATTTGGTGTCCTCTAGTCCTTATATTATGGGAACTAATGAAGAACTTTTCTTTATTCACCCTCTCCACACCACTCATACTTCTATAGACCTCTATCATATCCCCCCTCAGTCTCCTCTTTTCTAAGCTGAAAAGTCCCAGTCTCTTTAGCCTCTCTTCATATGGGACTTGTTCCAAACCCCTAATCATTGTAGTTGCCCTTTTCTGAACCCTTTCCAAGGCCAAAATATCTTTTCTGAGGTGAGGAGATCACATCTGTACACAGTACTGAAGATATGGCATACCATAGTTTGATGCTTCCCCCTTCCAGCTCCCTCCTCCCTGGTTTCCCCCTCCGCTCTCCCACCCTCTCTCTTCCCAGTCTCCCCAGAAGTTAATCCGCCCCCCCAGTTTTGTTAAATAAAGAGAGTTTCTATTTTTGACCACACGTGTCCTTTATTTTTTACATCAGGAAGGGGGGCTAGGGAGGTAAGTGGAAGGAGGTGAGGGAGGAATTGGGGCACCAGCCCCCGATGGGGAGGACTGGGGTGGCTCTGCAGGCTCCTCGGGGTGGAAGCTCTCCTGCAGGGCCTCCTGGATCCTGACAGCCCCCCGATTGACCCCCCCTGGATGGCAGCCTGCGGCAAGTGCAGCTGGGCTGATGGCCGAGTGCTGTGATGTGCCGAGTGAGGGCACTCAGGGCACTCCAAGATAGGACTGCTTTGCTGTCCCTCATCGAGGTAGCCAAGCAAGCAGGGAACCCTGAGAACTGTCTGTCTGGGGTGGGGGTTGGGTCCCTTTAAGCACAGCCCTCAGCTAGCCTGAGACAACAGCTCCACATTCTAAGTCCTAACCTGATGCCCTGCCGGCACTGGTTCCGGCCAGCCTTAACTTTGGTTCAGGGTCCACTCAATGTGGACATGCTAGTTCGAATTAGCAAAACTCTAATTCGAATGAGTTTTTAGGTCTAGATGCACTAATTCGAATTAACTTAGTTCGAATTAACTAAGTTAGTTCGAATTAGTGCTGTAGTGTAGACATACCCTATCATATCCCCTCTCAGTCTTCTCTTTTCCAAACTAAACAAGCCCAATTCCTTCAGCCTTGCCTCATAGTTCATGTTTTCTAGACCTTTAATCATTTTTGTTGCTCTTCTCTGGGCCTTCTCCAATTTCTCCACATCTTTCTTGAAATGTGGTGCCCAGAACTGGACACAATACTCCAAATGAGGCCTAATCAGTGCAGAGTAGAGCAGAAGAATGAATTATCATGTCTTGCTCATAACACTTCTGTTAATGCATCCCAGGATCATGTTTGCTTTTTTAGCAACAGTGTCACTGTTGACTCATATTTAGCTTGTAGTCCACTATGACCCCTAGATCCCTTTCTGCAGTACTCCTTCCTAGACAGTCGCTGATGATATATTTTAAGAATAGTGTGATTGTTAAAGAGTGGAAGAATGTCTTATAAAATAATTTATCCAGGTTAAAATTGAAAATATCTCTAAAATACTGTTTTCAGCATCTTAAAAGATGAGAACAGAGGAGCTGAGGCAGATTGTCATGGGGATTCTATTTCTCACTTATGAAGTTGTCATAGCAAACATGGTAACCTATGATATGGTGAGGTAACGTACAGATGGTGTCAGAGTGCAGATAACTGTCAGTCAAGGCTAAAGGAAGAGGTCTCACAAATCACAGCTTATGCTATTTGGGCTTTAAAAATGAACAAGGGAAAGGCAAAATCAATATGCCACTTTATAGGAAGTCAATCTAAAGAAAAAATGCAGGGTCAGTGCAACAGTTTCTTTCTGTACTATCTGAAAGAAAAAGAGAAGTCCCGTTGACAGCCTTAGTAAGAAGGAATTAGAATAATTGTATTCAGAAGGGGTTATGTTACTGTTGTAAAGTTGTTGAGGGATAACTAAGCTGCTGAAACAAAACTATTTTTATATTCATATTAGAGATTGTCAAAAATACCCAAGATTCTTTACTTGGCTCAGTACTTTTTAATACCCCTCTTCAATAAGTGGGTACAGAAGAGATGATCTCCATACACAGTCCCATACCCAGAAGTGAGATTTCTGTCTTCCTAGGAATGAGAACCAAGCCTCTTCAATGCCTCTGTTGCTAAGGTGACAATTTCAGCCAAGCAAACCTCCAAAACTGAGTCTCTATTAGTAGGGCCTGTTGTAGGAGATGTACAGCTAAGCACACTTGTCTCCTAATCATGGTAAGAAATAAATGTAACCCAAAGTGGTCACAGAGTAAGTAACACATTAGAGACAATAAAACCTTGAGGGATGCTGTCTTTCAAATCTCTTGGTAATGACACATAAAGTCCCCTAATCTATGGGCAGTTGTATAAAAAGCTACTATGATGCCATCATAATTAAAATGACTAATATACATTAATCTAATACCAACAAGAGATCATTCATGCCCACGATTAGCACAGAATAAAGTTCAAAAGATCTAAGTACTATGGCAAAGCCTTGGTTTTGCCTCAGAGGTCCTGCACTTCTAGGCATTTAGGTTGAGCCTCAGAAGCTCACTGTGGCTCTTAACATAGCCTCGCTCCTTTTCTGGAGGCAAGGGTCACAGCCTACTGAGCCACCTTCATCATAGACTAGTGAGTTTTGGCATGAGTCTCAGTCTTCCTTCTCAGAGAACATATCTGTGTTGGGGTAGGAGAATTGGGGGGAAACCCAGCCCTGCCCTCTACTCCAGGTTCCAGCCCAGGGGCCCTAAGGCAGCAGCAACAGCTAGTTTTTCCTCCACTAACAGAGCTATAGCCCTGCTCTGGGCCACTTCGCCAAACAGTCCCTCCCAGCTTCTTGCTCCCGATCAGTCTCATCCTCCCAACTCTTCCATAGCACACCATCTTACTTCCAGCTTCTCATCAACTACCCTGCCTTAAGAAGAACCTTTTAAACTAGTCCTAGCAGGTTCTTAATAGGCTGCAGGTGTTCTGATTAGCCTGTTTTTCTTAATTGCTTCTAGCAAGTTCCTAACTGGCTTCATTTATCTTATGGTGTCTGGCTGACTTGATTGGTTCTAACATGTGCCTGATTGCTCTGGAGTTCCCCCTGCCCTGATCACTGAGGGAAAAGAAAACTATTTATCCAGTGGCCAATATACTTACTTTATAACCAGACTGCTACAGCCAACTCATCTGGGTCTGTCACACTACAGAGGATGTCACTAGCGTGCAAGTGCCCAGGAGGTGAAAAGCCACCACCTTTTCAATTACATTCCTAACTGACCATTGGAAGATCAGCTTTGCCTGGAGATGTACCTAGTCTTGCATTTATGAAAATTTTCAATGTAGCTTATCTCCTATAGTTAAAAAATTAATGGAATTGACTATTCTTTATCTCTGTCTACCCTGTCGCCTTGAATAAAACTTTCAGAATAAATCTGGATTCAACAAGACAATGTAAGCAGCAGCAATGCAAATATTGTAACCTTTAAGTTTAACACAATACAAATTTAGTTCTATCTGTCAATGCAAAGCTTAAATATAAAGCCAGTAATTTAGCTTCCCAACCATGTATGTGGGTATATTTCTTTATTATGTTAATAAGACTTGATAAGTAAAATCTATTGCACTGTAAGTGCTATAAATTAAAAATGGATTGTGCTAATAATTAGGACTATGTATTTTAAAGCTCATCATTTAACTTCTGCTTTAATTGTCTTTTTAAAATGTAACTATTTTTTATTTTGATTATGCATAGCAAGTATAATTATTCCAAACTTCTCATGTATATAACTTTTCTGAGGCTTAGGCAGATCAAAGACATGAATCTTTCCAAAGTGCCCTTTAAAGCATTGACCAAAAGAATTGATAGCTAAATAATCTAAAAGTCTATTTATGCTTTCACTGGTGACTGCAGCTGCAGTCGTTCTTAATTCTGTGATCTTGAAGTATTGGCTGACACAATTCATATTTTAAGTGGCTGCAATTTCATAAACCAGTTAGCTGTGGAATTTTGCTGAGCTAGCATGTTGAAAACTTTTCATCTCTGTAGTGTTCTGGAAATACAACTCCTAAACTGGCATTTTAGGTGTATGCCCTGTGTAGGTCCACACAAGTGCTTAAACGGTAATTGAAAGCAATAGAGTTGTGTAAAATGACAGGGCCTAGGAAAGCTGCAACTGATAAAATACTTACACATATAGGACTAGATTTGCTAATCGGCTAGATCCATTTTGTGTCCTGCAATTGTAAGGAGCATGCTGTGATCAAGAATGGCTAATGGAGAATTCTTCTTGTGCAAAAGAAATCTTCACGGGTATAAATCAAGTAGAAGCATAGGGAAGAAGAAAGTGTGCAGTATTGCCAACTCTCATGATTTTATCATTTATCATCAGTGTTTTGATAATTCCAAAGATTCTGGAATCCTGTGGTTTTCTGAAAATCTCAGCTTTCGTTTGTAAAAAGGGTCAGTTTCTAATCCTCACAGATACAGAAAGCTTCAAAATATCAATCCTAAAGACTTTAATACTAGAAGACCAAAAAATGCAAAATGTACTGTTTTTGTATTCTTGTGAGATTTTTTTAAAGCTGACTCATATTTTTTAAACATCAGGGTTGGCAATACTATGTATGTCTGGGACAGAGACGGGAGAGGACATGGGGGACCAGAGCTCTGCTACATCTGATCTTCCATTAGTGTCATTTGGTAGCAACCCTAACTTCTACCAAGGCCTGAATAAAGAAACAGTACTCCACTGCCTGTGCCCCTTCATATCCACTGCAGCTAAATGCTGCCCAGTCATAATAGAGAACCAAGGCTTTAAAGTTCAATTTAAAAAATGGCTAGAATATATTAGGTGGCACATTCACAGTTCCAGTATAATGGAGATGCAGAAAAGATCCTGAAATCAATGAAGAAATATGCTTATGCCTCTAACTGCTAGTGCCAGGCTCAGAATGCAGAAGAGGCTACCAAAAGCGGTGATATAGAAGGACTGGTGAATCATAAAACACTAGAACTGGAAGGAACCTGGAGAGGTCATCAAGTCCAGCCTCTTGCACTTCTGGCTGACCAAGCACCCTCCAGGTAAGCACCCTCCCCTACTCTTAAAAATCTCCAGTGATGGAGATTACACAACCTCCATAGGCAATGCATTGCAGCACTTAACTACACTGACAGTTAAAAAGTTTCTCCTAATGTTCAGCCTAAACCTCCCTTGCTGCAATTTAAGTCCATTGTTTCTTGTCCTATTATCAGGAGTTAAGGAGAATATTTTTTTCTCCCTCCTCCTTGTAACAACCTTTTAGGTGCTTGAAAGGTGTTATCATATTACAGTAAACGTCCGATAATTCGGCACCTTTAGGACCCAGGCGATGCCGGATTATCAAATATGCCGGACTATTGGAAGGGGGGGGCTATGACGGGTCTGGGGTGGAGTGGGGGGGATGCGCCTCGGCGCTGCGGGACCAACCCGGCAGCACCCCAGCTGCTCTGCCCCAGACTTCCCCAAATCAGCCGCTGCTGAAACTGACCAGGGGCAGCGCTAGGGGACCAACCCGGCAGCACCCCAGCTGCTCTGCCCCAGGCGGCCCCAAGTCAGCCGCTGGTCAGTTTCAGCAGCGGCTGAATCAGGGAAGCCGGAGGCAGAGCAGCTCCAATTGTCCAGCACTTCCGGGTTCCAGATGGTGCCGGACCATCAGGAGTGCCGGACCATTGGATGCCGGACTACTGGAGTTTTACTGTACCTCTCTGTCTTCTCTTTTCTAGAGCAAGAAACACAATTCTTTGAATCTTCCTTCATAAGTCATTGGCACAATACTCCAGTTGAGGCCTAATCAGAGCAAATTAGAGCAGAAGAATTACTTCTCATGTCTTGCTTACAACACACCTGTTAATGCATCCCAGAAAATGTTTAGCTTTTTTTTCAACAGTGTGACACTGACTCATATTTAGCTTGTGGTCCACTCCTTCCTAGACATTCATTTCCCATTTTGTATGTGTGAAACTGATTGTTCCTTCCTAAATGGAGTACTTTGCATTAGTCCATATTGACTATCATCCTTTTTATCTCAGACCAATTTTCCAGTTTCTTTGCATCATTTTGAATTACAATTCTATCTTCGAAAGCACTTGCAACCTCTTCAGCTTCTGTCATCCATAAACTTTATGTGATTATCTAAATCATTGCTGAAGATCTTGAACAAAACAAGACCCAGAACTGATCCCTGTGGGATATCACTCATTATGACTTTCCAGCATGAGCATGAACCATTGATAACTAATCTGTGGGAATAGTTATCCAAACAGTTATGCACCCACCTTATCAGAGGGATGGGGGAGCACCGCCTCCCAATGCTCCCATTGACTGCAATTTGATCAATGGGAGCAACAGAGAAATCCCCATCTAGGTTGTATGTCCCTAGTTTATCAATGACAAGGTCACGTAAGACTGTATCAAATGCTTTACTGAAATCTAGATATACCACATTTACCACTTCCCCCTTATCCACAAAACTTGCTATCTTACCAACCTGGTAGCTTTCTTTGATATGGCATGATTTGTTCTTGACAATTCCATGCTGACTATTACTTATCACCTTAATATCTTCTAGATATTTACAAATTGATTCCTTAATTATCTGTTCCATTATTTTTCCTGGTACAGAAGTTAACCTGATTGGTCTGTAATACCCAGGGTTACCTCTATTTCCCTTTTTATAGATGGGCACTATATTTGCCCTTTTCCAGTTTTCTGGAATCTCTCCCATCTTCAATGATTTTTCCAAAGATGATAGCTAATGCTCAGATAATTTTCTCAATCAGCTCCTTGAGTGTTCTCGCATACATTTCATCAGGCTCTGGTGACTTGAAGACATTCAACCTGTCTAATTTTTTTGTATTTTCCCTGTTTTAGCTTCTCAACCTAGCCCTTTTCCCCTGTCCTACATTGTGTTAGGCATTCAAGACCATCAACCTTCATGATGAAAAGTGAAATGAAGTAATTAAGCACCTCTGACATGTCCACATTTTCTGTTATTGTATTTTTCTCTTCATTGAGTAACAGGCCTACTTTGTCCTTGGTCTCCCCCTTGATTCTAATATACACGTGGAATGTTTTTATGGTTATTCTTTAAGTCTTTAGCTAGTTTGAACTCACTTTGTGTCTCTTCTAATTTTGCCCCTACATATTTATGATATTTATATGTTATCCTTCGTAATTTGATCTAGTTTCCACTTTTTCTAGGTATCTTCTTGTTTTTTAGATCATTCAAGATCTCCTGGTTAAGCCAGGATGGTCTCTTACCATACTTCCCATCTTTTCTACATAGTGGAATAGTTTGTTCTTTTGCCCTTAGTAATATCTCTTTGAAAAACTGTCAATTGTCTTAAATTATTTTTCTTCTTAGACTTGCTTCCCATGGAATCTTATCTAACAACTCTGAGTTTGCTAAAATCTTTCTTCTTGAAATCCATTGTCTTTATTTTTCTGTTCTTCCTCCTACCATTCCTTAGAATCATGATAGCTTTCACTCAAGCTACCTTCCATTGTCAAATTCTCAAACAATTCCTCCCTGTTCGTTAAAATCAAGTCTAGAACAGCCTCCCCCTTCGTAGCTTTTTCTACCTATCATACTGATATGGGACCTAGACCATTTCTGATAGGTGTTTGTCTAACCTGTTCTTAAAACCCAACATTCTCCCTTGGAAGGATTTAGCTGCCTTTGCGATTAGAAAGTTTTTTCCTAATACCAAACTGTAGAGAGCAGGGATGACCACTCACTGACCCAGAGGGGGAAGAACCCCTCTCCTAGCCCAGATGGGCTGAGTCTTGTCCTGCTCCTTTAACTCCCTGGAAGCCAAGAAGTGAACCAAGTAGAATAAAAGCCCAGCCCAGGAGCTCAGTAAGGCCCCAGCCGCCGGAGGAAGTAGAGGCCTGCCTCAACCTTCTAAGCGGAGAGGCTGCTGCAAACCTGGCTGAAGCTGAGGACTGCCCCAGACCACTGAGCCCCCACACTGAAGAAGAGACCTTTCTACCCCTGCCTGAGGGCTCAGACCCCAACAGCCCCAAGTATTGGCAGCAACCACAGAGCCAGGGAGTTTGGAAGTGGCACAGGGGAAGCCGACTATGGTCAGGCTGATCTCACTATCTCTAAGTGAATCAGTGTGTTGAGGGCCGGATCCTTGCTGACCCCAGTGGCAGCCACGCCTGATGCTGTTAGGGCCCAAAGCCAGGATGTGGTGGAGTAGGGTGGGCCCTAGTCCCGCCTGCTCCCCCACACACCGGGTAGCAGGCTCCCTCCTCCTGCCAAAGATCTACTATTTGTTTGCCGCCCACCCTGCACCAGGGCCTGGGCTTACGTAAACTGTGAACTACGTCTGTTTGTCTGCCCTGCCCTGAACCAGGGCCTGGGCCTATTTGAACAGTGAACGTCTGTCTGTCTGCCCTGCCTTGCCCCGCCCTGCCCCAGGGATTAGGCCTGTCTAGACTGTGAACTGCTATTTGTTTGTCTGCCCCGCCCTGCACCAGGGACTGGGCCTGCTTGGACTGTGGTTCGCTATTTTTTTGTTTGCCCCAGCCCGTACTCAAGGCCCGGGCTTAGACGACCACTGCATGGTTTATAGGCCTGAACACAGGACTGGGGCCCAGGACTGAGCCAAGTGGCTTACACTAACCTAAATCTCCCTTGATTCAGACTAAGCTTATTACTACTTGTCCTTCCTCCAGTGGACATGGAGAACAATTGATAATAGTCCGTAACCTATTTGAAGACTATCAGGTTTCCCTTCAATCTTCTTTTCTTAAGAGTAAATGTAATCAGTTTTTAGTTTTTCCTCTTAAGTTATCATGTTCATCCACCCTGATCAAACATGTGAATCTTTAGCACATCTGTTAGATAAACATCTTGTGATACCAGCTACAACAGTGGCATGCAAATGCCTATTTTCCCTTCTCATTAGCTGGTACAGGTGGTACAATACCATTAAAGCCAAGGAAGCTGTGCAGTTGATATTAGTTGACAGTCTTCTAGTCCAAATGCCTGTTCTCACTTTCAGGAGCCATTGTAAACAAGAAGTGGGCAGCATTATCTTCTGGAAATTGTAACCAAACTTGTTTGTCTGAACAAATGGATGAACAAGAAGTAGGACTAAGTTAACCGTAAGCGCTAAAGTTTTACATTATTTTAATGCTGTTATTTTTGTATATAATTCTATAATTAAGTTCAACTTTCATGATAAATAGATTTTGCTACAGTGCATGTATTAAGTGAATTGAAAAAAATACCATTTCTTTAGGTTTTTATATTGCAAATTTTTGAAAACAAAATAATTCTAAAGTGAGTACTGCATTTTGTATACTGTTGTAACTGAAATCAATATATTTGAAAATACAGAAAACTCCAAAATATTTAAATAAAAATATTCTATTATTGTTTAACTTTGTGATAAGTCATACAATTAATTCTGGTTAATTTTTGCAATTGCTTGCTTGACAGCCCTACAAAAATATTAAATAAGTCACAGAAAAATACTTCATAGTTGAAAATATCTTGTTACCTCCACTGTGAACTGCTTCTTCCTGGGAAGATAAAGTCACTGAAGTGTTCTCTAAAAGACTGTCAGGCATACCAACAAACATATCCCCTTAGCACTGCTGTATGCACACAGATTGTTTAGCTGTTTTGGGATTCAGTAATTTTACTTACCTCTCCCTGTTAATTAACACTATAGTAGATACCACCAAAAAGCCTGCATGCTAGGCTGAATCTTTGTTCACAGCAATTCCCTCTGACTTGCAACATTTTCAATTTCTGTTAGCAAAACATGAGCTCTTTGATCACACAACCTCATTATTTGTACATTCTATAAATATGTATGGTATCATTACAGTATCATAGACATACCAAAGAACTTAAATACCTGTGAATGTTCCCAAATATGCTAATGATAGTATTGTAGTTAGAATATAGGCATGGGAGATAAGGAATCCTAGTTTTATGTCTGGCTCGGTTACTTTATGTTCAAAATCCTTTTTGCTTAAAAAAAAATGCAGAGTCTGAAACAAAATTCAGAAATTTGGGTCAGTTTTGGTGAAGTGGTCTGGTTGGGGGAGAAAAACCTGAAAAAAGGGGAAAAAATGGGAATTATCAAAATGGTTGGGTTTTTTGGTTTGCAAAAAATGTTTTCATTTCAGAATTTCTCTCAATTTTATTTAGGAAAAAAACAGTTTAAAAAAAACCCCTTCAAAATTGAACTGAAATGTTTTGTTTGGAGTTCACTAAAATTGTTATTTTCAATTTGCCAAACCACAATATTCGTTATTTACATAATTCTTTTCCTGGTTGCGACACAACTTCTAATGGAGAATTGGACAAATCACTGGTTAAGCAGTAACACACAGTAATCATTTCAATAGAGGTTTAAATAGTATTCATATAATAAGCATAATACAGGTTGAACCTGTCTGGTCTGGTAATATCCGTAGTCTGGCAGGACCACAGATGTTGCCAGACCAGAATATCCCAGCCTCAGCGGTTCAGAGTGGATGGGAGCAGAGGCGGTCTAGGGCCAGTGACCTGGGGGTAGATAGCTCTGGGAGCAGTTGCCACCATGCAGGGACTCGAGTCACAGAACCTCAGGATCAACTGCTGCCTGGGGAACCCTCTGGGAGCAGCTGCCGCCACGTGTGCACAGAGCCCAAGAATCTCCTGGGAGCAGCTGCTGCCACTGTGCACACAGGGACAATTGCACATGCAAGGGGCTGAGGCACCCCTGGAGCAGCTGCTGTTACGCGCGGCTGGAGTCAGGGAGCAGAGTCCCAGGTGACGACAGAACCAGGAAAATGAGCTGGGAAAGTCAGGTCTCTGGGTTCTCCTGGGGCAGATGGCAGGAGGGGAATGCCTGGAGATTCAACAAGGACAAGTGTAGAGTCCTGAACTTGGGATGGAAGAATCCCAAGCATTGTTACAGGCGGGGGACCAACTGACTAAGTAGCAGTTCTGCAGAAAAGGACCAGGGGATTACAGTGGATGAGAAGCTGGATATGAGTCAACAGCGTGCCCTTGGAGCCAAGAAGGCTAATGGCATATTAGGGTGCATTAGGAGGAGCATTGCCAGCAGATCTAGAGAAGAGATTATTCCCCTTTATTTGGCTCTGGTGAGGCCACATCTGGAGTATTGTGTCCAGTTCTGGTGCTCCCACTATAGAAAGGATGTGGATGCATTGAAGAGGATCCAGAGGAGGGTGACCAAAATGATTAGGGGGGCTAGAGCACATGACCTATGAGGAAAGATTGAGGGATTTGGGTTTGTTTAGTCTGCAGAACAGAAGAGTGAGGGGGGATTTGATACCAACCTTGAACTTCCTGAAGGGAGGTTCCAAAGATGGACGGATGGCAGAACAAGGAGCTATGGTCTCAAGTTACAGGGGTGGGGGGGGGAGGTCTAGGTTGGATATTAGGAAAAACTATTTCACTAGGAGGGTGGTGAAGCACTGGAATGGGTTACCTAGGGAGGTGGTGGAATCTCCATCCCTAGAGGTGTTTAAGTCTCAGCTTGACAAAGCCCTGGCTGGGTTGATTTAGTTGGGATTGGTCCTGCCTTGTGCAAGGGGTTGGATTTGATGACCTCCTGAGGTCTCTTCCAGCTCTATGATTCTATGAGATTCCAGACACCTGACCTCCCCTGTTCTGGTAAATTCCCTTGTTCAGGACCACTCAGGTCCCCAGGACCAGGGAGGTTCAACCTGTACAGAGTTCAGACCTTAGTAATGTATTGCCTATTAGGTCTACACTAGGACCTTAATCCAAAATAATCCCCCCCAAATTCGAATTTGTAAGTGGTGCATCCACACTACCAAGCCCATTATTCCGGAATAAGGGACCAAGGGGTTTGAACTCTGTGCTCCTGCTTTTCATGTGGAATGATGCTAATTCTGAACTTGTAAGTCTGAAATAACGTTACTGTGGTCATTCTGATACTGCTAATGCAAAGTAATTTTCCTCTGGGGGCCTCCAGCGGCTTTGTGTCCAAGGTAGTGCATCCATGTTAACAGAACCTGCCTTGGAGTAATTTCAATGCTTCCCCATAGTGAAGACATGGAAGTTCGAATTTGTTAAATTGGGAGTCCATAAGTCAAATTTAGTATATTTGAAATAATTTCCTAGTGTAGACATGGTTTTACTAATATACGTTAACTTTTTTTAGTCATTCCTCCCTCTGGCCTGGTCTGTGTCCTCCTCCCCTCTTAGGAGCCATGGTCAGAAGCTGGGACTGGGAGTTTGCCCACATTTGGTGCCAGGAGCTGAAAGCCATGGCAGGGAGTGAGGCTGGGGCTGGACCCGGTGGGCAGGTCGGGACCTGAGGCTACATGTGGGACAGGAGTGGGGCTGGGACCCCACTGTACCTTCCTGCTAAATGTTCCTCCATGCCCCTGTATATTTTGCACCTGTATTTTTGGCTCATCTGAGAAAGTGGTTTTGCCCATGAAAGCTCATGATGATATAGAACTTGTTGGATAATCCATGCCCTACTATACCTTATTGGACTCCTTATACGGGACTCTTTAAAATGAGAATCCCAACAAGGGTCGGTGACTAATACACTTGCTTCACTTCTTCTTGTCTCATTTCTGGAATGACCTGAGTATAATTTCCAAATACAGTCTAAGACTCTATGGTCTAATTATTAAAAATAGGGGGCTAGATCAGTAGCTGGTACAGGTGGTGTCACTCCATTAAAGAAAATGAAGCCACGCAGTTGACATTAGTTGACAGTCTTCTAGTCTAAGATTTATGAAAGATAGACAGAGCAGATCATATTTAAGAAGCCTGAATGCATAATATATCTGGTCTGAATATCTGTAAAAACTCATTTTGGGATTGAGTCAAAGGTTATTGAAGTCAATGGGAATCTTTCCTTGGCTTTAATGGGCTATGCGTCAGTTCTCTACATGAATTCTGTTTAGATTTATTTACAAAGCATACAAAAAATCTTACTTTGTGTTTGAGTGGCAGTAAGAGAGTATTCCCTTAAACACCTGCATTTTTCTGTGAAAAGGGACAGCATATTTGCTTATCTTAACCAATCACATTAGATCTGTTCACCAAGGATGAATAAGCTCTGTGAAACTGTAGCTTCTGGTATTTATGGTTAGGAAACTGATACAGCTTCTGTCATATTGCTCTCTAATTTTCATTTATGGGCCATATTTTAGATAGCTAAATATGCCTCTTCCAGTTTTGTGATGAATCTAGTTGTGACAGGTTCAAAAATTTGATTTTCGCCATTATCCCAAATGAACAAACTTTCATGCCAATGAATATTTGAGAAGCAAAAGCAGGAATACAAACACGATAAGCCAAAATTTGGTTTCTGATTTGCTGAAATTAGTCACAAATAATATTTCCCATTTTTTTTTATCCAGTCCTGTTTCTGCTCTCCTACATGTTGAATTACTATTACCATTTCAGTAGACCAAAGGACACAGGTAATTTACCACGTGTACTTTTTTCACTCTTAAAAATAAAATGCAAATAACTTCATTTTTTACAAAGCTATTGCTGACTTGCTTTTAATCAAACAAATACCATGCCCATTAATTATTGTTTTAAGTTAATTAAGAATTGAATTATCGAGAACCAGTTTTCAATAATTCACAGAGATGTCTCTTGAACTGTCCAGTATAGTTATAAATATAGAAGAGCATGAGAGAGAAGCACTTCAAAAGTTCTTTGGTTAATATTAATATGAAAGAACTTGCCAGGGGTTATTTGCATTAACTAATGATGACCTGACATCAAAGACAGAGCCCAATGGAAATTGAGCTTTCGAGGTAGCATAACTCTGAAATGTCTCCTGAAATCTTCCAAAAATGAAATTTAAACTACTGTAATGGGCTATCAAAACTGTCAAGCCGGCTCAGCAAAGTGAGTGATGTATTTAAAGATTGATAGTTTTCAAAGGCTCCATGAAAGTAAAATAGCTCCAGCCAAATGGCTGTAAGCAACTTCTTGTGTCCAATTATTAAAAACAATCTGAACAAAAAACTGTCAAGTGCTGAATTATGCTTAGAAACCGGGCTGCAAAGTGATGAAATGATTGCCCTTAAAGGAAAAATTTTGCATAGATTAGTAAACACTTCTCTGACTTAATGCTACCAAAGTAGTAATTAATATCAAACATACGCCAAAGATTTAAATGTAACTCTTTTCTACAAGTTGTTGACATTATTAAGAATTATCTAAAAAGGTATATAGAGCACAAAAGATACACAAGGTAAAGGTAAAAATATGCATATGATGAAGTATGCATAAAAGGGATATGAAGCATGATGAAGCACAAAAGATTACATAAAGCATACTTTAAGCAAAGCCTGACAACTAAGCATTCAAAAAACTGCTCCTTATCACTGATTATGTAAAGTTAATTAGTATAATTCTGATCAGAGATTGTCTCTCAGTAGTACTTTCACTAATCTATGCAAAATTTTTCCTTTAAGGGAATCATTTTATGTGACTAAGGAAACTTTAGTCACAGGGGAAATTGAAAGGGGGAGGAGGACAAGAATTTCTTCCTTCTGGCCCCTTTAGGATGTACAGGAATAGAGGTAATGAAAGAAAACCAGGCAGAAAACAAACATGTTTTTATTTCATTCATGCCAAACTATCCCTCTAAGGCTACATTTGCACTAAATGCAAGGGATGTGACTCCTGGGTCCCATACACCTGTTCATGCTAGCTCAATGAGAGCTAGTGTGAATATGAATAGTAATGGAGCTGTAGAAGCACTGGAAGGATAGTTTAGTGATGCCAAGTCATGCCCTTCTGTTCACGCTGATTGGTACTTGACAAGAGTACTCAAGAAATGAGAATTGAGATTCAGTGCTTAGTATCTTGTCTAAATCTTCCACTATTCTCCAAATGTTTCATTTACATGGCATGAATCCAGTTCTCTCTGATAAATAGCAGAATAGCCAAAGATTATTTTGTTAGGAAAATATGCCAATTTCTACATCCAGTGCTTTTAAATTACTTTAGCCTACTGGGAGGAGATAAGTGGAATGTTATTAAGAAGTATTCTTGGTATAGAAAGAAGATCTTTATTAATGAATGTAAGGATTCCTTGAAATACATATTTTGCTTTGTTTCCATAAGTTAAACTAGTGAATTTTACTAGTTTTTACTGTGCATTTTATGGGATTATCAATACAGTAATACAAATCATATATGAAGGCTTTAGAAGGCTACTGTCCTCAGGTGGGTCCTGATTAATTTGTAGGAAGAAATGTGAGCACAGACCTATGGGTCCAGGTGGAATTCCATAGACTTCAGTGAAGCTTTATATATGGACAAAGGCTTGCTCACATGGTCCTCAGTGTAGGGCGAACAACTGAAACTGTACTCTGGTTCTTAAATGAAAAGGTGTTCTTTTTAATGCCCCTTTAAGAATATTGTGCCTCAGATTCTGGTATCATTTATACCTGTGAGTATCTGAAGGACTTCCATTGATACCAGTGAAAGGCTTCTGCATTTACAGTGCTGGAATTGAGATCAGAATAAGTCCTCAATCTTTATCGCTCTGCTTTATATTTTTATAAGTACAGTACTAAGCACTGAGGAGTCTGACTGGAAAGAAGGCTACACCCTTTTCTGTCACTCATTCACACTTACATTACACTATCTTACACTGAGTCTGCTCAAACTTCAGGAGAAGAATTAGTGTCAAACAGTGTTTTCTTAAAAATATAAATTACCAAATAGTGTACTAAACATAAGTAATTGAGAACCTAACTCAGCTACTTTTACTTGCAATGTTGCATATCTCCCAACTGCTACTGGTAATAATTCTGCTTCGTGGAGCTTCCCTGCCTCCTTACATTTTTATCTGATAATATTTGCTTTAGAGTTGTATTTAAATTGTGTGGATAAACTGTGTATCCATGTTTCATTTGGCCTTTCTTCCATGGATTAAACCAGTATATAAGCTGGTCTGCCTTTTCAAAAACTCCGCTTTTTTCATGTTGTTAAATTTAATTTTTAATTCATGTGTTAGAGCACACAGAATTAGAACAACTCTTGGAAGATACCTGAACTATCTCTCAGCTATGTTGTTTGTCTTGTCTGTTTGTGATTCTGAAGCATTTAGAGCAAACATCTTTTAGCTAACTTCAAAGCAAAGGAGGGTTTTAGTCCTAATATAGACATTTGTATTTGCTATCTGCAAAGTTGTTAAAAGAATCTAGTTTTAAAACCATTTATGATAATCACTTGTCCTTGTCGCTTATGTTTTGAATATGATGTGAGCTTTGCAGTAGGTTTGCATGCTCTTTCTTTTCTTACTCTTATTGGAGTAACAGCGAATCACACTAAGGAATTTGCTTTAAGTTAAACAGATCCACTATTGATCATGATGATTTTGCTGGTATGAAGCCGCTTTTTCTGTACTTGCTGAGGTTACAAGGCAATGTAAGTTACTGCTTTGCTCAGCTCTAAGCACATGGACACTTGTAGCTTTAATTGTACACCACATCTGGAACAAATATGTGGTATTTTTGACATATTTGATCAAATGTTGTGCAATGTATTGCTTCTGGTAGTCAACCACATCCATTGAATAGACACTCTTATTTTCCAGAAGATCTTTGAATTACTGTTTCAATTATATCTTTCATTTAATTTCTGTCTCTATCTCGCTCTCTCACACATCCCTGTCACATAGAACAGTACTCCCATTCCTGGGGATAAACTTAGCTTTATGAGAGAGATAGTACTACAGGTAAGCAGTATTGGCTGTCCTTTAGAACTTTGTGCTATATCGTATCAGTGAGCACATAATAGACACGGTGCTGAAGCATATGGGAAAGCAGGTCAACAGTGTATTACAGCTGCTTATTTTCTGCATCTTGTAACTCCTTAATAAATTCCTTCAAGGCACAAGCCAAGCTGGCATGACATCAGCCTGGAAGTCAATTTTTTTACCTAATTTGATCTGATCTGTTGAGATAAAAAACATGGTTTGCTGTATTTTGAGTAATTGCCCTTGAACAAAATATACATGTCACAAAAAGTTCAGCTGTTTGAGCAACAACTAGAATATTTTCAAAAAGTTGAGATAGTCTTGTGAAAAACCAAGCTTTTCTAGGACCTCTGAACTCTAATATGAACTTCAAAGTAATGATGGCTGAGATTATACCTCACCATGACATCAGTTTTCATATATGAATGCAAGCAGTAGGTTAAAGGTACTGCAGCACATTAATCACATCTGGAGTCAGATCCTGACTTAGAAACTGAGCTCACCATGAAAAAAAAATGAATACATTTTTTGAAATTCATATTTAATGGGACATTGCCCTTTACCATATTTAATAGGACATTGCATGAATGATTGTGTTGACTTACTTTACTTCATCTATTCAATGATTGTAACTAAAAGTAATTCAATCCCACATTGCTCAGGTGCTTTCTGGAACAGAAATTGTAAGTGGGACATTTCTGAGCTACCACAGGAGAGAGTTAGATGACAACAGAGCAAAAATGCAGCATCTCCTTTAAAGGGATCTGTCACACTGAAGAAGAAAAAGTCTTTGCCCATAGCATTGAAAGGAATACTCACATGAACTTTGGCAAATATTATTCTGCAAATGCCATTCTAAACAGCCGTACCTCTATGAACAGTAACCTGACATTTATAACTATACTAAATAATGCAACAAAAGAATTTTCAAGGTTCATGTGAACCTTTTCACATGCAGACTTTGCAGTTTGTTAAATAATTTAACATGTTTAGAAACCATCTCAGTGAATCATATTTTTGGAACACAAAACAAATATTAACTGGTGAGTTGTCTGTGATTTTTGAGTCTGCGTCATAGAAGAGATGATGATATGACTGAGTTTATTTTAATTTGATGGTTTTGCAAAACAACAGACCTAATTGTGCTTTCATTTACATCTGTACAAACCAAATAGCTAGCTCAAGCTTCATTGAACACTTGAACAGTTTTCAGTTATTGTATAACTAAGCACTCCTATCCTTTTCAAAAACAATTAGTCATTTATTTCTAGTCTAGGTAGGACACAAGGTATCAGAACTTAGAATGATGACATTATTATTCCCCAAAAAGTTGCTTTAGTTACATTTAGAGGTCTATATACTTTATTTTCCTTTTTGTCTGAGGCCTGCCTGTTGGACTGTAAGTGTGAAAAGTGTCTGGTTTTAGAAACAGTGGGATATAAAAAGTAATCCCAATAAAAATGCTAACAATTTATTAAAAAGTTTAAAAAGAGATTTCCTTTTAAAACACGTGGGATGTACAGAACACATAATAGCATAACAGTGTATATAGAGCCCACATGGAGTTGAGTGCTCTAATCAGTTGGATATTGCGTGAATGGGAAACTCTGCTGTTGTTGCTGTCTTCTGTGTGGGGTTAGGCATGCGAAGCAGACACCAGATGAGGCCACACATGCCAAACAGGTAGCAGGAATGTGAATCCTGCAGTGAATTAGGTGCTGAGCTGCTCACTGGTATGAGACATTAGGCAGCTATATGCTTGTCTTGTATTGGACATGTAGGGTCTAGGGGACTTTACTAGTGGAAGCTTAGACTCCTAGAGATGTTAGGCACCTACAGGGGTAGGTGGCAGCTGAGAGGTGGTTTTGTGAATGTCAATGACGCCTAAATAATCAATTTAGACACGTAGTAGCAGTCCCTCTTGTAAATGTAGCCCACCTTGGTCCTGGCATTAAAAATATCAAGCTTCAGGAATTTCTGGGGCATTGTATTTCTTTAAAAAGGGAAATAGTGAGGACCTTTCACTACTGGTGGCTCTCAAACCATAGCTGCTAAATTTATATGTTGGAAAAAGCAATACATATTAGAGTACATGTGTAGAGTGGCATTTATTTCAAAGACTCTCCAAGTGAAAGGCAGGAAAAGCCCTGCCTTCTGTTGTTTCCAGAGCTGAATCCTGATCTGTTACACTAGTGTAAATACACAGCAAGTGAGATCAAAATCAGGCCCTAGTATATTACCTATGAGTCTGGTTAAGGTGACACTGAATTTGAGGCTCTGTCTGTATTGTGTGTGAAAAACAAAGGTGAGAGGTGAACATAGACAGTGAAATATAATAACCAGTATTTTTGAGGCAGTAACTACCAATATCTGAAGAGGCTTTTCAGGACATCCAAACTTGTATTACATGAACTTAGTGAAAGGAATAGCATTAATCAGTCTTGTCCATTGCTGAAAATATTTTGACTGTAAACATTTTCTTCCTTAGTGAATTAAGAACTTCAGAATAATCCTGTTGGTAATGGAAGAAGGTTAAGGAAAAAATAGAACAAGGCTTTACCCTTCATGCAGCTCCCCCAAAACTGGATCAGTTTGAGAATCCTTTGTCTTAACTAGTGAATGTGATCTTTCTTAAAATGAAAGACAAATAATTTAAAATGAATTACAGCATGATTAAAGATATCCTGTTGACTGAAGCAAGTGCAAAATAACAAAATAACCCCCCCTAGATTTTCTTTTGGGGAGTTTCATTTTCTTAAGGTTTATTTCAGAGACTGCTGAAGGCCATGTCAACTCCGCATTGTATTTGCCTGGTAGCTATGTTCATTCTAAATAGGAAAACAAAAAATAAACAAACAGTAACATGACTATCCGGTTGTGAAATGTCAGCTTTAATTTCTTGATTGGCTCACCAATCTCTGCCCTTCCAAGGAAGGGATGAAGGAGAGGGACGAAGGAAAACAACATATATTTTTACATGCCCTGAGGTAATTAGATGTGTTTCTGCATAAGACAAGTATATGTAAGCTCCAGTTCACAATTCAGAAATTAAAAAGTACTTCATTTATTTAAAAGGCATGTTTTCTTTTGGGGTTTATGCCACCATTTAGAATTATTTTTGTCTCATTTTATCCATAATCATCCCATTTCTCTTAGGCAAACCAAATGTTCTGTGTCTTTAGCAACGATGTAAGTATGCTGTAGATCAGTGGTTTTCAACCTTTTTTCATCTGCAGACACGTAAAAAAAATTTAATAGAGGGGCAGAATCTTAGATGCAATCTGCAGAGCCCCATAAGTCTACAGCTCACAGGTTGAAAACCACTGTTCTCGATGAACTAAAATGTAGTGCCAGACTTCTGTGCACAAGCTAAATAAACTTCTTAGTGTGTTCACGCTGTGCCTCAGGTGGCACATGACCAGGATTCATCACTGAATTTGGTCCAGAGGCCAGATCATTAGCTTCCCCAGCCTGGGTGTCACCATGCCTCAGCAGGTCACAACTGAGAATAACAAATTTAGGACAAACTACTAAGAAATAGGGCAAAAATACCACAAAACTGATGGCTATTATTCCTGAAGATATATCAAACTAGCAACAAAAGGACATTTCTGTCTTCTCATATAGGCCAAGTGAGAACTGCAGCCTTAGTATTCCAGTCCTTGTTCAACACCCGGACACCAGATGTAACGTTTAGTAGTTATTTAAAATCCATTTAATCAACCATAGTGTTCTCCTTATCCCAAAGGACCAGCCACAAAGCCAAGTCAACATATCACTCAGATCTTAATCAATAATCACATTGTTGCCAGTCCTTCAGCATCTATTATATAAAGGTTTATTTATAAAAAGAAAGGTGAGAATTAAAATTGGCTAAAGGAATCAAATACATACATTAATTGCAAAGTTCTAGGATCAGGCTTGAAGCAATGATGGCATAAATAGCTGGTTTAAGTGTCAGGTTGCTTCCAAATGATTCTACCAAAGAATTGATAGAAGCTCCTGTTAATATAAGTCAACAGTCCAGCTATCAGAGAAGAAAAAAAGCAAAATGATGATGTTTCAAGGATCTTTTATAGCTTTTGCCGTGTAGAGGGGAAACTCATTCTTCCCAGAAAAATTTGTGGAAATTTACAGGCACAAGATGTAGTACTATATGATCTAATCATATGCTGTTGTGTGCTTTGATGTGAAGGGGCCAGAACACCACCCTACCTAGTACCAGATAGTGATTTAAAAGGCACTGACACCTGTTTTCCTAGATGAATACAGGCAGCGGTTCCATTATGCAGCTCTCTAATCATGTCCAATAGATTGGTAGGGAAACCTACACTCTTTAAGGCCTTCCATAATGTGACATGGTCTACTGACTCAAATGCAGCCTTAAGATCAATATATTCTATATTCAGGATCTCATTGAACTCATGATGCAACTCCAACAAGCAAAGGGCCAAAATGGCATCTAATGTAGACCTGTTGCTTGTAAAGCATGACTGTTGGAGATGATGCTTCTGCTGTAGCAAAGGCTCCAGGTATGCCAGCAAATAGGTGGAATTCCCTTACCTGGAATGCTGAGCAGGTTCATTGGCCGGTAGCGCTTACATTTTCTACATTCCCCTTACACAGTGAAATCACAATACCGTCCTTCCAGGCAGCTGGGCAGGGTTCCATTTTTCTACACCAGATGAAAGATGATCAGAAGTGATTATGCTGTAGGGTCAATAGCACATTTTAGCAGCTCTGCAGGGATGCCATCAGTACCATCTTCATATCTGATTTTCAGTTTAGAGATGGCACATTTACCTTCATCCAGTGTTGATGTATCAATACAAATGTCTGAACTGGAATTGCAGCGACTGCCAGATCATTCAGCTCTGAACAAGCAACAGCTGGAGGATGCTTCAGGACACTGTGATAATGTTCCACCCAGCGTGAGAGAATGTCATCATTCGATGTGCATGGCTAGCCTTGGTCATTCAGGATGTCGTTAGGGTATCTTTGCCTGCTGAGGTTGTGAATTGTGTGGAATGCTGGCTTCAATTCACCCTGACTAAGCCAAATTCGACATAATTCGCCACTTGGTATTTTTGACATAATATCGCTCACTATTGTGTAGTGCCAGGTTGTTAAATTTTCACTTCAGCTGATTACAAATGTGCTTATCACCATGTTGGCAGGCTGTGACCTTCAATTATTAACTATCTGGTCAGAGTGCTGGAGGCCTATAGCCAATTGTCTGCTTAGCAGATTCATAGAATCATAGAACCATAGAGCTGGAAGAGACCTCAGAAGGTCATCAAGTCCAGCCCCCTGCTCTAGGCAGGACCAATCCCAACTAAATTAACCCGGCCAGGGCTTTGTCAAGCCGAGACTTAAACACCTCTAGAGATGGAGACTCCACTACTTCCCTAGGTAACCCATTCCAGTGCTTCCCCACTCCTAGTGAAATAGTTTTTCCTAATATCCAACCTGGACCTCTCCCACCACAACTTGAGACCATTGCTCCTTGTTCTGCCATTTGTCACTACTGAGAACAGCCTTTCTCCATCCTCTTTGGAACCTCCCTTCAGGAAGTTGAAGGCTGCTATCAAATCCCCCCTCACTCTTTGCTTCTGCAGACTAAACAGACCCAACTCCCTCAGCCTCTCCTCATAAGTCATATGTTCCAGCCCCCTAATCATTTTGGTCGCCCTCCGCTGGACCCTCTCCAATGCGTCCACATCCTTTTTGTAGTGGGGGGCCCAGAACTGGACACGATACTCCAGATGTGGCCTCATCAGAGCCGAATAAAGGGGAATAATGACTTCTCTAGATCTGCTGCCAATGCTCCTCTTAATGCAACCTAATATGCCATTAGCCTTCTTGGCTACAAGGGCACACTGTTGACTCATATCCAGCTTCACATCCACTGTAACCCCCAGGTCCTTTTCTGCAGAACTACTACTTAGCTGGTTGGTCCCCAGCTTGTAACTATGCTTGGGATTCTTCCGTCCCAAGTGCAGGACTCTGCACTTGTCCTTGTTGAACCTCATCAGATTTCTTGTGGTCCAATCCTCCAATTTGTCTAAGTCACTCTGGACCCTATCTCTGCCCTCAAGCGTAGCTACCTCTCCCCCTAGCTTAGTGTCATCCGCAAACTTGCTGAGGGTGCAATCCATCCCCTCATCCAGGTCATTAATAAAGATATTGAACAAAACTGGTCCTAGTACCGAACCTTGGGGCACTCCGCTAGAAACCGACCGCCATCCTGACACCAAGCCATTGATCACTACCCGCTGGGCCCGGCCTTCTAGCCATCTTTCTATCCATCTTAGCGTCCATTTATCCAATCCACATTCCCTTAACTTGCTGGCAAGAATATTGTGGGAGACCGTATCAAAAGCCTTGCTAAAGTCAAGGTATATCACATCCACTGACTTTCCCATGTCCACAGAGCCAGTTACCTCATCATAGAAGCTAATCAGATTGGTCAGGCACGACTTGCCCTTTGTGAATCCATGCTGGCTATTCCTAATCACTTTCCTCTCTTCCAAGTGCCTCAAAATGGATTCCTTAAGGATCCCTTCCATGATTTTTCCAGGAACCGAGGTAAGACTGACCGGCCTATAGTTCCCTGGATCGTCCTTCTTCCCTTTTTTGAAGATGGGCACTACATTTGCCTTTTCCCAATCATCCGGGATTTTTCCCGATCTCCACGACTTTTCAAAGATAATGGCCAAAGGCTCCTCAATGACATTTGCCAACTCCCTCAGTACCCTCGGATGCATTAAGTCCGGACCCATGGATTTGTGTACGTTTAGCTTTTCTAAATAGTTCCTAACCTGTTCTTTACCCACCACGGGCTGGCCATCTTCATCCCATCTTGCGTCACTTAGCGCAGAAGTCCAGGAGCCGACCTTGTCCGTGAATACAGAGGCAAAGAAAGCATTGAGTACTTCAGCTTTCCCACATCATCTGTCACTAGGTTACCTCCTTCATCCAGTAGGGCCGCACACCTCTCTGCCCACCTTCTTCTTGTTAACATGCCTGTAGAAACCTTTCTTGTTATCCTTCACATCCTTAGCCAGTCGCAATTCCATTTGCGCTTTTGCCTTCCTGATAATCCCCCGGCATTCTCGAGCTATACATTTAAACCCCTCCCTGGTCATTTGTCCAAGTTTCCACTTTTGGAAAAGATTGCTAAGGAGTAGGGATGATAAATGGCATTTAATCAGCTAATCAGCTAATCAATGGAATTTCCATTGACTAGGCAATTAGTTGATAAGGGGGGAACTGCAGACCTACAGAGGGGTTACCCTGCTGTGGCTCTGCCTTTTAAATGTATTAAGAGCCGCCAGGCTAAAGTAGAGTGGGGACCGGCCGTGAGCCGGGAATCAGCTGATTCCTGGCTCACATCTGGTCCCCGCAATGCCTCTGCCTCCTCTGCACCCCGTGGAGATAGTCCTCGGCAAGAGGGACTAACTGGCTTTTAAGCTGGCTCCCCCCAGCATCAGCTCTTGCTGCCCTCTTGCTGCCTCTCTCTAATAGAGGCAACAAGGCGGTGGGGAGCGACTAGTCGAGTCACTAGTTGACTAGTCATTCACATTCCTAGTATGGATAGAAATGAACAGGGACAGGACAACCTCCATGTTGGCTGGTAGATTAGTTAGGGCAGTGGTCTACAACCCTTTTAAGCAAGAGATCACTTTTTGAATTTAAGTGCAATCCAAGATCTACCTCAAACCCAAATACCCTTGCCCTGCCTCCTTTATGCCTGTTCTCTGAAGCCCCCGCCCCTGCTCATTCTGTCCTCCCTTCCTCCTCCACCCTCTGTCACTTTCACTTTCAGTCTGGGGCAGAGGGTTGGGGTGCAAGCCCCCTCCATAAAAATGCAGCCCTTGACCACTTACCAAATTCATGGAGTGGCCCCCCCATTAAAAACTATTGCCCACCCCTGCCTTAGGCTGTGCTCCTGCAAGATCTTTGTGAAATCCTATTGGGAGGTGTGGAATATTCTCAAATCCTGTTGAAGTTCAAACAAACAATATAGTTGATGGTGCTCAGTCCCTGGTATGTAGGCTGACAGACAACTGCTTCTTATCCGGTGCAGATGTTTTTTTAGGAGATGACTGACCGGGGCAAAATGTTCAATCCTGCACGCTTACCATTAGGCACCTAAATTCATATTTCTGCACCTAAATCAAAATAGCTTGATTTTAAAACAAAATGAAAATGCATAACTACCACTGAAGCTAATGAAAGTTGTGAGTGCTCATCTCCTTTGGAAATCAGGCTGCTTTGACTTAGGTGCCTAGCTATAGATTTAGATGGCAGAATGAAGAACCCACACTTGAAAATGGTGGCTTAGGTTATCTACCGAACAAATTATTCATTTTGTGTTTGCACGATTCTTATGACTATAGTTATTTATCAAATAAATAATAATAATAATAACCCCCATCTTCCATCTCAGTAATGATACCTCATTTCTGCATCTCAGCTGGGCTATTTATATCCTTTTCAGGATATTAGTCAAATTCACTTTATACTCAGTTGCTACATGCCATTCTCCTTCTGAAGCTGTTAGAGGGTGTTAAATTATGCCATTAGTTTGTTTTGCTTCTTTTACATAAGAAACTTAATTTCATCTTGTCTGTATATAAATGGTCTCTTAATTTCTAACCCACATTTTCACTGCTTTAAAATAAACGGTGCATTGACTGATTGACACACAAAAAGCTACTCTTTTTTGCTGGAAACACATCAGGCACATAAACCTTTTTTATTGCCAACCAATTTTCTTAGTAAATTTTATTCCAGTGGCATGTTAAAATATTTGTTTTATCACATTATGCACAGGCTTATCTTAATACAGCTTTTACTATATTAAAATGCTGCATGCACATGGCTGCTTGGATGGCATGTTTATGAGTAAGTGTTCAAAGATGCATATTGATAAATACCAAATTTTAAGTCAGTGACAGACATATGTAAAATAAAGCTTTCTGCCTTTTCTAGTTTATGGTGTTATCATTTATCTGCATCACCACATATCAAGCTTTGCAAATAAGATAATTTTGCAGCAGTCTGAAGCCAAATCTAAACAGCTGGTTTTCTGTGGTGCTCAGATTCAGATCTGAACATTTAATGCAGTCCTTATTCTAGAATGCCCTTTATCACTAGCAGAAAGGGAGAGACAACTGTTTTGCATGTTTCAGATGTAATATGCTCTGGGGTTTCACGAACACCGAAGTCTCTTGATAACAGCTGAGCAAACAAAAGAGAGGAGGAGGGAAAAAACTAATACTAAGTACAGCAGATAAAACCACATATAACCTTTTAAAAGGACATTGGAAAGAACATATGCTAAAATGTTAAATAAAATGTTGTTTAATCTAAACACATCATCTCTGTTCTTGGTCTCAATTAAATGAACTTGGTTATGGTTTCTAGGTTTCTAGCCTCACAGTGTATGTCAACATACAAGAGGCATGAGAAATAGTCTAATCACCTACAGGTAAGTAAATGGATTTTTACTCCATACGAGAAGACATGTACACTTTCTTTAAACATAGTACACATCTCTGAAAATGGAATAAATGGAATAAAATCAATTAAACACAACTGGGAGAGAGCAGGAATGAACTCTAGAGTAAAAGGAGAGGGGAAATAAAGATGTTCTAGCGATAATGTTGTATATTTATTCTAGTAAACTTCCTGGTTCAGTGTTAGAAGAAAGTAGCTCATTCTGTGATGATTTTTATCATGCCCACATGCCACTTAGGTGCATTGCTATGCAAACTAAATACACTTTTGTTTTGAACGTACAAAATAGAGTTGAATGACTACCACTCGCCGGCCTCAGAGGGTAGGAGAGCCTAACATGGGCACAGTCTCAGTAATGAGGGAGGGGCATTAAGTATACCAGGTAGCTTCTTCCCTGGAAGTCTCTGATACCCATTGAGCAGCTGGAGGGAGAAGTGCTGATTGGCCAGCATTCCCCAGTTCTTTTGGCTCTGAATCGGCAGTCCCCAACCCCTAAATTAGGAATGGGAATATGGCCTGACAGATGCTGTGGGTCTAGTTGTTCAACTGTTTGGGGGTCAGGAAGGGATTTGGCAGAGGACCAGGAAGCTTTTTATTTTCCTTGCAGCACTTTCAATGCTCAGTGGGATAAGTAGGAATGCAATTAGTACCTAAATGACAAACTTGGATTGAGTTGTTAATTTATTACAATTTACAGGCAGCTGGTTTCCAGTGTAATTAAAAGGATAAAATGAACATTTATCAGGTGTAAAATACCTGGGATTTTGGTGATAGGTCTTAGGCTCACAGGACAGGATGAGGTCTGTGGCTTTCACCGGATAAGTTTCCCAACCTTCTGCACCCTCTGTCCCCATTGTAGAGGGTGGAGCATAAAGACCCAGGAAGAACTTTGAGTCCTGGGGTTGGGGAAGGTTGAGGAGAGCCTAACCTTGAGTTACAGATTATATGGTAAGGAGCTCTGTAACTCCTACACTGGAATTGATGAAATGCCTAGTATCAAACATATGGGTGATGGGTAAATAGTACACCTCTCCTGTACTAAAGTTTACAAAAAATTGTGTTTTGCTGCTTAATTCTATCCATACGGCTAGCCTAATTTTCCTAATCAGTGCAGAGTAGAGCAGAAAAATGAATTCTCATGTCTTGCTCACAACACTCCTGTTAGTACATCCCAGAATCATGTTTGCTTTTTTTGCAACAGTGTCACACTGTTGACTCATATTTAGTTTGTGGTCCACTATAACCCCTCAATCCCTTTCTGCAGTACTCCTTCCTAGACAGTCGCTTCACATTCTGTCTGTGTGAAACTGATTATTCCTTCCTAAGTGGAGTACTTTGCATTTGTCATTATTAAACTTCATGCTATTTAGCTCAGAACATTTCTCTTATTTGTCCAGATCAGTTTGAATTTTGACCCTATCCTCCAAAGCAGTTGCAACCCCTCCTAGCTTGGTATCATCTGCAAACTTAATAATCATACTCTCTCTGCTATCATCTAAATAGTTGATGAAGATATTGAACAGAACCTGTTCCAGAACAGAATCCTGTGGAACTCCACTTGTTATGCCCTTCCAGCCTGACTGTGAACCATTAATAGCTACTCTCCAAGAATGGTTATCCAGACAGTTATGCACCTTATAGTACCCCATCTAGGTTGTATTTCCCTAATATATTGTTAAGAAGGTCACGCAAGACCATATAAAATTCTTTTCTATGACCAGCAGTGGTTCCAGAACTTCCTCATGTGGAAGGACACCTTCCTGGAGTTGTGCAAGTGGCTCACTCCTGTCCTCCAGGAGGCTGATGACAGGTGTGTCCAGGCTGGAGGCAACAACGAGGGGAAGGAGGCGACCTGCTCCCCTCCCAGGATGCCATGCAGCTGGGTGAATAAGTGGTAGGTCTGGGGTGCTGCTCCCGATTGGGAACTTCTTTCCCTGGCCTTGGCACAGGTCTGGCAGAGTTCTTCAATTTTCATTCACAGTTGGTCCAGAGTGCTGCTGTGCCCTTCTGGACCAGGCTGTCTGCATTTCACTGTCTAGCCTGGAGATCCTGGATGTTGGAGTGTTCCCCCTAGATCTCAATGAGATCCAGGATCTTCACGTCAGTCCATGAGGATGCATTCCTCTTTTGCTTCCAGGCAGGGCTTTGGAGGTGGGTGCCTACTCCCTTGTATCTGTGGGGGGCTTGGAGGGAGCATGGGGATCTGCCATGGCAGCAGTGATAGCAGTCAGGGCTCTGCTGTGTGGCACGGTGTGAACTGGGCCTGCTTTGTGCCACGAGCCCTTTCCCACTATAATTTCTGATGAGCGTGGACAGAGTGGCTACCAGGACACCTGTGGGAAGCCCTGGAGGCTACTTACTTTGAAATAACTTCAGCTGTGCTGTCTACACACACCCTATTTCCAAATAACTATTTTGAAATAGGCATTATTTCTCATAAAAAGAGGGTTACAGAATGCGGAGTAAGAAGTCTGTTATTTTGAAATTATTTAATGCTAGTTATTTTGCTAATTATTTTGAAATAACGCTGCTGTGTAGACATGTCCATAGTGTCAAATTCGCATATGAATTCCAGCTATGCAGTTGTACATTGACGTCTGTTTTTGGAGATTTTGTTGAAGTATGGCAAATTTTAAATCTGTCATTGAGTGTACAGGGAGGCTGAAGTGCTCTCCTACTGGTTTTTAATGTCTGATTTGTGTCCATTTTTTGTGTGTAGAGACAGTTTGGCTTGGCCACTGTACAAAGCAGAGGGGCATTGCTGGCACATGATGGCATGAATCACAGTAGTTGATATACGGGGGAACAAACCCCTTATGGCTGATGTGGTTATATACTATGGTGGTGTCACTTGGCTAGATATGTGGTCAGAGTTGGCAATGAGGTTTGTTGCAGAGATTGGTTCCTTGATTAGTGTTTCTGTTGTGTACTGTGTATTTGCTTCAGGTTGGGGAGCTGTCCATAAGCAAGGAAGGGAACTGGAACCCGTCAGGTCCTGAGGGTGCCAGACCTAGGAGGCCCAATCTGTATTAGGTCAGCTGTACCCACTCAGCCAATTAATTGGCAAACAAGGAAGAGTTAGGCTGTGTGGGTAGCCTTGTTTAGAAAGAAATTCACTTGTGGGGGAGTTACTACAAAGTCAGGAAGCTGGCAATAATGTGAAACTTCCATAGAAGTGTACTCAATATAAAATATTATATAATTATTAATATAATGTATACTTTAGATAAAAAGTAAGCATTACAGTTCTTCTAATAAGTGTGCATTTCACAAAACAAAACACACGTGGGTATCTGAGGAACTATATTTCAAGTCTACACTTATCAAATAACTGTGATAATTGTTTTTTATCTGTAGGCAAATGCTAATTTTTTTTTTTAAATGGCATCCACTGTGTGCTGGGATATAGTAACATTATTGATGGCAGGGACTGACTGAGATGTATTTGGATTAGTACTCCAACATTAATACTTCTAGTGAAATTTGTTAAAATTCCTTAATATAGACAAGACTTTATATTTGTCACTGTTTTTTTCATGTCCAAGAGTTTTCCAATCAATGGCTTAACACTACCATCATCAACCAGCTGGAGGGTATGTTCTTCACTTGCTTTTGAAATCTACTTAGGTCATATCATTTCCACGCTAAAAAAAATGGGCAAATTACACAAGGATAAATATCTTTAGTGCTGATATTCATGCTAAAGTGATTTAACACTTGATCTTACACTGGACATGATTGTGCAGAACTGACTGAAAACACATTTATTCAGGCTTAATGTCCTTCATTATCCTTGTGGATAATTGTTACAATTTATTTAACATTGCCTTCTACAGCACATAGATTAAATTGGCTATTCCTACTTCGAAGGTAGCAATAAGAATGACATATTTTAATTTTCAAGAACGTGGAGTTCGTATTAGGAATTTTTCCTAATAATTTATCAGTCTGATTTATACTCTTTAAGAGTTTTTGTCCTCTCTGGAATCATTCTGTTTTTCCTCAGGAAAAAGTCTGTTTTGTATTTCTATACTTCTTTTTGGAAATGCAGTCTTCACGTTCCATAGAATGAAGTCTTGTTTTTGACTGACAGTTGTAATTTAATTCATTTTTTCACTTATCATGGATGAGAGTATTTGCCTTCTTATGATGCAGCACCCTTTCTCACAACCGATACAATACTTTTAAGAGGTTTACCTTGTCAAACATTGTTAAAATGTAAATAAAATAAATAAAATGGATTGTGAAGCCATAGGGTGCCTCTAATAGCTTTTCCTTTTAGACGTGAAGCTAATACAAACTTTATCTAACTGGCAGATTTCTGTGAGATTGCAGAAAGTGATAGTTATATGCAAGTTGTTTACCACTGCTCTGTCCAGCTTTAAGTTTTGGAGTCAAGAAGAACAGTGATACTTAGAGATTATGCGTTAAGAAGAGAATAATAAATTATGGATTAAGAGAGACCTTCAGTGGTAGTTAAAAACATCATTCTCCTGGGTGAATATTAGTATGTTTAAAAACCTGAAGGAATTGTAAAGAAACACTCTGGAAAAGGGGGTAGCTGAACAATGTTGGCAAGATCCAGGACATAATGTTCAATCTGAAGAAGGATGGTGTTATGTTTTTCTCATGCACCAAACAAAATCTGTATTTTTCATTCTGATTGTTTCAGATTTAAAACAATATCATCAACAACAAATAATGAATATGAAAATTCCATAAGAGAAAGTGCAGCATACTGTATAGTTTCATACTGGAACTGAAATACAGAATGGCAGTTAACTTCATATCTATTGCCCTTTATGGATGGGTAGGGGGATTCCTACAGTTTGAAGTATAGTCTGCAAAAACCAACCAACCAACCTACTCTTTCTTCTTTCAGATATATAGCTACATACATTGCAGATGGATAGTAGAGATGGGTTAAGAATACAGAGGGGTTATCCAACATTTTATGTAACTATGGCAGCTTTGTATATATGAATTGAACAAAGCACTCCAAAGGAAATGTACAAACACCACTTATTAGATTTATCAGGGTACCTAATGCTTCAATCCACATAAATTTAGATAGAAACATCCACCAGTAAATACTGAGAATTTAAACTCACATTCAGATTTCTTAAAAGTTGCATTGATCATAACTGTTTTGGTTTGTGCTTTGATCAATTTAATACCTTTATGTAAACTTTCTGCCAGGTGGAACAACCTTGCCAGCTGCTTGTTCTGCTCCCACCAGCTGCTTGTTTGCCAATCCCACTGGTTGCTCCTACCATCTGACTGCTCACTGCTCCCTCTGGCCTACAGTCAATTACCTTCTGCTGCCATCCTTCTTTATGCTGTGACTTCTGCAGGTCAGTCTTTTAGTGATTGTCAGCTCTTAATGATTTTCAGCTTATAGCAGGCTGGGCAGAAACAGTATCCCACCACAAGTGATTTCAACTCTTAAGCACTTTAAAATAACAGTGGCTCCTAATGAAGCCTATTTAGCTGTATCTTTGAACAGTGGGGATGAACAAGTTAAACCAGTCCAGGGACCTGTAAGAACAGTCCACACCTCCTGGGTGAGGTACCCATGCCCACCCCTCTTACTTTGGAAGGGGTCTGACATTCCAGCCCCTAGATTAACAAAGTTTTTTTGAGATGAGGGGACCCCTCTCTTTTGGTACACGTTAAGCACTGTTCTCCCCACCCTTTATTCAGAACTGATTGGCAGCCCCACAGCAGCCATGGGGATAAAAGGGCTGCAAGGAAGGCAGGTAGGGTGCATGCCAGAGAGAGGAACCCTCCAGGAGAATGGTGAGAAGCTGCTGGAGAAACCAAGACTTCAAAGAAGGATAAGTGTGAGAAGCCTGCACAGGAGGACAGAGAGGTTGTAACCTGGTTGGGGAACAGCAATGGATGACAAGGAGTGGTTCTTGTGGCTTCAAAATTGAGTTGGAGCCTAGTGGTGTGCTAAGCCTGGGTTCCCTTACCTGCTCCATGTGAGGGCTTCTGGAGAAGATGATCTGCAGTCAGGAGACCTACGGCTGATTTGCCCCATTAGAGCCACAGCTGACTCCTCAGCTGGAAGGGGATAGAGGCTATTGAGCATCTGGGAAGGAGGGGTCAGATCATGACAAGGACTTGACAAATGCAGAATTGGGCTGGGAGACATACTGGGATTGGAGCAAGATTGGTGTAGTTTCCCATCTATCCACAAAGAGGTGCTAATAGACAAAGGCCCCCATATTACAGACCTTGTTGCAAACCCTGACAGGGCTCCACAACAGGCATGCTATATCACACCCAAGGACTCTGCAGCCTCCGGGAGAGCCTAAGACTGGGTTGGAAGAAAGGTGATTTAAAGCCATTTTATGTCCCTCAGCTTCCAGGTGTTATGCCTCTGCTAGGTGCACCCCACAGAATCTCACCCCAAAACTTTTCAGTCTCCATGTTTGCTACACTGTGAATGGGACTGATGCTACACACCTCATGACAAACGGTTAGAATATTTTCACTGAATTAACAATATATGGGTGACAACGAATATCCCTACTACCACACACTAGAAATTACAGGCATACAACAAGTAGAAGTTTGCTGGGTTTTTTTTTTTAATTATCAGTGTAAAAATTCTTGGCCTGGGTCCCAGCTATCTTCCTTTTCCTAAGGGGCTGCACAAGGAGAGGGAGAAACAAGGCATCTCTTGCCAGGGGATCTGTAGTATATTGGATATCAGCAACTCAATCTCCTTACTCCTAAGCAGCTTGAAGATTCCATGCAATAGAGATGCATTCTTTCTTTTCAGCCTTGCTCATGATGATATTTCCTTTCAATAGAGTTGGCCTAACAAACAACTAATAATTGTGGAATTGTGGGGGTTTTATGCCCCAGAAAGCTGGAAACATTTTTTTTCCCCATGAGGGGTTCTATGTGCCAGAGATTGTTCAGAAGGTTGAACACATAATCTCAGCACAAAAGAACTATGTAAACCTTCACGTACTGCACAGATGACAAAACCACTGCACATTTGAACTTGTATGCATGTGGTGTAATTTATTGTAAAAAGCTGACTATCAATAGTCTAGATTAATTAAAGCAGAAACCATAAAGCAAGGAGCAGATTGGAGTAGAAAATAGGAAATCATCTGGAATGTTGAGAGAGCTTGCAAGATGACAGAATATGTGAGCAGAATTGAACAGCTTCCAAAGCTTCCACTCCCAAAACCAGACTGACAAGTTAAGGGTCAAAAGCTTATGGATCAGAGCTGAATACTGATCCTAGTTTGTTCCCATTTCTTCGTTTCCATTTGTGCATCATATGGAAAGGTTAGTTATTTCACTATTGCACAAAAAATCAAATGTCTCCTCAAAAAGCAATTGTTTAGCAACTACCAATGGAAGCTTTAGTTGGATCTTCTCCTTGCCTTAAGTATATATACAGTTTGTAAACTGGAAGTACCAGGCCCCTGATGTACCAGGTCCCTGATGGAGGGAGGGGACACAAAGGGTACAATTGCCCCAGGGCCACGCGATACAAAAGGGCCCAGAACTCCTGGATATCACCACTGCTACTGTGGCTGGAGCCCTGTGCCCTTTATATCACTGTTGGAGTGCCACATGGCATGCTCCGAGCAGCACAGAGGGCTGACTAGGGGAGGTGCGGCACTCTCCGCGCAGTGCTATGGGCTGCCTCGCTCCAGCCCCACCCCTTCTGCCTGAGGGCCTGCCCCTTCCAGGGGCATCGAGCAGATCCTCCTCCTCTGCCTTGACCAGGGGCCTGACAAGCCTGTCAATCCCACTGGGAAGCACATGCATTTTACACAGAGTAGGAGATAAGCCTATTTCTATCACATTTCTTTCCCAGATGATTTTGTTATAGTGCTGTACCTTTTTAGAGAGCATGTTAGAGTTCTGTGCACAGCTGGAGTGGGCAATGCCTTGTTCTTTACCCATTATTCCTAAATTTCAGTAAAAAGCGTAACTGCTCATTTTATGAAAGGTCTAGTTTTGTCAGCCCAGAAAGATTATTTATTTCAGGTAATTTATTCCTACTTACATCCGCTAATTCTTTATTTTTTTATTTTTGGTGAATCAAGCACAGTATGCCAGAGATCTGATAGGCAAAGGCTGAAACAGTAATTACAGAGACGCTGCATGGAGCCTTGTGAGATGATGTCCTTACTGTGAAGCATTCTGTTGTGTCAATAAGCTTACATCAATACTTGGCAGGTTGTTTCTTCAATTTTAATGTTTCAGAATATAAAGCAGACAAAGTCACTAATATAAAACTGGAGCTGCTTTGCATTTGCAATTGACAAATCCTATTTTAAAAGCATGCATGAACATGAGGATCAAAGCTAGCTTTTAACATTTACATTTTTTTTCCAATGGGAAAGTGTCTGATCTACTTCTCATTTACCTGTGGTTGATTTCCTGAATCTTTCCTAATCTCTTGCAGCTGAGATGGTTTTGCCATCAGAAAAGCAATTAACAAAGTCCCTGACTGGAGTATAAGAAGCATCTGTTATAGAAATATAAAAGGTTAACCTAAATCCCAGCACACAGAGATGTCAAACTAAGACAAAATCAGCATGGAGAATTACCTGGAGGCACCACAAGGTTAGGTGGAGCATATGTATGGTTTAAAAAAAAAAAGTTGTTTATGACTCGTAGAATTAATTTTTCTGGCGGGAGAAGGTCAGACGGATAGAAATGAAAACTGTCCATGATGAATAGGGATAGTCTCAGGCACCACATTTCACTTGACAAACACTAACTCTGTGTGTGTGTGTGTGTGTGTGTGTATATAATCTAAAATGATTTAAGCAAAGGTTAGGATTGCAGGGACACAAGTTAGTCTTCTGTGGAAGGACTTATTCAATCACCCCACAGCAATATTTTGTTTTTTTTTCTCTTATAAACATCTGTTGAAACAAATTTGAATTGCACTGTATTCAGAAGATGCATCAAACTGATTTCTATGGCAGCTATTTCCTATCTCTACATGAACACATAAGCTGTTAAACCTACTATGGAATATATCCTGTGAATGATTAGAAGCCTTGAACCCAGCCCTGTGGGTCCCTAAGCCATGCTGAACATCCACAGCTCACCTGACTAAACAGGGAAAAGTCAGCTTGCAGAGAATCCTTGCTTCCTGTAATATAACAGGTATCTGGGGGCACTGGTGACAGGGTCTAATGAGAGGAAATTGCTTAGACACAAGGCTACTTATAACCCAAGACTCGGGGTCCTCCTCTGTAAGGCACACCAAACCAGTAACAAAGAACACTTCTGTTTGCCACGCTGACCTGCAAGAAGTCACGTAACCAATCCCCTAAACACTCCATCTTCTCCTGTGCCACCATCAGTACCACACATCACACAGATGATAGGTTATGAAAACCACTCTCTCCAAATCTGAAAGACAAAAATGGAGGAACCTCCAGAGCCTTCTTTATACCCTTGCCCATCTGGAGGGAATTTAATTGTTCTCCTTATGTGAAAGTCAGCCCTACATGGAGTTTGTCACATGAGCAAGTCACCTATCTATACATGACTCAGTCCTTAGCAGCCATTGCTTACATGCTAGTCTGCAGGTTCACAGCAAAATTCTTCAGTTGTGGATTAGCACCACTCATGGTCCATTGTCAGTCAGGCACTCAGATTCACTTGAGGAGTCACTCTTTCACAATAGGTAGGTGAAGCCTGTTGATATCTCCCAGAAGCAAATATTTGGAATACCAGTGCATAGCCAGTACTTATAACTTCAAATTCAAAAATCACACATGCATATGTATAATATGAGCAGAATCAGCAAAGCATCAGCTTTCAATAGACACCTCAATTTGTACAAATTCTGGGGCAAATATACAACGTGTGCAACAATGTTCTGCAGGTTCACATCAAATATCCAATAACATCACACTCCCCATCCCCCAAAGATCCCAACTGGGGTAAACATCCAGCCCCACAGTTGACTGAAGGACTCTATATAAATGAGGAAATAACAACAGGCTGTTGTCTGATGATCCTGGCCTGGCACCTGACTTTGCCTCTGGCTCCGACCTTTGGCATGGTATCTGCTGTTGTGTTTGGGCTCTGATTACTAGTCCTGATGGCCCAGGCTGTACTCATTGTACATGCTTGCATCTAACGTCTGCTGGTATTTATGCATTATACAGCAATATATATTGTTTTATAACTTTGCATACCGTAGGCTCAGTATTTCAATTCTTCCCAAGACTAACTTCCTGTTTCAGACAATAGGACTACATCTACACTGCAGTGCTATTTTGGGATACAGCAGGTATCTCGAAATAGCTATTCTACGTCTTTTGAGCGCACCCATTATTTCGAAATCGAACGGGCTCACTATTCTGACGTCCCTGTAAACCTCATTCGACAAGGAACAGCGTTTTATTTCAAAATAAGTGTTGTGTAGACAGTGCCAAATTTTGAAATAAGCTATTTTGAAATAACATTGAAATTAGATATGTAATTTGTGTAGCTCAACTTGTCTCTTATTTCGACCTGCAGTGCAGTGTAGTCTAGTCGCACCCTAGGATATTTGCCTATTAAGAAGGACATAAGCTTAAGTTTGGCAAATATAGAATAGGTGAACACTTTGGACTACACCCTCAGCAGATGTTAATGGTTGCAGCTCTATTGACAACAATGATGTGTGGTGGTTTACACCAACTAGGAATTGGTGCATTATAAATAATAGAATATTTTGTTAATAGATGTAGGTGTATGGTACTATATATGAAATGCTTCTTCAAACTGTTTCCTAGGGTAACGGTTATTTCTTGAGCCTATGTGTAGTACATGAAATATGTGCAGATGGGAATGATTATTGTTGTTACAGTTTTGCTCTAAACTATTCTAAAATCATTTTTGTGCCTATGAATTCTACCTATTTTCAAAGTGCTTTATAGACTCTAATGAATTAAGTGTAGGCGGGTTATACAGGTTGCACCTCCCAAAACAGGCAGGCTCTAGTTCGGCAACATCCGTGGTCCAGCACGACCATGGATGTTCCTGGCTCAAAGAGCCTGGTAACCTCATGGCAGGAGGACTATCCAGAAACGGGACCGGGCTGAAGCAGTGGGACCCCTAAGCAGTGCACAGCAGTGGGGCTGGAGCCAGCAGCAGCCCCTGCAGCACGGAGACTGGATCTGGGACAGCACACACAGTACAGGACTGGGCAGTCACCAGCCTATGGTACTGCAGGCCAGAGCCCCACGCAGCCCGTGGGAGTGGAGCCAGAGTCTGCGCGCTGCCACAGGGCAGGAGTTTGAATCCTTGGCAGCCCATGGCAGCGGGGCTGGGGCTGAGGGCAGCCCCAGCAGTCGGTGGCAGCATGAGCCGTGGGCAGCCTGAGGGAGCAGGGGGCTAGAGCCCAGGGGCTGCTGCAGAGCTGGAACCCAAGCCCTTGACAGCCCCCAGAAGCCTGTGGCAGCCGGACTGGGACAAGAGCCAGCCCATGGCAGTGGGACCAAAGCTGGAGCCAGCGCAGCCCCTGGCAACCTGCAGCAGTGGGGCTGGGGTAGAACCCTCAGCCAGGGCCAGCTTTAGGAAGTGCGGGGCCCAATTCGAACCGTTTTGGTGGCCCCCCCCCCCAGGATTTTTTGTTAAGCAAAAAAACCAAAAAAAACAACCCACAACAAACCACAACCGCACACAAATATCACATCAAGTAAGTAGATCTGATCAAAATGTATATCTATATAATTGAACATTTTCAAAAAAAATGCCATGCTTTATTATGCAAAATTTTACACAAAATTAAATCAGTTTCCTTAAGTGTAGGTCAAATATTTTCAATTACAAACTATCCAATTTTTTCAATAAAGTTTAAAGTTTGATTTTTAAAAAGTTACCAGAGAGCGTTGCAGTTTTCTGTTACATTGATTTACTTTTTAAATAGCAAAAATGGAGTCTTTGTTAAGAAAGTCAGTTCTGTGGTCAAATTCCAGTCCTTAGTGATTTCAGCACCAATGATTTCACTAGGTAATATGGTACCTCACCACCATTGCTTCCTTTGCACTGCCCTTCAGCACACTGCCTGCATGTTGAGTCCAAGGTCAGTCTACACAAGATTTTATCAATGATTTTTGCTCAAGCGATCACTGAGACAAGACAAGGACTCTCAATTGATTCTAGTCAGCTCTGCCTTTAAATACTGGATGTAAAGTGTCAGATATAAGTGAGGACTCCCAAATAGACTCTACACCACCAGAAATAAAACCTGTTTCCATCTTCTGTGACTTTCAGTTAGATGTGACTCACTTTCCTCTGCTTACTGTTCAAGTTATGGTAGACCCTAAGCCAGGTCATATTAAGTTCAGGTCTTTTAATCATACAATATGGATAACATTTCACTCTCGCAGCTCCAAGTCTTAAGTGAATTTCAACCCAAAAAAGCCAAAATTGATCACCTTGAGACAGCAAGTATGTCTACTGATCTCTGTGGCAAAGTAAGTTGTCTATATAAATAAGGTCTGCTCCTGAAGCCTTTTCCTACAGTTGATTAACAGATGGCAGTAGGCAGCTCATTCAGACCAATGGCTGATAATAGTCAGTCACCCTGACCAGTCATTAACCATAGTCATGGACTCACCCTACTCTCCATTGTCTCTATGGTTCTCTGATGACCTGTGACAAAAAAGGAGGGTGGAAAGGGAAACTGAAGGGAGAGACCTCTCTAAATTCACCAATCAAAGAGCAGTATTGCCAACCCAAAAGTCACAAGGAACGCCTACACGAGGTTATGAGAATGGTCTACAAATCATAAGATTTTAAAAAAATAAAACATTGCATTTTTATTGGCCTTTTGTTTCTTGAGTATTTAGGGTTCATGTTTTAAAGCTTTCCTCCTTAGCTGTAAGGCCCAGAAGTATTCCTACATAATCAATTGACTCCACGCCTTTAGAAAAACACCAAGGCTCCGTCTAGACTGGCAAGATTTTGCGCAAAAGCAGCTGCTTTTGCGCAAAACCTTGCCAGCTGTCTACACTGGCCGCTTGAATTTGTGCAAGAGCACTGACTTTGTAATGTACAAAATCAGTGCTTCTTGCGCAAATACAATGACGCTCCCATTCAGGCAAAAGCCCTCTTGCGCAAATGTATTTGTGCAAGAGGGCCAGTGTAGACAGCTAAAAAGTGTTTTGCGCAAAGAAGCCCCGATGGCGAAAATGGCGATCGGGGCTTTCTTATAAAACGCGTCTAGATTGGCACAGACGCTTTTCCACAAAAAGTGCTTTTGCGTAAAAGTGTCGTGCCAATCTAGGCGCTCTTTTCATCAAATGCTTTTAACGGAAAAACTTTTCCGTTAAAAGCATTTGCGGAAAATCATGCCAGTCTAGACGTAGCCCAAATGTTTTGAAACTCATGGTAAAACAATGGAGGAATTCTTGTGAGCCCATGCTTTGCCCACAGTATAAATAAAAAAAAACCCAACAACAATATCTTCTCCACTAAACATCCTAATGAGATACTGCAAATGGTGAACTGAATTCAACAGCTCCTGATATGAACAGGTATCAACCTAGTTTTTCATATTTGAGATGGGTTACCAGGAATCATACATGACAATATGAAATCTTTCCACTCTCAAGTCAGCATATTCACAAAGCACCTATAATTTTGATCCATGCATTTATTGGATAGTGAAAGAGAAAGGAGGGAATTTGTAGATAAATGTTCAAATTAAAAAAAAAAAAAAAGCCTGAAGGAATTAGGACTGGGCTCCTACATCTCACGTTCAGAACTGACTAGGACACTTATGACCAGATTTTCAAAAGGTGTGTAAAGATCAGATAGATATCTTTGAAGATCCGAGTTGGCAACTGTCTCTTTAGGAGCTTAATTACCTTTGAAAATCTGAGCTTAGATTTCCAAGTCCAATTTTCAAAAATGACTTTAGTCACTCATGTGCTTTTGATAATTTTAACTGGGGGCCTAAAGAGACAAAAATAGACAAAAGGCAGGAGATATGGTATTCCTTTTAAAAACGTGGGACATCTATTTTTAACTACATTTTATATTATTTTTCTCCCAAGGGCAACTGCCCCCTCCGGCCCCTCACTACGCCACTGCCCCCCCTCCTGCAGATCTATCATCTTATGCATGTGCAAGATCTGTGAGAGCCATCCCATGAATCTGCAGTTAGTGTCTGTGGCGCCTGCTTTTGGGTGGTGTCTCAATGCTGCCACATTCACCTCCAAAGAGGGGGCTTTCCAAAGCAGGCCCTTGTTGCAGACCCCCAAGGCATCCACAGGTCCAGTCTCCTTTCAACGGGCCCACTTCCCAGGGCTCATTGATCTTGGATCTGGCTTCCATCCCCTCTCCAACCCCCATCAGAACTACTGTGCCCTCCTAACTTAGGAAAAGAATAAACAGGAGGATTGGAAATTAACCCTCCCAGTCTCACGTCCCCTAGGCAGGGAATGAGCCATCTACATTAGGCCCCAGCTGGAGTATCATGTCCAGTTCTGGACACCACATTTCAGGAAACGTGGAGAAACTGGAGAAAGTCCAGAGAAGATCTACACAAATGGTGAAAGGTCTAGAGAACATGAGATATGAGGCAAGGCTGAAGAAATTGGCCTTGTTTACCTTAGAAAAGAGAAGACCGAGAAGGGACATGAGAACAGCTTTCAAGTATCTAAAAGAGTATCATAAGGAGGAGGAAGAAAAATTGTTCTGCTTGGCCTCTGAGGTTAGGATGAGAAGCAATGGGCTTAAATTGCAGATATTTAAGACCAGGTTCGACAGACACCTGTCAGGGATGAGCTAGGGCAACTAAACTTTGGAAGCCCCATGGACCACACTGATACTTACAGAACATGCTAAGGGCCTCAACTTAAGTGTGGTTGCATATGCAAGCAAATATATACAAATAGCTTCTCTCACACTGACAGGCATGAATACAAAGATTAAGGCAAGACTACACAACACACAGGCCCCATTTAAGTCAGTTCTGCTGATATTAATAAAATGCAATATTTACCCGATTTCTACTCATGAGCAGACGGCACTTTTCATGAGCAATGACAGTCCAAGAATTTAACTACTAAAACACATATCAACAGAAGATCATTACACTGACTACTTTTTCGTTTTGGCTCCCACTCGCCGGCCATGTGTTGATCCCCACATAAACCCAAACTGCAGCGTGGAGCGCAAACAAACTGGCCGTGGGCAGCATACCACGTTATTAATAAATATTTTATAAACCTTTACCTTTTCTCTCTGCTGCCATGTCTCCTCTCCTTGCTCCATCATCTCCCCTCGTGCCTTCTGCCCCCCAACTCCTCACCCTCCTCTGCTATCCTGACTCCTGCCCTTATCACTGCCCTCAGCCCTCCTGCGACCTGCCCCCCTCCACCAGCCCTTCTCTCCCCACTGTGCCCACTACTCCAGTAGCCCCACTCTGATCAGGTGAGTTACCCCTCTTCTAACACCTCCCTTTACACACCTGCCCTGCCTCTCTGCTCTGGTGCTGGTCCCTTCCCTGCAGGTGTCTGCCCTTCTGCTTCACACCCAGAATCCCCTGGCATCTGCACCTTCCCTTAGCCCTGCACCCTCCTGGTGCCTCCCCTTCCCTCACTGCCTCTGCCCCCTTTGCCCTCTTTTTCCCTGATGCCCACCCCCTCACCACCCTCTGCCCCATTCCCCTCCTGCCCCTCTGTGCCCTCACACGTCTTGCTCCATCCCCACCTTTCTCATGCCCACCCCTTCTTTCAAGCCTTCTCCCAGCACCTTTCCCTTTAGCCCCCAATGCCCTTCCCCTCTCCTCTCCTCTCCCAGCATCACCCTGTCCCCCTCCCACTGACACCTCCCCCCCTGCCCTTTCCCTCATTGTCTGCACTTGGCCCCCTGGCATGTGTCTCACCTTCACCCTGCCTCTTGGTGCCTTCCCCTCCGCACAAGCCCCTTCCTCTCCCACCCCATCCAAGCCCCTGCCCCTCCCACCACTCCCCTGCCTTCTGCCTTCTGCCTTCTGCGGGGCCGGTCTGCGAACCACGTGTGCTGCGGCGGTGGCGGCATGGCACTTTTCAGTTTTAAAATCCCGGGCGTGACGTGATGTCACACCTGGGCATCTCCCCGCTCACCTGCGAACGGCACGCACAGCAGGAGCAGCCGGCAGCGTGCGCAGGTAAGGGCAGGGGGGAGCCGAGCAAAACCGAGGGAGCCAACTTCCAGGTGCAGGGGCGCGGGGCCCCCTTACACGTGGGGCCCGATTCAGCTGCATCGGCTTAAGGCCGGCTCTGCCCACAGCAACTCAGGGCCAAAGCCAGAGCCTGTAACAACCCATGACAGTGCGGGCTGCTGGAGCCCACAGGCAGCCTCCAGCCAGGCCAGCAGCAGCAGGGCTAGAAGTAGTGAGGAAACCCCCGGAGCTGGTAGTGCTGAGGGTCGAGAGCTGAGGAGCTGTGGCAGGGAAACTTCCCATGTCCAGCAAATTCCCTGATTCGGGACCAGTGAGGTCCCGAGGATGCCAGATCAGGGAGGTTCAACCTGTAGAACCATAGAATACTAGAACTGGAAGGGACCTCAAGAAGTCATCAAGTCCAGTCCCCTGCCTTCACAGAAGGGCCAAGCACCCTCTAGATCAGGAGTGGGTAATATTTAATATGGGACCACTCCAAGATTTTGGCAAGTTGTCAAGGGCCGCACTTCTATGGTGGGGGTGTAGGGTCTGGGACCAAGGTTGGGTGCAGAAAGGAGCTTGGGGTAGGAGACTGAGGTACAGGAGGAGGTGTGGGGTATGAGAGGGAGTTTGGCTGCAGGAGGGGGGCTGTGATCTGAGGCAGAAACTTGGGATGCATGGTACAGTAGGGATTATGGGTGCAGGAGAGGATTTTGGCCTGGAGGAGGGGCTCTAGGAAGAGGTGCAAGTTCTGGGAAGGAGTTGTGACCTGGGTGAAGGGGGTGCAGAGGATTTGGGTGGTGACCTGCGGCAGGGGAATGGGGTGTAGGGTCAGGGAGAGACTATGGGTGCAGGAGAGGATTCCGGCCTGGGGGAGGAGTATAGGAGGGAGTGCAAGGTCTGGGAGGGAGTTGTGAGGATTTGGGTGATGGCCTGAGGCATGTATTCAGAAGGGAGAGAGAAGCCAGAGGCAGGCTTTGGCTGGGAGGTTGTTACCTAGCTGGCTCCCAGCCAGCAGCCCTACAGAAACCTGAGGCAGTCTGTCTGCTGTAGTCCAAGGCTGGTGGCTGCTCCATGTGATTCTGCCATTGGAAACTGGCCAATGAGAGCTGAGAGATTTTGTTGGGAGGGTGGAGGCAGTGTGGGAGGATTTTCCCCTCTCTCCCCAGACATCCAGAGCAGAGAGCAGCTGGCTATTTAAAACATGAGCTGTTATCTGCCTAATGGTTCCAGTGAGGCAGCTGTGGACTGGATCTGGTGGCTGGATCTGGCCTGCTGGGAGCCTCTTGCCCACCCCTGATCTAGATCATCTCTGATATATGTCTATCTAACCTGCTTTTAAATATCTCCAATGATGGAGATTCTACAACCTTCCTAGGCAATTTATTCCAGTATTTAACCACCCTGACAGTTAGGTAGTTTTTCCTAATGTCCAACCTAAACCCCCCTTGCTGCAATTTAAGCCCAGTGTTTCTTGACCTATTATCAGAGGTTAAGGAGAACAATTTTTCACCCTCCTCCTTATAACACCCTTTTAGGTACTTGAAGACTGCTATCATGTCCCTGTTCAGTGTTCTATTTTCTAAACTAAACACACCCAATTCTTTCAGTCTTATTTCATAGGTTATGTTCTCTAGACCTTTAATCATTCTTGTTGCTCTTCTCTGGACCTTCTCCAATTTCTCCATATCTTCCATGAAATGTGGTGCCCAGAACTGGCACAATACTCCAATTGAGACCTAATCAGCGCAGAGTGGAGTAGAAGAATGACTTTTCATGTCTTGCTCACAACACTCCTGTTAATGCATCCCAGACGTTACTGGATTATGATTAAGTATCTTTGGTGTTCATTGTATTCAAGGGAAAGGTTATGTATTATTGTGGGTCAAGTTTGTATGTAACCTCTCTCAGGAGGAGATGTGAGATGAACCCTGGCATACGTTATAAAATGCAGAGTACTGTACTGAACAATATTCTATCCACTATTGGACTTTTGGGACAAAGAGTGTCAAGTGGTTTGCCTGGGGAATCGCCAGAAGGTGGGGAATACAAACTCCCCACTTCCAGCTATACAAAAACTGAGCCTTTGGAAGCTATGCTCTTACAAGGAACCATTTACTGATGATTGTCTATTCTCAGAGTCCCAAACTGTGTTAATGAAAGATTAACGTATTCATGGTGGTGCTAGTTTTGAGCTAAAACAGCTATAAATTTGTAATCACAAGAAAAAAAAATTATGGGGTTGGTAGGAATTACTCCCATAAGAGCCCTTGTTGGATTTGAGGGGTGATCTCTGATAAGCTTTTTAGCATGCAAGTAGGTTCTTTTAATTTTTTTCTCTATAATGTTTTTAGCTTGAGAATAAATGCGCTATTCAGAAGGAGCGGTGTGGTATCTTTTTGTCATTTAAAAGATTCTAGGAAAAGAAATTGTAGAAATAATGGATGATCATGAAGGTGTTTCCTTCTTTTCTAGGCTAGGTAGAAATACTGTATTTGTGTCTTGTGTCCCTGAAATCTTTTTTAATGTCTACGATCACATTTTCAATCCATAAATTGGGTCAGTACTCCTTGAATTGTGACACTTTTGCGTTCTCTGACATCACAAGGTCATAATACCTTTCCAAGTGATAGTAGATGAATTCAAATTAATATCTATTAAGGAATTAGGCTCATCTTTGCTTTATGAAACTTTTTGCTCTAAATTTTACTTTATTTGCCACTCTTTTGCCTATAAATGATGATGATCAGGCTTATAAGCCACTGTGATTTCTGAAAAGGTTGAATTGTGGCTATTAAGCTTAAAAAAAGGAGGCCTAGACTTTAAGAAAAGAGGCCCAGATTCTCAGTGGTATTTAGGTATCAAACTCCCATTTAGACCTGGGTGCCCAAAGTTAGGTTCCTACATTCATATTTAGGTAGCCTGGTTTTCAGAAGTGCTGAGCACTTAGTAGCTCCAATGGGCACGAGAGAGAGAGTTATTTTTGAAAATCTTGGCCTAGTTCCCAGTGCTCCAAATTATACATTTCAGTACCTATAGCTTTATGGTTCATTGTATTTACATTTATTAACATGCTAAGCAGCTCTGTTGTATACAGCAGTTCAACAAAGAGTGTCAAGAAGTAAAATACGCAAAGAATTAAACTTGCAGTTAGTGCTCCATCAACTATTCAGATGGTTAGAAAGTGTATGAGCGAACCCTAACTACCCTCAGCAGGCCATCTGGTGCCAGACTGCTGTTAAATAACTAGCATTTAACACGAATAACATGTAGATGAAGTGTGTGGTTTAAAACATTGTGTTAAGCATCATTAAAACAGTCTCCTTAGAGCCTTATTAAGAGCCCTTTCCTCTCTATAATAAAACATTTCTCTGTGACTGTATCGATTAAGAGTCTAACAATACAAACAAAATGCCTCTTAATTCAGCATCCCACTAGAGAACCATTGTTACTGTCAAGCTGCAAAGGCAGGTGGAAAAACTAAACTATCCTTACAAGCCCCATCTAATCAGTAAATGAGAAAGCACTGAGAGCCACATTTTCGTGACTTTTAAAAATCCTTTTCCCTTTTGTAGAAAAGGTTTTGTTTGTAAACATTTTTCTTTCTGTGTCTCAGCATTAATTTGGGTGGGGGGAAGAGCAATAATCCAGCCCTCTGCCTTTCCCCTGTGTTTTTCTTAAGGGTAACTAAGAACTGGAAGAGTTTGGCAAGGGTTGTGGTAGATATTTCATGACTGGCAATTTTTAAAATCAAGACTGAATTTAAAACCAATGCTCTCTTTTTCAAAAGGAATTATTTTAGGGATGTTAAATGGCCTGTGTTATTATGGAAGTCAGATGAGATGATCACAATGGTCCCTCTGGCCTTGGAATGCATGAATTGATAAATTTAAAAATATTCTGAAAATTAATGACAGATTTTTACATTAAATATTATAGTCAACTAAAAGTTTTACCCGATGTTGCTTGGGTCCTTAACTCAACTAGTTTTTGTGTTTGTTAATTTAAATCATTGCTCTGGAGTGTGTTTGCAGATGAGGGGTTCAGTATGCAGGCTGCTCCTGGGAGAGGGGATTACTTCAGTTCTCTCTCAGCGCAGCCACTTGGGGACAGGTAAGAGGTGCTTCTCTATGATTGCTACAGCTCCAGTGAGCATAGCCAGGAGATGCTATGTTTCCCAGTGGGGGCAGGTCCAGGTTCATCTGCTCCCTGTGCTCCCCAGCCAGAGTGAGGAATGCAGCAAACTGCACTTTCTCCTCACTTTGGGTATGATTCCGGACACACTGGGTGCAGGTGAAAACAAGCAGAGGATTTATTGGTTCACACAGCTGGTGGAGTACCCATCAGGTGGTTAACCTGGTGAGCACTAACTTAACCAAAACATACATTAGATTATATAGGTAGCAGATGGACGGAGGAGAAGTGATTTGATAGGTCTAGCAGCAGAAATGAGATATGCACATAAGCCAATGGTCTACGACAGTTATACAGCGTCTCCGCCCATTGCCAATTAAACATGTTATCACTAATACAGGTAGTTATTCCTAACAAGCTAAATGAGCCAACATAAACAGGATGGAAGCCCCAAAATGGACATATTGGTGTCAATTTGTTTTGCTGAAATTGTGATGGCTACTGTGAGATGACTCCTTCCTTGTGTTGGCACAGTCCTTGGGATCCAAGCTCATTAATCTGAAATCACAGGAGACAGTGAGACCGTGCAGCCTGGCTGATACCAGCTAGGCCTTATCAGAAAAAGAGGCCCCTTTGGAATGTAGTTGCCAGGGGAACCAGGGTCACGGTAACTGCTGTCCGTGTGCTTTCCAGGCCTGGCCTAATAATTTCAGGTTTGAGTTGTCAGTTCTCAGCAAGATACCATGGACTGCCTCAGTTTACCCTACAGTCTAGACTACATGGCTCCGTCGATGGAGCCATGTAGATGAGTTTACTAGACATAAGAAAATGAAGCAGTGATTTAAATAATCGCCACTTCATTTACATCAAAATGGCCACTGCACTGTGCCGATCAGCTGTTTGGCGGCACAACGGGGCAGTCTGGACGGCGCCACGGTTGACAAGGGAAGCCTTTGTTGACTGCTCCGGTAAACCTCATTTCACGACGCATACTGGAGCAGTCGACAAAGGCTTCCCTTGTCTATCGCGGGCGCGTCCAGACTGCCCTGCTGTGCCACCAAACAGCTGATCGGCACAACGTGGTGGCCATTTTGATGTAAATGAAGCGGCGATTATTTAAATCACTGCTTCGTTTTCCTATGTCTAGTAAACTCATCTGCATGGCTCCGTTGACGGAGCCATGTAGTCTAGACATACCCTTCCTGACAAAGGAGAATAGCCAGCAACATTCCTGTATGAATGTGGGGGGAGAGCTGCAGTCCCATCACCATTCCTAAAGGGCACTGGGAGTGGGAGGCTCGGGGCCGGGGCACTCCTGGACGGAGCAGACACCCCCAGCCTGCCCCTTTCAGCTGCCTGGTGATTCTGTCTCTTTTCTGTATGGTTTTATGTGTCCCTGTATGCTTGGCGGGGAGAGAGATCTTCAGTTCCTATACAACCAAGCCTTGCTTTAAGTTATGATAACAGAAGCCTGCATACCACATTTGGTGGTCCTAGCTCTTACCATTTAGGAGGAGTTCTTAAACAAATGGACAGACAGACAAATGCGCTCACAGACAAACTCTAGAGAATTAACATAATGATATTTTTTGTGTGCATATCAATTGTTGTTACAGTTGACGATTGTACTCTATCCACTATTATGTGACTTTTTCATAAAAAAAAAAGTTAAATGAACATTTTATACTTAAATTGTATAATTTTCATTTTAGTCAGTGTACCAAGGGTTTAATTATTGCCTATATGAAATCTCAGAGTTTGTTAAAATGCAAATAACACTAGTATGAAATGAATGTTGTTATATTTTTGTACAGATTTTATTGCAGACTGTAGTTTGGATACCATTTTTAAAAACTGAAAATGTATTGCTTCTTCATTGTCTCAAAAGAGTAATACAGTTTTTTTCCTCATTCTAAATAATAAACAAATAAGTGGCATATATTTATTACTAGCAGCAGTACTTCTCTTGACATCTAAGGCCTCAATCTTGCAATTATGCATGTATTTAATTTATACAAGCATGCAGACTCATAAAATTTAGATGGGCCCTTAAACATTGAACATACTGAAATCAACTTTGGTTGAAGTTATGCCTCCATGTGTCCATGAGCAGTAGTTTGCTCCATGTTGTAAAGGATTGACCTGCAATAAGATATTTAAAATTGTCACAGACTAGAAAGACACCATACATGGCAGATTTTCTATTGATTTACAGGCCATATCTTCATGGCAAAAAAAAGTTATTCTTTATGATGCTATAATTAATATGTCAGCTATCTCGCTGTACAATGCTAGTGTTTTCAAGACATCATTTTTTTCCATGAGGTTGCTAGACCAGGTCAACACTATACCCCGTATTGTACTTTACTTTGTAGTTAAATTATTGACACTTGTCTCCAGTGAACTTTTACAGTAGGATGACTAAGGGTTTTTAGTTATTTCATGGTAACCGACCCCCTTTTTGGTAATGAAGGTAAATCCTCAATCTCACACATGGAGGGGAAGGAGCTAGTAATAGAGATTCTTGATTCTCATTGAAATTAAGCCTTTCCACAACTTAAATTGTGAAAGGGGTCTTAATGTAGGTTATAATTTATTTCCACTTTTAGGACACTAAATTGCCAAGGTGGTGTAAAGTGACCTTGGTGTAAATGAGTCAGTTCCTGACAGAGAGAATATGGCCAGGCTAGATAAAAGCAGCAGCAGTATTACATTGATTTTGGAAGTTATTTTTTGTTAGTTGCAGTAGTTATTTTGAAACATGTCTTAGGCCATGTCTTCACTTGCTGCACCAATCTGTTTTTTTATTTAGTGGGTCTAGTTAAGACCCACTAAAGTGAATGCTGAGAGTGGCTCCAGTTGGCACTGGTACACCTTGCAATTATAAGTAGTAAGGGAAGCTGATATGAGCATTTGCCGTGTGCCCAGCTATGAATGCGGTACCCTATTAACAGCAGTGCTGAAGTAAGGGTGATAATACTATACCACAACAGCCTTATATCTGCATTGCTGCCTTCACAGCTGTTTGGCTGGAGAGTGGGGGCTGCTGCTGGAGGGTTCAACTCCTCAGGCAACAGCTCAGAAGTCAAGGGTGGAAATACCATAACATGCCATCCTTACTGCTACACGGCTGCTGGCAGCAGCTCTGCCTACGGAGTCGGGTGACTGGCCAGCAGCTGCTGTTCTCCAGCTACCAGTTCTGAAGGCAGTGCTGTCATCAATAGCAGTACAGAAGTAATGGTGGCAGTATCACAATGCCCCAACCCCCAACTCCTTCTTAGGTCATGACCTGTAAAATTACAACATGTGAAATTTCAGATTTAAATAGCTGAAATAATGAGATTTATGCTTTTGAAAATCTTATGACCATGAAATTGATCAAAATGGACCATGTGTTTGGTAGGGTCCTATCTGTTTGGGTCAACTTGCAGGGTCAGGTGCTTGCATGTCACTTGTATAGAAAGGGCTATTAGTGTTTTATATATCACCTCTAGAATAAACAACAGAAAGGATCTTGAGGATCACATGGTAAATTATATTCTCTGCCACTTCTGATCAATGCTATTGATAGGGGAAACATGAATTCTTCAAATTTCCTATTAACATTCCAATTTGCTTAAAAACAGGTAGGCATAGATTACTTGTATGTTGTTATTACCATTTAAAAACTCATATATATATTGCAGTAGATGCCTCTATACTACTGAATGTCAGTTGTGTCTGTCCTGAAAAAAAATGTAGAATGAAATGCCACTAAATTGTTTAGTATCTCGGTGATACAGTGGCAGCCATACAGCAGAGGGTACAGAAATGATTAATAATACTTAACAAATTGATTGCACTACCAAGCTTGCAGAAAAGCGACAAAAAAGATCATGAAAATTGTGCAGCAGATAAACCTTTGTAAATGGAAGTTTTTGATAATTGTGGGGACTGTGGTGAAATCTAGATGATGACAGCTACAGGTCAAAATTTCAGATAGGACACAGAAATTGCCTTAGCTGCTCTTTAACTGCACATGTACTAATTAATTAAGGACACTTTCAGCAGTGCCCCTTAGTCCTCTGCTGTGACTGCCAGCTGTTCAGCAAACAGCAGGTTACTTCTTTGCAGTCCTGCTGCCATTGAGGAGTCTTGTAACAGAAGGCATCCTGCCAGTCTCATACAAATTTCACTTTCTATACAAATCCTGATGAATATAATGATTGGTGTTTATATTTAATCTTCCTAAAATATTTGTTCTTTTCTTGAACTATGTTGGGTGTAAAAGCACTCCCTTTTTTTCATGGAAATGAAGTATCACTAAAAGGTTTTGTCAGCCTTACAGTGGAATGGCTGATGAAAAGACTATTTGGAATATATACTCTTCAGGCCAAGGGCTGACTTTTACCATACATTTACATTGCAAATGGTGTACCAATCATAATTGGGGGTTTCTGGGGACTTGTATAATATCCAAGAATAACAAACAACTATACAAAATAATATAATAAACTTGCCAGGGGCTGAACAGTTTCTGGGGAGAAATCTAAATCTGAAAGTCTGAACATGGCTACTGTTCATAACAGATGGCCCAACAAAACCTTAACTCTTCACTTCCAACCCTTCCTTCCACATGAATTCCTTTCAACCAGAGTTTCTCAAAGTGGTCTGTGAAACCACTTAGAGAAACCTGCTAACTGGCTGCTCCGGTATGTTTACTTTCCAGCTCCCAAGCCACTGAGCCTCACGGCTCCCATTGGCTCCGGTTTGCTGTTTGTTGCCAAGGGGAGCTGCAAGAAGTAGCAGCCTGGCCCACACCACTTCCCTTGGCTCCCTTTGGCTGCAAATGGTGAACCAAAGCCAATGGGAGCTGGGAGGCTCTGTAGCCACGGAGCTGGTAAATAAACCGGAGTGGCCAGTTAGCAGGTTTCTCAAAGTGATTTTGCGGACTACTTTGAGAAACACTGCTTTAAACAATTGCCTCTTCCAAACAAAATTAGTAAAGGATGTTTGATGTGTTGGGAGGAGGTTGTTTGGTAAATGAGGCTAGAGTGAGTGGAGGGATAAATACTGTGGCATGGTCTAGTATTTGGCCACTGTGGTGTGTATTTGAGGATGAAGGAATAGAACTTCTGTATCATAAGCTCATTTTGCCATTTCCTTCCATTCATGGTTTGGTATAAGGCATGTTATGTGGGTACACCTTCATAAAATAGGATTATAATTCAAAATAAGCTAGACAAACTGGAGAAATGGACTGAGGTAAATAATATGAAATTCAATAAGGACAAATGCAATCTAGTCCATTTCGGAAAGAACAATCAGTTGCACACATGCAAACTGGGAAATGACTATCTAGGAAGCAGTACTGAGGAAAGGGACGTAGGGCTCATAGTGGACCTCAAGCTAAATATGAGGTCAAACAAATATCATTCTAAGATGTATAAACAGGAGTATCGAAAGCAAAACATTAGAAGTAATTCTTCCATTCTACTCTGTGATTATGTAACTGGGTCAGCACTCACCTCAGTTGAGGGCCCCCGGTTTGGCCGAGTGCAGGTTCCTGCACTCTGTCTTCAAAGCCTGGCAGTTACTTAGCCCTTCG